>CM064909.1:14436227-15139726 GCA_032727855.1 Quercus ilex subsp. ballota | reverse complement strand
ATTAGATGCAAGTGACATCCTTTGTACTTACTTTGGAACCCCATCTCTCCCTCTCTCACAATCTAAATATATCTATAAAAAAATTGTAATTTGATTATGGCCCTCTCTCTTTTCCTCTCTACTGTTTAATTAATATCACATGGTTAATAACTTAATATTACAAGCCTAATCAATGCTTGGCAGTCCTTGGTAGAGCTATTCAGCGCGCATACATTCACACCAAACCCCTACAAGTATACTTTATCCAGGTCAATTTCATTAATTATAAAATTTTGATTCCAAGAATTAACTGACAAAATCAGAAAAGAATTGATGATATAAATTCTAGTATTCTACAAATTACAATGCAAAACAAATTTGCATCCTCCACAACGTTCGTGTCAGATTATGAGCTAGCCTAAATTCAACTCAGCAAGGCTCGTCGTCTTTAAACCATTTTTTACCCTCTTCTATGCCCACATAAATGCACAATTATATTATGAACAAAACAAAAAAGATAAAATTGTGAACCTATGTAGTTAAAGCATCAGGAAGATTAGAACGGGATCCAAGCACCTTACCGCCAACATCTGGGAAAGTCTCTTGTCCGGGCAAGGGGCCTACCTTCCCATTGGCATCTACCTGGACAGGGTATCTAAGAAGGTGCCCCTGCAATGGTGTAAAATCCTCTGCCGTGAAATTCCTCCAGTTATCTTCAGCAATCTGGTTCACACTCTTCACGCAATCCAAATTTTCAGGCTCCTTGAAGCAATCATCTAGCATCCCCAAATGTTCTGCCCACAAAGACATTCTATACCCATATACCTGCAAAGGTTTTGATCAATTTTGTCAGCTTACATAACAACTTCTTTTATCCACAACAATGGCTACCAAATTTTTACAAGAATGAATATTAAAAAAAAACCATTCATGCTATAAGCATATAATTATATTGTGTCCGTTGAATGGCCAATTAAACCAAGTATTTTTTTTTTTTCTCTTCTTTTTCCCAATGTATGCTTCCAAATGTAGTTCAGTTAAACTAGGGCATTAAATTGTGATTGCAACAGAAGTACAGTACAATACATCCAGGGACTTAATGAATGTACAAACCTGCCCATGTGGATGACCCTTCTTCTTGCCCCACGTATGATGGGGTTGATATGCACCCATGGCTATCTCAGTGTCTCTTGAACCAGCCAACGATCGTTGATTAATATTGGCAGAACCTAATATCACATACTCATCATCTACAATCATTCCCTTGGCGTGTACATAAATCATAAACCGTTGGAACTTTTGTGAGGCAGAAACCTGAAAGTAGATCATGAAAAAAAATCAATTGCGCAATCTTTTGCGAAGTATAGAAATTTTTTTTTTTGTCTTTATGTTTGCTCATAGAATTCCAATGAATAGAGCTGATGCTCATCTATCATCATAAAATATACAATTTCATGAACATATCCTTGATCCAGTAGGATAAACTAACACATGTGCAACTTGTCAATGGCACTGTCTATGTGTACTGCTCAATACACGCACACATGCGCACACAGACCCACAGGTTGTCTCTATAGTTATAAATATATAAACACACAACACACAGGAACTTTGTCTACATTAGACCTTAATTATGTATGCAGTAGTCACCTAGCTCCACCCTTCACAATTTTAGGTCGTTATAATTTGGGAGGAACTTTGTTTACATTAGTCCTTAATTATGAATGCAGTAGTCACCTAGCTGCACCCTTCGCAATTTTAGGTCCAAATAATTTAGTTGCAGAAAATATTCTCCTAGCTCAAGAACTGGTGAGGAATTATCATAAGGAAAAGGGAATCCCTAGATGTGCAGTTAAGGTTGATGTTATGAAGGCCTATGACTCAATTGACTGGGATTTTGTTCTGCAATGTCTCCGCACTATTGGTGCTCCTGGAATGTATTTGGATTGGGTCAAAGAATGCACTTTATCCAATCAGGAGTTGCAGCTCACTTATCTGTGTTTTGCAGATGACCTTTTTAAATCTTTTGCTCTGCTAATCCAATCAGGTATTGCTGAGTTTAGTAAAATGTCTGGATTATGTCTTTTAATCCTTCGAAGAGTGATGTTTTCTTTGGTGGAGTTCAGGCTACAATAAAAGAACAAGTGTTGAATATTTTGCACTTCAAAGAAGGTCACTTATCTGTTAGATACCTTGGCATTCCTCTTATTTCTGGAAAGTTGAAATACCAAGATTGTGTTCCTTTAATAGATAAAATGACAGCCATAATTTCTTCAAGTAGACTTCAGTTGATTAAATCTATCCTATTCAGTATTCAAGCTTTTTGGTCTAATGTCTTTATTATCCCTAAGAGGGTTAAAAAAGACATAGAACAAAAGCTTGCTTGCTTTCTTTGGAGTGGTTCAGATGGTCCAGTGAAGGTTGTAAAAGTAGCTTGGGATACCATTTGTTGTCCTAAGAAAGAGGGTGGTCTTGGGCTCAGAAGAGTGGAAGAGTGGAATAAAGCTGCAGTTATGAAGTTTATTTGCTCCTATTCACTCAAGCAGGCTCCTTGTCAGTGGCTTGGATAAAATTGTATCGACTTAAAGTGCCAAAGTCTTTGGAGTGTTAAGGTCCCTCATGATTGTTCAAGGGAGTGGAGGAAAATTTTAAAACTTAGATACTTATTCAGGCCTCATCTCAAGTTCATAGTGGGGTCTGGTACTGAAATCTACCTATGGTATGACAATTAGCACCTTGAAGGTCCTTTAACCCAGAAATTTGGTCATAGAGTAATTTATGATTCCACTAGTTCTACAACTGCTAAGCCAGCTAGTGTCATTCATGATGGATATTGGAACTGGGGGTCTGCTAGATCAGAGAATTTAGTTACTATCTTGAGTCAATTACTTTCAATTGATATTGGTGATGTAAATAAAGCTTGGTGGATTCCTTCTAAAACAAGAATTTTTTATGTTGCTAGTGCTTGGAATCAATTACGACATCATAGACCTATAGTGGCTTGGTGGAAGATTATTTGGTTTCCGAAGGCCATCCCTAGATGTGCATTTATAGCTTGGCTAGCAGTAAGAAACAGGGTGTCCACCAAAGAAAGGTTAGTGAATAGAGGCTTAGCAATTGATGCTCTGTGTCTAATGTGCAGGGCTACAGTGAGAGTAGATATCATCTTTTCTTTGTGTGCTTTCTCCAGGAGAATTTGGATGAGGATGAAATATGGGTGCTGTCAAGAATCCATGGGGGATGATTGGGATAATATTGTTGAGTAGGAAATGAAGCATTGGAAAGGTAAATCATTGAGGTCTGTATGCAGAAAATTGGGATTTAGCACTGATGCTTATCATATACGGAGTCATAGGAATGTAATTATTTTCCAAGGGTTGATTAACTCTGAAGACCAGATTGTTAGCCTCATTAGAAAACAAGTCAAGATCCATATAGAGGGAGGTCAACCATTTGCTAGATTCAATATTAACTTCAAGATATGCAGCATATGGGGTTTTGAAGATTCTGCTGTCAAGTAATGGCAGTTCTTCAAGTGTCCTGTTTCTAAGGGAATCTGGAAAATGTGCAGATTTGCAACGGTTAGGGAGTCTCTGTGAATTGTCTAAATCTATGTGGATGTAGTTGTGTTAGATAGAGTGGTTGTTTCCTTTCTTTGTATTAGGCTGAGTTTCAGCTTGTTTGTATTGTGTTTCTCTAGTTTTATCCAGATTTCCTGCTGCATAGTGGTTGTTGTTAGTTTATCCATCTTGTATGTATTGTGTTTGCTGGTTTACACCAGCTTGTTTCAATGAAAAAGATCTATTGATTATCAAAAGGGGAAAAACAGTGTATGATACCGTATCTCCATTCTTGGATGATTGATTCAGTGAAGGTGAGGCTTCTTTCGGTAGTTCTTCTCGATTACCAAGACAATAGAAATTGAGGTAGTCTTGGGGATGTGAACTCTCAAGATGCATGGATTTCAACTCTCCTGCTATTATTTTATACATCATTTGCATTGTCTGCGCCTGAGGAAAGCAAGAGACCAAGATTACTAAAAAAATATGGCATTGAAAAATATTAATGAAACTGAATTTTACTAGTAAAAATGGGTCGCATTTTCCCTCATGGATTAAAACCCACTTGATTTAATGTTTTGGACAACCATGCCAAGCCAGATAAGTGAGTAAAATAAGTGGATTATACCACTGGTTTTCATTAGTACTCTTAAGAAAAAATAGAGTATCACTACCAATATGAAAGCACATTCAAAAAATTATAAAGAGATACCCTCCTGGACATAAATTGACAATGTTTACCTAGACCATGATCCCATAATTAAGCAAGACTAGTATGAGATGTATTACCAAAAAAAGAAACAAAGCCTGATTTCCTTGTTGGCGTCTCCCTTACCAACTTTTACCCTTACCTTGCACAAGAATTTCTTATTAATCTCCTTTGTAATTTATTAGTTAAAGAATTGTATGCATTACCTGCCAAAAGAGAATTTCTTGCACAGAGGCAGATGAGGGGGCACCCTCAGGCCACATAGGTATGACAATGTAAACTACAAATTTCTCCTTTGCTCGAATCTTACTAGCAATCTTTAATGCCAGCTCCATTGGAATTAAATTATCAGCACCTGATCGAATGCAAAAAGAGTGACTTTGAGGAAGAGGTTGATGGATGAGAAATGAAGGAAAACAAGGTGCTTATGACTAGAATCTTAGGCAGATATGATCATTATGTAAATCATCACGTCAGCTTAAATTTGAGAAGGATAATATCAGCCAAAATGTTTGCATAATTAGGGAAGCAGTTGTTACATTTATAATTCATAAATGGAAATATAACATAAACTCACACCATCTTAGTTCTGTTAAGGAAAATTTTATAGAATGTAAAAAGTACATGCAGTTGTGAAATCCAGTTGGAAGTACAGAATGATATGCTTTGGACACATGAACTTTTCACTCAGATAACACATGTTTACAACACAATGTTGACTTTGAGCACTTTATAGAGTATGACAATGTAACATTGAACATACTAATTTTAGAGATGGGTATATTGACCTGCATCTTTGTAATTTGGCCATGCATATGAAGATCCAAGAAAATATTGGTTCTCAATATATATAAAATGTTGAGCAGATCTGATTGCCTGGATGTATGCTGTTTGGATGCTCTTGTCTATAACCAAATTCTTTTCACAAACAAGATTCTGCAACAGAAGTGAAAGCCAGAGAATTTCCCAATTATCATAATATAAAAAACATGAAATTCAATGAGGCGTGCCACTGTAATTATTTTACACTAAAAGCAAATTATCTAGAGTCAATAAATAAATCATCAATTAGCTGTTCATTTTCACTTAAAAAATAGTAAACCTGGGCTTCAGCATCATATACAGTTTTAGGAAATCCTTTCAAAGACCCTGAATCAATTGAGCGGAAAACCTGTCAATTTCAGAATAAAATAGCTCAGACTTTGTAGAACTAAATGAATATCGTAAAATTCTATAAGCTTCACTTCAGGAAGTGCAGACTAGTTAACCTGAACATGCCAGTTTTCAGGATCATCTTCCTTGGAAACACATATTATAGGGTCGTCATTTGGAATTGATTTGGAAGGACTAAGTATCCACGAGATGCGCTCTAACTTTATTAAGGCATCATCATGCCAACGAGATACCCTTTTGAACCGCTGCGACAACTCTGACCATTTTGTTGCCTTTCTCCAACGCTGCTCAAAATTAGTGAGCACATCATATGCAGCAGGCCCTTCAATTTTACAATGTAAATCATGCCATGGTTGCCTTGGACCCTTAGTTCCCGCCTATTATTTGAACAGAAAGTTCATCCAAACTGTAAGTTGCCAAAAATAATTACACAGCTCCAAGTTGTGGAATCACAATAATCATAATGTGGCATTTTTTTTTTCCTGAATATCACATAAAAATAACTCATAAATGGCAATGACATGTATGTATGTCAATGACCAGAACAGGTAAGGAATGATGCAGCCCATTCATTAACAGATTTTCACAAAAGCTTATTCTCCTTATTACCAAGTGGTAAATTTATTTTCTGACAATCACAAAGAAATCTTAAATGAACAACGTACAAGGAAGAACACAAAAAGTAGCCTGCTATAGTTAAAAAGACTAAAAGTTCCAAGGATGCAAATACTCACAGAAAATGTTGGGTTGTGATAATCATTCTTATATACAGTGTCCAGATCACGAAATAGTCGATGCTCAGGAGTATCATAGCGGCCATCGCAAAGGTCTAGACCTCCTATAAAAGAAGTAATCTTCCTGTTATTTCCAGACGCTTGTGTATCCACAATCACACATTTCTGATGATGCGTAAAAAGGGTTCCAACGACCTGAAGATAGATGCCAAAAGATTAATATTGTCATCAATTTGTTCAATCATCCAACTAAAAAATAAAATTCAGGCTTCCTTGCATACCAAGAAATTTCCTTATAAAATTAAGAAAGACAATGCATTCTTTTGCCCTTGTAGTTGACTAAATTTGAGTACAAAGGAAGAAAATTAAAAGGAACAAGTGAAGAAATAGACTACATGAACAGTGATGTTTTACCTCTCTTTAGTACAATTAAAATTTTAAAATGGCCATCTATTTTTAATATTAAAAGTAAGATGTTTTCTATGATCTCAAAACATTACAAAATTGAAATACCAAAGCTAACACAAATTTTACTATAAAAAGCTTATAACCTGTCTCATAAAATAATATGAATTGCCCTAACAATGAATGTGATTTAGTCAAAAATAACCATATAAAGAAAGCAATAAGTAGTGAACCATAGTATATAAAAAAGGCATGCCTGTTGTTTGAAAATGCTAAGCTTACTGCTGGCATATCTAGGTGACAGCACACATGTAACCGAAGAGTGCTTGAAAAACTTGCGAGTTTCTTCATCATGAGTTGCCATTACTCCATTCTGCACATCCAAACCAAATTAAGCCCAAAATCACTTAAATTCATTGATTTTTTTTTTTTTTTTCGTACAGTAAGAACTCTTTGCCAATTGTGGTAAAGGAGTAGTTGTAATAAATACCGTGTTAATGAAGAATTTGCTGTGGGAAGTTTTGTCGTCCCAAACCAAAAGCAAAACTCTCACACCTTCTTGAGACTTGTACTTGAGCAAATCCCCCAAACTCAACTCACCACCACAAGGCAAAGGCCTAGTTGGTTCTCTAACTAATTTCACCTTATGGAAAACGGACCAACCGACTATGTAAACCAAGTGGTGCGCCTCCAATATCGCGTAACATATATCTTCCCAACACCTATCGTGCTGAAAAACCTTCCCGCCGTCCAACTCTATCTCCGGCAACAGCGACTCCGGCACGTGCGCGTCTTGGTAGAGCGTGACCGACCCGCCTTTCCGAACCGGGAAGTAGGAGTTTCGGACTCCGAAATGGTCCGGATCGGTCGCGATGCCGATCCGGTATATCGGATTGTCCTCGCATTTCGTGAACCTCATTTGGAGACGGAGCGATGCGTCCGGTTTCGGAGGCTTGCCGAGTGAGTTGAGTATCGGCAGCCATTCGCTGATGGTTTCGCCGGAGAGGATCCGGCGAGCGGAGACGGTGGCGACGCCGATTAAATCGGCGCCGAACACGTCGTTGTCTTTGACGTAGAATTCGACTTCGGAGACCGGGTGTGCTAGGGGGATCTTGAAGCGCTCGTTCCACGAGGGGCTTTGGGAGTTGGAGATCACGCGCGTGCGGGCCACGGTGGCTCCGGCGAGGCACACCGTTACGTAAGGATCGCTCGTGATGATCTTGCGGTGCGCATGCTGCGACTGCTGCTGCTGCTTCGTTCTGTTGAACTGCGTGTGGCACGTGCTGAACGTAACGAATAATCGGCGCATGCGCTCTGATACTAAGTCCATGTTTGGCAAGCATTTAGCCTCGATGATTTTCAGATCGAGGTCACCGTGAAGGTACACCACCGCTTCCTCTGATATAACTTCCGCCATTGAAGCTGCGCGCAGCCTGATAAACAATGAGAGACGGCTGTATATGTATTTAAAAAGCTCTAGTTGGCTATCACCGGAAGAACCGAACGGTGCTGGGAATTGTATTTTCCATGTAAAACATTTTTCTTTGCTTTGAATTCCCCGACGACGCCAACGCAGAAAACCGCAGGCGATACGTGCAAGAAATCAAGAGAGAGAGAAAGGGGTTCGGGAAAATAGGAAATGAGTTTTATATAAGTAATGGCCACGTGGAAAGCAGTATATGTTAACAGACTGTGGGTCCAAGATACTTTTGGAAATGGATTCTTACACTTAATTTATAGGGTTAAAGATTTTTTTAAAAAATATATATTTATGGAAGTGGAATAAAACTATAAAGAGGATATTGTATTCTTGTGGACATAAATTGAAGCAATTTTAGGGGAAAAAAAAAAAACGAAATAGTAATCTTCCTACAATATTCCGAATTGTTAGTGATTTATTACCCGCCTTTTTTGAAGTATGAATTTCTGATCTTTTTATTAAAATTAGTAGTCATTAAATTATGTTTGGAAGACTGTAAACAAAGGAAGAACGGGGCGGCTTCCGTCAAAGTGGCAGTGAGTGGTTCACCTACTAATGGAAATATATCAAACTTTTTATGCTATACGGTACGACTTTTTTTTTAAAAAAAATAGGAACGGTACGACTTATTGATTACGTATAGAGCAATTAAAGATAAGTATAAGACTAGGGCTAGCATTCTACAAATTTTTGTACAAACCGATATCACCAATCTTCGCGTGCGTACAGACTCACAGAGCAATTGAAAGATTAGATAATAGGTTTTACTAAATTACATTAATAAATTATTTTTGAAAATATTTATTAAAAAAATTATTTTTTTAACAGATTTTTTAATTTTTCATAAAATATTTTTAAAAATAGATGATTAATATATGCTTTAATTATTTAAATAATTCATAAAAATAAAAATAAATAATTAGATAAAAATAGTGTGAGTGCTCTACAAATTTAATACAAACTGACTTACCACCGATCATAAAGAGAGAATAAAATTTAATAGTTGAAGCTCACGTTACATTAATTATAAGTTTTGCTTAGTACAACTTGTAGCAGTAGTGAATTCATTGGTCTGACACGTAAATATATATATTTTTTTAATAAAGAAAGAAAGCGTAAATATCTGAAGCTTTTAGAATTCATTCACAATCCATAAAGTTTTCAGAATGTGTCGTGAAAAAGGAGGTAGAGTAATCAGACCAACACCACTTTCTTAAAAAATAAAAAATATATATATAAACAGTTGGAGTCAAATCCTAAAATGGCTTCCACGAATGCAGATTCTGTGGCGGGCGTTTGGGAAAATTGGGGGTCCCTTGATAAATGTGGCGGACAATGGAACATGGACGTGACGATTTCTTTTATGTTCAGACGGTTGTGATACACGTGACGGTCACGTGTTTTTTTTGATTAGTTGGTAGATCGTGTGTCAGCTGTCTTTCTCAAAAAAAAAAAAAAAAAAAAAAAAAAAAACTGTCAAGAGCAATCAGGTGTTCTACAGAGTAATGTTCTTTTTTTCTTTTTTTTTTGGCTGAATAATAATATTCAAAGGTTAATACAATTTTATTTTTATTTTTTATAAGCTGTTCACATTATTGGGCCACAAATTTTATACCAAGTCTAACCATCTCGTATCACAAAAGTAATATACAATTCTAACTCCCATCAAAAATATATATATACACAATTCTAACCATATAATAATAATAATATACAATGATTCTTCTCTTTTCTTATCCCAAAAAAAAAATAAAAAAAAATAAGTTCCATCCATTTGCGTCAGATGGAGATGATATGCCACTAGTGCCACTTGCATATCCCTGTATTATTGTAAAGGTATACTACTACAATGAAAGCGAGCTTTATTCCCAAAAAAAAAAAAATCAAACAGGATTCTAGGTAGTAGAGCTAATATACTGTATTGGTTTGGATGAAGTGCTCAAATACTCTTTTATTTTTTGGGTAAAGATTAATAATTTACATTTATTATAATTTGAGATTTCTACTTTTTTCAATCAAAAAAAAAAACCTAAGGGTGCAATGAATAAATTATTTCCCCATAAATGCATAAATCAATACTACCAAGAATTTTGGAAGATACATGTTTGCTCAACAAATGGTTTGAGTTAATTGCATTTGTCAATCTCAATTTCAAACCTCGTAAAATGTGTCCCCAACATCAAATCCATTGAAGTCACCAATTAGTAACTAAAGTTTGGCTTAATTTTAAAAAATAACCATTGAAAAGCACAAATTGAACAAATTGTCAAAAATAATTTACAAAGGAAAAGAAATATGAGATTGATGAGAATGAAACTTCTCTGTATATATTAAGAAGATTCAGAAAGTTAGTTATTGTTTTTTTTACTGTCAGGAAAGCATTTCAACGTAAAAGTATGAATTTATTATTTTTGTCAATTTACTATTTTAACCTCATTTTTAAGCTTTTGGTAGGGGTATTTTTGACAGTAAAAAAAAGCAATAACTAACTTTCTTTTTCCAATTTATTATTTTAACCTCATTTTTAAGTTGTTGGTTAATTAATTTAGGAGTATTTTTTACAGAAAAAAAAACAATAATTAACTTTTTGAATCTTCTTAATATATACCGATTCTAACTCGCATAAAAATAAATAAATATATATATATATATACACACACACAATTCTAACCAAATACTAATAATAATAACAATATACAATGATTCTTGTCTTTTCTTATCCCAAAAAAAACAAAAAATAAGTTCTATTTATTGTAAAGGTATAGGATGAGTTTGGTTCAACTTTTTGATGTTGTGCTTTAATGAAAAATTGGGGTTTTAAAAAGTGCGGTATAAAATTCAACTTTTTGTAAAAACTGAGTGTTTGGTAAAAAGTGTTAAAAATTGTTTTTTGAAAAAATTGAGTGTTTAGTTAGCACTTTACAAAAGTGGCAGTTTGAGAGGTAAATTACCCAAAAGGACAATGTATATATAAGAGATTTTATTTCATACTTAAATCAACTACTTTATATATTTACTAAAAAAAACTAATTAATAATAATAAAATATATTATTGGTATTATTTTAATAATGTTTGTGTTAGTTCTTTTTAGTGTCATAATTATTTGTTATTACCATTAATTACTTCTTATCAATATTAATTAAATCTAAATAATTTTCATCATCATGAAGCACAAAATGAAAATGTAAAAAGATGATAAAATACATACTAATAATCCAAGTTTAAATTGTACTACATAAAAATGTAAAAATATAATAAAATACATACTAATAATCCAAGTTTAAATTGTACTAATGAGATGCCGTTCTCCTTTTCCAAGAGTTTGTTGTCTAATGAGACAACTAGCAAGTTAATTTATGGCACAAGTACCTCATGCAAAACTCATCAAAAAAAAAAAAAAAGTACCTCATGCAAAACAATGCTTCGTATAATGTTTACAGAGTCCTAAATGCTCATAAACTCTGCATCACACATATTTGCTACATGTTGACCGATTTGATCGAATGACTTTAGTGAGAAATGAGTCAGATGACCATGCTAATCAATATAAGGTGAAAATCGTATACCCAATATTAATAATATTATTCTTTTTATTCTTTAACAGTCCAAGGTTAGCCATCAAAACTGCATTAGCAAGACCCAAAACTCAAAAATGCATCTCTTATTGCTTTTCTAACCAAATAATCCAAATAAAAGTTTATCCTTCAGCCAACCAGTTCCTCCCACCTCCTTTTTTTTCTTTTCTGGTGGCCCCCAAAATAAGAAGAAACCAAAAACAAGAATTGCTTATTTTCCCCCATTAAATGAACAACGTCGTATGCAGCATAAAAATCAGATTTTTCTCTCAGTATTCTGTCAACCCAGAGCTATATATATTTCATCAATATCTTCTTAGCATACTTCTAATACGAACGAAGCACCAAGTTTTTACTAGTGTTTTGTACCTTCTCCAGCCATTGCTTTAAAAAGTCAAACCTGAAACAAAAACTAAAATACCCAATTCCAAAGAAGACCCAAATCATGCTAAACTTTAAAAATCAAATCTCAATCCAAAGTGACTTGAACAGAGAAAAGAGGGTTGGACGATTTTTTGTCATAAATTAAATGGTGACTTGAACATGGAAATATACAAACCATGTAAAGACAAGGCATATATCCACAAAAGAAAAAAAAAAAATACAAAGCATGTACCCACAAATTTTTTCAGTACCCAAAAGAAAACAAATAGATCATTAGTAAGAACAAATAAAACATGCACAGATTTGAAAACTTTTCAACAAATATTTCAAAATATCTAGTGGTACCTGGTGGTTTTTGGTAACAGAACAATGTTGCTTGGTATTTTGTTGATCAAAAACTCTACCTTCAAAATGTTTTTCTCAGATAAGATATAGACATAAATAAAATTTAAATATATATATATATATATATATACAGAGGAGAAGAAGAAGAAGAAGAAAGAAGAAGAAGAGGAAGAAGATTAGACGGATGACAAAGGCAAGAGAGACTTTTACCACAGAGAGGCTTGTAGCAGCACGGAGAGGGCAGAGCAGAGAGATGAGAGGAATCTGGCGTGAGTGTTATCTTTTGATTTATCAAAGGGTAAAATTGGGTTTTCAATAAAATGTGAAGGGCAATTTGGTAACTGAACACAGAATCCAACGGTAATATTTATGAACGCGTATGGGCTTTTGAAAAATACTCTGAATAGCTGCTTTTTAGAATGCACATTCCCTTCACATTTCAAAATGCAACTTTTTCTAAAAAACTACTTTTAAAACTTCACCAAACACACATATTATTTTTATGGTTTCAAAAAGTGCTTTTTGGGCGGGGAAAGTGCAAACAAAACGGGCACATACTACAACAATGAAAGCCAACTTTATTCCAAAAAAAAAAAAATCAAACAGGATTCTAGGTGGTAGAGATAATATACTGTATTGGTTTGAATGAGTTCACATTAGTATTAAATTTTTGTCACTTAGCTTTTAACTAGTACTAAAATTATGAAAGTTTATGCCCATTCTCATTACGTGCCCCACTTAATTAGTTCTTTACTGATACTGAGTACTCATAATTAAAAAGATAAAACTCTTTTGGGGGTTGCCACAACTTTTCGATATCAGAAAGGGTACTAGACAGCATAGCCAATTATTCTCATGGTTGTTGAGATATTTAGATGATTATACAGCTTCCTTTTTTAGTGTTTGAACTTCGGCAGCCATTTCTTCATATCAACGGCATGTCGCTTTTGGGCTATAAAAGTAAGAAAATGAACTCAACAGACCAAAACTTCATTAGTTGCTAAATAAGCAAATATGCATAGAAAAATGCTAGGGCACAACAAAGTTCACAACTCATTACGTGATGAGTAATGACAAAAGTTGTGTAAATAGTTGTGCTCATAGCATTGCTTCAAATGAATGTTTGAGTGACGTCTAATAAGTAATACATCACTGCTAATCACCTCAGTAAAGCCTACTGTCCCCTTGGGAACAAAGGAAGAGACTTAGTACCCGTTTGTTTCAACTTTTGAAGCCCAAAAGTTGGCTTTTCAAAAAAGCTAACCCAAAAATAGTGTTTGGTGAGTATAAAACGCAAATTTTTGAAAAAAATTGCGTTTTATATTTGTAAAGAAACGGGCGTTTGAGTTTTGGAACAACTTCGGACCATTTTGTAAAAGTTGGCTTGGGCGTTTGATATATATCCGTTGGGAGTGAGTTCAATTATCAAATTGCCCTAACTCTTAAAATTACGCTAGACTTAAAACTATTTCAGAATACCAATTATACTGAATTCTATCCAATTATAATGCATCAATCCAAAATTACCTATAAAAACAAAAACTTGTCACAATAAAACATCAAAAACAGTCACTTTAATTGAAAAACAAGAGACCCCAGATTAAAAAAAAAAAAAAGCAAGGAATCACAAACAAGCAAGCCAAAGTGATCATCTTTAGAGTTACCAGTAGCGAACGGCCTTGCAGCCGGAGCACTTTTTGGTGGCGGGGATGTGGCAGTGGGCGCAGGCAGAGTCCCGTTGGGCATTGGAGAGCTGCGATGAAGATTAGAGCTAGAGCTTCTGGAGGAAGTGGTAGGGAAAAAGGGGAAAGAAGGAAAAAGAAAAAGAAAAAGAAAAAAGAAAAAAGAAAGAGGAAGAAGAAAAGCTCAGTGGAACATTCTGGAGCTTGTAGGAAGAAGTGGTATGGAAAAAGAGAGGAAGGAAGGAAAAAGAGAAAAAGAGTAAGAGTACGTGTGTGGAGAGAAAAAAAGAGGGAAAAAAAAAGAAAAAAGGAAAAAGAAGAAAATTTTATTACAATATTTTCACAATAAATTTTAAGTGGTAGGCTATTATTAAATAATATTGGTGAGAAAAATTAATTTTTTTAAAAAGAGAAAAAAATAATTTTAATAGTACGTTAAAATTAAAATCAGTATCAATTTTTATTACAAAATTTTCACAATACTTTCACAATAAATCTTAAGTAATAGGTTATTATTAGCTAATATTGGTGAGAAAAAAATAATTTTTTTAGAAAGAGAAAAATAGATTTAAGTATGATGAAGTAGTTAATTTAAGTATAAACCAAACTCACATAAAAAAAAAAAGTATGAAATAAACTCTCTTATATATACATTGTCCTTTTTGGTAATTTATCCCTCAAACTGTCACTTTTATAAATGCTAGTCAAACACTCAGTTTTTTGAAAAAGCACTTTTAACAGCTTTTACCAAACACTCAGCTTTTTGAAAATGCACTTTTTCATTGTGCACTTTTTGAAAACTCTATTTTTTCATTATACACTTTTACAAAAAACTGAACCAAACTCACCCTTATCCATTATCTCTCTCTGAAAAAAGTATTGATCACAGTATATTGATCAGTCCTTCCAGCATGGAGTAGCCAATGGGAAGCTTTTAGAAGCACAGTGAATCCAATTAAATGATGAACCCACAAGGTATAGAGTTCCTACTCTTTAAAATATAAATGCAAAAGTCATGGATCAATTGCAAAATCACAGAGAGTAAGCAATAAACAGATGGGGCAGAAAATTTTCACTAAAATAGAGCTAGCCGTAACCCATCTAATACATTCATATCCAACTACTACGCCCTTCTCTTTTACCCTATTTATTCAAGTCCAAATTGTGCTAGAAAGTGAAAAAGGGCATGAAAGTCCTTAAACTATGACCTTACAATGATTGTTACCATTGTTGTGCTTTTCAAAAATAGGCTCAGGCTTTGTTTCTTCAATTAGTCACCTTTGAGAGCAACTTTCATGAAAAGTAAAATCTATTGCCAAATTTCGGACAACGGGAACACCTAGCAAATGGTCTAAAATAATTTACAGCTTCTCATGATTACCGGGGCAAGATAATTGTTGCAACTTGAAACTTGGATATTTCTGCTCAATATGCGTATGAATAAGTGGAAGGTCTTAGAATGCTAAGGAGCATGCTTCCAGTTTTGAGCATTCAAATCGTTCAATACTAGACCGCTGCATAGTTGCAATTGTTAACTGTGTGACTTGATATGAGAGGAACCGCCCTTATTGTCATACTCTGAACAAAAGCTATCATCTACACATATAAAAGTTGTCTTAGAAATCGAGTCAGCGCAAAGCATTAAGAATTCAAATTATACATGAAAACATTTAAATTGATTAGCAAAAAACATGGCTAAAATGCTCAAAAATGTAATTAAGATATAAATAACTTATAAGGAACTTATCTGAATTGGGAAAAATCATTTAGAATTTGAAATGAAATTTGTGCTCAGCAAACCTAGTTTGCAGTTAACTAATTTCCAGGGGTCTTTCATGCCCTTCTATAGGAGCTCATTAATATAATTAAATATGCCAAAGTACTATATGATTCATATGAAGCACAAACAATATACTGCTTCCAGCATCATCCTGTCATTTATTCTCTCATCATTAAGGCCAGCTTTAGATTGATAGGTAGCTTCATCTAAAGAACATATGGCAGTCTCCACATTGGTGTAAACTGTAAATCACCTATAGATCCATTGATTAAACTAGCACGTATACCAGAGAAATGGAAGTTTATGTATTGTTGTAAACTCATAAATATTAATTGATTAGACCAGCCAAATGCATATAGAACGAAAAAGGAAAACTTATCTCTTACCGAAGCAAATCCGATGCACATAATACTGAATCCAGGGAAATCGAAAGGCGCATCATCAGATAGAAATAAAGCTGGAAGAAGAATTTAACTTTGTTAATTTTGGTTGGCTTTTGGGCCTAATGAGATATTAAATTGTAATTCCAATTACCTGTTAGAGGAGAGAAAGCTAAGGGAGAAACAACATTGGCAAAGGAACATATGCCTGAAATACACCCTTGAGCCATTCCCTGAAACAGAAGGGAACAAAAGGAAATTAAGAATAATCATTTGTAGAAAGCAAAACCAGTCCAAAAAAAGGATTTCATCCAGAGTAAACAGGACACATATTTAGTCCATCACAGACTGCTTTTTTTCTTTTTTTGGGCAACTTGATCTTTAAAAAAATTCACTACAAGAAATACAATTCACGTGCAGCATAGTTGTTAATAGCCTAACGCCAGCATACTGTAAAAATTGATACCAATCAACCAAAAGATTGCAGGAACTATTACAGAAATATACCTGTTCACATGACCCAACTTGTTTAGAAACAATGCTCCTCATCTGCAAATTTTAAAATAATTTAGACAGCAGACTATATCCAATCAAATGTTACAGATTGAAACTAGAAAATAAAAACTCACACATGGCTGGGAGAAAACAAACAATATGGAGAACATAGCAGCGACATAAGGTACCTATCAGCATTCAAAATGTTAGCCATATTGTCATACCACAACATAAAGGAAGTTAGCTAAAGCATATAAGTATAACAGGTATAATTTTGAAAATTAATCTTGGAACATATTATGGAAAGTGGCAAATTCTCCAAAATTAAAGGAAAGAAACTTGTATTTGCCAGTAAAGTTGCAAAGAAATACCCAGAAGGACCACGCAACGCTGTAAAGAAACATCTGCATTCAAGACCATAAATTAATAAATTAGAACTTGAGGCAGATGCTATGATTTCTTTTTCTTATGTGTAATAAGTAGGTGACAATACCAACTATTGACAGAAGTGCTCATTGTCAAGCCAATGTGGAATGCAAGAGAAAGAGAATCACAACAGAGAGACAAGATGCTTACATGAGCACAGCTAAAAAAGAGTCCTATCGAAAGCAGCTTCTCTTCTCCTAGAGCAGGAACTAACATAGGCATGAGAAGCAACTGCACAAATGCCCAAATTTTTAAATTTTTTTTTTTTTTTCTTTTGGCCATACTTCAATTTTTAGATAGAACCAAATAAATTAAGGTTATATCACCAATGTTACAAAGGAATGCAAGTAGCACTGAAACAAAACAATCTCAGACATACCTGTGAAATGGTCCCGGCAATCCCAGTTATGACCATTAAGTCAGCAAACTGATTCTTACTAAAGTGAAAGCTGGCCTTTAAGTAATACTGCAAAGGGAATAATAAATTTCAATGCTACATCTTCTTATGTATATTCACAAGGCTCACTTGCATAAATTTTTCTTTGATTATATAGACCATTTGCTTTGCAAAGAACTAAGAAATTTTAATGCATGATTCTTTCTTTACCTATTCCTTAAAATTTTTAAAAAAATCAATAATCTTTAGGGACTCTTTAGGTGAGCCTTTTAAAAATCAAGCACATGAAATTGATCAACTTTTTAAAACCTCACGTTTTCTAGATACAACTGTACTTTTACCCACTTTTATCAAATAAGTCAATCTAAACACATAGTTAATTCATGGAATTGGAGAAGTACCATCATAGAAGCATGAAGTCCAACATCTGCAAGACTGCTGAAAAACGCAACAATTGCAGCTTGGGAAAATGTCGAGCTGCAAATCAAGTACATATATATAAGTAAAATTATCTCAAAGAAGAAAAGTTAAAGCGCTTGTTTTAGAGCGGAGAAGACAAGAATCGAACTTAGGACCACTTGCTCTAATTTCATGTTAAATTGTCAGACCAGGAGGTCCTGAGTTCAATTCTTAATTTTACTCTGCATCATGATTAAGTTCACCATTTTCTAACAGCTTTAGGCATAAAAGCACTATATGTTTCATTGTGTTCAAACCCCTACTAATAAAAGAGTAGCTGAATTAACAGACCTAGTCTTGAGCAAGGAGAGCATATCCTCAAAAGAAGGCATTGGTTTGAAAATCTGCACAGTCTTGGGAGCTGAATCTCCTTCTGATTTTGATTTTACAACATTGAGTTTTTCCTTTGAGAGTATTGGGACAGAAAGAGCGTCGTCTGCAATTGAATCAGGGAGGAAAATTCTCATGTACACAGCTGCCATTACTGCCACGGAGGCCGCAACCTGATAACAAGGAAGTTCAATATGTGCACACTATAATGGGGTTTATTTTTTTATAGAGAAAAAGAAAAATGTGAACCTGGAAAGTAGAAGCAGTGGAAAGAAAACGAGTGGACAAGGTTCCGCAAACGAATGCAGCGGATCCGATCCCTGATAAAATTCCGAATGACGAAGCTCGTTGTCCTTCTGGTACATTATCTGCCTGAAGATTCAAAGCACAATTCACATTCAAACTTAAATTACAACGTTGTATTGTTACTTGTTTATACGATATGTAGAAGTTAAGTGTACTTGTTTTCTAGTTTCTACTGGATTGTGGAGGGAATATCTGTACACTTGTTTTTACAGATCGTCAAAGAATTCAAAGTTTCAAACAAAAAAAATGATGTGTACGATGTTTGCAATAAAATTTAAGGTGAAGATTGTGTCTAGTGCACTAAACATGGTAGGCAACATACACATGTCCAAAATTTGAGAATAAGAGTCCGTTTGGATACAATTTATTTTGTTGAAAACTAAAAATACTGTAGAAAAATAATTTTTAAATGTGTGAATAGTGCCGTAGGACCCATTTTTAATATTTTTTTTCCTGAATAAAGTGGTTGTGGGTCCCATGCATGAACAGTGCATGAACAGTAACTTTGTCTCCCACACAATGTAATCGCGTTACTGAACAGTGCTATTTAATGTTCATAAGCACTGAAAAAAAAAAAAAAAAAAAAAAAAGATGAGAAAACGCAGTTTCAGCAAACGTAGAAACACAATCTTGAATTCAAATACATACTAAGTAGGGAAAAAAATATATAAGTAAATCACTTTCACAACTCTAATTACTAAATTGGCATAATCAATGGCTTAAAATGAAATTGAAATTTGATGCACAATTCAAGATATGTCCTTTTTGCCAAGAGCCTTGAAGCATGGATTGAATCCCTCTCCCTCGTTGTATCAAATTCTCGTAGGGACCACATTGAGTCATTTTATAAACTTTTAAGAATTTGATTAGTTTTGAAAGACTAGGTAAGAGTGGCAATTCGTGTTTACATGTAGGGTTTGTGTCGCATCAACTCATGAGTATCTGACTATATGGTCGACACTAACTCGGCATGTTTATTAAACATATCAAGATTCATAACCATAATATAACCCATTTATTAAATGGGTCAGTCATGTCAACCTATTTATCAGATTTTATCAAAATAAAAAATATATATTTATAAAAAAACAAGCAAATAAATATTTTTAATATAAAATTCAAAACTAATGAGTAATTGCATCACAAATAATAATTCAAAATTAAAACATATTTCAATATCACAAATAATTAATCACAATTTGTCAAAGAAAATAAACCACAACAACTAATAAGTATATATACTTAGGGTTTGAAGTGTATATTGGTAAAATGTCATTTAATTAAACAAATCAAACGGGTTCCATATGTTGAACACTAACCCAACTCGTTTATTAAACGGGTTAGTCGTGTCAACCCGAATATGATACGAACTCATTAAACCTCAACCTATAACCTATTAATTTTGTGTCATGTCGTGTCGAGTTTGCGGATCATATCCAGTTTTGCCACCCCTGAGACTAGGTACGAAATTGCAAAATGGGGAAAACTTTAGTGACAAAAAATCAAAACAGTGTTTGTTCTATAAATAAATATTTAGCAAACAGGCTTTTCTTCTACTAACTAGACCTTAAAATTGCACGTGGGTCATCAAGCTGGGTCTAACAGAATCAACAATTACAGTTTGGTGGTGTGAATTGTTGACGTCCATATATTTAGTCTTTTAGTTTCTCCAGGCCCATAAAAGGTTAGTTTAACATTTAATTAGGGTGAGTCCAAGCCCATCATTGCAAAATTTTCAATGTACACTATACAAACTACAAAACGGCTTGTGCATGATTCCCTTCCCTAAGTAGAACGGGCTATTGGGTTAGATATATATTTTTTCTGGGTTTCTGGCCCAAAAGAAAATGAAATAAAGTGAAATCAGGTTCTACATACACATTATCCCACTGTCTAAGTTATCCTAAGGACAAAACTATAAAATCCGGGAAGATCAAAACCAGAAATTGATAATAACTCTAGGATTAAGATTTTTTAATGTTAGTTTTTGGCGAAGCAAGGATTATGAATTGATATATAAGGTTTATTATTATTATTATTATTATATAAGGAAGTGGTGTTCCAGTCTTTGGTTAAATTATTTCACTCCCTACTCGTAAGACACTCTGAAAATCTAAAGGTGAATGTTCTGGCGATAACCTAATGTTTGGCTAAGGTTTTTACTGTAACTATGTTCCATCTCAATTGTCATAATTGGAATTGAGCTCAGAAGGATTTACCACATAAGCAAGGGAAAGGCAGTGAACGCTTCCTTCACAAATCATTGCCGTGAGGGTCTTGAACACATAGTACACATAGAAGAAGGTCCTCGCTCTGCTGTAGGCCAATATGCCTGTATTAATTTAACCCAAATGTTATCATTTAATTAAAATATGATTATCCTTGTAAGTGATTTGAATTAAAAATAAGAATCAGCATTAGTGGTCATTGTAGTCTTGTAGTTGAACACCTGGAAGTCATTTTGAGAATAAAATAAATCACTGCATCAGTTCTGTGACATGTATCAGACATAAGATACTATCACTCATATAAGCTTTTTTTCTTTTTGGCGTATACAACTGGTATGGCTTTCAATCAAGGTGTTTCAATTTTCAATTTCCTAGTATGAAACTGAGAAAACAAAAATACTATATATTATACAATGAGGCATCAGGAATATTTCTTTAGAAATTAGAAGTTAGCATCTTTAGAAATTATAGGCCACTATAGGCCCCATCAATTGGAAAATTTTTGCTTGCTTCCCAGTTCCCACCATGCAATAATTTTGGACCAATCCAACTGGAAGATCCCAAATAAAGAGAGACATATCAAGTGAATTTATGGTATTGAATGGGACCTGCATCTCTTCACATCCGATTATTTTAAGACTTTTATGGGCTTTTGATTAATTCTCCTACTATTTTTTTCTTCTAGAAAAGTGAGTTCCTTTATTTTTAATTTTATTTTTTCCTTTTTTCTTTTTTGACTCCTTAATATTCGTATAAAGCTCTAAAATGAGGAGATGATTTATTTTCAACTTATTCCAATTTCAGTGGGTAGTGCCAACTGCCAAATCTATTTTTGAAATTAACATTAACAATGATACTTATTCTAACACTGATTCCATTAATTGAGACCTACTACTCAGACGCATCCATCATGGTGACAGTCAAAAGAGGTGTACTACATCCTCTTCTCAAATAAAAAGTATATTTGATGGGTGGATTACATCTTTTGATATTTAAATATGGATAATGAAATAGATTCTCTATTTTTTACATTTGATATCTTCTCGATAATTAAATTCAACAATAAAAATAGATCTCAATGCAAATAGAAGTCTAAATAGCTGAGAAGAACAAAAATCCTTAATCCTAATCTGAGCATTCCACTTTATACTTGCCAAGACCTCTTTTTCTCTTTTTCTTTTTTTCTTTTACTTTATAAAGTCATCTAAGTATAAGATGGAAAAGAAGAAAAAAAAATCAATATGACATTCTGCAGTAGTGGAACCTAAAATAGAATACAAAGATTAGTCAACAATTAACCAACTCTTTTATAAGTTAATTGTCTGTACACTTTTAGATCATAATATTTAATATGGATAATGAAATAAATTCTAGTTATTTCAAGTGAAATGGAGAGGATTCTTTTCCTCAATCTTACTTTAGTTTAATATGGACGTAAAGCAAGTTAATCTTCCTTTATTAACTTAATATTGACTCTCTTTTTATTTTGAGTGAAATTAATAGAAAGGTCCCAATTTAGAGAAAGTCTAATGATTAATATTTGATGACAAGTCCCTATCTGACCAATCCATTTTCAGATAAAATTAAAGAATGCATGCATACGGCATACCTAGAGGTATGATGGTGAGAATCATTGGAACTGTGAGCAAAGTTTTCCGACCATACTTGTCAGAGAGATTACCCACCAGAGGTGTCATCACCAATGTTCCCAGCCCTATGATCTGCATAAATCACAAACATAAGTAATGCCATTTGCGCACAAATTCGAACACCAATTGTGTCAAATTACCATCCTTGCCTTTAAATTGAAAAGAAATTAAGGTATATATATATTTATTGGGACAAATTCTTATCTTTTCCTTTAATTAAGAAAAGGTATTTACAAAATTAATTGTGATTGTAAAACGAAGAGATGGAGAGATTCGGACTATTACCATCCTATTTTGTGCAGTGCAATTCCAAATTGAATGACATGAATTTTACATGAATTAGGATTAATTATAAAAAGGAAAAACCTAATTGCCCTTTAGTCAAACAAATTCTTTTCTATGGAAAATTATATTTGATTTTCCAGCTAAAGAAAATGTACTACGTATTACTAGTTATGTTTGATTATTTGTGCACTAAGGAACAAATTCTTTTTCAATAGTAAAAAATTAATTAATTAATTTAATTAAATCTTGAATGTGTCTTTTGAAAATACTGACAAGATTATAGACGTATTCAGCATGAACCGTGATAATATTTATCTACTCATTACCACACTTCCATTTGGCCTAGCGGCCTCAGCCCTCAAGCCTTGGGGAGTAGTGGGTGGATGGGGACTTTGGGCAGAGAAGGCCAAATAACTTTCAGTAATGTTTCTATAAATTATTCTATGAAAGAATAAGGTCAGAGAATTGAATTGGATCATAAAAAAGACAATCGGAATTCTAATGAAAACAGAACTATGCACAAAACGCATTGCACTTCACGGGTTAGTAAGAATGCGATTGTGGGTCCTGGAGTTAGGGAGTTAGATCACTTGAAATTGAAAAATCCAAAAGGCTTACTTAGGAAACCGACAGGAAATTTCGTTTGATGGGAATTCTGTACTCAAGCTTGAAGTTTATGCTTTTTGGCAAACCAAAAAGACATTGCATGGACAACATTAATTTTCTACTACCAACAGAGAGACAGAGAGAGGCTGGTCTGGTACCAAATAGGCAATTCACAGAACAACATTTAACGCTCAACGATTATCTATCTATTTGACTATTTGTGATTCAGAATTTAGAAAACTATAAGCCTCTAAAACAAACAGTGTTTGTTTCTAATAAAAAAACAAAAAATCTACTTAAAAAACAATAATAAGAAAGAAAAAGAGAGGAAGTGGTCATGGCGGGTGTAGAATTGAAAAGAAAGTAGGAAAAATGAAAGAAAGCAAAGCTTAAGTTATACAGAAAATATATATATACCCACTGTTGAAATCCGGTGAGGTAAATGGCCAATGAGCATTTGTCTTTTCCAGGACAAAGTGCTGAAAACGTAACATCGGGGATAGCTGGAAGCCCCATGAACATTGAGAAGCTATAGAGAAACACTGTCACGAAGAGGCATCTCAACCGTAACAGGTTTTTCATGAACACTCCCCCTAGATATATAAGCTTTTGAACAAAATCAAAAGCAATTTCAAGGGCAACCCGAATCAAAGCCACCCCTAAGAAGCTAAAAGAGAGATTTATAAGCAGCTCTTAACGTCCATTAAAGAATATGTTACGACTATATGATTTGTGGATAAGCCTCAAGAGGAAAGCAGTAATTTGTCAAAAAAAAAAAAAGAGGAAAGCAGTAATTTTATTTGCTCGTGGAGCCATATTTCTTTGCCTCTTTGACATCCGGTTTTGAAATCCTACATATTTCCTGTTTGGTGGGTTAGTTTGAGTAACGTTGTTTTGGTGTTTTTGATATACGTGTGAATAAAAAAAATGTGTAAAAATGTATGTAATGTTGTTTTTTTAAGCTCACTTATTTTTAAGTGTATTTTTTTGGTAACACAGTGACAGCTGCCACTGGCTCTAGCCAATAATATTGATCACTCCTTTCAACCAAAATGTAGTCCTCTTAGGCTTGGCAACGTCCAATGCACTAAATTTAAATCATAACTAACAAAATAAATAAATATAAACCACAAAAACGCATATGGGAATAGTTGGATTGGGCCAGAACTTCCATGATTACTACACTATAAAGTATAAACATGATTAGGGCCTCGGCTTGGACACTTTCAAGGCCACAAAGATGCGCTGGTGTATTAAGCAGGGCTAAGGCAGAGGCTGTGGAATGGTCTAGGATGCAGGGGTCATGAGCTACTATGAGTGTCGCAACTTGTGATACTAATGGTAAGATGATTGTGATTTTTAATCTTTCACGTGGAAATAGATGCAAAGAAACCTTTTGTGTACCACCGCCCATGTTAGGCGAAGTGATATCTCCCATTGCCATGAGAGCTTGCTATAGGCTCGCTCATGTTTGTTCATTCGAGCCTGGAGTGGGTTTTGGGTGGGGTTTAGGCTATTCGGATTTTTAAGCTAGATAAATAAAATAAAAACCTTTTGAGAGAGAGAGAGAGAGAGAGAGAGATGTTAATCTTGTTAACAATCAACATTTATCTAGCATACAAATTTTCACTTTTTTTCCCTTCAAACAATTAAATATACTTGGTATAATTTCCCATATTTTGTAAACAGTACTTGTCCTGTGATGCCTGAAATCTCATAGTAAGTAATGACAAAAATAAAAATAGAATAGATTTTTTTGGAATATCCTAAAGATAGAACGAGGTCTCCAGTGCTGGAAGCCTCAGGTGCCACATTGGGCCAAAAGAATAGGATTGTGCCATTAATTACCATTATTGTAATTAGACAAATGTACTATGTACGATTTATAAGAGACTGGATTTATTTGAAAAAGATGGTGCATTAGACAAATTAACGAATTTTCCAATAGAGTAAGACAGAAAATTAAATAGGGTGTGGGTCATCTCAATTGGAAGTTTATGTGGTTGCCTAAAATCCAAGTTAAGGAAGCCTCATGAAGCTGAAGGGAAATTTCGTTGTATGTGAGAGAGAGAGTGTGTGTTCACCTGCAGCGAGCGCCAAGCTGCTTTTTAAAAGTTTTGTTTGTTAACTAATATTTTTTGTTTTTAATAATTTACTAGTTAGGGAATGAGAATTTAAACCTTAAATGTGTTTTTTAGAAATACCATGTAAGTTGAATTGCACATTCTCGAATTAACTGATTTTTAATTATAAGAACTATTAACATACACCTTATTCATGATTATCAAATGAAAAATACTTATGCGGTTATACTCTGTTTGAATGAAATGAGAGTAAAGGGAAGTAGAATAAAATCTGAAATTTAGTCTAATTTTCTGTCAACATTACTCTACTCACCCCCTACCCCTCCATCCAAACTAGCATTAAGGCTGCGTATCCCTCAAAACAAAAACAAAAACAAGCACCAAAAAAGAAAAGAAAAAAAAGAAAACGTATATTAAAAGAAGAAGAAGAAGAATTGCTAAAACAAAATAGAAAGGTGGTTGGTTGGTGAATTCACAAGAACATTGTCTAGGACGTCTTACCTTAAAGCTTAAACGTAGAGCAAGAGATAGCACGCAACTTAATTAATCGTAATTGCTAGTAAAATCTAGTAATGTAAATAGAAAGAACGAAAAAACTATGATAGAAAGAGCTAGACATGCACAGCTAGTGAATAAGTAAAAGCATATATGGGTTAAAGAAATAAATTACCGCCTGTTGAAAACCAGTGAGGTAAATTGCGAGTGAGCATTCGTCTAATCCAGGACAAAGTGCAGTCATAGTAACGTCGGTGATGGCTGGTATCACCATGAATGTTGAGAAGTTATGAAGAAAGATTGTCATGAAGAGGTGACTCAACCCAGACAACTTTTCCATCTCTCTCTCACTCTTTTTTTTTTTTCTCTTTAGACCAAAACTAAAGACAAGCAGCTAAAGCAAAAGCCAACCTTGCCAATTAAGCTACTACAAGAAAAAACACTTATAAAGCAGCAGCAAAAATGAAAAAAGAAAAAAAAAAGACTCAGTTTTAAAGGAATAGTACTGCAAATGCAATGTCTATATATATATATATATATATATATTTATGTTGATTGTTGGTCTCACTATTCCTTATGTTGCATACATACATATACAATACATGCCAACTTCGCTAGTGTTAGCACCAGTACGTATAGGGTGACCACATGAGTAGATTTTTGGCAATGACAGACCAACCAAAACCCAGTCTGTGGTCCAATGAAGGTTGATTCGGTAGTTTCTTCCATAAGATACAAAGTTTGTAATGTCTTGGACTGTCACCCGAGCGTCACTTTTGTTTTTGAAAGCCATATGGTGTACACTACAAAGTGCCGAAGGCGAACAATGCGTAGCTTATAGTTCATGCAAGGAAAAAAAAAACTCAAAGTAACTAAAATCCAGGGCCCATTTTTGACGCGTGTAGGATTAGATTACGCTATGAGGCGTGTAAGCGAGATCTAAGGTAGGTTATCACTGCAATGAATAGTTAACCCAGGCCCAATAGCTCCAAATTGGGCATGGCCCATACATGTAAAAATACGTGCAATTGGGCTATGTTTTTCTGGTATTGGTGTTCTTATTAAAAACTCACTTGGAAAAGTTGTTGGAGATTTGAACAAGAAAATGAATGCGAAGCTAATGGCCCGTTTGGTTTGTGTTTTTAAACAATATTTTTTAGTTTTTAAACAGCATTTCACGCATTTCAACACATTTTTTCACCCACACGTATTTTAAAAAACTACAAACAACAATTTTCAAACTACTCTACCAAACACCCCCTAAGGCTTTCGAAGAAGGATTGTCTTTTGCTAGACACATTGACATTCTTGATGCCACGTTGGAAGGTGATTGCTTGACAGTAGTTAAACTCACTGTTAGGAAACACTCCCTCTCCTACATTCATAGTCGCTGTTATGTTATCTATGTTATTTCAGCAGCACATCCAGAAACTTTTGTTTGGGAGCTAACTTGTGATATTAATTTGTTAGCCTATACAAACTTTCATATATATGCATAAACACAGACATCTATGCTCATACATAACTTAGTATTCTCCATAGTGAATCTTTAAAATTTTCATTTTTAATATAAGTTAACAAATTGTCTACCAAAATGAGTAAAAAAATTTAATTGAACTAATTAAATATTCAAATTTCAAAGACATGAATAGTCCAAAATTTTAACAGACACAAGAACACATTTTACAATAAAAAATTAATGTGAGAAAAAAAAAAAACATTCTCAATAACTACGATACTAATTGGAAAATTTTTGTAAGAGTATCATTGGACTAACTAAAATATTTGAGAGTCAAGTCCCATTTTTGTAGGCTAATTATTAAAATTTTATACATTCATATATAGTATAAATTTTTTTTTTAAATTTTGGCCCCCCACTCAAGCGTGTAGTTCCGCCCTTGGCGGCCAGTCATGAGTTCAAGAGTCTCTACTGTTTCTCAAGATGGTTTTGTTACTGTTTCGAAGAGAGCCAATGTTTATTGAACATCTGGTATCTCATGATGTTTTCTTTTTGAATATATATATATATATATATATACAGAAACACTATTGTAGGGGCACGTTTCGCAGTCCAAGCCTAAGATGTATGAGATATTGGCCCAATGAGTTCGGTACAATAAATTTGTAGAGAGTGAGTTGGAGGGCTAGGCCCTAATGAATTTGACAACGGCTAGTATGGATATAAAAGATGATCAAGCAAAAACAAGGAAAATAAAGCTGAATCAATTCACTGTCCGAGGAGGTATCTTGTTATATAAATTGATAACAATTGGGTACAAGTACAATTTTGATTGCTACAGTATTCTTTTTCTATTTTTCCGATCCCCTCCTCATGGTGGTTTCTTACATTATATAGTTCTTCTTGGATCATCCTGATACTACACTTGTTGATCATTTGAGCCCTTACTTAAATGGCCGTCCCATCAGACACCATCTTTGACTTTCTATGAGTTGTGGTAACTAAGGCAGCACTGTTCAGAGGTCTTTTCCACATAAATGCGGCTAGAAAAGTAGCTGCAATGCATTTAATGCGGTGGTAGCAACTTTTTCTTAGATATTTTCGAACTCCCTTCCTTCTCGTATGTTCATGAGGCACGTCCTTATCACTGAAGTTTCTTGGAATGCCACCTTGATTGCTAGAATACATATTCCAAGTTGTATTTATCATATCCGAGGAGGAGTTCCTCCTTGAACCCCCTTCCACTCATTCCTTATTTATGAGACTCTAAACTGAACTTCCTCATAACTATTTGTCCCTTCTCGAACCTGTCAACGTTCTCAGACGAAGCCCCAAGGCCCAATATCTAAAAGAATTTTACTTTTTCGATTGAACTTTTATGTGATTCAAAAATACCCTTAGACCCTACATTTGATAAGGACAAAATTTGAGGACAATTCAATAAAAATATATCTCCAACTTCATGTAAAATGCTTACAAAATTGGACACTCACCTACTAATCAATGTTTTCCAAACAAACTTATCCAAAAATTAAAAATATTAAAAAAATTATAAAAAAAAAAAAAAAAACCTTCTTTGTCCACTTTGATATTTCCCTCAAGACCACATTTCAACTTTCTTTTTTTACTTACACCGGTTTCTTTTATTTAATTTTTTTTTTTTAAATTTCCGGTTTCCTTAATTCCTAATATCACGTACACTAAACCAAAAAAAACAAAAGGAGCCTCATCGCACGCGCAAAGCACATGTGATGAAGCTAATATATATATATACACACACACACTTAACATAAACTTTTCACGTCTAATATGATATATATGTGTGTGTGTGTGTGTTTCTATTATGTAGTTCGCTATAAAAATATTAAAACTAGTATTATGCTCATACAATATACGACTTAATCGATAATCTTATGTAAACTAAAGAGCATATTTCAAATTTTCGATAATATAATTGAAATTGACTAATAAAATATAATAACAAATATTACTTTAACCTATATGACGAATGCCCGTTGTATAAGACCAATTTTTTTAATCAAAAATCAAATATTACTATAGATAATAAAATAATTTAAACTAAATAATATAACTACTTTTAAATTTTTTGAAACTTTTGATAAACGATTTTAATTTCAAGTTTTAATTGGAGTGGTATTTTAGTTGGACATACAGTTATACTAAAACGAGTAATGATACCTCTTTTGAATTTCTATGAAATCTTGATTCTTGACACGATAACTATAATTAGAGTAGTTTTTTAAATTTTGACCTAGAATTTCACTTAGAGTAATTATATTAATTACCTTTAATGCATTATTAAAAAATATTACTAGGTGCAAGCCCATAACGTGTATCATGATTATCAAAATCGCAACCTGATCGAAGGATCGCATAATTTTACAATCTCACCTCATCAAAATGTTTAGAATTATAAAAATTGTAGGATCGTATAGGAATGTAGGATAGTATAGGATCCTACCAAAACATAAACTTTTGATTTTTTCTTAGGGATAAATTTTTTATTTTGATGAAGTTTTAAGGGTTTTTATTTTTCCATGGCTTTTTATTTTTTTCTATAAAATTATATTAACATAAGCAAATGCTTTCTAGTTTCTAGTTCACTTGTAATCAAAATGAACGAATGCTTCATCATTTTTAAATGAAGAATCTGATGTTGGTTTTGCTGCCTTTTAAGCTATAATGTTGTTAAATTTTTTTTTTATCAATATACTAATTTGTATTCTAATATTACTAAAGTGCTTTTTTATATATAATTTTATCAATTATACTTGTATTTGTATATTAATTGATTGATTTTTTAAGCATGCTCTGTAATTGTTACTGAGTGTTATAATTTGAATAGTTAAGTGTAAAGTTATATCTTAATGTCTTTTGCAGCTCTAGTATACAAATATATAATGTCTACTATAAGGTCAAGATTTGTAGCCCAAGCCCCAAAGAGATGGGATGTGAGCTCACTAAGCCCAATACAATGAATTTGTAGAGAGTGGGTGAAAGAACTAAACTGTTTGTGAACTCAACAACAGTTAGTCAAGATGTTAATAAAAGAACAAGTACTAAAACGCTAAGAACTTGAATAAATTTAGGTTCGAGGAGACAAATTATAGTTTGAATGGCTAATATCACTCTTAGAGCTATAGTAAATTTTTCTTCTTCTTGGTTGCCTTCTTCTCTCAATCCCCCCTTCTGAGAGATCTCTTACATTTATATAGTTTTCTTTTAAACTATCTTCATCGTACACTTGTTCTTCATCTAAGCATTCACTTTAGTACATGTCACATCAGGTATCTTCTCTATTTCTCCATGAGTGGTGGCAGCTGAGATTGCACTGTTCAAGGGTCTTCTCCACATAAATGCAGCCAGAAAAGTTGCTGCAGTGCATTAAATGCGTTGGTAGCAGCTTTTTCTTTAGATATTTCTCTATTCCTATCATCTTTACACGTGTATGAAGTTCATCCTTATCGCTGGAATCTCCTAAAAATTCACCCAAACTGCCCAGGTATTTACTTGACCGATATTCTTCAAGTCCGAGGAGGATATACTCCTCGGACTATACTCCTTTATCCTTTCTTTATGTGATTCTCCATTATGGGGCCTTTCCCAATCCTTTACTCCTCCTCGGACATACTCATATATTTAAATAGGGCCTAAGGCCCAATATATAAATTTGGGATTTTATCCCCACAATAGCCCCTCAAAATTTTAATTTTTCCCTCGCATCCAAGGAGAAAAAATAGGATTTTGATCTGCCGCAAAAATGAAGGCTAATAATGTAAAAATTACCTGAGTTTACACGCGTGGGAGCATAGATTTAGATGCTCTATCATTGCTGCTGACGTTTTGGTATTTACGAAGCGCTATTAATTGCTCCAAGCGGCGCTATATCTTTGGCATCCAACAGTGTGCCATTGATCTAACGAACAATATTTTTCCTCAGAATCTAGGCGAGATAATTCCCACTCATTTTCTGGCCCCTACATAAAGCCTCAAAGGAGATCATTTCTCCTTTACTTCACGATTTCTCAAACTCTCCAGCGAACTCAAGCATTCAAACTTACAAAGTTTTTCAAATCATCAGTATCATTTCTTCATAAATTCACAAGAATCTTACTAAGGACTTAAGAATCACTCTCCAACCCAGTTTGCGTAAGTTCCAGTTTCTTCGCACCCATCTTTTTCTCTTCGGCCATCTTCCTCAGCCTTCAAATTCTCATTTACACGTTATTGTTCTTAGCGCTTCCTTCTTTCTGGTTATCTGAAATGGGTAGATTTAGCTATTTGGTGGATAGTCCTGCCTAGATAGAGGTATTTAAAGAAACGTATCACATACCACAGGGTGTACACTTGCGGTATTGTCCCCCAGAGAGACTACTAACTGACCGAGAAGTAGGAGAAGTCATAATCCCAGTCATAGCCTTCATAAAAGGGGAATGACTCTCCCTATGGGCTCCATCACAAGAGATTACCTTCGTAATCATAGGCTTAGTCCTGACCAGTGTGCACCTAACGTCTTTAGGATCCTAGGAGCAATCGATGCTTTGAATCAACATTTAGGCTTGGGACTCACCTAGCTTGACGTAGTACATATATACGAGTGTCATAGACAAAAAGGGGCGGGATATTACCTTAAATCCCGGTCCGACATCATTAGGCTCATATCCTGTCTTCCCAAGTCTAACAAGGGGATGAAAGATGACTATCTGATCGTCTCGGGAGCGTGGCATGACGGTCTTCATTGCCCAACCCAACCAGGAGAGCCAGGTGGGATATCCCAGATCTAGGTTCCCTAGAAATAGATTTAGGATCTTCATCACTAGCGTTGTACCTTTTCTTTTTATATTCGTATTTTACTTTCTGATTGCTTAATTCTGTTGTGGTGTTAACAGATAAAAGACACGTATCTCCTCGGCTCAGTCTTACTAACGTTGCCGCGCTCAATTACTTACTGAGATTAGAGAGTTTTATAAGTGAAGACAGGCAACTTCGGGCTGCACATCTCATTCTTGATTTCAAGCCACTCTCGGACGCATTTCAATCGATCGGCAACGCGATAAGGCAGGGAGATCCTCGCATAAATCGAATAGACGTTGCTCGGCCAAATTTTTTGTCTCCGTTCGATCTTCCCCCCGTGCCACATCCAAACCCGCAGGGTGTTCCACCACTCATACAACCGGTTCAACAAGTTCCCCTTAAACCAGTCACAGTAGAGGAAAGAGTTGCTTCCTCGACTTCTTCACTTGAGAAACAGATTGATCAGTTCCAATTTGAAGAAGAGGCACCAAGAGAAGTTCAGGTGATTCCAGTTTTGGACACCGAGGAGGAGGCTGACAGACAATCCAGCATCCACGCTCCTGTTCTAATAACTGCCCTTCCAGACGATTCTTCCGAAGAAGAAGACATGGCAAGCCTAAGGGACTTAATGAAGGCCAGGAAAAAAGCAACTGAGGCCAAAGAGACTGGTCAGTCTCAACCAGTTGTTAACCTTCCTCCACCACCTCCTCAGGTCCCTTCTGACCTCAGCTTAAAGCCAATCCCGGATCCGAAGAAGAAAAAACCCATTACAGACACTAAAGAAGGTCAGGTGGTGCCTCCAAAGGGAACTAAGCAACAGAGAGTGACTAAGGACCATCGAAGGCAAAGGGCTTCATCTGTTGAGAGTCGAGACGACACTCTCATCGCCGATGTGCACCGAGGACAGCGCACCTAGTCCCCAAAGCTAGAGTTAGATGGTGTTCCCTTCCCTTGGGACACCAAAATTAGAAATTACCAAGGGGGGAAGGCAAGTCTCCTTGCTGAGGCCCTGGAACAACCCCTTCTCCTGCCAAAGGATATGGAGGCTTACAGGCGCTTTAATCAGCATGAACTCTTTCTGTCCCTTAAGAGGGACTTAGCCATGGTAAAAACGCTCGCAATGAAGCCTAGGCGGAGGCCTATTCTCGGTCCGAGGTTGAAAGGAAGATGGGTAGTCTCAAGGAGGACTACGATAAGATGTCCGAGCAGCTAAAAGAAATGACCAAGCAAAGGAATAGCCTTGATGTAGGCCTTAAAAGTGCTGAGAAGTAGGCCGAAGGCCAACGCAAGCAATTGCACATGACCGAGATTAATCTGGTGACAGAGAGAGAACTGGTGAAAGGTCTTCGAGCTGAACTTCAGAAAGCCAAGGAGACTACCCAATTGGCCAAGGAGGCAGTTGAGGCTGAAAAGCAGGCAGCATACAAGCTTGGGGTGGAGGAGACCCAAGTCAGACTCACAAAGGAGTTCTCCGCAGTTAGCAGAGATTATTGTGATATAACCTGGGGTAAAGCCCATGACGCTGCTGGGGTCCCTGCAGAATTTGACCTGAGGCAACCTGGGAGCGTCTATTATGACCCTGAAATTTGCGAACTCCCAGGTCCGGACTCCTCTCCACCCAAACAGCTCCCGGAGGCCTCAGAATAGCCTTTGGTAAGCCAAGTTCCTCTTGCCTTTCCTGAAACTCCCAAAGAGTCTAAGCAAACTGGTGGTCAAGGCAAGCAAGCTAAGAATCCTCAAGACAAAAGTAAGGACTTGGGTAAGAAGGCAACTCCTTCTGAACCCAAGGACCAAACCCAAGATGCTACTGCCACCCAGTCCGACAAGGCTTAGATGCTTAGGATTTTTGTTTCATCTGTATTAGTTTCATATTATTACTATTATTATTATTATTATTATTATTATTATTATTATTATTATTTTTTAACATTGTAAGGTATTGAAAAGTACTTTCTTTTTTATCAATGAAATTGTTCTTTTATTTTCTATATCTTCATTGCACATATTATAAGATTCATTGTTATTGCAAATGATGCTAACCGATAGCTATTGTAATCTGAGTAGACTTAACAACGATATCCTGCTAATTGTGCAAATAACTTATACAAATATTGGGAAAAAATAGATCGTATAGGAATTGTTAATGAACATAAGAAACAATGAATGATATGAAGGTTTTATATATTTTCTGGTAATTAAATAATTAGATGTTTTACTCAAACTATTTTTGTACAACATTTACAAAGAATACTGAGCATTGCTTCTGAACCAAGTACATGATCGAAGAGGCTTATCATAAGTTAGAGTCAATTTAAATATCTCTGAGGGCTTCAGGTGTAATTGCATTTAAATTTAAACATTAATAAGAACTGTAAGGAGGTGTTAACTAACCCACATCATCTGGTCCGAGGACTTCGGGCATGATTGGATTTAAGTTTAAACACTTGCAAGAATTGCAAGGGAGTGTTAACTAACCCACATCATCTGGTCCGAGGACTTCAGGCATGATTGAATTTAAGTTTAAACACATGCAAGAATTGCAAGTGAGTGTTAACTAACCCACATCATCTAGTCCGAGGACTTTAGGCATGATTGGATTTAAGTTTAAACACTTATAATTGTAAGGGAGTGTTAACTAACCCACATCATCTGGTCCAAGGACTTCAGGCATGTTTGGATTTAAGTGTAAACACTTATAATTGTAAGGGAGTGTTAACTAACCCACATCATCTGGTTCGAGGACTTGAGGCATGATTGGATTTAAGTTTAAACACTTATAATTGTAAGGGAGTGTTAACTAACCCACATCATCTGGTCTGAGGACTTCAGGCATGATTGGATTTAACTATAAACACTTATAATTGTAAGGGAGTGTTAACTAACCCACATCATCTGGTCTGAGGACTTCAGGCATGATTGGATTTAAGTATAAACACTTATAATTGTAAGGGAGTGTTAATTAACCCACATCATCTGGTCTGAGGACTTCAGGCATGATTAGATTTAAGTTTAAATACTTATAATTGTAAGGGAGTGTTAACTAACCCACATCATATGGTCCGAGGACTTCAGACATGATTGGATTTAAATTTAAACACATATAATTGTAAGGGAGTGTTAACTAACCCACATCATCTGGTCCGAGGACTTCAGGCATGATTGGATTTAAGTTTAAACACTTATACCGAACCCTTTATGTAATAAAATATATATATATATATATATATATATTGATCATAGAAAAGACTCGATTAATAATAGTACCTTTTAAGGTTGTTTACATTCCAGGGGGGTGGTATTACATGACCGTCCAAGTCTTCCAAAAAATATGCCCCAATGCCAGCCCCCGAGGTAACACGATATGGCCCTTCCCAATTGGGCCCTAATTTTCCCCAAGCCGGGTTCCTTGCAGTGCCCACCACTTTCCTAAGCACGAGATCACCAGGTGTTAAAGGCCTTAGCTTTACGTTGGCATCATAATCCTGTCTGAGCTTTTGTTGGTAATACGCCAATTGGACCATTGCATTCTCCCTCCTTTCTTCAATCAAGTCCAAATTCCTCTTTAGATGCTCGTCGTTGCTACTCGGACTGTATGAACTAGTTCTTAACGTTGGGAAACCAACCTCCAGAGGGATGACAGCTTCAGCCCCATAAGTCATTGAGAAGGGGCTCTCCCCAGTAGACTTGCGAGGCGTAGTCCTGTATGTCCAGAGGACATGTGGTAGTTCTTCTACCCATTTGCCTTTTGCATCATCCAACCTTTTCTTTAGTCCGTTTACTATGGCTTTGTTAACAGCTTCCGCCTGTCCATTTCCCTGGGGGTAAGCAGGAGTAGAGTACCTATTTGTGATCCCCAATTCATAACAATAGCTTCTGAATGATTTTCTGTCAAACTAAAGGCCATTGTCCGAGATGAGTGTATGAGGAATCCCAAACCGTGTGACAATATTTTTCCAAACAAATTTCTTTGCGTTCACATCTCTGATGTTAGCAAGAGGTTCGGCTTCAACCCATTTGGTGAAATAATCTGTGCCGATTAGCGGATACTTCTTGTTTCCTACCGCCTTAGGGAATGGACCCACAAAGTCTAAGCCCCACTGAGCGAATGGTCATGGGCTAGATAATGGATTAAGGACTCCCCCAGGCTGATGTATGTTTGGTGCAAAACGTTGGCACTAATCGCACTTTTTCACGTATTCTTGGGCTTCCCTTTGCATGTTTGGCCACCAATAGCCCTGGGTGATGGCTCTATGTGCCAAGGACCTACCCCCTGTGTGGCTTCCGCAAATTCCTTCGTGTAATTCTTCAAGGATTGATTCAGTCTCTTCAGAGTGTATACATAGCAAATATGGCCCTGAAAATGAACGCTTATATAATTTTTGGTTCTCGGACAGCCAGAACCTAGTGGCTTTTCTTCGTATCTTGTTGGCTTCTGTCTTCTCTTTAGGCAGAATATCATCCTTCAGGAATAAAACTATAGAGTCCATCCAACTAGGTCCTGCCCTAACCTGGTGAACCCGGACTGTCCCATTTCTCACATCCAAGGGCTTGTACAAATCTTCCATGAGGATAACCCGAGGTAAATTTTGCGCTGAGGAGGTTGACAGAGTGGCTAGGGAATCCGCATGTGTGTTTCCACTTTTGGGAATATACAGCAAAGTGAAAGATTCAAACTCTGATTGAAGGTGTCTGACTTGGCTTAAGTACTCCTGCATTCTTTCATCCTTAGCTTCAAATTCTCCCTTCACTTGACCAACGACTAACATTGAGTCTGAGAACATCTCCATTGTCCTTCCGCCCATCCTTTGAACCACGGTCATTCCCGTTAGTAGAGCTTCATATTCGGCCTCATTTTTTGTAGCCGAGAAGTCCAGCCTCAATGACTTTTCAATGGTGATTTTTTCAGGGGATATCAGCACTAACCCCACTCTAGAACCTTTCTGGTTCGCTATGCCATCCACGTATACTTTCCAAGGTAAGAGGCCTTGTTGAGAAATCATATCAACTGATTTTTCATCCATGTCCTGTGTTAGCGTTACTCCTTCTAAGTAAGGCTCAGTGAACTCGGCCACAAAATCCGAAAGGATCTAGCCCTTGACTAATGTGCGAGGCATGTATTTGATGTCAAAAGCCCCTAAGATTATGCCCCATTTAGCAATCCTTCCTGTGTAGTCAGCACTTCGGAGTATGGCTTTGAGTGGGAGCTGGATGAGAACAACGACTGTATGTGCTAGGAAATAATGAGACAGCTTCCGTGTACCAAGCACTACAGCCAGGATGGCTTTTTCCAATGGCAAATAAAGAATTTCAGCTTCATGCAATGACTTGCTCACGTAATAAACAGGCCTTTGTACACCGCCATCAACTCTTACCAACACCAAACTAACAGCATATGGGGTTACAGCAATATAAGCATATAGGACCTCGTCTATTTCAGGACTAAACAAGATAGGGGGTTGAGCTAGATATTCCTTAAGTTGCTGAAAAGCTATGCCGCATTCTTCAGTCTACTCAAACCCCTTCCACTTGTTGATCAACAAGAAGAAAGGCCTACATCTATCTGCTGATCGAGAGATAAAACGGTTCAAAGCAGCAGCCATGCCAGTCAACTTCTGGACTTCCTTGGGATTCCGAGGTGGCTGCAAATTGTTAATGGCCTTTATCTGATCGGGGTTTACCTCAATTCCCTTGTGAGTTACCATGTAGCCCAAGAATTTGCCTGACCCCACGCCAAACGAGCACTTGGACACGTTTAGACGCAATTTATACTTTCTAAGAACTTCAAAAATGTTTTCAAGGTCCTTCACGTGCCCTGAAACAATCTTCCTTTTCACCACCATGTCGTCTATGTAAATCTCAATATTCTTTTCCAACTGCGGCTCAAACATCCGCGTCATCATTCTTTGGTATGTAGATCCTGCGTTCTTCAAGCCAAATGGCGTCACTTTGTAGTGGTAGTTCCCAATAGGGGTTACAAAAGCAGTCTTTTCTTGATCATCTAGGGCCAGGGGTATTTGATGATAGCCCTGAAAGGCATCCAGGAAACTCATTCGAGGGTGTCCGACCGTTGCATCCACTAGCTGATCAATTTTAGGCATGGAGAATGGATCTTTCGGACAGGCCTTATTAAGGTTTGTGAAATCCACGCACACTCTCCACTTCCCATTCTTCTTCTTCACCACTACAGTATTAGCTAGTCATTCGGGATAACACACCTTCTTAATAGCTCCAGCCTGTTTGAGTTTTGTTACTTCCTCTTGTACTGCGTCAGCGTGCTCCTTAGATGGGCGCCGAGGAGGCTGTTTCTTATGGACGACCAGAGGGTTGACATTCAGATGGTGACAGATAAAATCTGGATCCACCCCTGGGGCTTTATAGGCATTCCAAGCAAATACATCTACGTTCCCTCTGAGAAATTCTACTAATTCTGCCTTTTCTTGAGGTGGCAACTGTGAGCCAACTTGAAAAAACTTCTTTGGGTCGTCCCTAATAGTGACTTTTACCAAATTTTCACATTTGGCCTCCTCGGCGGTTTTATCGGTAAGTGTCGTTGGGTGTTTTAACTGCTATAATTCCTCTTCTGGATGATTCGAGGACTCAGTTTTGGACTTATGTTGTATGGCCACCACCAAGCATCTTCTGGTCACAGATTGATCTCCCAAAATTTCTTGAACCCTGCTTTTAGATGGATATTTAATCTTCTGGTGCAGAGAAGAAGGAATAGCCCCTAGCGCATGAAGCCATGATCTGGCCACGATCGCTGTATAGGGTGAATATGCGTCCACGACAATGAAATCTACCTCTACTATCTCCGTACCAGCTTGCACGGGTAGCCATATTTGACCCCTCGGAATAACGACCTTTCCGTCAAAACCCACCAGAGGAGAGCTATAAGGAGTTAAGTCCTCAGGTTTTAAGTTCAACCCCTTGTAAAGGTCAGGATACATTACCTCAGCACCACTGCCTTGGTCCACCATCACCCTTTTCACATCATACCCTCTAATTCTGAGGGTAACTACTAAAGCATCGTCGTGTGGTTGGATGGTTCTGATTTTATCCTCATCCGAGAAGCCTAGTACCAGGGGAATCTCCCTTTTAGCTCTTTTTGGATCCTGATTACCGTCTCCTGTGGGTAAATGGGTCACAAACATTATTCTAGATGGCTAGGACCCTGTTCTCCCTGGTGTAGTGAGGATGACATTGATAGTTCCCAAAGGGCATCTTGAAGAATCATCTCTTCAGGGCTCCGAGCTTGCCTGACTTCCTAGGCCACTAGAGTGATGCAAGAGTTGCTTCAATTTACCCTCATGGACAAGTTGGTCCAAATGATCCCACAGACTCTTGCAATCTTCTGTGGTATGCCTATGGTCCTGATGATACTGGCAATAAAGGTTATGATTACGCCTTTCGGGGTTTCCCACCATCTTGTTCAGCCACTTGAAGTACGGTTCATTCTTAATCTTTTCCAAAACTTAATGCACTGGCTCTTTAAATACAGCGTTGACTGCTTGGAGATTTGCTGATCCTGGCTGCCCAGCAAAATCCCTACGCGATTTGCTGTTGTTGTATTTGTCTAACCTGAAATCCCTCCTCTCTTAGGGGATAATCTTATCTTTTCCCTTGCCTTGCTGTTGATCCTCCTCAACTCTTTTATACTTGTCAATACGGTCTATGAGATGACGCACGATGGTAACGGGTTTGCTAGTCAATGATTTTCTTAAATCGTGCTCGGACGGAAGGCCGAGCTTGAAGGTGTTGATAGCCACATCATCGAAATCACCTTCAATTTCATTAAACAATTCCCAATATCTGTCGGAGTATGTTTTAAGGTTCTCCCCTTCTTGCATGCTCAAGGACAGCAGGGAGGCTACCGACATAGGAACTTTCCTGCATGTCACAAACCGGGAACCAAATGCTTGGGTGAGTTCATGAAAGGAATTTATGGATTCCGCCCTTAGGCCATCAAACCATCTCATCGCAACGGGTCCGAGGCTGGATGGAAAGACTTTGCACATTAAGGCCTCGTTCTTGGAATAAATAGCCATTCTTTGGTTGAAATTGCTCACATGCTCAACAGGGTCTATCCGCCCATTGTAAATGGTGAACGTTGGCTGATGAAAACACCAGGGAAGTCTCGCCTCTTCAATTCTATGCGTGAAAGTCGACTTAGATATTTGGTCCAGGGCTTTACTCATAGCATCGTTTCCAACACCCCTAAGTAGGGGGCTCTTAAACCGCCGCTCGTCATGGAGCTCTTCTTCATAAGAGAAAGATTCACTGGGTGGAGTTCGAGACCTCCAATTGTAACTGATGTCTCTTTCATCACCAGAAGAAATGTCACTGTCAGAAGAAGCTCGCTTCCTTTTTGCATGGCGTAGCTCCCTTTTCAACCAGTCAATCTCCAACTGCATGGCCCTGTTGCCCTCTGCACGGGAGATACGACTATCACCCCGTGACTGGCTCCTCTCATCATGTATTGTATGTACACTTCCTTCACGATCACCTCTTCATTCTAGGTTAAGGAAAGGATCACCATGTTTGGATGCTCTAGACTCTGCTGGTTGTTGGCCTGGTTCAGCCATTGTTAACTGTTACTTTCACTCCAGCTCAAGCTCTTCCTACAGACGGCGCCAATTTTAGGGTCAAGATTTGTAGCCCAAGCCCAAAAGAGATAGGATGCGAGCCCCAATACAATGAATTTGTAGAGAGTGGGTGAAAGAACTAAGCTATTTGTGAACTCAACAACAGTTAGTCAAGATGTTAATAAAAGAACAAGTACTAAAACGCTGGGAACTTGAATAAATTTAGGTCCGAGTAGACAAATTATAGTTTGAATGGCTAATGTCACTCTTAGAGCTACAGTAAATTTTTCTTCTTCTTGTTTGCCTTCTTGCACCGAAAATGGAACTAAAGGGCTTGGGCTCACAACTTATTTGTATGGTGGGTTTGGGTTTCCTACACTGGGTTGTCCTCGGCACAAAGACTCAATGAGATCACTTTTCTCTTCTCAACTGCCTGAACCACTTTCTGCTACCTTTCCTTTCTTCCTCTATCTTTTACTCTGGTGTCAATTTTTCCAACCCCCTCTTCTACCCAAGCTCCTCATATTTATAGTTCTCAATTAGTGGAAAGGTTATGATCACTTTCTAGTTAGTGCAGCGGGCGGTCCAGTGTTATTGAACATAAGTGGGTGGTTAAGTGGGAGTGGGAAATGGTGAGTATGGCTTCGGAACTTGGTTCCCACTTCCGCAGATATGCTCGGCGGTGGTGTGCCCAAAGGCAATGCCGAGCATACCTTGCACGTCATGCTCAGACACCGTCCACGACAGTGATTTGTAAGGACTTACCAAGCATAAACAGGAGGCGAACCTTAGGCCAGCGTTTTGTGGAGTTTCGGGATGGGCCTGCAGAGAGAGAGAATAGGAGTATGGGTCGTATCTTCGCATGAGAATAAATGGCCCAAGTGGGACCGGGAATGGGTGCCATACATTAGCCCCCCCTTGATTCATGCCCGGGCCTCGGCAAGAATCAAGGAGTCAGAACGGCGTATGCTACATGGGAGGTCCGGAGAGGCAACGTCTGGGACATTCCAGTAATCCCATTAATGCACTCCTAAAAAGGCGCGCAGGATTCGGCCGTTTGGTTCACCCCTTATAATTACCTGATGCTTCGTGAACCGAGGTGGTGCAGACGCTAGTTTGGCGTTGGAACCTGCGAGGCCTGTAAATTAATCCTCATAATTGCTGATTAACTGTCATTAATCCTCCTCAGGACTTCTATAAAAGGCTCGTTTCAAATCACTCATCTGCTTTTATGCTCTCCACCCTCTGAGACCCCCCATCCGCCGTACATTCATCCGCGCATTCATTCTCCGGCCCAAAATCTCTTCTCATCTTAGAGCCCAAAGTAAGTTCTCTACATTTTCCTTTTTATTTCCGCATCTTCGTTCATCTTTCTTCTAGTGTTTAGGATGGGATATTCATACCTTCTAGATATAGACTCGGCCTTAGCCTCTTTCAGGCAGGCCTTTGACATCCCTAGCGATGTGGAGGTGGTGTATTGCCCTGAGAGTGATATCGCTCTTCATAGAGGGGGCAACACTGCCTTTTTTCCTTTGATGGCGGTTTTGGAGGGTGGGGTGAGGTTTCCCGTAGACCCTCTTCTAGTAGACACCCTTAGGTATTATGGGTTGTGCCCCGACCAACTCCCTCCCAATTTTTACCAGGTAGTGAGTTGTGTGAGTCAGTTGAACCAGTTGTACGGTTTACAGTTGAATCAGCACGACATAAACCACATGTATAGTTTATGTGGGAGTAAGAAAACAAATTATTATTTGAAAGTTAGAGATATGAGGGTACGGTTGATCTCCTGCCTACTTGACTCAAATAGGAACTCCGTCGGGGATTTTGTTCGGGTGCGCGGCAATTGGTTTGCCGGTGAATTTCCTTGCCCCCTCACCAGGCGCGAAGTGGGTTCGTTCCGATCACTGACCTGCTTTCATTTCTTACTTAATTTCATGCATGAACGTACATTTATATCTTATTGTGAACATTTTACTCCCTCTGACGCTTATTCGTGTGGTTTATCACAGACGGTAGAGTGTTTGTCCCGGACGTTAGAGTCACGCATGTGCAGGATTTGAACTTCGTGCTCAGGTCCGAGATTTTTGTCCACTTGAACGGTCAACTCCGAGCTTCCCACCTGATTCTCGGGGTTAATCCCGTGTATTCCACCTGGCAAGATTTCAGCCAAGCCCTTCTGGTCGATAGCCTACTCTTGTCTTATATCGACGTTTGGCATGCTAATTTCCTCCCCCCGAAGTTTACAGTAGGTGAGGCCCGTGATCAAGGTCTTTGGCATATTTGCTCTGACGAGCTCCAGCCTGTACGGGACGAGTCAGCCAAGCGTGTGTCCCGAGCTCACCGAGAACGAGCTCACGAGCAAATTCAGCAAGAAGCCCCCGTTCAACCAAAAGGTCCCGTCGACCAAGGAGCCCTAGCCCCGGACGCTGAAGAAGCAGTTGCAGAATCTCCTGACCGCCCTGAAACCGGTCACGACCAAGGAGAGGAGATGATGACTCGGAGGACGATGACGATTAGCCGTTTCATTCCCGAAGCCAGGTTTGCCGCACAGCAGCCGTAGCAACAAGGGCGCGACCAAACCCCCCCGCCTCCGTCCGCAGCCCCCGGTCGGCAAAGAAAAAAGCAACGTACAACCGAACAAACAGTCGTCGGCCCGGGTGATGTGCCTTTCAATACCCCTTCCCGGCCATCCGGTGGCATTGTAATCTGTGAACCTACGACTCAAACCAGGGCGCATATGGCGTCCTCTTCCCACGTCGTACCCGCGTGGCAGCCTTCGTTCATGCTGGATGGCAAACTTCTCCCTTCGGACGCAAGTGTGCATGTCTGGGGAAAAGGGGCAGGTGGTCACGTCGCCTAGACCCTGGCGCGAGGCCTTCTGCTGCCCGAGGACGTGTGTGCTTTCGAAGAGGGCACAGATGAGTCGATGGGAAGGAGGCTGCAGTGGCACACCATCGCGGTAAGTTTTTTTTTTTTTTTACTAATCTTCTGTCTTCGGGGGTATGGCGCTCGTTCTTATCACTTCATTAGGCAGCGCAACTGGCGTACATGCTTGACAGGCGTGTCAACGATCTTACCAAGGACGCTGGTCGGGAGAAAGCCCTTAAGGATGTTGCCAAGGTAAACGCCAAGGAAAAAGCTGTGGCTGCTTCGACCGCGGAGAAGAAAGCTGCAGCGGCAGAGAAAGCGAGGGTGGCAGCGGAAAAGAAGTATTCAGAGCTGCAGGTTAAGGTGGGAGAGACTGAGCTCAAGTTGGCGGAAGCCGAGAGCATAAACAGTGCGCGTTCCAAGGAGCTGGCCGACTTGAGAGCGGCCCTTGAGGTCAGCGAGAGCAAGTGGTACAATGAGGGATTTGCTGATGCGGAGAACTCAGCTGAACCCGTCATAAGGGATGCTCGGAAGCTGGGTTTCGAGGAGGGGTGGCTGGCCGCCTTGCAGGCTTTGGGAGTCCCCGAGGATTCCCCTTTGAGAAATCCCGGCCAAATTCCGTTCCCGGTCTCCGCTCATAGCTCGCAGAACCCTCAAAGGCCCCTTGATGAAGAGGAGACGACCAGCCTGAGGGAACTGGTGGAGCAGATAGATTCTCACGTGGAGTTGGAGGAAGCGGAAGTGGCCAGCCGCCCCCGCTCTGGAAATCAGCTCGGCCAGGACCCCCCTAAAACCTTAACGCAACAGCATTTCGCGGAGACCAGCGCTCGGGAGCAACCTGCAGATTCTGCCTCTTAATTGCCGAAACGTAACTTCTTTCTTTAATAAAGCTTTTCTTGTTTTCGCCTATGTCACTGGGCTGTGGTGACCGAACAATCGCCTTTTTTTTTTTTTTTTTTTTTTATCTCGTTTAATACTGAAATGGCCACTTGGTTTTGTGGTCAGGATACTGCTTTAATTCGTAGTATGATGATTTAGTTTTGAAATATTTATTGTGTTGTTCGTTTGCTTCGCACTTATATCGTAGTGGTCCAGGAAGTTGAATCTTGTTTCATCGTAAGGTGGGGATGTACAACGAACCGAGAGTCAGGCTTCTATCCTCAGAGTAAGTTTAAAGGTTTACACCTGCTCAGTGATATAGATCTAACCAAGAAGCAGGTTCTGTCCTTAGATTAAGTATAAAGATTTACACCTGCTCGACGATATAGATCTAACCGAGAAGTAGGTTTCTGTCCTTAGATTAAGTATAAAGATTTACACCTGCTCGGCGATATAGATCGAATAGAGAAGCAGGTTTTTGTCCTTAGTGTAAATGTTAAAGGTTTACACTTGATCGGCGATGTAGATCGAACCGAGAAGCAGGTTTTTGTCCTTAGATTTAATTTAAAGGCTTACACCTGCTCGGCGATGTAGATCGAACCGAGAAGCAGGTTTCTGTCCTTATATTAAGTGTAAAGGTTTACACCTGCTCGGCGATATAGATCGAACCGAGAAGCAGGTTTCTGTCCTTAGTGTAAATGTTAAGGTTTACACCTGCTCGGCGATGTAGATCGAACCGAGAAGCAGGTTTCTGTCCTTAGATTTAATTTAAAGGTTTACACCTGATCGGCGATGTAGATCGAACCGAGAAGCAGGTTTCTATCCTTAGATTTAATTTAAAGGTTTACACCTGCTCGGCGATTTAGATCGAACCGAGAAGCAGGTTTCTGTCCTTAGATTAAATGTAAAGGTTTACACCTACTCAGCGATATAGATCGAACCGAGAAGCAGGTTTATTTTCTTAGTGTAAATGTTAAAGGTTTACACCTGCTCGGCGATGTAGATCGAACCGAGAAGCAGGTTTCTGTCCTTAGATTTAATTTAAAGGTTTACGCTTGATCGGTGATGTAGATCGAACCGAGAAGCAGGTTTCTATCCTTAGATTAAGTGTAAAGGTTTACACCTGTTCGTCGATATAGATCGAACCAAGAAGCAAGTTTCTGTCCTTAGTGTAAATGTTAAAGGTTTACACCTACTCGGCGATGTAGATCGAACTGAGAAGCGGGTTTCTGTCCTTATTAAGACTTGTTGCTTAAGGTTCTTTTATGATCAGCAATTGAAGTTGAATTGAGAAATTGAAAGAGTGTAGCCAGATGAACGCCATTATCTTCATTAGTGAAAACCGTGCAATATTACGTCAACCTTACAATTTTCAGTACCGCCTATTAGTGATAGAATCTCTTAAGATTATGGACGTTCCACGGCCGAGGAAGCGGCCTCTCATCTAGGTCCTCCAAGTAATACGCTCCTGCGCTAGCGATGGCAGTGACCCTGTAAAGCCCTTCCCATGTCTGCGACAACTTCCCGGCATTCGTATCCCGCATATTCCCCACAGCTTTCCTAAGAACCAAATCCCCGGTGCCAAACTCCCTTGTTCTTACGTCTCAGCTATATCTCTAGGCTAGCTTTTGCTGATATTCCGCGAGCCGTATAGTCACCACTTCACGAAATTCTTCCAATCTGTCCAAGCGTCCCACCATCATCTCATCGTTTTGGCCGGGATCGAATCCCATGACTCGTGTGCTGCACAGATCCATCTCAATTGGTATCACGACTTCAGCTCCGTATGTGAGAGAGAACGGGGTCTCCCCGGTGGATCTCCTGGGAGTTGTCCAATATGCCCACAAGATTTTGGGCAGCTCCTCGGCCCAGTTTCCCTTCTCACCCTCCAGCCTCTTTTTCAGCCCGTTCACAATCACTTTATTTACCGCCTCGGCCTGGCCGTTACCCTGGGGATACGCTGGAGTCGAGTATCTATTCTTGATGCCAAGCTCACCACAGAATTCACGGAATGCACGGCTGTCGAATTGCAGCCCGTTGTCTGATATGAGAGAGTTTGGCACCCCAAACCTGGTGATTAGATTCTTCCATACGAATTTCTTTACATCCACGTCTCGGATATTGGCCAAAGCCTCCGCCTCCGCCCATTTGGTAAAATAGTCGTCAGCCACCAGGTTGAACCTTCGATTGCCCATCGCCCAAGAGAATGGGCCGATGATATCCAGCCCCCATTGTGCAAAAGGCCAGGGACTACTGATCGGGTTCAAATGGCGAGCTGATGGATTAGGGGCGCATGCTTCTGACACTATTCACACTTATGTACATACTCGGCGACGTTCCTCTGCATTTAAGGCCACCAAAAACCTTGAGTCATCGCCTGGTGCGCCAACGAACGTCCTCCTACATGACTGCCGCATACTCCTTCGTGAAGCTTGGCCAAGAGCTTGCCCACCTTCTCCGGTCGTAAGCACAAAAGGTAAGGCCCCCCAAAGGATCTCCGATACAACGTTCGGTGTTCTAATAGCCAATACCGAGGGGCCATTCTATGGATCTTTCCGCCCTCCTTTTCGTCAGACGGGAGTCGGCCCTTGGCCAGGAAGTCCGTAATGGGGTCCATCCAGCACGGCCCAAGTGCTGCGATCACTGTGATATCGATCCCTGCAACTCCCAGATCAGTTACTATACTGATGCTCGGTTCTGGAACAACCTCAACTCTTATTAACCGGGGTATCTCTTTGGCTACTGAAGACGCCAGCGTGACGAGGGAGTCGGCGTGTCTATTTTGCGTCCGAGCTACTTGGGAAACCATTACCGTGCTGAAGCTGGTTATAGCTTGCTTCACCTGTTCCAAGTATGCTTTCATCCGGAGATCTCGGGCTTCAAAACTGCCCTCAACCTGACTAACCATCAGATACGAATCTGAATACACCTCCACTTCCCAGGCACCTAAACTCGAAACCGTTCTCAGTCCGGCCAGCAAGGCTTCGTATTCCGCCTCGTTGTTGGAGGCTCTGAGGCCCAATCTAAATGAGTGCTCTAACCGTATTCCCTCCGGGGTGATTATGACAACCCTCGCGCCAGCTCCCGTGAAGCTTAATGCCCCGTCCACGAACACCTTTCATGGGTAAGACTCCACATGGCAAACTATCTCCCCTTTCCCTCTTGGAAAGAACTCGGCGACAAAATCCGCAAGGATCTGGCCCTTTACTGAACTTCGGGGCCTGTACCATATATCAAAAGAACCTAGCCGAGTTTCCCATTTTGCTATTCAGCCAGTGAAGTCTGACCTCCTCAACAGCGACTGTAGGGGATACTCGGTTAAGACGTAAACCGTATGAGCCAGAAAGTATTGTGGCAGCTTTCTTGTGGCGTGTATCAGGGCCAACACAAGCTTCTCTAGGGGTAAGTATCTTGTCTCCACATCAACTAGAGTCTTGCTAATGTAGTACACGAGTTGTTGGATTCCCTGGTCCCTCAGCAGCACGGCACTCATGGCGTGCTCGGACACTGCCAGGTACATGAATAGGTCCTCACCTGGTTCTGGTGCCATCAGCATGGGTGCCCGTGTCAAATAATCCTTCAGATCCACATAAAAGCTCTGTCGCATTCTTCGTTCCACTGAAATCCAGTCCATTTCTTCAGAAGTTGGTAGAATGGTCGGCATCGATCTGCGAATTTGGAGATGAACCGATTAAGGGCGGCTAGCATCCCGGTCAACACTTGCACTTCTTTCGGACTACTCGGTGGCTTCAGTCTTTTCACGGCCTCAATTTGGTCAGGGTTGACCTCTATTCCCGCTTAGTGATCAAATACCCTAGAAATCTTTCAGCCCCCACGCCAAACGCACACTTCTCGGCATTCAGACGTAACCTGTGCCGTCGAAGAACCTCGAAAACACCCAGAAGGTCGTTCGTGTGCCGAGCTGTTTGCTTGCTCTTCACCACCATATCATCAATGTACACTTCAACCGTGCGCCCTAGCATATCTCGGAACATTCTTGTCATCATCCGTTGGCACGTGGCCTCGGCGTTCTTTAGTCCGAAGGGCATCACCGTGTAGTGATAATTAGCTTCCGGTGAGATAAACGCCGTCTTCCCTTGGTCCTCGAGCGCCAGGGCAATCTGGTGATACCCTTGAAAAGCATCCAAAAAGCTCATTCTTGGGTGCCCATACGTGGCATCCACCAATTGGTCAATTTTAGGCACGGGGAAAGGGTCTTTTGGACATGCTCGGTTCAAATCCGTGAAGTCTACGCAAACCCTCCATTTGCCGCTCTTCTTCTTTACCACCACGGTATTTGCCAACCAATCCAGGAAGAAGATTTCCCTTATCGCCCCAGCATCCTTCAGCTTTTGGACTTCCGCTTTCACCGCCTCGGTGTGCTCCCAGGCCGATCTCCTTGGCTTCCGCTTCTTAGGGGGGAACGAGGAGTCAACCCTAAGTCTATGGACAATGAACTCGGGGTCCACCCCGGGCACCTCATATGTACTCCATGCAAACACGTCTACGTTCTGTATGAGGAGCAACAACATTTCCACCTTCTCCTGCTCGTCCATGCCTTTCCCTACGTGGAAACACTTGTCGGCATCTGGAAGTACCCTTACTTTCATCATCTCCTCGGCACTACCACCCCCCACTTCTCCTTGGTCATTCTGTAATTGCTATAACGGGACCCCCTGCGACGGCCCCTTCTGCCGGTCACATTCCCCCTGATTGGTTTCCTTCTTCCTCTGGTTGACCATGGTGATTAAGCATTGTCTCGCTGTCTGCTGGCTTCCCTTCACCACAGTAATACCATGCTTGGTAGGAAATTTTACTTTCACATGCAGTGTGGATGGGACAGCCCCCATTGCGTGAATCCACGATTTGCCGAGTATCGCTGTGTACGGGGAGAAAGAAGTCACTACTATAAACGTCACTACTACCTCTTTGCCCTCCATATTCACGGGAATGGATATTTGCCCCTCGAGTGTTACAATTTTCCCATCAAACCCGACCAAAGGCGTGCTGTACTTAGAGAGGTCCCCATTCTTCAACTAGAGCCCCCGGTACAAGTTTGGATACATCACGTCGGCCCCACTCCCCTGGTTTATCATCATTCTTTTCACCAAGAACCTGCCTACCCGGGCGGTAACCACCAATACGTCGTCGTGTGGCTGGACCGTTCCCTCCAGATCATTGTCACCGAAAGCGATAGGCTCCGGGGTGAGCTTCATCTTCTTCCCCGCCGGTGGTGCGTCCGAGCTTCCCTCCACTGGGACCACATTTAGCACCCCATTTTTCCTTATCGAGGTGAGACTTCTTGGTGGAGTGTGGATGATTTCAATTATCCCGAGCGGGGGTGGAAGGGGGTTGCCCCTCTGAGTAGCTCCTTGCCTAGTCCCCCGATCCTCCGCGTCTAGTACGAACTCCTTCAAGTACCCTGCCTTGGCAAGCTGCCCGAGATGGTCTTTTAAGACCTAGCACTGCTCGGTCGTATGTCCCTTGTCTTTATGATAGGTGCAGTACAAGTTCTGATTTCTCCTGGAGGTGTCACCGCCCATCCTATTCGGCCCTGAAATATGGCTCGTGTTTAATCCTATCCACAATCTTGTGAACCGGCTCTTTGAACATCACGTTTACCTCCCCTACTCGCGCCTCTGGTTCTTGAATTCTCAAATTCCCCCGGGTCCTCGGCTGAAAGGCACTTGACCGAGGATGATTCATCATCGGCGCCTTGCCTTTGCTTTGCATCCGGTCATCTTCTAGCCGTTTATATTCTTCTATACGCCTCATCAACTGCCTCATATCCTAGGGAGGTTTCTTAGTCAGTGACTCCCTTAGCCCGAATTCCTCGGGCAACCCCATCCTGAATATGCTCGCAGCAATCTTCTCTTTCCCCCCACCGATCTCGTTGTAGAGCTTCCAGTACCGGCTGGCATAACTACGGAGGGTTTCCCCTATCCTCATTTTCATGGACAGCAACGCGTCTACCGGTTGTGGCACCCAGTTGCAAATTACAAACCGGACTCCGAACTCTTATATAAGCTCGGCAAAATTGTGGACAGAACCCTTCCGCAGCCCGTTAAACCATCTCAAAGCGGTGAGACTAAGACTTGAGGGAAAACCCTTGCACATCAGTGCGTCATTATGGGTATGCAGAGACATCATCTGGATATAGTGACTGACATGCTCTACCGGGTCCGTTTTCCCGTCGTATGAGTCGAAAGGGGGGCGCGTGAATCTGTCTGACATTGGGGCCTTCTCGATGTCAGCTGAGAATGAGGACCGAGCAGCTCTTCGTAGTGCGCGACTCATCGCATCCATGGCCGTATTATGGGGCCACTGTTCTTCTGGGGAATCCGAACCTCGATCGGTGTATTCCTGCGATCTTAAGCGGTCTCGGTGTGGGCAGGATTACCCCGAATGATCCCATTCCCTTCGAAGACGAGATTCTCAAGAATGGGAGCATTCCCGGCAGTTATGAGACCTAGATTGGTTTGACCCAGCTTGGTGACGATCTTCTCCGGGATTGGCTCTTCTTTCTCGGTTATCTCCATCCCTTCTCTGATGCCTGTTCTCCGCCTCCAACTCCAGGTCTCTTACCAGCTTGCTCAACCGTTCAAGCTCTTCGTCTCTCTCATCGAATTTCCAATCCCCCGAAGCATTCGAAATCGTTTGTTGCGTTTGGTACGACCCCTCCTAGAGGCCAGACTGCTTTTCTCGTTTGCGGTCCCTATCTTCATGTCTCTTCTGTCTTCTTTCTCGCCAAGAAGATCCCCGAGAAGATCCCGCTGAACCGCTTTCAGCGTCGCTCCCAGAGCGTTTCCCAGACATCTCCCTCCCCGAGATTGAGTCTCAGTAGAACTACGGCTTAGTAGAAGATTCCCACAGACGGCGCCAATTGTGCACACCGAAAATGGAACTAAAGGGTTTGGGCTCACTCGGGCTCACAACTTATTTGTATGGTGGGTTCTGGTTTCCTACGCTGGGTTGTCCTCGGCACGAAAACTCAATGAGATCACTTTTCTCTTCTCAACGGCTTGAACCACCTTCTGCTACCTTTCCTTTCTTCCTCTATCTTTTGCTCTGATGTCAATTTTTCCAACCTCCTCTTCTCCCCAAGCTCCTCATATTTATAGTTCTCAATTAGTGGAAAGGTTATGATCACTTTCTAGTTAGTGCAGCGAGCGGTCCAATGTAATTGAACATAAGTGGGTGGTTAGGTGGGAGTGGGAAACGGTGAGTATGACTTCGGAACTTGGTTCCCACTTCCGCAGATATGCTTGGCGGCGGTGCGCCCAAAGGCAATGCCGGGCATACCCTGCACGTCATGCTCGGACGCCGTCCGCGGCAATGATCAGTAAGGACTTACCGAGCATAAACAGGAGGCGAACCTTGGGCCAGCATTTTGTGGAGTTTCGAGATGGGCCTGCAGAGAGAGAGAGATAGTAGGAGTATGGGCCGTATCTTCGCATGAGAATAAATGGCCCAAGTGGGACCGGGTATAGGTGCCGTACAAAACTTTTTAGATACATAGGATCAAAACTTAAATATAGTTGTTTGGTTAGTATAGACATAGTGATGTATGACATGCAAATTACATTATATGATGCAAATCTTTGTTGTTTTATGGATGAATTCATAATTTACGTGATTATTCAACGTACAAAATCACTATCAATTTTTATTTTTTTTGCTTTAAATCTAAAAATATGTATGATCTTACGATTCACGATCTCGCCTACCTCTCATGATCCTACGTAAGATCCCAATCTTGATAACCTTGGCGTGTATAACAACATGATATGATATGGTTTTAGTATGACATAAGCTTATATGATATTAATTTTATTATGAATTTTTTAGTGATAATAGCTAAAAGATAGATAGTGAACCAAATATCATATAATTTTGAGAAGTACTACATTCACAATATTTTGACAACAAAATCATAGGTGGTTAGTTATTATTAGTTCAAATTTGAACGTACTACTGGGATTACTTTTTTGCTCCAACAATTACAACCAATAACAACCTACCACTTATAATTTGTTGTGAAAATGTTGTGGATATAGCATTTCTTTATAATTTTACATAGATTTAATTTTTTTTTAATTTGCTTTTAGTTGATAGTGACTCATTGAGAGCATGGATTGAAAGATTTAAACAGTTTATTGTTTTAATTAAAAATTTAGGATTCAATTTGAAATCACCACAAATTATATGGAAATGATATAATCTACCAAATATAAAAATAATACAAGTTCACGAAAGGGGGAAAAATATTTGATTACATCAAAAGTTCAACTATCAACAATTAAATTTTAAATAAAATAAAATAAAAATCTCAACAGAATTAAGAAAAAATCTACCAAAGTAGAAAAGCAATTCTATTAAAGACTAAAATCAGCTCCTCCTAAACTCCACTAAGCTTAGATAAAACCTGCTCAAAGGAAGTTTTTAAAATACGGTGAGCTAACAAAACTTAATAGAAGTTATATGGCGTAAGAATTTAGTAAGAACGCATGAATTCATGTAAACCAAAAGCATTTTTCAAACATGTTGTGGATATGCTTCAAGATAAACCATGTAAATTAATCAAATTTTTTTTTTTTTTTTTTTTTTTTTAGAGTTTCAACATATGATCTTCATTCCTGATAATAACTCCTTATCATTAGACCAAAACACTAATAAGTTTTTTGTGTCGGCGGAGATTAAATCACAAATCTCTTATACAACTATCAAAGATTTTACTAGTTAAACTAACTAGAACCCACAACATTTTTCAAACATGTGGATAAGCTTCAAGATAAACCATGTGCGTAACTTTCTTCTTATCAAAACATTTTAATGCAATATAAGTTTTTCAAGTCATGTTGTAACTTACCAATAACTCATAACGTAATTCTCTTGCTTAGAAGTAGATGAAATGGGAGAATAAAGCCGAAGGACCTCAAATCAAGGTATTGACAAGTGGCAACATCTAAACTAAATATTAAAGTGTATTACATTCAATTTATTGATTTTTAAAGAAAATCGAACATACTTCCAAACTTTTACAAGATGTCATTTTCGTTTGTCACTAATAACAACCCTCATCTATTTCTTACATTGTTGTTTTGGAGAGGGGATAAGTTACTATAACTTCATCTATCATTCTCCAACATTATTGGACTCAAAAAGAAAAATCTTTCAACTCTTTTGAGCCATATGTAAATTCACTTGGATACAACAAATAATAGGTTTGGATTTTGGAGGGAAAAAAAGGCTTCAATAGGAATTTGGCTTTGATAGTCTCTTTTGGGAACTGGTTCGGGATTAAAATACGCCCAATAACTCTTGTAAGGACCTGATTTGGATTCCTAGCCCAAAAGGTAGATGGACTTAGGCCCAACAAGCCCAAAACAATGAATTTGTAGAGAATGAGTTGGAAAACTGGGCTTTAATGAATCAAGCAACAAGTAAAATAGATCTCTATGACAAAGGAATGAAGATAACAAATTTACACTAGGGAAAGACGTCCCCGGCAATGTTCGAGGAGATTGGTTCCTATATATTTCTTTCAAAGTTCGATTACAAGTTTGATTCCTGATTTCTATGGTGTTTCTCCTCTTAATTTTTCGATCCCCTCCTCTCTAGGGGTCCTTTACATTATATACCTCCCTTTTAATTCACTTGGATACTGCAAATAATAGGTTTGGATTTTGGAGGGAGAAAAACTCTTCAATAGGAATTTGGCTTTGATAGTCTCTTTTGGGAATTGGTTCGGGATTAAAATACATCCAATAACTCTTGTAAGGACCTGATTTGGATTCCTAGCCCAAAAGGTAGATGAACTTAGGCCCAACAAGCCCAAAACATTGAATTTATAGAGAATGGGTTGGAAAACTGAACTTTAATGAATCAAGCAACACGTAAAATAGATCTCTATGACAAAGGAATGAAGATAACAAATTTACACTAAGGAATGACGTCCCCGGCAATGTTGGAGGAGATTGGTTCCTATATATTTCTTTCAAAATTCGATTACAAGTTTGATTCCTGATTTCTATGGTGTTTCTCCTCTTAATTTTTCGATCCCCTCCTCTCTAGGGGTCCCTTACATTATATACCTCCCTTTTAATTCACTTGGATACAACAAATAATAGGTTTGGATTTTGGAGGGAAAAAAACACTTCAATAGGAATTTGGCTTTGATAGTCTCTTTTGGGAATTGGTTCGAGATTAAAATACACCCAATAACTCTTGTAAGGACCTGATTTGGATTCCTGGCCCAAAAGGTAGATAGACTTAGACCCAACAAGCCCAAAACAATGAATTTGTAGAGAATGGACTGGAAAACTGGGTTTTAATGAATCAAGCAACAAGTAAAATAGATCTCTATGACAAAGGAACGAAGATAACAAATTTACACTAAGGAAAGATGTCCTCGACAATGTTTGAGGAGATTGGTTCCTATATATTTCTTTCAAAGTTCGATTACAAGTTTGATTCCTGATTTCTATGGTGTTTCTCCTCTTAATTTTTCGATCCCCTCCTCTCTAGGGGTCCCTTACATTATATACCTCCATTTTAATGATCTTGGCCCTCCATTTGTTGATCATCCAAGCCACTACTTGAGTGCTTGTCCTATCGGACACCCTCTCTGGCCCTCTGTGAGTTGGGATAGCCAAGGCAGCACTGTTCAAGAGTCTTCTCCACATAAATGCGGCCAGAAAGTTAGCTGCAGAACATTTAATGCAATGGCAGTAGCTTTTCTTTAGATATTTCTGAGCTTCCATCCCCCTTGTACGCTTACAATACACGTCTCTATCAGTAAGTATCCTGGAAGGTCACTTAAAATGATAGAATATATATTTGATCTATGCTTTGCCCATCCGAGGAGATAGCCCTCCTCGGACCACCTTCCCCAGCTTTTCTGCTTGCATCTTACTCATGGGATTTTGAACTTAACATCCTCACTACTGTTTACTTGCCCTCGAACCAATCAACATCCTCGGCTAAGGCCCAAAGCCCAACATACAATTTTGGGTCCTTATCCCTACAACTCTCATAAGGTTTTTGTTGTTGTTGTTGTTGTAAATCCAATATCCACATGTCAACAAGCATTCAAAATAATACGCTAAAACAAATTTCAAGTCCCACTAACTGCATATCAATATTATAAATCGCAAAACATTAGAATATCACACAAAACACAAACCCTTAGATGCCATGAATTGTACCTTTCATTCCCTAATTTGAGACTATTGGTCATCCAAGACAACCTTCCATATTAAACTAAAAAAAACCCTAAATGGCCCAATCAATTTTATATATATATAAGTTGAATCAATTATTTTTATAAACATGCATATGTAAACTAAACAATCAAAGAATCATTAATTTTACCTTTGTTTAATTGATGAAAGACATGCACAAGGGATGAGCTTGTGTCCAGTTCCACCGAAAACTTTGAGATGCAAACATGTGTCCATTTTTTGAACACGTGTCCGCATTTTAACGTGTTTAGCAGAACTAAACACTAGACACAAGTCAAGTTCCTTGCACAATGCTTGTTGACATATCAATGTGTAGTTTTCAATATAGATGTTTCTCATATTAGCATTATAAATTTGTATTATTGAAAAAAAAATTGTATGGATATGAAATGATCTAAATTAACGTCGCAATCTGGGTCCATGTGTTGCATACCTACTCGAAGGCATTCAGCTCTCTAGTTGATTCCTTCCTAGTCTATGCTCCTTGCAAGGTGTCAACAGGACCTCAAAGCCGTCCCCGTATCGCACGCGTGCCTCGTGGCTCCCACGTTGCAGCCATAGACCATGTGGGCGTGCTCTATTTCATAATAATTGTTTTGCTATTAACCTATTATTATATAAATATATAGTGACAGAGCTAGGAAATTAATCTAGGAGGGGCCAAACTAAGTATTAAAAAAAATGTGTCACCCAAAACAAATGCATTATTTTACTGATTGAATTTTAACTCAATAAAGTTATGTCTAATGTTCTTTTATTGTATTAAAATTATTTATAATTGATTCTAAACAAATAAGTGCATAAAATGTTTACCAAAAAAAAATATAGCATATCACTATAATAAAAAGATTCATTATATCATTATATTTAACTAAAAATATATTAAATTATTACAGATGCAACTAGCAATATGCGAGCTGGAAACCTCTTTCTGACATTCTAATAAATAGTAATAAAATAAAATAAAATAGAAGCCAAACAACTGAACATCACTACACTGGATCCGGATCCTTTCCATTTCTCTTTGAAATGGAGAGTATCCAGTTAAGGGCTGAGATTGATTTAAAATAAATCCACGACTTAAAATCTGCCACGTCATTTAAAAGCCTTAACAGGAGACTTAACTAAGTAAAAGGCTAAACTAATGTTAGTTTCAACGTTTAGGTTTTCTTCTCTAATAACTCTCTATCCCACTCCTCTCCGTTACTTTCTCCTTCCCACATCAAACCCAGCGATGGTCATTGGTCAAGCTTCTCCAGTTCTCCATACCCACACACAATTGTGCATCAACTGTATTTTAGTCATCCACCTCTGTCTTTGTCTCTCTCTCTCTTAGGTTTCTCTCTCTCACCGAACCCAATCGAATCAAGGGGGGAGGGGAGGAGGGGTGTTTGTTTCTCAAGAATCTGGGAAAGATTTTGAATCGGCTTCTGGTAAATCCCCTTTATTAACAACTCTCTGATTTTTTTTTACCCTTTTCCAGGCTCCAATTATACTCAGATTTGTGAGCTTTGTTGTTCTGCTTGTTATTGTTGTGTTGTGTATATGGGTGGTGGTGGTGGTTTGTACGGATCGGCTTCGGAAAGCTTGTGATGTAGTAGTTTGATTCAAATTTGGAACTTTTTGTTGATTAGGGTTCTGGGCTTTGGGTATTTTTGAAACTTTGTTATTGTTATGATGTAATGTTTTATTGGAAATGGTAATTTGGGGGTTTGAGCTGTGAGAAAAAAAAAAGGGTGTTTTGGATATGGGTTTGTTGTGGATTTTGATTTGACTGCTTTGTATGAACTCAAATGATGGTGAATTCATTTGCTTAATGCTTGTTGTAGTTTATGCTTTTGTTGTTTTTACTTTACAGTTAAAATTTTGATATTGTTGTGAAATATTGATTAATAGCAGAAATCTTTGTGATTGAGTAATACGGCTGAGTTTAACTTGCTGCTGCTTCTGTTTCTAAAGGAAGTTTTTAGTTTATAATTATTTAGAGGAAGTTTTGATATCAGCTTTCTAGACCCCACCCAAAAAAAAAAATCTGAGTAGTTCAAAATTTGATATTTGATATTTGTTTACATGGACTTCGTTAATAATATGAATTTTTATGTTTAGCTTGTAATTATTTAAAAGAAGTCTATGTATGCTGCTTGTATATAGATTTCCTCTTTTTTTTTTGAAAAGTATGTATCACTTGTCAAATAAAAAAGGCTTAAATGAGGGAGTCTATGTATGCTACTTGTATATACTTATCCAAAAAAAAAGTATGATGCTTGTATATAAACTGTTTACTAATACAGTTTGTATCACTTGATTTACTTGTCAAATAATAAGGCTTACAGGTATCATCTCTTTTCATGGTTTCATTTTGTGTTTGCAGGAATTGATTATTTGAGGAATCCTCTTGGTATTGATTAGATCCATCTTGCTGCATGAATGCCTATTTGCAATTGAACTCAACTCTCTACCAGTTGAGCCAAATATCTGTGAAATTAGTCTTAAGTGGAGTGTATAGGATGGTGCACATAGTCAAGCCATTTTTCTAGCTTAGGATATTGTTTTTCTAATTTAGAATCATGTTTTGTAATCTTTGACATAAGTTGTGAACAAATGCTCTAATGGTTGTTTATATACCAATTGGTTTGGTAATGGTGTACTAGTGTTTCAAGTATACTTTGTACATTTGAATATATGGAATTAGGATACATTTCAGGTTCATAGCTTGTTTTGAAGCACAAGATGACCATAAAAAGAAAAATCCTCCAAATCTGATTCATGAATAGAAACAACAGAAGTTACTACCAGAAATCTTGCTTGTTAAATACATAAGATAAGTACCTCTTATCACTTATACAAGAGTTGCAAAAGAAATTCAACATGAAACCATTCAAGGTTCACATTTTCAACAAAGAAAGCAATCTTCAAATCAAATACATATAATAATTCCTACTGAGTTACAAATACTTGCTCATTTGATCATTTAAGAGGGAAAAAGAGAGAGACCATGTATTTGTACGTTAATTCTTGTGATGGACAATTTTTTCCAACATCAGAATATATTGAAAGATTAAATATTCAAGTCTTACCACTACTATGATTAATATGGATTTCAGCAGTATGTTAAGCACGAGATGATTGAAGAGCAATGTGCCGGGTTGAGTGGTGAACTTTGTCACCTTGTGATTTTAGTTTGAAGTTTGAACAAATTGAAACAGGATTATGCTTCATAGCTTAATAAGAATTTTGAACATTGAAGTTTGTCACATTGTATCAGGGGTAAGTTACATAAGCTATGAAATAAAATCAATGACATTATCTGTTTGATTAAATATCAAATTTTTTGCTAATAAACTCATTCAAATTTTACACTAGTACAAAGGAAATTTTGAATTTAAGAATCTTCATTGAAAATCTACATGGGCATTGATTCAAAAATGAACAAAAGTTTATTAAAATGAACATTTTGATCACAAGACTATGAATACATGATAACAAGAGTTCTATTGAAACCATAACAACATGATTGTTGACAATAAACAACTTTCACCACTATAATACATGATTCTCATAGAAAATTGGGTAAGAAAAAGAAGAAGAAAGTCTTGCATCCTTGATGTAGAACAGACAGCACATGCCTTCCTTGAGCAGCAAGGGCGCAGGAAGTCACAACGCAAGATCACAGGGGGGTACCAATAGGAGCCATCGGGGTAACAGTGTCGGAATTGCATGAAATTTAGCAGGTTGAAGGGAAACAACGTTCTGATCCAGATTCATAAATGCCATGAACGTCGCCAAAATTTAGGCGAATTCCTTCATTAAGGCCCCGATAACAGTGTTTTTGCTATTTATAGTAAAATTTGTTTTTCCTTAATAACTTTTAGTTTAAAAGTCAGAATAAGGTCCCATCTGTTTTGGGACGACCCTTAAGGTCAGTAGTTTATGATTCTGCATTTAACTCAATTTTGCCATTTTTGGTAAAATTCGGTAATTTTGTCACCTAATCGCTTAATTAGTGCGAATTAGGGTTTTAAACATTTTTTTCTCAATATTTATATGTTTTGTAGCCGTCAGAGGCAAGATAGACTATTATCAATAAAAAAACAGACTTTTGTCAAATTTTCTTTTGGTGGATTCCAGTTTTATTCTCCTTGTGGATTCAGGGAAACCCCTCGTGGATTCGAGGTTTACTACCAGGAACTAACAGTTTAGTTTCTGTTCCATCAAGAGAGCATCGTGTGTGCTCTTCTTCAGGCTTCCGCGACATCAATCCTTGAAGATCTACTTTTTGAGAAGATTTTGCAGATTTGGACAATTTCTAATGGCTTGACTCCCCAACAATTATACCAAAATGATGCCCTACAGAAAGGAGAAAATAAGAAAGAAGGCATGTTAGATACAAAAAATATCAATATGCCTCACAGCATAAGAAGGTCTCAGCACTGAACAGTTTTCAAGTCCTAGCAAAGTTATTTAACATTTTTCAAGCCTTCTTTCACTCAGGTATCAGGAGGCCTTTAAAATGGACAATCCCAATCTCAAGATCACAGCTAGCTGACTCAAAACCCTGTCTCCAACAGGGATTGGCAACTCATCATCAAAGTGGCTGGGTTCATACTTTAAGCCTTTAAGCCTCATTTAAGCCCTTTTTATTTGACAAGTGATTGGCAACTCATCATCAAAGTCGCTGGGGTTGGCAACTCATAAGAAGATTACCTCATTTAAGCCTTTTTTATTTGACAAGTAATACATACTTAAAAAAAAAAAAAGAGGAAATCTATATACAAGCAGCAGACATAGACTTCCTTTAAATAATTACAAGCTAAACATAAAAATTCATATTATTAATGAAGTCCATGAAAACAAATATCAAATATCAAATTTTGAACTACTCAGATTTTTTTTTTTTTTGGTGGGGTTTAGAAAGCTGGTATCAAAACTTCCTCTAAATAATTATAAACTAAAAACTTCCTTTACAAACAGAAGCAACAGCAAGTTAAACTCAACTGTATTACTCAATCACAAAGATTTCTGCTATTAATCAATATTTCACAATAATTTCAAAATTTTAACTGTAAAGTAAAAACAACAAAAGCATAAACTACAACAAGCATTAAGCAAATGAATTCACCATCATTTGAGTTCATACAAAGCAGTCAAATCAAAATCCACAACAAACCCATTTCCAAAACACCCTTTTTTTTTTCTCACAGCTCAAACCCCCAAATTACCATTTCCAACAAAACATTACATCACAACAATAACAAAGTTTCAAAAATACCCAAAGCCCAGAACCCTAATCAGCAAAAAGATGTAAAGAATATGAGCCTTTTTTATTTGACAAGTGATACATACTTTAAAATAAATAAATAATAATAAAAATAAAAATAAAAAAAGGAAATCTATATACAAGCAGCATACATAGACTTCCTTTAAATAATTACAAGCTAAACATAAAAATTTATATTATTAACGAAGTCCATGTAAACAAATATCAAATATCAAATTTTGAACTACTCAGATTTTTTTTTTTTTTTTTGGTGGGGTTTAGAAAGCTGATATCAAAACTTCCTCTAAATAATTATAAACTAAAAACTTCCTTTAGAAACAGAAGCAGCAGCAAGTTAAACTCAGTTGTATTACTCAATCACAAAGATTTATGCTATTAATCAATATTTCACAACAATTTCAAAATTTTAACTGTAAAGTAAAAACAACAAAAGCATAAACTACAACAAGCATTAAGCAAATGAATTCACCATCATTTAAGTTCATACAAAGCAGTCAAATCAAAATCCACAACAAACCCCTATCCAAAACACCCTTTTTTTTCTCACAACTCAAACCCCAAAATTACCATTTCCAACAAAACATTACATCATAACAATAACAAAGTTTCAAAAATACCCAAAGCCCAGAACCCTAATCAGCAAAAAGTTCCAAATTTGAATCAAACTACTACATCACAAGCTTCCCGAAGCCGATCCGTACAAACCACCACCACCACCACCCAGATACACAACACAACAATAACAAGCAGAACAACAAAGCTCACAGATCCAAGTATAATCGGAGCCTGGAAAAGGGTCAAAAAAAAATCAGAGAGTTGTTAATAAAGGGGATTTACCAAAAGCCGATTCAAAATCTTTCTCGGATTCTTGAGAAACAAACACTCCTCCTCCCCTCCCCCCTTGATTCGATTGGGTTCGGTGAGAGAGAGAGAGAGAGACAGAGGTGGATGACTGAAATACAGTTGATGCACAACTGTGTGTGGGTATGGAGAACTAGAGAAGCTTAACCAATGACCATCACTGGGTTTGATGTTGGAGGGACAAAGAAACGGAAAGGAGAGGGATAGAGAGTTATTAGAGAAGAAAACCTAGACATTGAAACTAACGTTAGTTTAGCCTTTTACTCAGTTAAGTCTCCTGTTAAAGCTTTTAAATGACATGGCAGATTTTAAGTCGTGGATTTATTTTAAATCAATCTCAGCCCTTAACTGGATACTCTCCACTTCAAAGAGAAATGGAGAGGATCCGAATCCACACTACACCTGGTACGCTACAGTGGCTAAAGTTATTATACACACTTTTGACTCAGTATGAGGTTTTATCAAACATATACACTACACAAATACAATACAGAAAGAGGGCTAGAGAGAGAGAAAATGAGAAAGATACCATTGTAGAAAAACAACTCAGTAGTTGGATGACTCAGATCTAGAGGAAGAATAAACATTAAGCAGTAGCACTGATCATCGAAAATATGGACACAAGGAGCGGAAGGGAATGGGCAGCAGCATGGTTGTAGTGGATTGGTGGCATAAACTAGGTTTTTTTTTTTTTTTTTTGAGGAGCATTGAAGAGGAATTAGATTTGGAATGTATTTTGTGTATTTATTTTGGCGGTATGACTGATTTAGCAAAGGTTTTTTTTTTTTTTTTTTTTTTTTTTTTTTTTTTTTTAAGAAACTGATTTGGCAAAGTTTGATTTGCTATAAAATGCTATTTTTTATGGGTTATTTGTAATTTTTATTTGGGTATATCTTAATTCCTAACCATTTTTAAATTTTGAGTGAGTTCAAATTGAATTTTTGGAGGGATTAATATAATAGGTTTTATTTTCCTTAAAATTCTCCCGAGGGGGGGGGGGGGGGGGGGATATGTAAATCTTAAGATTATTTAGTGATCCATTTGGATTGAGGGGAGGGAGGGGGAGTTGAGTAGATTTGGCACAAAATTAGTTTATTTTTAGCCAACACTACTCTACTCCCCTTCCATCTAAACAGGCCATAAGATTTGATAAGTAATTTTTAAGCTTGTAATAAAAAATTCATAAAAGTCGGGGGGGGCGGGGGGGGGGGGGGGGTGGGGGGTGCCTAGCTCCGCTAGTTTGTGTGTATATGTATATTGTATGTAGGTGAAATTTAATACCAAATTTCTTATTTGCCAACTGAATATCTTTTTCTATGAATATTGGTTTAATTCAAGAGTTCCAAGAAGTAGAGGTGATCAAGGCTTTGAAACAAATGCATCCTAAAAAAGCTTCGGGTCCTGACGATATGCCTCATTTGTTTTATCAGCATTATTGGTCTTTAGTCAGTAACTATGTAACTAAGACTATGCTTGACTTTTTGAATCATGGTATTAGTCCTCCAAAATTCAATGAAACGCATGTGTGGTGCTCATACCTAAAATTAAAAACCCCACAAAGATCACCCAATTTGGACTCATTAGTTTTAGTAATGTAGTCTCCAAATTAGCCTCTAAGGTTCTAGCCAACAGGTTAAAATGTCTTTTTCCACACATTATTAGTGAGAATTAAAGTGCTTTTATGCCTGAACGTCTTATTACTGATAATGTACTGGTTGCTTTTGAAACAACGCACCATATCAATCAAAAGAGAACGGGGAAGGTTAGAGAGATAGTGGTGAAACTTGATATGAGTAAGGCTTATGATCGAGTTGAGTGAGGTTGTCTGGAAAAAATTATGTTTAAGATGGGTTTCCATGTGAAGTGGATTACTAATATGATGAGACATGTAAGCTCTATCTCCTACTCTATCAAAATTTATGGGAGACTTCGAAGCCACATTACCCCACATATGGATTGCACTAAGGGGATCCCCTCTCTCCCTATTTATTTTTTATTTGTGCAGAGGGTCTATCCTTTCTTTTAAAGAAATCTGTGAAGGAAGGCTTACTCAAAGGTGTTGCAACATGCCCAAGAGGACCAGCAATATGCCCAAGAGGACCAACAATATCACGCTTGTTTTTTGCAGATGACAGCCGTATTTTTTTTCGAGCCACGAGGGAAGATTGCACTTGCTTGGAAAATGTTTTAGAAACCTATGAGCAAGCTTCTAGTCAACAACTAAACAAGGACAAGACTTCTTTGTTTTTCCAGCAGTAATACACCACAGGACATTCAAGATGATATAAAATTCTGCTTTGGAGCTGAAGGTATTAAACAACATGAGACATATTTGGGATTACCATCTTTGGTGGGCAAATCTAAATGCCATACATTTCATCAACTAAAGGAAAGGCTAGATAATAAATTATCAGGTTGGAAGGAAAAGATGCTATCACAAGCTGGAAATGAGATTCTTATTAAAGCAGTTGCACAGGCAATACCAACATACACTATGAGTGTCTTTAAACCACTAAACACATTATGTGATGAGTTGACAAGCATGGTCTGCAAATTTTGGTGGGGGAAAACTAATGAAAAACTAAGATGGCATGGCTTAGTTGGGACAAAGTTTGTAATCCAAAGGAGGAGGTTGGCTTGGGCTTTCACGATCTCAAAACTTTTAATCATGCACTTTTAGCCAAACAAGGGTGGCGGCTCCAACCAAATACATCATCTCTGGTCTACAGAGTCTTAAAGGTGAGGTATTTCCCAAATAGTGATTTTCTTGGTGCTGAATTGGGCTCTCAACCATCCTTTGCATGGTGTAGCATTATTGCGGCACAAAACATTGTTCAAAAAAGGGTGTAAGTGGCATGTGGGTGATAGGAAATCAATAGGAATTTGGAAAAATATATGGCTTAATGATTCGGCCTCTCTAAAAATGTTCTCCCAGCCAAACACTATACCCGCTCTTTCGACTGTGAGTGCTCTCATTGATCCCTAAATGAGTGCATGGCGTGAAGAGCTAGTACGTCAAATTTTTATTCCAGCTGATGTCCATTCCATTCTTAGTATTTCTTCAAGTGTTCATCTCCCATACAATAGGCTAGTTTGGGCTTATACATCAAAGGGATAGTTTATAGTTCGTAGTGCCTACAAACTCGCAGTAGCTGAGAATCTAGTGGAGGGTACGGCAGGAGTTTCAGATGCTGATACATACAAGAAGTTTTGGAGGAGACTGTGGGGGTTGAATCTGCAAAGTAAAATTAAGTCTTTTGCCTAGAGAGTTTGTCGTAATATCCTCCCTAGAAAAGCAAATTTGCGTCATCGACAAGTCATTAATGAAGATAGGTGTAAAGCTTGCGATTTGGGGGAAGAAACTAGTGGCCATGTTTTTTAGGAGTGTGGGAAAGAACATGAAGTGTGAGGTCTAACGAGTATTGTGTTTGAAACACAAGTAGTCCGATAGTGGGAATTTGTGGACCTAGTTTGGTACTTGCTTTTCGTCCAACATGCTGGAGATGACACGATGGAGATGATTTTAATGGTAGCCAGTTGCATGTGGTATCACAGATTTGCAGTAAGATATGGGAGTGCTCGTTAATCGGCACCAATGGTGATGCAAAAAGCTCGGACCATGCTTGCTGAATTTTAGGTTGCAAACCATGTTATTGCCCAACCAAAGATAGAGTTGAATGATTCATGGTCACTGCCGACGTTTCAAAACTACAAGGTAAACGTAGATGGACAATTTTTACTCAAATTTGGGGGGGGTCTGGGGTTGGGGTGGTAATCCATGACCATGAAGGAAAGGTCACAGCAGCATTGAGTAAGAAGTTCTTTCAACCTTTGGGTCTGTTAGAGATTGAGACCAAAGCTATGGAAATCGGGGTGTCTTTTGTGTGGGATATTGGTATAAGGGATGCGGTAATTGAGAGTGATTCCAAGGTAGTGACTGATACTCTATTGGGTTTACGTACTTCTCCTATGGTTGTCTCCAATCAGTGGCGACTCCAGGAATTTTATTCAGGGTGTTCCTATTTCACTTTGAAAAAATTTCGGGTCATTTCGGTCTATTTTGGGTGTTTCGGGACGTTTAGATAAATACCGGCAGAAATTCAAGATTTGGCCGGCATGAAGTTTATGCTTAAAAAAAAAAAAAGTTCTTAAAACCAAAACAAATTTGCATTTTGTACACCGAAAAACCTCAAAAGGAAAAAAAAATGAAAAGAAAAGAAATGAACAAAGGTACCTATACAATAAACAATAAGTTCATTTGAAATATTAATAAAATTATTAATTATTGTTGTTTAGTTGTTTCATTAATTTGTTTGTCTTTTATAAACTATAATTTGTTATAATGTTGTTTTATTAATTATAAAATTATTAATTATTGTTTAGCTTAACATAATTTAATTTGTTTGTCTTTTATAATGTATTGGTTAATTATACTGTTTTAATTATTGTTGTTTAGTCTAACAAAAAACTATATTGCTTTAATTTATTTGTCATTAATTATATTACTTTAATTTGTTATATTGTTTAGCCCTATGTGCAGATTACACTAAAAGAGCTACTGATGTGCACATTACACTAAAAGAGCCACTGATATGCACATTACACATCCCATATGCAGCATAATAATTAAACTAAAGCAGTGTAATGTGCAGCCCGGCCCCCCATGTGCCCATCTACCCCCACCCCACTCAACGCACAAGCATGCCTCATGCCCCTGCCCCTGCCAATCAGAAAATTTCACAATCACACATTCACACATTACACTAAAAGACAATTAATATCTCACCAACACCAACACACTATACATACCAACACCAACGGATAAGATAAACTGATAAAGCCAAATTCAAAAAGTCAAAAACAGACAAAATATATTAATAAAGCTAAATTTGGCCAATCACAGACTCGGTTCAAAAGACAGAGAGAAAGTTACTCTTATTAAAGAATAAAGACAGAGAGAGTTTCATAATTTTCATTCATTTCAGTTTAGATAGAGAGAGAGAGACTGAGAGAGAAAATGAAATACCTTGAGGGAGGGAGCACTGGAGTAGCCGAGCAAGGAGGCCTGAAGGCTGAGGCCGCTGAGGCAGTGATAAGGCAATGACCGATCTGCCGATCTCCGTCCTCGGATCACGATGAGGGTTAGCGAAGACACGGAGGGGCGAGCGAGCTGTGACCAATTTTCGACGAGTGAGCTGGACCAGGCCGATCTCCGACAAGCGAGCTATGACTGATCTGACCTCCGTCTGTTGGCTTGAGGCTCAAGCGGTGTTGCTCTGAGGGACTGAGTTTAGGTTTGCTTTAGGCCTTTAGTGGTTTCTTTTTTTCTTTTTTTTTTAATAAAGCCTTTAGTGATTTCTGATTTAGACCTTTAGGGACTGAGGCGTTGCTCTGTTTTTTTTTTTTTTTTTTGGAGAATTTGTGGGTTTGCTACCTGTCTACCTCTGTAATTTGTTGGGCTTGGCTCTGTTACAATTTTTTTTTGGCTTGAAAGTAGAACATATACATTTTTTTTTTAATTTTTAATTTGAGGGTGTTCCTAATTCTGTGATTGAGGGTGTTCCTAATACAGGGCAAATATAAAAAAAAATTTAAAAAAAAAATTTCAGGTTTTTTTTTCAGGTCAGGGTGTTCCTAGGAACACCCTGAGTTGCACGTGGCGTCGCCACTGTCTCCAATATTCTGACAGGTGTAGCTCTCAAGTTTCAGGATTTTCGATCAGCACAAGTCTCCCATGTCAAGCGACAAGGCAATAAATCTGCTCATCTTTTGGCAAAACATGCCAAAGAAATAGATAATATTGATAGTTATGTAACATAGATAGAGAAAAATTAATCACTGATTAAGTAAGTTGTTGCTCACGATATACTAAATTTATCTTCTTTTTAATAAAGTTACAAGTTTCTCATTAAAAAATAATAATAATAAGAATCACACCGATATATGGTAGGAAGTGGAACTGCTAACATAATTAGCCGACAAAAGTAGGAGATTATTGTAATTGTCTAGCTTTTTTTTTCTTTTTTCTTTTTTTTGAAAAGGTTGTAATTATCTAGCTTCTTGTTATATTTTGACTAAACAAAGAAACTAAAGTTAGGTATTAAAAAATGATAAAGATAAAAAGACAACCACAAAGTAAAAAGGTTTGAGACTGAAAAAAAAAAAAAAAAAAGTTGATGGCATAGGAAAAAGCACCCGCAAGCCGTTCCAATCTGAGTTGCAAACATGCAGTGAGTCGGATCTTGGCCTTGACCACCTGCCACTTAATAAAACTCAAATATTAAATCCAAAACACGTGAGAAAAAGTAAAATACTAAATCTTAAGATTCTTGCTGTGAATTAACAATAATAAAGTTTTAAAATCACAAATTATTCAAAAAAAAAAATTTGTTACAAATTTAACATACTAAACTGTAGATAATTAACCATTACAATCTGTTTGGATATAGCTGAAAACTGAAAACTGAAACTGAAAACTGAAAAACACTGTAGCAAAATAATTTTTAAACGTGTAAATAGTACCTTGAGACCCATTTTTAATAAAAAAAATTGCTAAAAAGTGAAATGTATGGGTTCATAAACAGTGTACAAATATACTGTTCACGGTTGAAAAAGTCAGCCTTTAGGCTGAAAGAAAAACAAAAAACAAAAAAATGGCTGAAACACGTTTTGCGCCAGACGTGGACACAAAACGCGCAAGCCAAACGAGCGCTTATATATAAACTTATCATTTTTTATTTATCAATTACACTTTATCAGGTTATCCGAAACAGCAATGCAACACATTTCAAACTTTTATTTCCACGTAAAAAGGAGGTATTGGCTCTGCCGTCTAAAAAAAAAAGGTGGAATCAGCTTAAAGAGCAGAACAGTTCTGGCTTCGGTGCGGTGATACGGAACAACCAAGGAGAAGTAATGGCTGCAATGGCTACTAGGGGACCACCGGTTTCATGCAGTGAGGAAGCTGAGACACTAGCGTGCAGGAAGGCATTGGAATTTGCTGTTGATGTGGGCTTCTCGGAGCTGATAGTAGAAAGAGATAATATCAACGTTATGAGAACTGTTTCTGCATCAACCAGGAACTTTTCTATGCTTGGAAATGTAATAGCTGATATCCATTGTATTCTTTGTGGGTTAGGGGGGGTATCTATCAGTTGTGTTAGGAGGGATGGGAACCGGGTAGCTCATGTGTTAGCTAAGTTTGCTAGAGGGATAAATGAGGACATGTATTGGATGGAGGAGGTGCCTCAAGTTGCTGTGGAATCTGTGTATCAGGACTCAATTTTGATGAATAGATAAATGCTAATTCCCCTTTTCAAAAAAAAATATATATTTTATTTCCTTAATATTTAATTATACAAAAAATTAAGATAAACTAATTCTTATACGATGCCCTCAGCTTTGTACAGCTAGATTTTTTAAAATATATAATACAACCAATCAAACACTGATACATCATCATCAAGGGCGGAGCAAGAAATTTTTTTTTTTAAACCAAGTTGCGACACTAATATATTTATCAAGACAACCCCCACATACATACATATATATATATATACACATACGTTTTTTTTATTATTATATATACACAGACTTTTTTATTTGATAAGTTATATATATACACACCCAGCAAAAAAAAATGGAGTTTAGTATTTTCAAACAAAATTATGTTTGATGGTGATTTTTCATAAAATAAAATTCATTTTTTTCATTTTCATAGTGAAATTCTTAGAAAAGTTTATTTTAAATACAAATTATCAAATTTTATACTAAAGTAAGTAAAAAATCTTTCAATTAAACTAATAAAATTTCCAAAAATATGAATGATCCAAAACTTGGAGGAATAAATTAGTCTCCAAACATATTTGAAACTATGTTGCTCTAATCTATTATGTGGCAACTAAAGATATATTTCATGTATAGTTTTAATGACAAGATTTTTTTAATGAGCCAATGACTTATTAATCGTCACATAACGAGTTAAAAAATATAGATTCAAACATGTTTGATGCCAAACTTTATCAAATATTTAACAGATATAAGAGCACATTTTACAATAAAAAATAAAATTGCGAAAAATAAAATTATATCTTTATTACTATTAGACCAATTATTTTTTTTAAGTGCATAATTGGACTAATTCAAATATTTGGGGGGGGGTCAACTATTATTTTTATAAACTAAATTTTGAAAACATTAAAATAATTATATATATTTTAAAAATTTTCAAAATTTTGGGGGCCATGGCCCCCCCACCCTTTAACACAGCTCCACCCCTGATCATCATCATGCAACCTATGACATCCTTTCTCGCATTTTCCTCCTATAAGTCAATAGTATGTGACTAGTGGTCCGTTTGGATTGAGGGAGAGGGAAGGGGAGTATGGTAGAGTAGAATAAATTTAGCACAAAATTAACTTATTTTTAGCTAACTCTTCTTTATTCTCTCCACTTCCCCTTCCATCCAAACAGACCATAGATTTGGCTCTTAAGTGTGTGCTTACTGTTTATCACATAAAAAAAAAAAAAAAAAAAAAGTGTGTGCTTATTTGACTTATTAGGTAGAGTGTTTTTGTTTTTTTTGTTTTGTTTTGTTTTTTTTTTTTTTTTTTTAGGTACAGCTTATTCAGATTTTAACAAGCACCATACTTTTATTTTTTAATATACGAACTTATTAGCAAGTTTAAATTGAACCAAATGGACACTAAAAAATAAAGTTATGGACGATAATAAAAACTTCGACACCGTTGATGAAGTTTTATATATGTTTTTTAATAAATATTATATTCACAATATTTTTACAATACTTTCACAACAAATTTTAAATGATAAACAGTTAGTTTGTTATTGACAGTTACTAGTAGGTAAAAAAAAGTAATTCTAGTGGTGAATTTAAATTAAAACTAGTGAATAGTGATAAAATACCACCTAAAATTTGTTATGAAAATATTATAGACGTATTATTTTTATTATTTTAATTTAAACAAATAGGATGGAGCTTTGGATTAAAAAAATATATATTTCAATCACAATGACTTGGAAACAAGTATCATTAGAACACAATTAATAATAATAATAATAATAATAATGTATATGTAGAACACATGATATACACCATTATCAGTTTCTTTAAAATACCAAAGGCCTTGTAGCTGAATTGACACCTCCCCATGCACAAAGTGCTTGGGGGTCTAGGGGGGAAAGGGTTCGAGTTGTAGGATTAGCAGCATATTATAATTATTTCTCAAAAAAAAAAAATCTTATCCCCTCTTCCCATGTGTGTGTTAAAATACTTAGTATTCTAAAATAAATAAAAATCTATTTTAGTGTATCTCACTCTACTAAGACGGTTTTTTGTTTAAACTTAGGAATCAAGGGTCATTTTGAGTTTTGAAAGTAATTCATAGAATTCAATAGTTGTCATCTCTTTTGGATAGTCTTAAATAGAAAAGGGTGTTTCATGAAACGATAACAAATTACATTTGTAAGGGTGTTAGGCCCATAAACTTATTATCTATGTATATATTGGGCTTGGGGCTCAATCCGAGGACGAAAGGCCGTCCGAGGAGGAGTAAACATTGTCAAGGGAATCCGTGTTAGTAAATAAGAAAGTTAGTTTTGGTCATAAGGGTCCAGGAGGGTGGGCCGAGGATAAATGCCTCCTCAGCTGACCAAAGACGAGGTCCGAAAAGATGGTCTACCATCCAAGGGAATGTTCCAAGAAATTCTGTTGGTATGAATAAGTATTACAAAAACATAGGATAGTGAGAAGTCCTAAAATATCTAAGGAAAAAACTGCTACCACCGCATTAAATGCTCTGCAGCTAACCCTCTGGCCATATTAATGTGGAGGTGATACCTGAACAGTAGTTTTCAGCCTTACAACTACTACGTTAAGACTTCAGTAAAGTGCTGATGGGACAAGTATCAACACCAACCGTTTGACCTGCACGTGAAGGGTAAAAATGAAAGGGGAAGAAAGTATAAAAGGAGAGAGAGGCAATGAGAGAAAGGGATCGAAAGAAAAGAGAAAAACACTGTAACCATTAAGAACTGACTTTGTAATCAAACTTGAAAGAAATATATAAGAACTGACCTTCTCAGACTGTGCCGAGGACGATTTTCTTTAGCTTAAATAAGTTTATCTTCCTTTTCTTGTCACCTGAATCCAATATACTTGTTGTCCAATTCGTTAAAGCCCAGTTTTCTAACCCACTCTTTACAAATTTATTGTATTAGGCTTTTTAGGCTTAAGTTCATTCATCACTTGGGCTAGGGACTCAAATTGCATCCTTACAACATTTTTTTTCTCAAAAAGTATTAATATATGTCATATTTTGAGCAAAAACGAGGTTTTATAATCTAGTCTACGTTGGCAAAAATAGACCCTAGTAAAAGCATTTCAGAATTATTACATACAATGTTTTAACAATTAATGCATCTCAAAAGTTAAGAACTTAGTTTATGATGACAAGAATGTTTTAGGCTTTTTGGGAACTATTGCAAATCAATGACAAGTAATTAATATCCTTGTAGTCAAATGATACTTTCTTTTAAAAAAATTAACATTGGGGTCCAATATTAAACTCATAATTTGTGTGGAATCTAAGAAAAGGTAGTCCTATGAGATCATGGTAGCCCATTATTAGAACCAAAAAAAAAAAAATGTTAATTAAGTACTGGACACTTGTTATATGCGGGCACATGTGATTGAAAATACTGTGCAATATTGAAATTATCGACTAGTCTCATTGCACTTGTCATGAGTGTGCTCCCTTTTTTTTTTCATGTAGTACTCTTAAAAAAAATGTTAGAAATACTGAATGCTATTGTATTGTATTTCTTATCTGAAAGAATATACATGGGTGTCTTTATATATGAGGCATATGAGTGCAGTACAAGTAAGAGTGTAGTACAAGAATGTGTGCTATACAAGTAATCTAGTTTGGGCCTAAAGCCCACAACACTATAATATACGTTAACAGCTCCTCTCAAACTCAAGGTGGATGTGAGACCAACTTGAGGTTGTCAACCAAAGTACGAAGACGTGCCTTAGGATGTGACTTGGTGAAGATATCTGCAAGTTGATCTTTAGAGGAGACTGAGATCAGCTTGAAAGCACCATGGACAAGATGATAACGGATAAAATGACAATCGATCTCGATGTGTTTAGTCCGTTCATGGAAGACATCATTGTGAGCAATATGAATGGCACTCTGATTGTCACAATAAAGAGGAGTAGCAGAGGATGTGGACACACCTAAGTCTTTGAGAAGCCATCGTAGCCAAAGAAGCTCAGATGTGGTATCAGCAAGGGCATGATATTCTGCTTCAGTATTGAAGCGGGCTACATGAGTTTGTTTCTTGCTTCGCCAAGAAATCAGAGAAGAACCAAGAAGAAAGTAATAACCAGTGGTAGACCTGCGATCAGTAGAATCTCCTGCCCAATTAGTATCAGAAAATGCACGGAGAATAAGAGGAGACTAAGCAGAGTAGAAAAGACCATGGAAGAGAATGCCCTTTAGGTATCGAAGAATGCGCAAAACAACAGCATAGTGAGTCGATCGCGGAGCAGACAGATACTGGCTCACCTGATGAACAACATAGGAAATGTCTGGATGAGTGACAGCGAAATAAACTAGGCTGCCAACCAAGCGTCTGTAAAGAGAGGGATTAGACAATGGTTTCCCCCCTGACGGAGTTAGATGTGCATTAAGCTCAACTAGAGTGTCAACAGTCTTGTTATCAGTGAGTCCAGCTTGAGACAAGAGTTTAGAGGCATACTTGGCTTGAGTAATATAAAGTTCATCAGTAGAATGAGTGATTTCAAGACCCAAGAAGTAGCTGAGATGTCCAAGATCTTTCATCTCAAATTACTGACTGAGAAAATCCTTGAGTTCTTGAATGTCACTAAGGTCATTACCTGTTATGATTATATCATCCACATACAGGAGAAGTAAAATAGTGCCTTTGTCAGTGCGACGAATAAATAAGGCAGAATCATAATGACTGGCCATGTAACCCAAGCAAGAGATGGTAGAGCTGAATTTGGCAAACCAAGCTCGTGGAGCTTGTTTAAGGCCATAAAGTGTAAGCCGAAGATGGCAAACTTTGTTCGATTCAACAGAGAGATCAGGAGGAGGTTGCATATAAACTTCTTCACTTAAATCCCCATTAAGGAATGCGTTTTTGACATCCATCTAAAAAAATGTCCCATTTACTAGCAGCAGCAACAGCTAAGAGGGCACGAACAGATGAGATACGAGCAACAGGAGCAAAGGTCTCTTCATAATCAATCTCATACTCCTGTTTAAAACCTTTTGCAACAAGACGAGCTTTGTAGTGCTCAATGGACCCATCAGAGCGAGTCTTAATCTTGTAGATCCACTTACAACCAACCACAGATTTCCTAGAGGGGAGAGTCACCAAATCCTAAGTATGATTTTTAGATAATGCATCAAGTTTCTCTTTCATTGCAATCTGCCATAAAGGGTCAGTGGAAACCTCACGATAGGTTTAAGGCTCGTGTAGTGTAGCAAGGGCAGTGTAACAATGATAGTCAAGTAAATGTGCAGGAATAGATCTTACCCGAGTTGAGTGATGAGGTGGAATGTCTTGTGCAAGATCTTCAGGCGGAGCAGAAGTAGGGGACCCAAGCTCAGGGTTGGGATTGGGTAGTTCGTTTTCAATCTGTTCATCTTCCACCTGTTCATTAAAGGGTGAACTAGGAAAGGGATCAGTGATATTTGGTGGTTGGACAAAGAAGTCTACAAGAGAATCAGGAGCAACTACAGGAGGATCAAGAACAGCTACAGAAGGAATATGTGCCTCATTTGGAAAAAGATCTAAGACAGGGAGGCACGGAAGTGAGAGAGCTCGACAAAGAGGCGATGTTCCCAAAAGACAATATTGCGGGAGATACGAAGACGATGAGAGACAAGATCATAACACTGATACCCCTTTTGAGTTTCGCCATAGCCAAGAAAACAACAAAGCCTTGACCGAGGCTCAAGTTTGTTATGCTCATGTGGCTGAAGAAGAACAAAACAAGCAGAACCGAATGAGCGAAGGTGGTGATAGTCTGGAGTTAACCCAAAAGGGCCCTCATATGGAGTTTGATTTTGGATAACAGGACTCGAAATGCGATTAATAGTATGAACAGCATGAAGAGTAGCTTCACCCCAAAAAGGGGCAGGAACTTTAACAGAGAGAAGGAAAGCACGAACAGTGTCAAGAATATGACAAAGTTTTCATTCGGCTCTACCATTTTGCTGAGAGGTTCTTGGACAAGTTAGTTGATGAACAGTGCCATAGGAATGCAAAACAGCTTGGAAAGCATATTGAGTGTATTCAAGAGCATTATCAGATCGAAAAATTTTGATGCGTCTAGAAAACTGAGTTTCAACCATTTTTGCCAAATTAGAATATACTTCCAATAATTCAGAACGATGTTTCATATTAAAAATTCAGCTATAATGAGAGTAATCATCAACAAAGACAACAAAATATTGAGACCCACCAATACTAGAGACAGAAGAAGGCCCCCAAACATCAGAATGAATAAAGTCAAAGATATCAGTGGATATTGATTCACTAGTATTGAAAGGCAAAGCTGGTTGTTTTCCTAACTGACATGAAACACAATCAAAATTTTCTGTAGACACTGAACCTAACAAATCTCTAGAAGCCAATTGTTGTACCCGAGAGGAAGATGCGTGACCAAGACGAGCATGCCAAAGTGCAAGGGAAGGAATTGAAGAAACTGTAGTAGTTGCAGCAATAGAAATAAGAGCAACAAGTGGAAGACGAAGGTTGTCCATGGAAAACATACGCCCAACTCTGGGACTGGTCCCAAGCTCCTGTCCCGTCCTCGGATCCTGCACAATACACCCAGAATAATCAAAGATAATGCGATAACCCAACTCAGCTAATTGTCCCACAGAGAATAAATTGTAAGAAAGGTCAAGAACATTAAAAACCCCAAGAACCGAGAAGTTTGAGGTCGAAACAGAACCTATATTATGACCAGACATTGTGGAACCATTTGCTGTGCGAATATTAAGAAGGTGTGGTGCAGGTTTAAGTTCAGAAAATAAGAACGAGTGAGGTGTCATGTGATTGCAACAAGCAGAATCCATAAGCCAAGAGGTAGGAGACATACCAGATAAAGCTGAGAGAGAAGAGGAATAAGATGCATTACCAACCATACGAATGACATTGGCGATGATATTTATAAGGTCATCTCTGAAAATGGTGAAAGTGGATCCAGAAGACTGAGACTGTGCAAAGACGGAAGCCATTGGTTGGACACTCTCAGTGTTAGCAACTGTAGCATCAGTAGTAACTATAGTAGCATAAATAGAAACAGCTGATTTGTTGCGTTGATAGCAAGTCTCAATATTATGGCTAAAACGTTTGTAAAAATTGCAAAAATGTTTGTTGGATTGTCGGCGACGATTGTTGCAAAAGGAAGAAGGCTTGTCCTTATTCTTCATTTAGAAGCAAAATATGCAAAAACAGATTGTAAAAATGAAATCTACGCGAAAAACTGGGTAAGGAGAACCTGGACTAAAAAGTCAACCCCGGAGAAAAGTCAACGGCCCGGTGAAAGTCAACGCAGTCAACAGTGATGACGTGTTGCTGACGTAAGTAAGCTGACGTGTTGCTGACACAAGCAGTGATGACGTCACTAGGGCTAACGTGGCAAGCTGATGATGTCACCGGATAGAGTTCTGGCGCGAGGAAGCGCGTGGAGGCACGTGCCTGTAACACTGAGAGTTTTGGTGGCGCGTGGAGGTGCGTGAGAGGTCCAATGAAGACAATATTTCACAGAAAGGCAGATCAGAGAGATTACTTTTCGATGGTGCAATCTGTGGTCTGATCGGAGAAGCGAAAGTGGTGGTGGCAGCAAGGCAGTGGTCTTTGATGTACTGGAGTCGCGGTGGAGGCAGTGGTGCTACTTACAACAACGGCTGCAGATGACACCCAAGAAGACAAGACTGCTTAAGAGCAGCACACCAAAGGATTAGAGCAGTGGCTCTGATACCATGTTAGAAATACTGAATGCTATTGTATTGTATTTCTTATCTGAAAGAATGTACACGAATGCCTTTATATAGGAGGCATATGAGTGCAGTACAAGTAAAAGTGTAGTACAAGAATGTGTGCTATACAAGTAATCTAGTTTGGGCCTAAAGCCCACAACACTATAATATACGTTAACAAAAAAAAAATCAATGGCATTCTTGTTTATTTTGTGTTTCAAATGATAAAATTGCATTCCAATTTCCAACATACATATAATGTAAATTAATTAGATCTTCAAAGTGTCGCCAAACGCATATATGTTAAACATGTACATATATATTTGGTTCTTAATAGATTGAACAAATATATTATTAGGGGGAAAAGGTTCATAGAACAGTTAGTCTCATTCCAGGTTCATCTCTTATATTTTTAAGCTTTCTTTTTATAATTTCAAAAAATAACAGAAAAACACCACAACCTTTATTTACATCGTAAAGAAAAAAATCTCGCAAATGCTATCATAAATTCTAAAACTCTAATTAACTTAACAAAAAAACTCTCTCACATTTTCATTACACATATTCAAACATATAAAAAATGTAAAGTATGTGAACATATAACATCCAGTCAACTTATAATTGGTGCATTCAAATCTATTTTTTCCCCAATCATGTAATAGTGGTCCTATGTATAAGTGTTGTAATCCAATAAAAAATTAACACGGTAGTGGGATAGGTTTTTAGGCCCATTTCGAAGTTGGGCCGAAGATGTTGGGAGGCCCAATCTAGAGAACGTGCTCAGCCTGAGGATAAGCAAGTTATGAAAAGGCCTAAAGTTCGGACCCATGGCCCCATTCGGAGACTAATGTACGCCCAAGCACCTAAATTGGCATCAGACACAAGTTATCAAGTAATCCCCCAACATCTGAAGGATTAGTCCCACAAATGATAATCGATTTGACAAGAGGAAACAGTATCACAAACCCAGATAGTCATTTGAATCCCTGATTTGGTAAGTCCCACACACGTGTGAGCGATTCTGTCATCATGAGGACTCCACCAACAAGAGAGTATAAAGGAGAAAGGGGGTTAAGGTGTAGGGGGTTGGAAAAATTGGAGTGCGAAACACAAGAGTAAGGAGAGGTTAAAACACCAAGGAACTGGGGTATAGCTCAAGAATCAAAGGGTAGGCTCAGTAGGAGGATAATATCCTCGGCCCAACCCCCAGGGGACAAATAAGGGTTAACATAAAGATCCAATCCATTGTAGTAGCTAACTACTCATGGGATCTCCCATTGTGGGCCAAGAACATCACCAAATAACAAACTAATTGAGGATCTAGCCCCAAGTTATCAGTTTTTAGGCTCTGGTACTACAAAAACCTAAACATATATAGATTTAGGTATGTCCATGGGTGATTAAAAAATAAATGAACAATTTTTTCTAAAAAAAATATGAACAAAACATGCTAGTTAAACCAATATGTTAGTGGATTCATGATGTGACATAATTTTAGCCTTGAGGAAATTACAGTAAACCCACTTGTGGTTAGACCCGTTCTCATTTTACCTACTTGTGGTTCAATTATTTACTCTTTGTCCATCTATAATAACTTCTGTTAGGACTCTGTTACCTACATTTCCCTTTGCCGTTAGAAAAACAATTTTTTAAGAAAAAACAAACATAACAAAAATCAAAAAGTTAGGGTTTTTGATTGCTTAAGAACTTTTACGAGAATAAAGTGGAGGCATAAAAATCATATATAAATAAATAAAAAAGCCAATAGCTTCCAAAATCAGCGCTAGACATGGTTCCCATCCTTTCTCAGCATTGTTAACTTCGCTCATGACAAGCAACCAAAGAACTCTATTCTAATCTAATATACTATATAAAACTCTCTTTGAGAAGACAAAAAGAGAGAGACCCATCTCCTTCTTTCTCTTTCGTCCTTGCTTAATTTCCCTTTGTTTGTTTGGTCCAACAAGATAAAAGGAAACTAAAATGATTTCGTCATCATTTCTCTATCTCACTCCCATTGTCTCTCTCTCAAGCTTAGATTTCTCCCTCTGTCTCACCTTCTTCAGTGGTCTCTGTCTCACTCATCCCTTCTCCCTACAACCTTTCAATCAAACCCCTTTATCATACCAAAACTTAATTCACAACCCAACACAAGAAAAACCCTTTGGAAAATTCACCCAAACCCACCATTAACAAACCCCCAAAACCAAACTCAACATAAAACCCAATCTCATTTTCAGATTGAAAGTAGCTGGAGAGAATCAAAGGGTTTCAAATGAGTTCTAGCAAAGGCGAGAGAAAGAACCATGGTTGTTAATGGTGGCGGTGAACGGAGCAATGACAAACAAATATTGCAATAGTGCAAGTTCTAGCTTTGGTCATGGGTTCCTTCGCGTTGAGTTTGGCTTTGATTGTGACTTCGATCCGCCTCTCGCTCTCTGCTATCTTATTTTCTTTGTTGTGGGTGTAGTGGGTCAGTGTTTGTGTTGCTGGGTGTGGTGGGTCTGGGTTTTGAAGAGGAGTTTGCTTTGGTTTTGGTTTGAGATTTAAGAGAGAACTAAAGTGAAGCCGTGTATGCTTTTTGTGAATGACTAAAAGTGTCTAAAAGGATTTTTATGAAATTAGAATAGAGCACTTTCAAGTGTAGGATTTTTGTAAATGTTTTTTAGGATTTGTGCGAATATGAAAATTTTATTTGGATTGATTAGTTCAAAACTGTTAATACCAAGAGGAAGTGTGTTCTTGAACCCAAGCTTAAAATTTTTTACAAATCTGCTTTTAGATATTTTTTTCTCTTGTTTTTGGTATAATTTTTTGTTTTGGGAGGAAAGAGACATAAAATGAGAGATAAAAAACCATTTTTACCCATGATTTTAACAGAAGTGGGTAACGGGGGGAGTAAACGGATTGAAGCATGGGTGGGCAAAGTGTAAATGATTGAACCACAGGTAAGCAAAGTGAAAACGGGCCTAACCACAGGTAGGTTTACTGTAATTTCCCCTTTAGCCTTTAGTGGGGCCTGAGAAATCTGGCGACCCCAGCCCACTTTATATTAAGCCCAAGGCCCATGCCGAGGATGGAGAAACGTTCGAGAATAATCGAAGAAAGTCCAAGTTGCCAAAAACATTGCCGAGGATGATCTTGTCCTCGATTTGTCGAGATCATAGAAAGGAAGAGCAGCACGCCACCAAAGGCGGCCTTCCTAAGCGCCCCAAGAAAAAGACAAGTATGATGGGTCATCCATGGAAGTATGGTGGGGGAGCAATTCAAGGAGAAACTGTCACCTCCACATTAAATGCCCACAACTAACGTCCTGGCCGCATTAATGAGGAAATGACCTCTGAACAGTGCTGCCTTGGTTGCTACAACTCACAGGAGGTTTGATAAGGTGGCTGATGGTACGGGTAGTCAAGTATAGGCTTGGATGATCAACAAGTGGAAGACAAAGATCGTTTAAAGAGGACTATATAATAGGTAAAACAGATCCTAGAGGGGGGGGGGGGGAGGAACAATTGGAAGAATTCATGTAACCATTCTCATTCAATAATTATTACAACCCAGCTCCTCGGATTGTGCCGAGGACAAACTTTCTTAGATAATCTCAGTTCATCTCTATTTGATTGTTATGAACATCATATTGACCGTTGTCCATGCACTAAAGTCTAGTTCTTTGGTCCACTCTTTACAAATTCATTGTATTGGGCTAGTTGGGTCTGAGCCCGCTTATCCAAAAGCAGAAGTGCCCAAACCCAGTCTCTACACCTTTCATTTAAAGTGGATGGTGAGAATTTAAAGAACTTTACATGGTAGACTAACCTAGGAACTCTAGAAGATTTTAATCCAAGACTATATATTCTACAATTTAAGAAAATATGATTTGGTAAGATTTTAATGAGGGATTTAAATATGTGTGTGTGTGTGTATGCGCTTGTGTTTTAGAAAAAGGCAAGTAGAGTTTTATTGCTAAATAAAGTCCATTTGGAATACAATTTCCAAATTATAAGGTAGTTTCTCTACCCAAACATCTAAAATTGCATATAAAACATTGAAATTGCTCTTCTGGCAAGGGAGTGGACAAGTCATATTCTCAATTTACATGACTAAAAGTACAACTATCTAATAAAGACAACTCTCTAATGAAGGGTTTAAATATAGAATAGAATTCAAAATTAGATAAGAATATAAGAGCTTAATATAATGTATAATTACAAGGCCTTGAAAAGCTCACATGGTGTAAAGTTCCAATTATGCTCTGTCTTTTTCGATGTTAAATCATGTGTAAATATAATTTTCTTTGTTTTCTAGTTTTTGATAGTATCATTAAAAAAAAAAAAATGAGATAAAGGAAAACTATTTTTGGTTAACTAAAAAAATATGACTTATTTTTAAAAATTGTTTTCAACTATTTTTTGTGTGGAAAATAACTATATTTCACAGTAAGTTAAATAAGGGAAGATAAAAAAAAAAAATTCAACTCATTTAAGGTTGTTACCAAAAATAGGAAAATGATATAATTTTATAGAAAATGTTTTTTTCAAAAATGACTAATTTTCTAGTAAACATTATCTTTAAAACAAACAAAGAGGGGATATTGGTTAATAATTTATTTAAAGAAAGTTTTTATGAAAAAACAAAGTAAAAAATAATTAATGTTTTAATTATTTTTTTTATTTTTCATAAAAATAACGTCAAAATTTTTTAAAAACAAATTATTAACCAATACTCTAATAATACTCGTTACCATGACTATTACGGTCAACCGGCCAAACTTGTATAACCTGGACTGCTATATATAGATTTGTGACAACTCTAAATTACAGTATGTCTTTTCAATTGACATTAATTAAAATAAAAGCCATCAAAAGAAAAAGTATACGTTCATTTAATTTGTTTCGTAATTTTGATTATTTTCTTATTATATTTGTTTAGTTTAAAGAAAAAAGAAAATCAAAATTAAAACGGAAACCCGAAATTTTGGCCAGGTCTTTTTGTCTTCTACTCCTGATCCAGGTGTTTAAACTCATCAACTCGATTCACGCGCCTGGCGCGTGCATCAATCGAACGGTCTATATATGTCGAAGACTTTTTTGATTTTTTCCAAACAGGATGAGAATATAAGAGACACACATGTTCCAGCTTTCCTTACCCTCTCTAATAACCTCTCTTTTCTTTCTCTCTCTATCACAATGGACACCGTTGCTCTCTTCTGCACTGGGGCTTTACTGGCCGGTGGAGTCTACTGGTTCGTTTGCGTACTTGGCTCCGCTGAACAAAAGGGCAAAAGGGCCGTCGATCTCTCCGGCGGTTCAATCTCGTCCGAGAAAGTTCGAGACAATTACAATCAATACTGGTCCTTCTTCCGCCGCCCAAAAGAGATCGAAACCGTCGAGAAAGTCCCTGACTTTGTCGACACTTTCTACAACTTAGTCACCGACATTTACGAGTGGGGCTGGGGCCAGTCCTTCCATTTCTCTCCGTCGATCGCCGGAAAGTCCAACCGCGAGGCCACGCGCATCCACGAAGAAATGGCCGTCGATCTGATCGACGTGAAGCCCGGAGATCGAGTCCTCGACGTCGGGTGCGGAGTCGGTGGGCCCATGCGAGCCATCGCGGCCCACTCTCGCGCGAAGGTCGTGGGCATCACGATCAACGATTACCAAGTGAATCGAGCCCGTATTCACAACAAGAAAGCCGGGCTCGACTCCCTCTGCGAGGTCGTGTGCGGGAACTTCCTCGAGATGCCATTCCCGGACAACAGCTTCGACGGCGCGTACTCGATCGAGGCCACCTGCCACGCGCCGAAGCTCGAGGAGGTCTACGCCGAGATCTTCAGGGTTTTGAAGCCCGGATCTCTGTACGTGTCGTACGAATGGGTCACCACAGACAAGTACAGAGGTGACAACCCAGAACACGTGGACATCATCCAAGGTATCGAACGAGGTGACGCCTTGCCTGGTCTCAGAAACTACCTGGACATAGCGGAGACAGCTAGGAAAGTAGGGTTCGAGGTTGTTAAGGAGCGAGATCTGGCTCAGCCTCCGGCGCTACCTTGGTGGACTAGGTTGAAGATGGGTAGGATTGCCTACTGGAGGAACCACATTCTTGTGATGGTCCTCTCTGCTTTGGGAATCGCACCCAAAGGTACTCTCGATGTGCACGAGATGCTTTTCAACACCGCTGACTATTTGACTCGAGGCGGTGACTCTGGGATTTTCAGTCCGATGCACATGATCCTCTGCCGAAAGCCTGAGTCACCAGCATCGTCTTAAGCCAATGGTGAGGTAACACCTCGGACTCGGTTCAAGACCCCCCTGTGCCAACCGCCTGTTACTTTAGTTTTTTTAATTTTCTTTTCTTAGTTTTCTTTCTTCTTTTTTTTTTTGCACCTAATTTCAATTTTCTACTCCTTCCTTTATTTGTATTTTTTGTTTCTGAATTTTAAATTAAATCTCGTGGTTGGATTTTGGTTTCTATTCTAGTTTTCTTGTTTGTGCTGTGGCTTAACTGAAGAGCTAGTTTAGTGGAGTCCTCGTTGTAGCTGTGTCTTTTCAGGGACAAGCTCAACTGTAGAAGATGGTGAAAAGACATTATTAAAAAAAATAAATAAATAAAGGAGCTCTATAAATTATCTGTTGATTATAAAATTAAATACTTATGTTCTTCTCTCACGTATTAATCGTGAATGTCGCTAATTAAATTCACATTCACACACTCCCACGTATTGATAGATCTCTCACTAGTGAGTAGGGGACTTAAAAGCTTACTCATTTATTATACTCCTGAAAATATTCTATAATTTTTCCTAATTATCTCTGCCCACTTAATTTTATTTTATGTAATATCTAATATGATAATATCTAATGTGAAGAATCTCTTCCTCGGTTTTTCCGTCAAAGAAAGTTTCGGTATCTGCTTTGAATTTTAGTTAATAGGATAAGTGGTAGAAATTATATTAAATCTTGGACAACATCACATGTCCACTGTTTCAATATTAGACTTCCCCCAATTTTGGGCCCGCCACAACTTAAACAACTATTTTCTGTATTTAAACATAGTTAGATGTATTTTTATACATTTTTTCACTCATAATGTATTTCTAAAAAGACTAAAAATTATTGTTTAAGTGTAAGTACTAAATACTTTTTTAATGTTCACGTCAAAATGTCTATTATTTTAATATAAAACTTTCACTTATTTAAAGTTGTTGATTCAGTTCACCACAAAAATTTAAAAACAGAAATTGGCTATTACTCAACCATTGTAGACATATGAAAGTCTATTAATAGAATGATAAATAAGGAACTTGGTCTACTCGCCTATTTGAAGTTGTTGAATCAGTTTATGATTAAAAAAAATTTAAAACAGAATGGTAAATAAGTAATTTGGTCTACTAATAGAATGGTAGATAAGCGAGTTGATCCATTAAAATTGTATAATTTCTTGATAAATTGATAACATTCACTCAACAATTTTAAACATATTGGAGTATTTTTAGTAAAATGAGGAATAATTTTTAGTAGAATGGAGAATAGAAACGACGGTTCACCGGAAGAATCAGTTCATCATAAAAATCTTATAAGACGCTGTTTACCATGAGAATAGAATAATTTCTCTTTAATAAGTAATTAAAAAAAAAAAAAAAAGATTAAAAGGCAAGACAAACTTTTGGAGAGCGTGAGTACAGGCGAAACTTCCTCCAGAGTGAGTGAGTGTTTCTAGTTTCTAGTAGTTAGTACTTGGTGAGTGGAGTGGTACCCGAGGCGCACATGGGGTTAGATTGAAACAATTGCTAGTTTGCTGAGGTGGGGAGCACTGGATCTTTACCTTTACGCATGCTTTGTTGTTATGTTCTGGACAAAGTCACATAATCCCGCCAAAATCTATCTTAACCTTTTTGTTTTATTTTTTTTTTCTTTGTCTTGGGTTTTTATGTCTTTCGGCTTCTTATTAGCTGCAAACTTGGGACAACGCATATGAGCCACACAGACACTACACTCACTTTGGATCTCTCAACGATTGCCGCCAGTACGGTGCTACTAGTTTCGCAAAAAATCTAGTACCATTTTTTAAAATGCATAAACTTGAAAATGCATAAACACAACACAACTCACTTGCCAATTGTAAGAGCATCCGTGTAAGGGGATGCAAAATTTTATTCCATTTTGCCAAAAAAATGACTTTTATTTTACACATCCACTTTTATAAAACACTCGCGTCATTTTGTTAGTTTGTTTATTCTACACATTTATTCAATAAAATATTACCGTCTCACTCAATATCTCTCTCTCTCACAGACCCAACACTACCCAAAATAACCAACACCCATCCATCATTAACGATCAATTCACACCCACCATTAACCCACCCAACCACCATCAATGAGATCAACCACCATCATCAACCCACTCAGCCACATCACCAAGCACCATCATCAAGCAACCAACCTCCATCATCAACCCACCTATCAAAATTCCAAAACCACTAATCAAAATCATCACAACCCACTAATCAAAATACAGGGGCATTCAATGACCTTGTGTAACGTTTTTGAAATCCATGATCTTGTGCTTTTGAGCCTGTGTCTACGTGTTCCTTTGGAGCTTCTACTTCGTTTTGTTCAACTAGGAGGGTTCGTCCCAAAACCACTAATCAAAATCATCAAAACCCACTGATCAAAATCATCAAAAACCACTTATCAAAATCCCAAAATCATCAAACAAAGAAAAAAGAGAGCAGCGGCAATCAGCGAGAACTTCGGCGAGTGAGGCGATCGGCGATGGCATGGCTGTGGCAAGAGAGCAACGGAGATCAGTGGCACGACTAGAGTGAGGTGAGAGTGAGAGGTACTAGAGAGAAAAAGAGAGAGTGAGGTGAGAGTGAGAAGGACCAGAGAGAAAAAGAGAGAGTGAGGAGAAGGCGAGAGAAAAAAATAGTAAAATATTAAATGCAAAGCTACAGTAACCGTGCATATATGCACGGTTACTATGACATTTTTGCATAAATACAAACTTATGCAAGCACTGATGTGAGTGTTTTTTTGGTTAAAATCTGTAAAACTAACCCCTTTTTCTATTTTGCAAGCACTGATGTGGTTGCTCTAATTGCGATTGGTAGATAAAAAGTGACAAAAATATGTGGAAGTAACACATAGCAAATCACAATTTGATACGTAGAAGTTTTTTTTTTTTTTTTTAGGATTGTTATGTAGAAGAGTTGTGACAAAAGTTGCATCGGACATAATTAGTAGAGAAAAAATGGTGAATTTATGTGAAAATGATAGACAACCAATCAGTCTATCACACAAAAAAGTTGTAGTAAAAATTGTGAGTTTGTTTGTGGTAATAGAGGAACTCCTAATTTTGTTTTTGTTATTTTTTTTAATTATGTGTTTTATTTATTTATTTTCAAATTAGTAGTAATGGTAAGAGAGTTATTTACTAACCCCAATTTTTGTGTCATAATCTGAGCTACCACTATAATTTGACAAATGATAAACCGTTACTTAAAACTTTCACATAAATAAATAACTTTTTCTTATCACATTAAAATTGTGATAAAAGTTGTACCCACATTTTTTTTCTCAGCAATGATATCTCAATGTCACCTTTTAGATTAGGAAATCAAAGAGCCAGATTTAAATAGGGCAAATTTGTTAATGGCCAAGCAATATAGTTTTTTTTTTATTTTTTATATAGGTAACAATAAGTTAATTTTTTAATAAACACTTTAATAAGTTGTTAATAAATCAATTCGTCTAACATGAAAGCATATAGTTATAGTATATAGGTTTTTTTTTTTTTTGGCGGGTGACAGACACATGATGATGGTATGGTGTGGTTATATAAATAAATTTAGGTGTCCTGATCCGAACATCAGATCACGCTGTTGAGTTTGATATTTTGGATACTTGGATCTGGATATCTATATTCACGACAGTTGGCAAGATGCCTTTTGATAATATGAACATAACCTGTAAAGTTGTCGACATTCATGGCAGTACATGATTACAGTGGTATCCTGATTCCGAAAGTACTTCGTGATGGTTGGATAACATGAATTAAAAAAAGAAGAAGCAAATTTAAATGCTGTCAAGCATTTGTTCTTTGAGGGATCAAATACAAAATTACGATGATATATTATATATATTCTTAATTAATATGATTATAAAAAGAGATCCTGTGTTTTGTATAGCCGTTAGGTCCGCTGTGATCTCTGTTCTTGAACTGTGAGATTTGTGTAGCTGATATATTTTTTGTGGGCTTTGTTTTGTACTTGGAATAAAAAAATTGTTAGGACCACAGCAAATTAACAAATAAGTGAAATTACACAATAAATTTATTGTGGTCCTAATATTGCTGTTTGTACTTGTGTTTTGATCAATAATATAGAAGTTAAATAATCAATATAAGTGTTTATGTAATACAAAATGTTATATTTATTAAATTTAACAAATTATTCTTATAAACAAAATTAACGAATTATGATTTTATATATATATATATATGTATGATATTTTTAACCCATCTATAATCAACAATTATTTAAGAAATTGACAAATACAAAAATAAACGATTAAAATATCTTTATTTTTTTTATCTAAATTATTTAAGATGATTGTTAAGATAACTATGTCTATGTGAAATTATGATTGTATAAATGTCTAATTAATATATAACTCGTCCAAACAAAGAATTTTGGAAGGGCTTATAGTAAATGCAAGGAAGACAAAGGACTAGTAAGAGACTAGTATAGTACAAGATTAAGGGTCTAAGGTTTAAGGAAAAAGTCTAGTGCCACAACTTGTGGCGCAACTCGCCCATGTGGCGAGTTGTGGTTGGTGGAGAAGTATTGGTAGGTCTATGTGGGGACACTCCTCCACCAACCACAACTCGCCACATGGGCGAGTTGTGCCACAAGTTGTGGCACTAGAATTGCTCAAGGTTTTAGTCAATAAACCTCAATGAATTGAAATAATAGAATAAGTAGAAGAAATGCAGTCATGTGTCTTGTACCTTTGCTAATGAAGTGGGTTGCTCCGTTTATAGTCAGAGACTTAGAGGGAACTAGTGTGGTACAAGCTTAAGGGTCTAATGTTTAAGTCAATAAACCTCAACGAACTGAAATAATATAATAATTAGAAGAAATGTAGCCATGTGTCTTGTACCTTTGCTAATAAATGCCCTACTTCCATTATCTAAGGGGTTATTATTATGGTTGTAACAACTACTGGCTTAATGGGAGTTGTGGGGAGTGGGACAGTCACCACTCGGGCCTAAAACCCAAGAAGTAATTAGGCCACGGGAAATAACTTGGCCTGGCCTATGTGCTGAAAGGAATGCCCAAAAGGTTGTGAACCATGAAGGAGGTGAAAGCCAAATTATCTCAAGTATTGCGGACAAAGATGAGTATCATGGTGAACCAATTCCCATGGAAAAAGGAAAGTACCAGCTTACCCAAGACACGATGCACGGATAATCAATGGAAAACTTCTAGAAGACGATTGTAGTCACGGGAAACTTCTAGAATACACAAGAAGAGTGAGAATTTTTACCTCCACATTAATGAAGGGATTCTTACCTAACCTCTGCCGCATTGAATACACATAAGATAGCTAGAACAGTACACACATCCCCTAACAATCAGAATATCATGATAAAGAGGGGAGGAAATTGATAAAATAAGAAAAATATCCCTGAGACGCTGGATGGGTACAAGACAGTTGTGGTGATAAGAACAAGGACTAGAGCTATAAAAAGGAGAAGGGAGGCAAAAGGTAGGGGGGTGAAGAAAAATCTATCAATAGAAAGAAATAGAAATAGAGAGAGAGAAAAACACTAAGGGTGTGATCACGGGAACAATAAAGTTTCCTATAGTAACGTCTGTTATTGTAACTGTAAGGACCAAAAAATCTGGTAGCCCAGGCCCACTTAGAACAGTGAGTTTGTACAGTTTAAATATGACCCAAATCAATAAATTTGTAAGAAAGGGAATCAAACAACAAGAGAAGGTCTTACTAGAGGATGGAAATAAGGAAGAAAGGCTTAATATTATAGAGTCTGTGAGCAAATGTCTAAGTACAAGACTGTCCGAGGAGGCCAATGATAACAGAAAAATACATTATTCACTCTCTTTTCTCAATGTTCTTAATGTTACTTTTTTTTTTCTTTCTGATATTTGTGTCTCCCCCCCCCCCCCCCCCTTTTCTAAGAACCATCTTTTTCTTATATACTCCATCCACTTCACATCTTGACCCTCCATCTTTGCCTACCAAATTTCTCCTAACGACACCTGTCCTTTTAAACATCTAAGGAAGGTGGTAGAAAGAGTTGCTTAGCTATGAATTACACTGTTCAGGTCACTTCCTCATCAATGCAGCTGATAAAGTTGTTGCCCACCATTTAATGAGGAGGCAAAATGCTACTTCTTGCTGGAAACTTCCCCTATTCTTCATGATTCTCTTTCCTCAGCCAATCCCTCCCACCTGAAGCTCTTAAAAACCTTTTGGCTTTTTTCCTCTTATCCTCGGGTAACCTCCCTCTTTGGACATGTAATGCCCTAATATCAACTCTACAGTTCTACAACCCTTTTCTTGGTCCTCGGGCCCCCACAGTAACTGCAATACTTATGGTCAAAGAAATCAACTGCTTGTGTTTCCCATTATGGAGTGTGTATTCACTGTTGTTTATTTATATTTAAAGTGTGTGAATTATTGTAGTAGAATTTCGAGGAGCTTACCTCGGGGACCAGATTTCGTGTCCCTACAAGAGTTTATGGCCACTAATAATTTAATAAAAATTGTTATATTTATTAAATTTAATGATCACAACAAATTAACAAATTAAACAACAAATTTTTTGTGGTCTTAGCATTGTTGTTTGTACTTTGTTTTGATTAATAATAAATAAGTTAAATACTTACTTTATAATCAATATACATGTATAAATACTACAAATTGTTATATATATATATATATATATATATATTAAATTTAACAATTTGTTCTTATAAAAAAAATTAACAAATTATGATAAAAAAATATATGGTAGTTTTAACCTATTTATTAGTTTTACAGGGATTAGCCCCGAGGTCAACTCGTAGCATTATACAGGACAGGGCCTAACCTCGAAATACAACACATGGCCCTCTCCCCATCGGACTTATGACCTTGATCCAGACATCTCTTGAGACCCAATGTGGGCTCAATAAACATAACAGGACCACTTTGCCTTAAATGTCAAAAGCGAGACTCTCCCAATCAATCTCGACTTGGACGGGTGTGTGGTTGCTCGGCAGAACAATATCTTGGCTTCCTGGTGTTGCCTTTGGTAATATCGCTGCCGAGCAAGTTTCGGAGGTGAGAATCATTTCCAATGCCACTATCGCCTCGACCACCTAAACGCCCACCTAAAGGTGATGGATTGGACACTCATTCACGTTATCAAGGGGGGGTAATCATGGCACCTCTACTTGTCCTAGCCTATAAATAGGAGAAGAGGATGAGGAAAGGGGGTTGGCAATTCTGGGGAGAATACTGAGAGAGGAGAGCAAGCACTCAAAGAGAGTAAAGGAGCGACTCTGTGAGGAAGAGAGAAAGATTTAAGGAAACAGAAGTGTATTGGGCCCTGCTGAGCATAGGACCACCCACAGTAGGAAACCCAAAAGCCCACTAAACAAATAGATTGTGAGCCCAAGTAGAGGTTAAGCACAATAGCCATATTTTGGGTACTCACATCAGCAATTATTTAAGCAATCAACAAATACAAAAATTAAAAATAAACGATTACAATACCTTTTGTAGGGATAAGAGGCCCAAAAGTATGTATATATATATATATATATATTGGGCCTTGGCCGAGGACGTTAAGTAGTCTGAGGACATATAAACAGTATTGAAGATGTATGACTCAAAACCCCATGAGTAAGCTACAAATGAGAGGGTTGGGGAAGGTAGGCCGAGGAGGAATATCCCCTCGACTAAACGAAGCGAAGATCAAAATGTGTGTCCTATCATCCAAGGTGACGTTCCAGGAAGTTCTATTGATAAGGACATGCATTATGAACATACATGAGGGATGTAAGCTAAGAAATATCTAAGAGAAAGCTGCTACCACCGCATTGAATACTCTATAACTAACTCTCTGGCCGCATTAATGAGGAAGTGATATCTGAACACTGCTTTTTAGCCTTACAGCTACCCCCAAATACTTCAGGAAGGTGTTGATGGGACAAGGATCAACACAAACAATCTACTATCCACGTGCAGGGAAGAGATGAGAAGGGAGAAATAGTATAAATTAGAAGGAGGGCCCTAAAAGAAAAGGATCGGAGAATGAAGAAAGAAATACTGTAGCAATTAGAACTGTATTTGTAACCAACTTCAAGTAATATATACAAGAACTGATCTCCTCGAATTGTGCCGAGGATAATTTTCCTTAGATAAAACCAGTCCACTTTTACTTTATTGTCATCTGGATCGATTATAATTGTCACCAAACTCATTATAACCTAGTTTTCCAATGCACTCTTTATAAATTCATTGTATTGGACTCATTGGGCCTAGATCCACTTACTTTTTGGACTTAGGACTCAAACTGCGTCCTTACACCTTTATTTGTTTTCTTAAATTATTTAATTCGAATATAAAGATAACTATATAAATTTATAATTAATATATGACTCATCCAAACAAAGATTTTTGGAAGGTCTTATAGTAAATGCAAGGAAAAGAAAGGGCTAGTTAGAGGGAACTAGTGTAGTACAAGCTTAAGGGTCTAATGTTTAAGTCAATAAACCTCAATGAATTGAAATAATAGAATAAGTAAGAGAAATGTAGCCACGTGTCTTGTAACTTTGCAAATGAAGTGGGTTGCTCCTTTTATAGTCAGAGACTCAAAGGGAACTAGTGTGGTACAAACTTAAGGGTTTAATGTTTAAGTCAATAAACCTCAACAAATTGAAGAAATGTAGCCATGTGTCTTGTACCTTTGCTAATAAATGCCCTATTTCCATATCTAAGGGTGTTATTATGAAGGCTTTAATGACTATTGGCTTCATGAGAGTTTATGGCTATTAGTAACGGTCTTGGGTCATTACATTAAATAACTGGTATATTTACATTATTTAGCCCAGTTGTTCACATGGTTGTCCATTAAGTGGACGTCGAATACAAATCATCTGACCATTTTTTGTGTATCACTTTATGTTTCACCAATCATAACTTTTCATGTATTGATTTTTTTCCATTTCAAACTTCAGTTATTTTATAAAGAAAGTAAAATTAATACATGGCAAGTTATGATTGGTGGAACATAAAGCAAGGAAGTCAATACCGTACCGGAGGCTGTACCGGTTTGCCCAGCGGTACGGTATATTTCGGATACCGGTCAATACCGTTGTACCGTTTCGGGTTTACCGCTATTTTTTATATTTTTAAATAAATATATATATGTATGTGTGTGTATATATATTATAATAAATATAAAAGTTTACCATAAAATATTTCCTCAATTCAAAACTAATTATTCATAATTTTAGACTTTAGTATTAATTAAAAGAAAAAAAAAACACACAATATAAAAAATAGAAAGCTTAAAAGTTACCATTACATACTAAGAAAACAAATAATACTAATAAGTTAATGCAAATAATTTATCATTCTACCCTAACAAAAATTCAAAAATTACAAAACTTAAAAAAAAAAACAAAAAAAAACTTTTTTTGTGTACCGGCCGGTACGCCCGGTACAGGCCGGTATTGCCCGAAATTGGCCGGTATGGTCGGTACAGCCGGTATTTAAACCGGTACGAAACGTTAATGTTTTGATACCTGTATGCAACCGGTACGGTACGTACCGGCCGGTACCGGTACGGTATCGACTTCCTTGACATAGAGTAGTACACAACAAATGGTACGTCATTAACTCTGGATAATTGGCTGTCCTCGGTACTCCCCCTCTTTTTCTTTCTCCTTATAAACAATAGGAAGAGTAATTTGAATTTCAATTATTCTCATGGAAAGAATTAGATAGTACCACTAAATCACAAGTCTTTATCAAATTTCATTTTTTTTTTTTTAATTTTTAATGTTTTTCGAACTTATAATTTCAAGTGGGGACATTGGGTCCAATATATAGTGAGCCAATATAATTTCGGGATAAAAGCTTGGGAGAATATATTAAAGTAAACAATTAATACATAAGTATGGAACACGAAACTTGAGAGAGAAATATTCAAAATAAAAATTATTTTGGAGATGAAGATCCTATATGGTTGTGGGAAGTGGAATAGTCACTACTCGGGCCTTAGGCCCGAGAAGTAATTGGGCCACAGGGAAAGAATTAGGCCAAGCCTATGTACTAAAGAGAATGCTCAATAGGTAATAAACCATGAAAGGAAGAAAGTTGGGTCATCCCAAGTACTACGGAAAGGATGAATGACACAGGAAATCAGTTCCCGTGGAAAGGTAAGGTGCCAACTTACCCGAGGTATGATGTATGGATAATCCACGTGTGATGTTCAGGAGATTCCTAGAACCATGGGAAACTTCTGAAATATGCAAGAAGGTTGAAGATCTTTGCCTCCGCATTTATGATGGGGTTCTTCCCTAACCTCTACCGCATTAAATACAAATAAGATAGCCTGAATGGTACAAACAACCCCCAAAAGTCAGGGTTCCAGGATAAGGGTGGGGAGGAATCCGATAAAGTTAAAGAAAATATCCCTGAAGCTCTGTCAGGCAACAGGACAATTGTGATGATAAGAGTAAGGATTGAACCAAAAGGTGGGGATCTAAAAAAGAGAGAGGGAAAATGAACATTAAAAAAAAAAAAAAAAAAAAAAAACAGCCAGAGAGATAGAGAGAGTAAAGATAACACCGCGGGAAAGTGAGAGTTATCTATTGTAATATTTGATTTGAAATTGTAATATTTGAGTGGAGAGAAATTAATTGCTTGAGTTTCCCCTTGTGGAGTGTTTTTTCCTTGTTGTTTACTTATATGTATGTTGTTTGAATAGTTTGAGTGAGAATCCGTGAAGAACTCCAAGGGGACCAGTTTTTACATCCCCATAATGGTATTGCATTTAGGGGGGGGGGGGGGGGGGGAGTTTTAAGGATCCTTAAAGCTCTATAGTAAAATTGCAAAATGTTTTGCAATTTGAGTAAAGAGCTTTAAGCCCCTATCCCTAAAGGTGAAAAACAAATTGGAATTTTGAACTTTAGCATAAAGCTCTATAATGCACTATTCCAACTTTAATTGAAATAATGATTTCACGTAAATATCAATACTTACCCTATATTTAGTTCGAGGGAAGAGAATGGAAGAGAAGAGAAAATGAATAAGGGGGAAGGGAAAAATGTGGGTTCAAGTGGTAGGTTTCTTAACAAATTTAGTTCATTTTCTTTTCTATCATGCTATCCAAACAACAGAAAGGATTTAATTTCTCTTCCTTTCCTTCCTTTTCCTCTCAAATCAAACAAAGTGTTAGAGAGAGAAGAAGAGATTAGACTAAAGAGACATAATAATAATCATTGGTTATTAATTGGATTCAAGTATGAAAATAAAAAACACTTCTATGTCATTCTTCGTTATTTCTCATATCTAAAAGTTGTTTATTAATTTGGTAAGCAAACAAGTGTAACAACTTTGATCACATAGTTTTTTAAATGCTCCAACACTGAAACTCTTTCCAATTAAAGCTTTTATTGCAAAAGCTTTACTTCCTACAACAATTCCAAATAATCTCCAATTTAGAAATCAAAACACAAATAAAATAAAAGTTAGGGGACATGTCATTAAGGGTATCCCCCTTCCAAAAAAAAACCATATGGGTAGCTCTATTGGCTATATACAAGGGTAGTGCATTTAAGTAGGAAGTAGTTTTAATTGAAGACTCAAATATGAGCAAATAATAATTAGGAACTGTACCAAATTGAGTTGAGTTCTTAATATTTGAACTTGTCTTTTCTCAAGATTAATTGGGTGTTCAAAGCTTAGCTCAAGCTTCTATTGAACTCATTTATAATATTTGAGCTAAGGCTTGGAGGTTTTTTAAATATGAATTTTCAATTAAATTCAACTAACTGGTCTTGAAAGTTGCAAAAATACATAAGGAAGTTCATTACCTAATAATCCAATAAGACATGCTGTTATGTTGAAGCAATATAGTTAAATATTAAGTTTTGCTTATTAAAGAAATGGTCATGTCAACTGATACTCTTAAGATAATTGTTAATTAACTATAATAAGAAAGTTTTGACTCCACTTTTGTGGAAAATATAAAAAACTGTCAACAATATTTATTATTTGGACAACACTTAGGTACAGTACTTTAGACGCTGTTTTTTAGGTTACTCTCTTAAGATTCAGCCATGTGGCTACTTAATTAAAAATAAATAAACTTTCATCCATGAGAAAAATTCACATGGCAGAATCTTAAAAGGGGAACTTAAGAGCATTCACAGTAGTGGAACTAAAAATTTAGCTATTTGGTACAACAAAAAGTTACTTTATCTATTTTACTTACTCACATGCTGTAGTAGTGGATCTATTTTAACTTTTAACACAATAAAATAATATAAATATCACAATAAAATAATATATCTACTACAATAAACAACAATCACAACCACCCGCAACCGCTACCGTTGCCACTACCGCCGCCGCCACCAACTTTTCCACCGCCAATGCCACCACTGCTGCCGCCGACTCTTACGCTGTCTCCACATGATAGCAAAAAATCGTTTAGTGTTAACAAGTGATTTTTTTAACCCCAAATTATGCTTATACATTTTTTTTAATTTTCAATATAATAAAATAATATAAACATTACAATAAAATAATATATCTATTACAATGAAATAATATATTATCTACAATAAACAACAATTACAGCCACTGCCACCACCACTGTCACTACCACCACCGCCACCACCACCGCAACTGCCACCATCAAAATAAAATTTATTGCAAAAATATTGTGGTAACATTTCTTAATTTTAATTTCTTATTATTCTTTATTTTATTTTTCCCATTATCTTGGTTTCATCCAAATGCACGTTTCTTTCTCTTCTTCTTCTTTTTTTTTTTTTTCCTCTTTTTTTTCTCCTCCACACACGTATACTCCTCTTTATCTCCTCCACATGCATATACTTTCTTATCTTCACTTGCATTTTTGTTTTTCTACTTCAGCTTTGTCTTTCTTTCTCTTTCACTCTATCTTCATCGCCGCCCCCACAACAGCCACATTGGAAAACATTGTAAACAAAATACCCCCGAAAATTTCATCAATAGAGACAGAAAATGTGAGATAGCAGAGAGAGGGTGGAGCTCGGAGGTTCGGCCTTTGAGGTGGAGATCTAGAGAGAGAAAATGCGAGATAAAGTGGTCGGCGCTGGGCAGGGACTAAGTCGGTGGCAACGGGCAGAAACGAAGAGGGTGAAGACTGAGTAGAGAGGAGCAATGGGCAAAAATGGAAAAAAGGAGAGAAGAAAAGAAAGAAAGAAAATAATATTAAAATATTCTGATCAGTGTGAATGCAACATAAAATAGTTTTTTTTTTACCTTTAACTCCACTGCTGCAACCCTCTTATTTGTGTTTTGGTGTAGCTAAAATAGCTATATAGCTATTTAGCTACACTGCTACAAATGCTCTAAGGAATAACACCTAAATACTGTACCTAAGTCTTGCCCTTATTATTTTATCATTCTCCTAATAAAATATGGGAAATCCTAACGAACACCCTTAGGGCAATGGTTAATAATCAATTTAAAGAAAGTTTTATGAGAAAAAAAAAATTAATGTTTTGAAAGTTTTTTTCATTTCCCATAAAAGTGGTGTCAAAATTTTACTAAAATAGATTGTTAACCATTACTTGTTGTGACGCTTTGGTTAGGCTTGGTTGACTTTGTCAACAACACAAGCAAGGAGTTGACAAAGGAGAACAGCCCCCCTGTTGTCATGTAAAAAGAGTTTGTTTTTTGTCAAAAAAGAAGCATGATTAACACAGCCTATAGCTTAAAGGCATTCGAGCCGCGTCTAAACAAAATGAAGGGTAACGGCCCGTACTCTCTCTTCTATAGATACGCTATCCCTTTCGGCTATGGTATGGGAGAAGGGAAGTTAGATCTACCGATTGATTTGATATTAGATGAGCGGCCGTACCATGATCGTCCGTTAGCATAACTCATAAAATATTTATAAAAATAGCTCATAAACTAATGCCTTAAGAGCATTGGTTAACCTTTCCCTATTTTCATCCAGAATTAATGCATTTGGGAAATGACAAAGGGTCCTTAATACTTAGAAATGGGGGAAAAAGTCCATCGTAAAATGCGGGTTGACAAAGATTTGTTGCATTATTTTGTGTTATTGCGTTTCAACTAAGGAAAAGCATGTGCCTCATTGCATTTTCCATTTTTGGCGGCTAGTTATTATAAGGCCGTATTGATTGGAGGGGAATATTAAGATTTCAAATTTGTTCATTTAATTATAAGGCCGTACTGATTGGAGGGGAATGTTAAGATTTCAAATTTTGACCGCACACCCTTAGTGCAATGATTATTCCATAAGTATAAGTGTTTATGGGGTGTGGGGTGTGGGGTGTGGGGGGCAAGAGCTGGGGTTTAAGTCTTCAGGAGGGAGTTTCACACACATATACACATAGATTAAGCTAGAGTAGAATTTCTATCTTGTTAAAAAAAAAAAAAAAAAAACTTATCAACAAATTAAAATTGATTTATTCTTTTTTCATATATAATATTAGGCTCATCATACGCGCTTTGCGCGTGCAACACGACTCTTTTTTAATTTTTATTTTGAGTTTGGTGAAATAATGTTTAAAAGTGAGATAAAGATACGTTTTAGAATCTTAATAAAAGTTTGAAAGTCTAAAACTTAGGAACTCTTTTAAATATAATAAATTATTCTTTTAACCAGTTTGTATTTTTAAATTTAAAATTATTCAACTAAATAGATAGGGGTATTTTAGAGAGTTTAAGAATTTGTATGAGGATATTTTAGAACGCAGAATGTTGAAACCTAAACATAGAGTCATGTTATTAATAGTATAGATAGATAAATAATAAATATTACAACTATTTTTTTTTTATCCCTGTCACAAATCTATTCTAGTAATTACTAATAAAAAAAATACTAAAATTATGTTATTTAAATTAATTAGATAAAATGATTTTTTTTGTTAAAAAACTAATCAAAATTAGAGTCATCAATGATCAACCTAGCATTGTTAAAAATTATGTATAATTTTGAGTACAAGGTTCTTGCCTCTTGGCATGTCAATTCTTGCTCCACACTATGTTTAGTTCAAAGGAAGAGAAGTGGAAGGGAAAGGGAGGGAAAATAAACTCTCGCAAAATATCAATGCTCATTTAACTCTAATACATTCGCAGAAAAGCCCATGCACACACAGGCCTTAAATTATAAACACCCAGTCTAGCAGCATATTCCTTAAGTCACTCCATGTCAAGGCCCAACCAGAATATTCCTAAAATGTGATTTTTTAGGACCTTTGCCCGGGAATATTCTATAGATAAGAATTGAAAAAGATCATGATATAATTGAAAAAAAATCTACACATAGTGCTTCATACATGTGGACAATATGAACCACAAACCGTACGAGTGGATATTATATTTGATCACTGACTTGTTGTGCCAAATCCATAGCTCTTTTAGCCTCGCGGAGTCTCTGTTTCTCTCTGCATCTCCACCTATTTGAAGCCCCATTTTCAACAAGATAATAAGCCTCAAGCCCTTGCTCGATCTCTGTATTTATGGCTACAATCACAAATTTCTTATCCAAAGCACCCTCTTCTCTAGCCACTTTCCCTAAAATCAATAACCCTCTTTGTTTCCCTCGTTCCTTTATACCCTTTCTGACTAAACCTAAAGCTCTAACAAAAAAACTTGAAACCAACCGAACTCACTTCATTACAAAAGCCGCAGCAGCTTCTGGTACTGCTAAAAAAGTTGAAAGCGATGAAAGAGTACAACAAGTTCACAGTATTGAAGAATTCGATGAAGCTCTCCGAATGGCCAAAAACAAGCTCGTTGTGGTAGAGTACGCTGCCAGCCATAGTTACCACAGCAAAAAAATCTACCCTTTCATGGTGGACTTGAGCAGAACATGCAACGAAGTAGAGTTCCTTCTTGTAATGGGTGACGAATCAGAGAAGACAAGGGAGCTTTGCGAGAGAGAGAGAATTGAACAAGTCCCACACTTCAGCTTTTACAAGAGCATGGAGAAAATTCACGAAGAGGAAGGGATAGGCCCAGATGTTCTCATGGGAGACGTGTTGTACTACGGAGATAACCATTCCGGTGTGGTGCAACTCCATTGTAGAGAGGATGTGGAGAAGTTGATTGCAGACCACAAGGTTGATCAGAAACTGATTGTTCTTGATGTGGGGTTGAAGCATTGCGGGCCATGTGTGAAGGTGTATCCAACTGTGGTTAAGCTCTCGAAGCAGATGGTGGATACTGTGGTTTTTGCACGCATGAATGGTGATGAGAATGATAGCTGCTTGGCGTTCTTGAAGGACATGAACGTTGTGGAGGTGCCTACGTTTTTGTTCATCAGAGACGGTGACATTTGTGGAAGGTATGTGGGTTCGGGTAAAGGGGAGCTTATTGGTGAAATCCTCAGATACCAAGGAGTTCGTGTGACATAAAATTCATTCATAACCAAATTAGGAAAAATGAAAATGATTTTGCAAATGTTATTTTTGATTGTATGAACTTTTACAAAAAATTGGGTTACAAGAATTTAAGCTGTGAAATTTGGCTTTCTCGAAATCATATAAATCTTTTTTCTTTTATTTTTTTAATTTAAATTTATTTTATACTTACTATTGGGGTAATTTATGAAGGTAAATACTCATGAATCGAGTTCAAATCATGATTTCTGTTGTTTTGGGACATGTGCGCAAAACTGTCTGATGTGGAAAACTTAATGGATGTAGTAAGTTTTTGAAGCAATTCACAAAAAAATTGAGTGTAAAATAGGAAATATAAAAATTACAGGATTTGATGATGTATGATGCATGAGAGATATGACAGATCCAATTTCTCAATTTTGAGTGCTCTTCACTTGCTTGAGAGGCACTTAAAAAAACCGGTTGATTTGGGTGCCTTCACATTTAGAATTTTAGACTCCCTTAGTAATACATCATCTTTCTCGAACCTTATATGAGTGACAAAATGAAATTGCAAAGAATTATATATGCTGAAGCCATTACTTTTTGTTAGCATATTTATTTCATTTAATACAAATTATTTTCATCTTTAATTAAGGCATATTAATTAATCTTGATTCAAGGCCTCATCGAAAGGCTCTTGGGTCAATTTTCTCTTATGTATATTTACCCATAATACTGAATATCAGAGTTTTTTCACAATAAGGACATCGGTTCTTTCCTCCATGTTTTCCCACCTTTTTCGTGGTATCAGGGTGACGTTTTTGTGGCCTCTAGTAGTCGCCTTCAGTTGTTCTGTCTCAACTCTACATTTAAGAATTCTTTGGTGTTTTTCCTGCCATTGTAGTACCCTATAAGTTTCTGGAACAGTTTATTTAGTTGAAATTACAAATATCTTGTTGAAAGTACTATAAATAAAATTAAAAAGTAGTTGAAATAGTATAGTGAAACCTATGAATAGTACCAAAAAATACAATAACACCTATAGATAGTAGCAAAAATAAACTAAATTGAAGTAAAAATAAGCAAAATAGTAAAAAAAAAAAAAAGGCTTGTTAAGCCAATGCCAAATGCAACCTACATGTGTTTGAAACCCATCCTTGCACATCTCCTGGTGAGACGAAGCCTTTCCAATCCCTCACTCACCATCATCAAAAGTTCTTTTCCTGAAAATTCATAATTGCTTTGTAGGAATTATAATAAAAGGGTTTTTTTTTTTTGTTATACTTATAGCCATGAAAACCATGTGTATCTATGAGCTCGGGGTTCTATCTCCCATAATTACCTAAAAAAAAAAAAAAAGAGGTAGATTTATTGGCCGAGTCAAACTTTAGTGAATTCTAAGGGTTCACACACGCACGCATCGCTAAAGGTTCTAAACAATGCTTCATGCACCACCATCATCATTCTTGCCCTTATACCTCCCAATGGATAAAATGTGCAAAATGCAAAAACCAACATATTTTAGATATTTTTAGAGCTTTTCTCATCTTTGTATTTATTCCTAAATGGTTGTGGGGGTAAAACTACCCTTATTACTGTTCACACTATTTAATCGTGTTCCTACACCAACTATTCATACCAAAAAAAAAAAAAAATTGAGCTTCTTTACAGTTGAAGTCCTTGACTACTCTTCACTCTGTGTCTTTAGTCGTACTTATTGTCACCCTCTTTTATATGAATGTTCCAAATTTGAACCTCGGTCTTGGTTATATTGCTTCCTTGGTTATGGCTTATCAAAAAGGGTTATTGTTGCTATGACCTCATAACCAAATGCCTTCGTATCTCTCATCATGTAAAGTTTTAGAAACATTGACCTTGTAATAGTCTCTCTAGCTTCCATTAGTCTTCCTCCAATCATTCTCTCATAATCACCAATTCCCTTATAACCTTATATTCTGAGTGCTCTAATGATCCATTGAGGCGGTTTAACAAGTGCCCTCTCTTCAGCTCCTCCTAATGGTCATGGTCTTTTGCCCCAAAACCATTATGGAGTTAAAAAAATTGACTCCTATTTTGCTTGTTTGAACATGATTTAAAGTAGTGAAATCAATGAGTCCCACAATGAAAAACAAAATTGAACTTTGGATGAGTTTATATATAAGTTGGCTATTAAATTGGGCTTTAACTGACACTACTTTATTAGAAGGGGAAGGACCTACCTAATGGGCCTTCCACCATACATTCAGGCATTGTCCTCATGGAGTCGAGGCAAGCTGGTTCATTGAAATGATGTGGAATGTGGAGAAGGATAGTGCGAGCAAATATCTTATTAATCTTCCATGTAACTAGTTAGAATCATTGGAAATATTGATTAAGGTTCTGAGTCCATTGTATTATCCTAGCCAAAATTGTAGTAAAGGTTTTAGTTCTAATTGTACAGGTTGTATGGTACAACTCTAGGGTTAATCCAGTAGATACACTGTAACAGAAAATTCAATAATAAAGATCTAGCAACTCTTCAGCATTTTTTGCTATAAAGGCAGGCTATTAAGACCTAACCATTTTAATCCCATGATAATTTTCTCACTGACTTCCTTTTATTTCTTCATAATTTTTCTAAATTTTAACAAGAATAATGCTTACTCCAAGAAGAGAGTATCTAAGTTAGGGGTGTGCATGGGTTGGATTGGGTCGGATTAACGAGATTTTTTAACCCAACCCACCATGGTGGGTTAAAAAAAATTCAACCAAACCCAACCCAACCCAAATGGGTCGGGTTAAACTCATGGGTTGGACAAATTTTTTATTATCATTATTATTAAATTGAGTAGAAAAAAATATAAATATAAATATATTAAAAAAAAATCCAAAGATTAGTATCAATGTGACTCCTTAAAGGCAAACAACACTAATGACTAAACAACAATAGTAATTTACTAGAGTTTATGTAAACTAATTTGCTATTATATAAGATAGGAAGAGCTGGTTATTTTAAAAAAATCATTAATTATATAATATATTTTAAATATATATATATATATTTTAAATATATGGGTGGGTCGGGTTGGGTTTGGAATTTTATGATCCAAACCCAACTTGACCCGCTATTAAAAATTTTTTTGTATCCCAACCCAACCCACCAAGCCCTAAAAACCGACCCAACCCGACGGGTTGGGTTGGGTCGGGTTGGTTTTGACGGGTTGGCGGATTGGCTGCACACCCCTAATTTAAGTAAAAGCAAGAAAAGTAGTCCTAGTAGCTTCAATTTGGACTTTGGAATAAGCAACAATTCTTGGTGTTGTAGAAGATAAGAAAACCCGTTATGAAATTGTTAGACACCAAAAATTGTATGGAGGAATTCGGGAAAATTCTGAATATTTCAAATTACTAAATTAATCTTTTGAAATTTTGATGTTTGTTTCTCCAAAAAAAAAAAAAAAAAAAAAAAAAAACCACACAGTATAAGACAAAATGTTGAGCCAGAACCAGAGGTCGTGGAGTTTATTTATTGATGATAAAATCGACCACCTTCTTCATTTTCGACAGGCTTCACAACCATAGCCATTTCGTTGAATTAATTTTAAGTGCAATTTTTTTTTTATATATTAAAACCTTGTTCAATAGCTAGGGTGTTAATAACTTAATATTGACAAAGTTGTATTTCTGGGTTATATAGCAATTTCAAAGATGTGAAGTACCTCCTAATAAGAGGGATTCTCTTGCAAGCAATTCAATCTTCGGGGGTCCTACGGTTATATATGGCCATGGGGGTATGTGGTGACCATACCAGTTATAAAAGAAAGGGACACTCAAACTTAAAACTATACAGAAGAACTATATTACATTAGTTGATTCCTATCCAAGAAAAAGTTGTACTTTCTTAGGAAAAGAAAATGAGAAAGAAAACAAAATAAAGAAGATAAGGATGACCAAAAATTAGGTGGCAATCTTTTATGAAGTAGCCTAACTTTTACATAGATACTAGATTTAATAATGTGATTCATTTTTTATCATGGGCTGACACTTTGCTTTTAATAAGGATCCATAAAGCTTATATATGAAAAAAAAGAAGAAGCTTATATATGTAAAATGTTTTTCACAATGTATTCATATATCCGTAACATAATTTTATTTTTCATTTCTTTCTTATTTATAATGGTCAATCTCGTTAAACAACAAAAAGTACAACAACAGCAAAACAAACTATCCTAGCCCAATAAACACCCCCACACCCAAACAAAATAAGACGCAGGAGTAGGACCAGTAAAACAATGAGCCAAAGCCCACTTATATCAAGCATGGGCTAAGGTAACAAAATTGATCTACATGGGCCTATATATAATAAACTCCAATAAAATATTGGGTTTCACTCCACTAACCACAGAAATAATGTCAATTTTTTTTATAAAAAAATTAAAATTTAAACTTTGATTTTTTTTTGAAAAAAATAATATGTGAGATAAATTGTGATAAAGAAATTTTATGTTCACAATATTTTCACAATAATTTTATGACAAAATTTAGGTGGCAAATTGTTACTGCCTATTACTTATGAGTAAAAAAGTTATTTTAGTAATCAGTAGTGAGTCCGGAATCGATCTAGGAATAACTTACCACCTATAATTTGTTATGAAAATATTGTGGACGTACCATTACTCGTTGTAATAGATAATTTATTCATATTCCCACAAACCCAAGCACTACAATTTTACCTATACTTTGATCTTCAAAAGATAAACAACTTTATCTAAACTTGTAAGGATTTTGATGATTTTTATTTATTTTATTTTTTTCCATAAGCTTGTCATTATTTTATTCCACCTTAAGATATGTGCAACATGCGAGGTCCACTAGTGTTTGATCCATATAGCTGTGATTATAAGACTATTTCTCGCTTAATTTGCCGAGACGGTGTTGGTACAATTACCAAATTATGTTGACGAATGTTTGGCTTGGACTCCTTCTCTTGGAGAAATTTGAGTGACTCGACTCTCAAAGTAACAGATTTTACAGTCCCCGCTCGTTAAATCCGGGTCAAGCGGAAGGTTCATCTAAAACTGAGTGAATTTTTGCATGAAAATCATTCACATTTGAAGCTTCCAAAATGTTGGAAATAACGAGCTGAGTCCTATAGAGCAGGCTTATTAGGTAGAGGAAGTCTTGGTACCACAACTATTTTTAGAACTTTCTTACTGGTTATACACGTGACGACTTGTGAGTGATGGAATTGTAAACAAGGAACGGACCCAGGATTTTAAACTAACGGGGCCGAAGTATAAAGGACAAAAAAAAAAAAAAAAAAAACTCCAAATATGCATTCATATAGTATTAAAAAAGTATAAATACTCAAAATCGTTGTTTCTAAATACATTAAGATGCAATCTGATAAGTTCTAAGGGATCAGTGGGCTGAAAAGTCTTCGAATGCTGCTGATCTTGAAGGCCAAGTCCTGAAAACACCAAATTCAATCAGAGAAAGACCGGTGGAGGCCGGTCTAGGGTCCTCCGATGGTAAAGTCAGTGATTTAGAGTAGGAAAAAGAGACTTCAAACACTTCAACAATTTTTTATCTGGAATTCTAAAAGAGAGAAAAAGTCTCTTTACCTCTGCGTAGTAGGGTCTTTATATAGTGTCAGAAATCAGTTATTTCTCTTAATCGTCGTAGAGTTTGGAAGATTCAGAGGGTAACTTCCTTAACTGTCATAAGGGTCACCTCATCGAAAGTTGTGTTGAAACTCAATCAATGTAACTCTTGGTTTAAGGTGTGTGGAGTATAATTCTCTCGTCCATCATTAAGGAAGGACGAGGTTCATTGTTCCCTCGTCCTTGCTTGGACGACCAAATGGAGAATGAAAGAGGACAGTTGTGGACGGACGAGTATACCAAACCACTCGTTCTCCGCTTTGTACGTCGATATGGACGACCACATGGACGAGTAATTGACTTGGTGCTTTTCTTGCGCCATCAGTTGCCCCCTTGTTCATGTGTCGTCCAAGTAAATATAGTGATTTACTTCTCAGGGTGGACGAGCTTATCTAATGTCAGAGATGCCACGTGTCACAAGCTAATTGGTGGTTTATTTCGTCGATTCATTTTTTCGAGACGAAGACCACGTGTCAGCGTCTGATTGGTCGTGTCATTTCATATGCTCAGGTCAACCATCTATAAATAGTGGAATGCCCCCATTACCCTCCTACTTCTGAGATTTTTCCTCCTTGACATTCATCGTCTAGAGCCTCGTCTAAGAGTTTCCTGCGTCCATAGTTTCAGTGCGTCCTAGAGCCAGGTATTCCCTCTTTCCTCGTCTTTTAGGTTTTCAAAGTTTTCTTTAGAAAATGTCAGGAATCACTATTTCCTCGTCTAGCGATAGCGCAGAAAAAGCTATAGACGAGTATCGTGACGAGAGTAGCGATAACTCTAGTGATACCAGTAGTAGTGGCAGTAGGGGAAACACTACAGATGAGGAGTATGTCTCAGGGGTCCCTGGGCTTCCTTTAGAAGAGCTACAGAAAAAACTTAGGAAAGCTATAGGGTCCCAGGTAGGTGCCTCGTCTTCCGTCCCTCCGTCCAATCCTTTGGACGAAACAGAGGTAACTGTATATAGCTGTGTGTAGATATTTCCTCAAAGACGGACGAGGAAAGACTTAACAACCTTAAGGAGTGGTACCAAATCCCAGACGAGTTTAATCCCAGAGTGCCCGTCTATGGGGAGTGGTGCTGCAACCCTCATTTTGGGATAGGAGTATATGAGGCCTACCTCCTTGGAGGTCTTAGATTTCCTTTAGATTCTTTTATTAGAGAGCTGTTAGTTAGGTTAGGTTTAGGGGTATGTCAGTTTAACCCAAATGCATGGAGATTAATCATCTCTATGCAAATTTTGTGGAGGGAAGTGTTTGGAGGAGACCGTCCTATTACCGTGGACGAGTTCCTCTACTGCTATAAACCTTCAGAGATTCATCAATCTCCTGGCTTTTATCAGTTCACAGCCAGGAGTAAAGATTGTAGATTGGTGAAATCCTTGGCCTCGTCTGACAGAAAATGGAAGACGGAGTTTTTCTTCGTCTCTGGATTTTGGGCTGGAAATCCCGTAGACGTTGGCCGGGATTCTTTTGGTCGTTTTATTGGGGACTTGGGGAACCTTCGTCCTGAGGGTAAGTCCCTGGCTTTCCCTTTTTTCTCTTGCCTTTTTCTTACTATTATCTCATTTAACCTTAGTTCATTTCATTGCAGCTGTTGGACGACCCACTTTGAGCAAATTGCACCGTGACCGCGTCCATAGGGCTCGTCTACACACAGACAGGGACTTCCATTCCTTGGTCAACCTCAGACGACTAGCTAAGTGGGGGTTAGGTCCTAACCCGTCTGACATTGCGCTTGCTCACGAGATTACAGTGAGAAAAAGTAAGTATTGGATTTTCATATTCCTTGCATCTTTTGAGTTTATTTTTCTTAGTAAATTCTCTTCGTCCCTCAGGAATGGCGACCTTGAGAGGTAATAAGGGAAAGGAGGTAAGTGCTGAGGGGAGTCGTCCTGTTGCTGGGGAGAAACGGAAAACTATCTCCAAACACTTGGATCTGGAGAACCTCCCCAGTAGGCGTAGTAAAAAGGTTAAGCCTGTCTTGTCTCAAGTTAACAAGCCTACTCCGTCGTCCCAACAACCTACCACCAAAGTCTACGATGTAGACTCGTCTACTCCTGTGGAGTCCACTCCGTCGAAGACTCCTCCGTCCAAGACCGCGCCCACCTCGTCTCAACCAACTCAAAGGGCCATTTCAAATATCATTGAAAATGAAGACTTGGCCTGGGAGCGTTTTAAAAACACTGTGACGGACGAGGATATAAACGTCTGCTATGACATGTCCCTCAAGGAGTTCGAGCATTCTGGTGTTCATGACCTTTTCAAGGTAATATTTCTACCTCCGTCTTGGCTTAACGTATATTTTTCTTTTTTCTTCTCTACTTTTCTTTTCTTTCTTTTTTTTTTTTTTTTTTTTTTAAACGTCTGTTGTTGAATTTTTCAGGGCATGTCCAAGTTTATAGCCGCGTCCAGACAAGCTACTGGTTTGGACAAGACGAGGATCTTGCTGGAGACGAGGATATTGGAGTTGAAGGAAGAGGCCAAACAATGGGCTGAGGTGGCTGCCAAGACGACGGACGAGGTGAAGGACCTAAAAGCCTCGGTTGAGGAGTTGAAGGCTGATGCTGCAAAGAAAGATGCTTGTCTTGAAGACTTGCAAAAGAAGATCAACGAGCAAAGCATACTCCTTTCCAAAGCTAAGGAAGATGCAGTGGCTGAATTCAAAGCATCTAAGCAATACACAGATGCTTTGGACACCAACTACGCAGCAGGGTTTGAAGACTTCAGGATGGACGCTGCTGAGAAGTTTCCTGATGTGGATTTCAGCTCCATTGTGCTTAATTTGAACCCTGCCACCACTAGCTCTCTCCTCGGTCTTGACTCTGAGGACGCCAACATAGAGGACGACGCCACAACTCAGCCTCAGGACGCCCCCAATCCGGATGCCTCAATTTAGAGCATACCTTGATGATTTAGTTTAGTTTTAGTTTGGTTTTTTTTTTTTTTTTTTTTTTTTTAAGATACATGTAATTTGAGTACATTTAACTCGTCCATGTCTAAGGATGAATTTTGATAAAACAGTTAAAGGGTGTTTAGGACGTTTCCTGTCCGCCCTTGAAAACAGTTAAATGAATATTGTTCGTCTTATATGCATGGACGAGTGGTTATGTCATGCTTTGTTTTTCCTGTTTTTACTCGTCTACATTTCATACACTCAAAACCATTTTTATTGGAATTCACTTGTGTGATTCGTCCATGTGAAGTGGTAACAAAAACTTCACTCGAAATGGTTAAATAAGCATTGCTCGTCATCAGACTTATCTAAGCTTTCGTCTCGTCCATGAGACGCCCTCTCATTTGAAGGTGATTTAAGCAAGTTCAAAACGCCTGTTTTTTCCTCGTCCGTGAGATGGTTAGGTATTATGTCCTACCTTGCCCCTCTTTATGGACGAGCATGCCTTGGTTTTGCTTGTAATTTGATCTGCACAGGCTGTATCTCGTCCTTTAACTTTGGACGAGCATGCCTTGTCTCATCCTTTACTTAGGATATCTTGAGATTACATCTCTGCGTCCAGAGAATTTTCTCGTCTTGAGCTTTTAAGCTTTTTCTTCAGGAGTCAATACGAACAAAAATCGATGGAAAACATAAATTTACACAACATTATGTACATTCCACAAACATAGTTCATAACAAAGATATTGTTCATAGACGAGGCATGCACTTTAGAGGCTAATGCCTTTATTAGAATAAATACAAACCAAACCATAATTTCGTCCATATGCTTAACATAACAAAACCAGACTGAAAACATATAAATAAACAAGTTTTTGCGTAATCCCTGAACTCGTCCAGAGTCATGCTCCCCTAGGCTGGCAATTTACTGATAGTATCTCCTCAAGTGCTCCACATTCCAAGGATGCTCCAGATTCCTTCCATCAAGGGCTTCCAAGTAATAGGATCCCTGTCTTTTGAAGTTTATGACTCTGTAGGGGCCCTCCCAGTTAGGTCCCAACTTCCCATGAGCTGGGTTCTTTGTTGCTAAGGAAACCCTTTTCAGGACGAGGTCCCCTATGTTGAATCGCCTTGGCTTTACCATTGCGTCATATTGCCTAGCCATCAGGTTTTTATACCTCGCCATTCTTTGTTCAGCATCCGTCCTTACCTCGTCTATTAAATCGAGATTTACACGGAGTTGCTCCTCATTAGCTTCATCCTGGTAGGTTGCCACCCTGTGACTGGCCATGTGCACTTCCACTGGTATGACTGCTTCAGCTCCATAGGCTAGTTTAAAAGGAGTCTCCCCTGTGGGGGTTCTGGCTGTGGTCCTATATGCCCATAAAACACCTGGTAGCTCGTCTGGCCACACTCCCTTTGCCCCCTCAAGCCGAGTCTTGATTATCTTTAACAAGGATCGGTTTGCAACTTCAGCCTGTCCATTAGCTTGTGGGTGGGCTGGCGAGGAGTAATGATTTTGAATTCCAAAGTGTAGGCAAAAATCTTTGAACAATGCATTGTCAAATTGTCGTCCATTGTCAGATATTAGCACCCTGGGCACCCCAAACCTACACACAATGTTCTTCCACACGAAGTTTTTGACATTTTGTTGTGTGATGTTAGCCAAGGGTTCTGCTTCTACCCACTTGGTAAAATAATCAATTCCAACGACGAGAAATTTCATTTGCCGTACACCTAGTGGAAAAGGACCCAGAATGTCTAGTCCCCACTGTGCAAAAGGCCAGGGTGCCGTCATTGGAGTCAAGTACTCTGATGGCTGCCTGGGGACGTTGCTAAATCTTTGGCATTGGTCGCAGACCTTGACATAGGCCTTAGCGTCAGCTTGCATGCTTGGCCAATAATATCCTGCACGGACGATTTTATGGACGAGCGACCTTGCTCCTGAGTGACTGCCACACGCTCCCTCATGAATTTCCCTTATTATGTAGTTTGCTTCGTCCGGGGCCAAACACCTGAGATAAGGCTGGGAAAAACCTCTTTTATAAAGAATCTCGTTCATAAGAATGTACCTGGCCGCTCTTACCCTTAGCTTTCTTGCTTCGTCCTTCTCCTCTGGGAGTCGTCCATCTTTCAGGTACGACACAATTGGAGTCATCCAATTTGCTCTATTCTCCACCTGTTGTACTTCCGGGATGTCTATACTTGGCATATACTGAATTTCATCAAGCTCATCTACGGCTTCACTCGTCGAGGCTTCTTTTGCCAAGGCATCAGCTTCCATGTTCTCCTCCCGTGGGATTTGAACGAAATTAACTTCCTCAAACTTTTTTATAAGGCGCATCGCTCTGGCTAGATACTTCCTCATTCGCTCTTCCTTGGCCTCAAACATGCCACTCACTTGGCCTATGATTAACTGAGAATCTCCCAGGACGAGGAGCGACTTCGCTTCTACGGACTTGGCCAATTCCATGCCTTTGAGGAGAGCTTCATACTCAGCTTCATTATTAGTTGTCTGGTACTGCAGACGGACTCGGTGTTTTAGCTTATCCCCCTCTGGAGATTGTAAAACCACACCTATTCCTCCTGTGTGCTGTGTGGACGAACCATCCACATAGACGACCCACTTAGTATTTTTCTTTTCGCCCCCTTCGTCACCGATTGAGGTAAATTCCGCGATGAAATCTGCTAGAGCTTGAGCTTTTATGGCGTGCCTAGGCTGATATTTTATATCAAATTCACTGAGCTCGACGGCCCATTGGATCAGACGTCCTGCAGCACCAATTTGTTCATTGCCTTCTTAAGTGGGTGGTCTGTCATGACATTGATGACATGAGCTTGGAAATAGTGTCTTAGTTTCCTGGAGGCTGTTATCAATGCAAAAGCTAGTTTCTCCATTAGGGGATATCGTCCTTCCGCTCCCCTCAATGCCTTGCTGGTATAATACACAGGTCTTTGTACCTTGTCTTCTTCCCTCACTAATGCTGAACTCACTGCGTGTGGAGTAACTGCCAAGTATAAATACAACTCTTCTCCTTGCACGGACGGACTCAACAAAGGAGCCTTAACGAGATATGTTTTCAAATCTTCAAAAGCTCTCTGACATTCGTCGGTCCATTCAAATGCTTTTTTAAGAACCTTGAAAAATGGCAAGCATTTATCAGTAGCCTTAGAGACAAACCTGTTGAGGGCGGCGACTCGTCCGTTGAGGGACTGGACTTCCATAACATTGCTTGGGGGTTTCATGTTCAGAATTGCTTGAATTTTGTCAGGGTTTGCTTCGATTCCCCTGTAGGAGACCATAAACCCTAAGAATTTCCCTGATGACACTCCAAAAGCACATTTGCTAGGGTTCAATTTCATGTGATACTGCCTCAGAGTGTCGAATGTTTCCCTCAAGTCGTCCAGATGCCTGTTCTCGTCCTGAGTTTTTACCAACATATCGTCTATATAGACTTCCATATTCCGCCCGATCTGTGGACGAAACATATGATTGACTAGCCATTGGTACGTTGCACCAGCATTTTTCAAACCGAAAGGCATCACTTCATAACAAAATAATCCCTGACTGGTGACAAAGGAGGTCTTCTCTTGGTCCGCTTCATCCATCCTAATTTGATTATATCCAGAGAATGCATCCAGGAAACTGAGCAACTTATGGCCTGCAGTAGAATCTACCAGCTGATCAATGCGTGGTAACGGGTAACTATCCTTGGGACAAGCTTTGTTCAGGTCAGTGAAATCAACACACATTCTCCACTTGCCGTTCGCTTTCTTGACCATGACCACGTTGGCCAACCATTCAGGATAGTATACCTCACGAATGAACTTCGCTGTAATCAGCTTCTGAACCTCCTCCTTAACAGCATTGTCTCTCTCTGGGGCAAATACCCTCTTCTTTTGTCGGACTGGTTTGGAGGAAGGGCATACACTCAGACGGTGGGTAACGACATTAGGATCTATACCCGGCATGTCTTCGTGACTCCATGCAAACACGTCTTTGTTTTTCTTTAGAAAGCAAATGAGATTTTTCTTGATCGTCGCTTCTAGATTTGCCCCAACCCTGGTGCACCTTTCAGGGTTTTCATCGTCTAAAGGAATATCTTCCAACGCTTCAATGGGTTCTGCCACAACTTTCTTTTCTTCGATATTCATTGTCTGAAATTGCTCGTCTGTAGCCAACATGGCCAGATAGCACTCTCTTGCTGCCAATTGATCTCCCTGTACTTCCCCCACTCCTTGTTCTGTCGGGAACTTGATTGACAAGTGGTAGGTAGACGTGACCGCCTTCCACCTATTCAGGGTCGGTCTTCCAATTATGGCATTGTAAGAGGACGAGCAGTCTACTACTAGGAAATTCACATCGGTAGTCAACTGTCGGGGATATGCTCCTACCACCACTGGCAATGTTACTGTACCTACAGGCTGTACCTTCATTCCTCCAAAACCTACTAAAGGCGAGTGTACTGGACGAAGTTGGTTCCGTCCAACCCTCATCTGCTGAAAGGCAGGGTAGTAGAGGATGTCCGCTGAACTCCTGTTGTCTACCAACACTCTTCTGGTTGTGTAATCAGCAATAAGCAGGGCGATAACAATGGCGTCATCGTGGGGGTGGTGGATTCTCTCGGCTTCCTCGTCCGTGAAGGTAATTGCCTGCTTGTCCATGAATCTTGCCCTTGATGATCGTCTAGAAAGTTGGACGCTCTGCACTTCCTTCAGGTACGCTTTCTTCATTTTGGACGATTGTCCAGCTGAACTCCCCCCTATAATGACTCTTATCTCTCCGAGCGGTGGTCGTGACGATTCCTCGATCTTCCCTTTCAATTTTTCGTCCTTATGGTCCCTTCCAAGGAAATTTTTCAGCTTCCCTTGCCTAATGAGATTCTCAATCTGCTGTTTCAAGTCAAAACACTCGTCCGTGTCATGCCCGTGGTCTCTATGGAAGCGACAATACTTACTTCAGTTGCGTTTGTTGGGATCTCCCCTCATCTTCTCCGGCCACTTCAAGGAAGGCTCGTCCTTGATTTGCATAAGGACTTGCTCAAGTGGCACATTCAACGGGGTGTACTGTTGATTCCGCGCCGAAGGGCCTGCCTTCTTGTCTCGGTCTTTCCTATCTTCTGTTCGACCCTTCTTAGGACGAGGACCTTGTTCTGACTGACGCATTGGGTTCGCTTCTACTCTTTCAAGTCTTTTCCTCTTCTTGGCTATGATAGCGTCCTCCGCATTCATAAAGTTCTGGGCTGAATGGACTAGTTCAGCCATGGTTTGAGGCGCCTGTTCGTATAACTTGTGGATAAACAAATCAGAGTGAACCCCATTATAGAATGCTGCGAGGAGGAGCTTATCATCCACCTCGTCCACTGCCAAGGCATCCCTGTTGAACCGCGTGATGAATGACCGCAAACTTTCATTCTCTCTTTGCTCTATGGTCAGCAAGCTAGACGAAGAACGTTTGTGCCTCTGCCCTCCGATAAAATTGTTAATGAACAACTTGCTTAGCTCCTCGAAGGACGTCACCGAGTTAGGGGGTATTTTGCTGAACCATACCCGCGCGGGCCCTTTGAGGGTAGTGGGGAAGGCTCTACACATTATCTCATCAGGAACCCCCTGAAGGTGCATGGTAGTCTTGAAAGTGGCGATATGGTCAAAAGGGTCTCGCGTTCCATCATACGAATCCAAGGAAGGCATTTTGAATTTCGGAGGCAAGGGATGACCATTGATAGAGGCTGTGAAGGGTGAGTCAGTTCGGTGAACCAGGTCTTCTACAGGATTGGTTCTCCTCATGTTCTCCCTCATCTTGTCCATGACTCTCCTCATTTGATCCATCTCCTTTTCCAAATGTGGTACCCTTGTAGGAATGGTACCCCTAGATTGGCTCTCCGGATCTGCACGTCTTCCATCCCCTTGACTTTGTCCAAGGTCTTCTCCATAGGCCTCATATTGTTGCCTTTTAAAGGTAATCTCTCTCCTCAATTCCTGGTTCTGGCGAGTCAGCTCTGCCATAGCGGTGGCCATTGCTTGGACGTGTTGGGTAGAAGGGGGTTGCATGGCTGGTGCAGATTGTTGAGGGCGATGAGGATTGCTGGATACGTCTCTACTCTCTTGAGGGCCCGGACTGGTAGCCCTTGATCTGGTCCGAACCATTTCAGCCCTTTGTCGGAAAAAGAAAACACGGAATTCAATAAATGGAGTCCAAGCGTGAAATAATTCTTTTCCCCACAGACGGCGCCAACTGATAAGTTCTAAGGGATCAGTGGGCTGAAAAGTCTTCGAATGCTGCTGATCTTGAAGGCCAAGTCCTGAAAACACCAAATTCAATCAGAGAAAGACCGGTGGAGGCCGGTCTAGGGTCCTCCGATGGTAAAGTCAGTGATTTAGAGTAGGAAGAAGAGATTTCAAACACTTCAACAATTTTTTATCTAGAATTCTAAAAGAGAGAAAAAGTCCCTTTACCTCTGCGTAGTAGGGTCTTTATATAGTGTCAGAAATCAGTTATTTCTCTTAATCGTCGTAGAGTTTGGAAGATTCAGAGGGTAACTTCCTTAACTGTCATAAGGGTCACCTCATCGGAAGTTGTATTGAAACTCAATCAATGTAACTCTTGGTTTAAGGTGTGTGGAGTATAATTCTCTCGTCCATCATTAAGGAAGGACGAGGTTCATTGTTCCCTCGTCCTTGCTTGGACGACCAAATGGAGAATGAAAGAGGACGGTTGTGGACGGACGAGTATACCAAACCACTCGTTCTCCGCTTTGTACGTCGATATGGACGACCACATGGACGAGTAATTGACTTGGTGCTTTTCTTGCGCCATCACAATCATTTACCAATAATGGCAAAAACAAAAACAAAATAATGTTTTTTTTAATACTAGGCTTTTTTTTTTTTTTGGAGATAGTTTTAACCTATGGTATCCGCTTTTGATGATAGCTCTTTATTATCAGACTAAGATATCAATCGGGTTTTTGTTAGGATTTTTTGTTGTTGTTGTTGTTGAAGTTAGAGCATTTACAGTGGTGGTGCTAAAATTTTTAGCTTTTAGCACTTCAAAAAGGTATTTTATCTATTTTCCTATCTCACTTTACAACACACCTGATATCAAATATTCTATTTTTTTATCACTTCATTTTAAAATAATATAAACAACTCATTAAAATAATAAAGGAGGTGAGAGAATTTGAGTTTTTTAATTGAAGAAACAAATATAATCTTAATAATAAAATATTTTATTTTTAACAACTTGTTACAGTCAACTGTAGTTGCAAAAAATTTAGTTTTAACTTCTCCAATAACACATGATTTTTTTGTTTTTTGGTACTAAAATAGTTTTTTTTTTTTTTTTTTTGGCTAGAATACAATTACCATTGTGAATGTTTTTATTATTTTTGTTAAGTTTTTGGGTTGAATAGTTGCTATTTGAATGAAGCTAGCTAGACTTATTGAGGAGAAGGGGGCCCAATTACAAAAATGACATATATAATAGCTATAAAAAAAAAATGGGACTGGGGGCCAGGTCCCCTTGACCCCCACCTGGGTCCGTTCATGTTGTGAACTCACATGCACCCACCATTTACAACTTGTTAAGCGAGTTGTGGACAAAATTGTAGAAATTAGTAGATTTAGTTTATAGGTCATGCTAATAGGTGCCATTAGGGTAATTGTTAACAATTCATTTTATGAAAGTTTTAACATTATTTTTATGAGAAATGAAAAAATTTGTCACAACATTAATTGCTTTTTTTTTTTTCCCTTTTCCCATAAAAGTTTTCTTTAAATTGATTATTAACCATTGTCTTAAGGACATCCCTTAGCATTTCTCTTAGTTTATTAAGTATAGTAGAATAGTTATAATAATATTTGCAAGCTTGGAAGGGATCATCAATGGTTGGCATTTGGCAACAAGAAAACTTCTCAATTCTCACGCAGTGTTGTGTTGTATTGTATTGTATTTTGATTGTACTAGGTCAAAATTGTGGCCCAATATTATTGGGGTCTAACGCCTTTTTATATTCTTTATTCTCATAATTTTTTCATGATCCGAAGGCTCCGTCCTTGTTTTTATTATTTAATTTTTACTTTGCACAGTGTCATTGGTAGGTACATCTGTTGTGGCCAACTTTGGCATGGCCGGCTTGCCGCTGTGTACAGAGTCCAGACTACAAAATTGAAAATTCTTTCAAACCAGGTTTTAATTTTTATAATTTTTTTTGTTGTCTTTTTTTATGGCTCTAGCTAGTGCTTGCTCAAGTCCGAGTTATTACCGCCTTCAGATATAATTTCAAATTTTCTTTTTCTTTCTTTGGTTAGGTACTAGGTTCAACTTCGTTTGATTTTATTGTGTTTGCGTGTGTTTGCAAATAAATTTTCCTATGCAATGCAAAATGTGACCTAGTACTGACGGCTTCCTAAGCTAAAGAATTGAAAATACACATAAACCTCACAAAATAATTTTGAAAATTAAGAAATATATTAAGGGTGGCAATTTTGTGTTCACTTGTTGAGTTCGTGTCATATCGAGTTATGAGTATTCGGTTATATGGACCCAAACTCGACTTATTTAGTAAACATGTTAAGAATACTCAACTCTAACGAGTCCAAATCTTTTGTCCCACACTTTCTGCTCCAATATATACTCCACAAATAAAAACATGTCACATGTCCATCTAATTTATTAAATGCTAAATTTATGTATTCTATTATTTCAATTTCCTAAAATAAATAAATAAATAACCCATCATATTTAGGTAATTGAAATAATAGAAGGCATAAATTTAGCATTTAATAAATTAGATGGACATGTGACATATTTTTATTTGTGGAGTATATAGTAGAGCAAGAAATGTGGGATAGAAGATTTGGACTCCAACCCTAACACGATATTTTTATTAAACAGGTTGACTCAACACGACATGTTTAATCTGTTTAATTAAAAAGTCATGTAAATATTAATACAAATGACCCATTTAATAACCTATTTGATTAATAGGTAATGTCATATCTAAATAACATATTATCAATTTTTATATATTTAAAATTAAAATACAATTATAATTATATATATAGTAATAAACGTATAATTATAACCATAAATAATTTAAGCAATAATAACAAAAGCTAATACATTTATAAGCTAAATGGGTCAAACGAGTTCGCATGATGAACACGAATACGGTTCGTTTATTAAATAGGCCAACCGTGTTAACTCTAATATGACCCAAACTAATTTAACCTCAACTTATAACTTTTTTTTTTTTTTTTTACAAGATAGAATTTCTACTCTAACTTAATCTAAGTGTAAATGTGTGTGATGCTCCCTGCTAGAGACTTAAATCTCAGCCCTTACCATACAAACACTTATACTTATAAAGTAACCACCGTACAAAGGGAGCGGTGATCAACTTATAACCTGTTTATAAGTAAGTTAATTGCGTTAAATTTGCTAGTAATATTGAAAAATAGAAATCAATTGCTTTAACTATATTGGCCCCACTTTCATTGCCTTTATTTGGCTGAGTAGTGACTGAACACGATCCTTTAAAAATATAAATCATCACTTTGTACTGCCTAAATATTGGCCCCCACTTTCACTGCCTTTGGTTGGCTGAGTAGTGACTGAATATCTATAATAATGATGCCACGGGTCATAACTCATAAGTTCATAAGTTAGATTTGGAGATATTTTCCGATTTTTTTTTTTTTTTTGAGTAGAGATATTTTCTGATTTTCCTTTCAAACAATATGCATTTGAAATCACCTAAAAAATCACAAGGTAGCACATCCCAAAGCTCAAAATGAAAGAATGACCAATACTGTACAGAAAACATGTGCTTTAACATTCGTATTACACTTTACTTCAAATTCCATCAGAATTTTGGACCAAATTAATTACAGTGTTCTACAAATTTCATCACATTCACATATTTGCACAATCAATTGATGTAAAGCAACAAATCTAAACAAAACCCACCCCCCCCCCCCCCCCCCCCCCCAACCCCAAAAAAAACTGAGAAAATTACTCTATCAATTTGCTTTGACCAAGGGATTTAATTGAAGAGGTGTAGGTGGACTCATGGTTCTTCTCCTCCATAGATTAATTTCTTTTCTTGGCTGCAAAGGCACTCCCCCACCAACCATCATAGGTGCAGAGAAAGGAATTCTCATCTCTTCTTCTTCTTCTTCATCACTTTCCCCTCTCTCTTCATCCGAGTAATACTTCAGGATATCCTTATCCACCGGTGAAATCTGAGCCGTCCAATCAAAATCACCCAATGAATTACGTCCACTCGCAAACCTCTTCATCTGACACAAAGAAGGCACTTCAATATCATCAGGAACAACCCCATCAGGCTTATCAGCAAAACCACCATTTTTGTTACTTCTCGGTGGTTTTGCACCAGTAAAGATTCTCATAAACGCCGAGGCATGCTTGTTAGTATTCTTTAGCTCAGGAGGAGAAAAAGAAGAAGAAGAAGAAAACATCGTTGTTGTTGTCACGGGTTTCGATTCCTGAGGCCGTGGCGGCATGGCACGCTTAGCTTTCTTGATCTGTTTCTTGTGCTTAATTTGGCCCATGCATGAGACTTTTGGTGAAGTGGGTTCTTGTGTCTCAAACCCTCCGTTCTTGCTAGACTTTCTTCGAGCTTCATCTGGAATTATTGATATGATTGGACCCGAGAATCCTCTGTTGGCTTTGTACCTGTTTGTGTTAACCTCCGATCTCCTATCTCTACCAGGACTGAATGTAGGGTTTTGGAAAGAGGCTGCTACTGCAGAAGCCGCTCTTGGTAGAAACTTCAAGATCTTGTTCTTTGGTTTACCTTGTTTCTCCATATTGTGTATATACGACTATACAATGATCGGTTCTTAATTATATACGCAAGAAGATAAGTACTATTACATTAAATGAGTCAGTAAAGTCTGAGGGTTGTGTTTTGAAGACCAAAAAATTAACAAGAAGAGGTTTTGTTTTGAACTTGTCAAGGGTATAGAGAGAGAAGCAGGCACGGTCAAAGAAGATGGTGTGACTGAACAAACCTTCTTCTTTGTTTGCCTTAATTGCCCCACCAGAATTTAATAACACAGCTTGCAGTTGATGCATGTTTAAGTCTTCTTTAGCGCCCACGCATGAAAATATAAATAAATAAATAAATTGTATTCAGTGTTTTAAACTTTTATTAATTCATAAACTTTAAATATGGGTTTAAAAAGTCTGAGTAATAAAATATTTTTCTTTTACCTTTCTTATTTGGAACTGGTTTGGGTAGGGTGTTCTTGTGCATTAGATCAGTTGGGCATCGTCAAATAATTGTTACGTGTTCACGTCTCAATGAGTTTAATATATAAATCCACTAGATTTATTCATTTTTTTTGTTATGTGTTTACATCTCAACATGTTTAGTATACAAACGCATGAGACCCAATCCTTTTTTTGGCAGGATTCTAGGATTAAGTCTTCTTTGCACCCACATGAAAATATATATAAAGTAATTATAATCAGCATTTTAAACTTTTATTAATCCATGGACTTTAAATATAGGATAAAAAAATTAAACTTTTGCCGGGTGCTTCTGTGTTTTAAATCAGTTGAGATTTGGACACTGTCAAATAATTTTTATTTGTTTATATCTCATCAGTTTTAGTGCACACTAGATCCATTCTTTGTTGGGGGATTCCGACTAAGTACTAATATAAAAATACTATAATTAATAAATCTAATTTGACACATTGTTTACCTTTGATTTTGTCAGTTTATGACTTTTTAAAGCTTGATCTAATCACCTAATCATTAAACTCATATACGTGGTTTTAAAGATAATGATGATTGACCAAATTTTATCAAAATTAATAAAAGTTTGGCAGCAGCTTTCTAACTTAACTATTTACAGACCAATTACTATTTCTATAGTTGCATGAAATTTGAGGCGTGGTAAATAGTTTTCTAATCATATGGTGAGAATAGAAACCAACTGAGAATAATAAAATTTCATCTGGGTTTAATTGAAAGGTAAAACTTTGCTTCCTAAGCCTAAGTTGTGTTCCAATTTGGCTTGCTCTGGAGGGAAAAAAAAAGATGAGTATAAACTTTCCTTGTGGACTATTAGTTTTTATTCCATGTGCATGAACTCAATAATTTATTTGACGAAAACATCAAATTATATTGTTAAGTGCACTTGATCTATCCAGACGTTTAGAGTGTTTACAACCTCGTTACCTTTTTTGGGGAGAGCATTGTTAGTGTTGTGGTGGGATGAGATTAGGATTGTTGATGAACTGAGTTGTTTAATTTGTTTATTTATTTATTTATAGGAATTGAGTTGTTTATGAACAATAATTGGGATTTGTCTTAAAATATATATATATATTATTTGTTTATTTAGTGAACGAGTCAAACTCAAGCCTCAAGCCAACCTAATTTTAGGATCCACTATTAACCAAGCAGAGGCCAAACATAATTATGTGTTCATAACTCGCCAGTATAAAACTCAATTTCAATGTATAATATTATATGTAAGGACCAGATTTGATCTCGTAGCCCACTACATGGATGGATCTAAGCCCAAAAAGCTCAAAACAATAAATTTATAGAGAATGAGTTGAAAAACTGGGCTTTAGTTGATCAAACAAACACTGAAATAGATTTAGGTGATAAGATAATGAAAAGAAATAAGGTTGTATTAAAGAAAAATAGTCCTTGGCAAGGTTCGAGGTGCACTGTTCTTGTATATTATTCTCAAATTGGGTTACAAGTTTGGTTCCTGAATGTTAGAGTGTTTCTTCCTCTAATTTCCGACCTCTCTTCCATGAAGGGTGTCTCCCTTTATATAGTTCATTCCAAAGCATCTTGATTCTACACTTATTGATTACCTGAGTCGCTACTTGAGTGTTTGTCCCATCAGACACTCTCTCTAGTTGTGTATGCCTTAGGACAGCCAATTTTGCACTGTTCAAGAGTCTTCTCCACATTAATGCAGTCAAGAAGTTAGTTGTAGATCATTAAATGTGGTGATGACAGCTTTCTTCCTAAAATATCTTAGGACTTCTCCCAGTCTAATGTCTCTGCAATGTCTATTCATACTGACAGAACTTTTTGTGAGGTTCTCTTGCATTAGTAAGCCATTTCTTTTGACCTCAGCTTTAGCCCGCCGAGGAGACATTTATCCTCGGCTAATATCCCATTGAATCTTTGTGGCCAAAACTAACTTTTTTATTTGCTAACTCGGTCTCCTTTGATGGAGATTCTTCCTCCTCGAACTAGTCCTTATCCTCGACTTGGGCCATAGGCCCAATGTACAAATATATAATGAACTTCTGGGCTTAATATCCCTACATTATATATATATATATATATATATATATATATATGTATGTAAACATGTATAAAAATATACTTATATTGACTTAAGATTAGATTATATAAATTTGTAAATAAATTCATAAAATATCAAATTATTATTTGTAATTTATTGCTAATATAAAGAGTCCATTATTTAGTAAAAGTTATATATATATATATATATATATATAATTTTAACAATACTTGGTTGGTAAATAATCTAATTCTTACCTGTTCACAAATTAAAATAATCTGATCTAATTAATTTAAATAATGCAATTGTAATTATAATGAAGTTATTAATTATTAGTATAGATTGGTGAAGAATTAAAAATTATTAGTTGTAGTTTTTACTATATATAAGGGAAACAGAAAGTTGATCAAGTATCTCGTAAATAAACTTGAACTTAATTACTCAACAAGAAAATTAACCAAACTTACATACCTAATCTATTTTGTTAATGAAATCGAAATATAAAATCAAATGAATACTTTTAGTAAACTCAAACGACTTCACTAGTTTATAACCCTAGGTGTTCAAAGTTTACAACCCCATTACTAGTCATGGACTCATGGACATTCTATGATTAAAAAAAAAAGTACAATTATGAAAAAATATATATAGCCATTTATATATATAAACTCATCTGGCCAGGATATATGGTTTTTAAATCTGGATTAATACATGTGAACGGATCTATTAAATTATTGCACATCTTCTTATGAATGTCGGTGTGGCACAGTGGTCGACATTTTCTATGCAAACGATAATCACATACGAACAAAATCTGTGTTATGGTCTAAATCCAAAAAAATATATATGTGATATGGTGGGTGCCAACGTTACAAGAAGAGGCATTTGATGGTAGCATATCCGAAGCAAAGTCCAGCTGCTAGGGTGCATATTTTGACTTTATTAGAGCACTGGCGTAGTTTGTATAGGATAAAAAATATATCATATTTTAGTCAATTAAGTTTAAAATCCATCCATATTAAGATATATAAAATTGTGTAAAAATACATAATTACTATAGTTACCATGTAATTTACATTGATACTGTTTATTTTACATTTAGATTTTTTATCATGAATAATGATAATGGATAATAATTATTGTACGTGAATAAAGAAAAACAATTAAAAAAAATAAGAAAGTTAATATTTAATAATGCTGGGTTTTTGGCAAAATACTGAGTACGAAATATGAATATTAAAAAGAAAGTCGATTCTTATGCTAAAATTAACAAATTTTTTTGCACGAGTTAGCACGAATACTCTTATCAACCACAACGATAATCACTATTCATGTCTAACTCAGCTTCTATCTTTTGTTATCCTGTCTATAACTGTCTTCCCCGAAGCACCTAGGATAATCAAACTCAATCTCTCTCTTTTCTATAACTATCTTCCACGAATGACCTTGGATAATCAATCGTGTCCATTATGTCACTTCTTATAATTTTGTCCAAATGATCACCTTGTACCAATGTACGTAGTACTATGCCGTTAGTCGAACACACGCTCGTCGAAGTATATATATGTTCATTAACACGGGAAAAGGTAAAGAAGTCCAACATTTTGAACTTTTGATTAATATTAGTCAGTAATGGCCGCATTTATCTGTCTTATTGAAGATTATTGTACATTTTGGATTTGCTAACTTTGACTTTTTGATGAAGTCAAATTAGTCATTAACATCACATGGCATTTATGGTGTTGAAATTTTTTGGCATGAAAATTCTGGCCTATAAAGATATTTTAAAGAATACGCAGAAGAGAGAGAGACTGATAGTTCATTACTTAAACGGCATCCAATTTGGCATCCAACACCAACTTGGAAAGGGTTGTCTTTGTCTTTGAATTTTTTTTTTAAATTCAAAGTGTACGCTGAACACCGCTCTAATAACCGACGTGTAGTAGTTATCCGACACAACCATAAATACTTTGCCATACGCGTACCGATTCAAGGCAAGTCCAACTGTACTCCACGTCCTCTTTTTTCTTTGACTTAGGTCTATCATGAATTCTATACATGTATTCGGATTTCTCATAGGGAGGTAATCTTACAAGTGCGGGTATATCTTCTTGTGAGAGGGTAAATACATGTAATAATTACCTCCATGTGTAGGTGAATAAAATTTCATGAATATTTCGAAGACTGCATGATAGTTGAATTGCTGTAATCAAATGGTTAAGTTGCTAAGAAAATAAAACTCATTGTCATGTGAGGATTAGTTAGGAAGTGTATGATGGTTAAATTAATAAATCGCTAGAAAAAGAAAAGGAGAAATGAAAAATCGCAAAGAAACATTGTTCAAGTTTTCCATACTTGATTCAACGAATTAAGGGGGTATTTGTAGGTTTGTGAGAGGCCAATTTTGATAGGAAACCCCCTTTCTCAAGACCTGCTATCATCTTCTTAGCCAAACTGGGGGGACGTGCGCCAAAATAACAACTCTCAGTCTGAAATCGAATGCGACATTGCTCAATAGCATTGTATGCAATGATTTGTTGTGGGCACAATAAATCTTGATGAAGGGAGTTAACATGTACTGATGATGCTGAAATCGTCAGTCGAGATGTTCGTCCAGATAAAGATCGTCCACTGCTTTTATCAACCCTAGAATACAACAAAATAGAAAAAGAAGGGGTCACCGGTGGGGCGCTGACCACAACACCTCTGATGATAAAGTTAGAGAAGCTTAGCAAGCAGGAGAAAGCAGAGAAAAATGAGGTGAGAAGAAAGTTACGTGATTTTTTCATGCCCCCTTTGGATCTTGCTTATGGGTATATATAGGTTATTTCAGTGCCTTTCTAGCTATTGGTTCCATCATTATGGGAGCATAATTCCTTGAGCTCGTAACGCTTGTGCAAGGTGTTAATTTGACAGGCACACCCTCAACGGTATTGACATTTATTGTTGCTTCCCGTAACGGTCGGCCTTGGTTGGGTTGCTCGGGCAACCCTCCTCGTACTGTGCTGGCAATGGGGTCGTCTTTATACATCGTCCGTCGAGGATGGACGACTTTACTTATTTCTTGGACCCATCAGCTGCCCCCTCATTCCAAGGTCATCCGTAACCTGGGACGGTCCCGGGAATACCAAAGGTTTTTTTTTTTTTTTTTATAGTGCTTAGGGATGTGTTCTCCGTATTAACTGCCTCATGGCAGCGTGGCACACATTGTGGCCACGTGTCAAGTTCTGACCAGTGGGGAGGTATTGTTTCCAACGAATGTCTTTTTGGTTTCCCGCGATTTCCAAGGCAGATTTTAACCTTTACTTTTCCTAACTTCTTCATTTTTACCTTCTGATGATGGATGAATCAGTCGGTTGAACACTTCGGCTTCGGTGGACTACGGCGTTAGTGGAGGCCTACAAAGAGAAAAAGTAGTCAAAGGGTGACCGGGGTGAGCCGGCCAAACACCCTCCGATGGTGAAGTTAGTTTTTCTCTTCTAATGGAGTTTCAACTTTACTCTATGTAAATTCTCAGGAAGTTCATACCTTTGCATGGTGAAGACCGGGCCTTATATAGGGTATTCTAGGGCAGTTACTAGTTCAATAACTTCCCTCAGAATCTTGGAATTCGGACATAACCTCCTCAACGGCCACAAAAAAAAAAATCATAACCACCGTTGGAAGTTACATGCAGTGGAGGGATTGGCGGCGATGAACGCGGGTTGATAAACCGCTATGAAGTTCGATAAGTGTTTGCGTAGTCGTCCATGGGCTCTGCGCATGGACGACACTTTGTTGTGTAGTTGTGTGGTCGTCCATGCACCTCGTCCATGGACGATTCTCTCGATCTGATTCCCTCGAGTGATCAATTGCCCAACATCCCATGGACGAGATATATGGACGAATTGAAGATGGCCTGATGTTTGGCTAACCGCAACTATCTGGACGACCCGTCTGGACGAACCATAGATGTATTTTAGTTACACATCAGTTGCCCCCTTGTCCAGAGCGTCGTCCAGGGACATTATGGGGATTTTGTCCCATTTATGTGGCCACGTGTCACGGTTTAATTCGTTGAGCAATTAAATCGATTGCATTTCCCCACACGATTGCCACGTGTCATTTTCTTAGTGGGTCGTGTCGCTTCGCTGACCCCACTTCTGGGCCCTATAAATTGGCACATTCTCTTTCTTGCCCTTCACCTTTCTCATAAACTTCCTTCCGCTATCTCGTCCAAGAATCTCGTCTAGCGTTTCGTCCTAGTTCTCAGGTACTTCCTCTTCTTTTTAGGTTTTCGTCTTGACCTTTACTTTAGTTATGTCTTCGTCCAGTAGTACAGAGAGAGAAATAGATGAGTATCAGGACGTTTCGTCTGGAAGCTATGAGAGTGGTGAGAGTAGTACTAGTTCAAGTAGCAGTTCCTCAGACGAGCAGTATTCGTCTGGGGTGCCTGGCATTTCCTTAGAAGAATTTCAGGAAATGCAACGTAGGATGGCTTCTGGGACTGGGGCTAGCTCGTCCAGAGTGCCACCCAGTCTCCTCAGGACGAGGAGGAAAACATTATATATAGTTGCGCACCTGAGGTAGCATCCACTTTGGACGCTCCTAAGTTAAAAACATTAGTAGATAGATACCAAATTCCTACCGAGTTTAAACCTCGTTTGCCTAGGGAAGGAGAATGATGCTGTTCACCTTCTTCTGGTTTGGGGGTTTACTCGTCTTATCTCTTAGCTGGTCTAAGGTTTCCCCTCAATTCCTTTTGTAGAGGTCTCTTCCATAGGTTAGGTATTGGTCCCAATCAACTTAATCCCAATGGTTGGAGGACGATAGTCGCCATGCAAGTGTTATGGCGTGAAGCACTGGAAGGGGATCGTCCTATAACAGTGGATGAGTTCCTCTATTGTTATAAGCCTTCAGAAATCAAACAGTCAGCTGGTTTTTACCAGTTCTCGTCCAGAGGCTCTCCCTATAGCTTAATAAAGGGCCGTAGCTCGTCTGATAGGCTCTGGAAACAAGAATTTTTTATCATTTCTGGTAACTGGGCTGGGGACCCAACAGATGTTAGTAATGCCCCCTTCCCTCCTTTTACCAGCCCCATAGGTCGTCTTCATCCTGAGGGTATGTTTTCTTTTCATGTGATTCACTTTGTTATATTCTCAATCTTTCATTCGTCTAACCATTTTTCTTTCGCTGGTGCAGCTGTTACTCGTCCATGTTTAAACAAAACTGTAGCTCGTCTGATAGGCTCTGGAAACAAGAATTTTTTATCATTTCTGGTAACTGGGCTGGGGACCCAACAGATGTTAGTAATGCCCCCTTCCCTCCTTTTACCAGCCCCATAGGTCGTCTTCGTCCTGAGGGTATGTTTTCTTTTCATGTGATTCACTTTGTTATATTCTCAATCTTTCATTCGTCTAACCATTTTTCTTTCGCTGGTGCAGCTGTTACTCGTCCATGTTTAAACAAAACTTTTTTAGAACGAATTGATCTTGTACGTGCCTTCCCTAGAAGGACCTTTCACGATTTAGTGACTCTTAGCAGTTTAGCCACGTGGGGTCTTGGTCCAGAACCAACTGCTGAGAATTTAAGCCATGAAGAAACTACGCGTAAGAGTAAGTATCGTCCAGCTTCTTCCATTTCCATATTCATTATTAACATTGCTTATTTTTTATTAACTGGCTTCCTTCATTGTAGGAATATTTACAATGAGAGAGAATAGAGAAAAAACAGTAACTAGTGGGGACGAGGAGGCTCCTCCACCTCCAATCGTCCAGAAGGCTACCGTCCAGCCTGGGAAGAGGAAGTCCAAGAAGATTTCAAGTTCTGTGGACCTGGACGACCTTCCTAGTCGTCGAGGTCCTAAAAAATCAAAAACCACTCAGACTCCTCTTCCCAAGGTCCCCAAATTCACTCCTCCCCCCACAGTGAATTTGGACGAGTCTCTTGCCGACGTGGAGCCCGTCCAAACAGTTCATCCTGTTCAAACTGACCCTGCACCCTCAACCAAGACTTCTAGGAAGCCTCATCCGTCAGAGCAATCAGATCGTCCTTCTAACTTGGTGCTGGACGAGGGGTATGCGTGGAGGACGTTCAAAGGGATCGTCACTGACAATGAAGTTAACGAATGCTACAACATATCAGTGAAAGAATTTGAACGTTCTGGCATCCACGACCTCTTTAAGGTAGGCTTTAACTCGTCTTTAACTCGTCCTTGTGCTCTCCTTTTTTCCTCTTTTTTTTTTTATTTTTTTTTTTATATATATATCTGGCTAACTCTTATTCGTCCATGCACAGGCTATGTCAAAGTTTTATACAGCGACGTGCCAGGCCAAGGAACTAGCTGAGGAGGCCAAGACGGCAAGAGAGAAGGCTAAGGAGTTGACTAATGAAGTTTTGTTGAAGAAGGGAGAGGTGATTAGGCTGACTGATGAGGTCAACCGTTTGCTAGCATGTGAGACGAAGTTAAAGGAAGAGGTGGAAGAACGCAAAGCAGATGGTGTCGAGAAGGACACTCGTATTGCTTACTTGGAGGGAGAAGTTTCAGGGTTTGCTTCGTCCTTGGAGAAAGCACGCGAGGAAGCCATCTTAGCCTTCAAGAAGTCTGACGAGCTTAAGAATCGTCTAGATAGTCACTATGCTGCTGGCTATGAAGACTTCCGTGCTGATGCCAAAGAAGCCTTCCCTGACTTAAACTTTGACTCCTTTAAGCTTCCTCTTGCTACAGAAAGTTCTTTGCTAGCGACGAGTTCTGAGGACGTCAACGTGGTGGAGGATGCCAATGACGAGGTGACACAAGACGATCCAAAGAATGCTCCCAGTGGTGAATCCAAGTGATTTCATTTTCTTTTAGAAAGTTTATATTTTAATTTTATTTGGAGGTGCCCAGTGTTTTGGGCTTTTGTTTATTTCGTTTAGAATTTATCCAAGTACAATTTCTTCGTCCAAGTATATGGACGAGTTTTTATGAATAAGCACTACTTAAGGGTTTTTGGACGGTGGTCGTCTACCCTCTGAACTTTATGAATGAATGAATGCTTTTACTTTTCATTGTTCCTTGTGCTTGAATATTTCCTCAAGTTTTGTGAACAAAATTTCATTTATATCGTCCATACCATTTTTGGCTGTTGTGGGATTTTCCATGTGTGGATGTTTTATCTCGTTTTGAACATGTGGACGAATTCCTTCCTGTATAACATTATGAAATGTTCATCAAGTAATGTTCGTCCATGAACGATGTCCTTTTGCCGGACTTAACCGTTACTCAAATTTAGGACGATTATTTATTCGTCCTTAATGAAATTTTCCCAACAAATTCTCGTCCAGGGGCTGGATTGTTAAGTTGGTTAGACTCGTCTATGGGCCCATGGTGTTTTCACACGCACATTGTTCGTCCATGATGTAGACGATTGCTCTTTAGGTTTTACTCGTCTTGAGCTTAGACGAATAAACCTTCGTTTATTTTTCTTGCTTTATCCTTCTCTAAAGGAAAGCTTTTAGACGATATTTCCTTGCGTCCAAGGATTTTACTCGTCTTTGGCCTTTGGCCTTCCGTGGATCATTTTGAATCATAGAAAATGGGGGATTTCCATACAATCATACATATACTTAAAACGCATCATTTTCAGAAATCCATACTATATAATCATTCGTCCACAATCATGGCACATGCTTGAGAGCTTGTGCTTTTAGGGAATTAAAAATACATAATACAACATAACTTCGTCCATGAGCAGCATAAAATACTTATTTACTTAAAACACAATAATAATAAGAAAGTACTGGAAAATATTAAACACATTACTTCAAACGTCCGAGGGTCTCGTCCATCTCATGGCTCGTCCGTGATCACCCTTCATTGATAGTACCTCCTTAGGTGTTCAACGTTCCACGGGTGCTCTAACTTCCTTCCGTCCAGGGCTTCCAAATAGTAGGATCCTTGCCTCTTGCAGTTGATTACCCTGTAAGGTCCTTCCCAGTTTGGTCCCAGCTTCCCATGGGCCGGGTTTTTGGTGGCCAAAGAAACCCTTTTAAGGACGAGATCCCCAACGCTGAAGCGCCTGGGTTTCACCATAGCGTCATGCTGTTTTGCCATGAGATTCTTGTACCTTGCTGTTCTTTGCTCCGCGTCCATTCTTACCTCATCTATGAGATCGAGGTTAAGACAAAGCTGTTCGTTGTTTTCCTCATCTTGATACTTCATCACCCTATAGCTGGCCACATGCACTTCTGCAGGTATGACTGCTTCGCTCCCGTAAGCCAGTTTGAAAGGAGTCTCTCCTGTGGGAGTCCTCGCTGTTGTTCTGTAAGCCCACAAAACACCTGGTAATTCATCCGGCCATACTCCCTTTGCCCCTTCAAGCCGAGTCTTGATGATTTTCAACAAGGATCGGTTTGCTACTTCTGCTTGTCCGTTAGCTTGTGGGTGGGAGGGTGAGGAATAATGATTCTTGATTCCAAGCTGTTCACAAAATTCTCTGAAGGGGGTGTTGTCAAACTGTCGTCCATTGTCAGATACTAGTACTCTTGGTACTCCAAACCTGCATACAATGCTCTTCCAGATGAAATTTTTGACATTTTGTTGTGTAATTTTCACTAAGGGTTCAGCTTCCACCCATTTAGTGAAATAATCTATCCCCACTACCAAGAACTTCATCTGTCTGGTTCCAGTTGGAAAGGGGCCCAAAATATCCAAACCCCACTATGCAAAAGGCCAAGGGGCCATCATTGGGGTGAGGTATTCTGAAGGCTGTCTAGGGATATTACTGAAACGTTGACATTGGTCACATACCTTGACATATGCCTTAGCATCAGCTTGGACGGTTGGCCAGTAGTACCCTCCACGAATGACCTTGTGGACGAGTGACCTGGCTCCTGAGTGATTACCACATGCTCCCTCATGAACTTCCCTCAATACGTAATTCGCTTCGTCTGGAGCTAAGCACCTCAGGTATGGTTGTGAAAAACCTCTTTTGTATAACACTTCGTCCATAAGGATGTATTTGGCTGATTTAACTCTGAGCTTCCTGGCTTCGTCCTTTCCTTCTGGAAGCCTTCCGTCCTTCAGGTATGAGACTATCGGGGTCATCCAATTCTCCTCACCTTCTATCTGTAACATTTCTGGAAGGTCTATGCTTGGCACGTATCGTATTTCATCCAACTTGTCCATTGTTTCATAGCGGAGGCTTCCTTCGCTAGAGTGTTCGCTTCCATGTTCTCTTCCCTCGGGATTTGAACGAAATTAGCTTCTCTGAATTTCTTCATAAGGCGTAACACCTTCTTCAAATATCTTTTCATTCTATCTTCCTTGGCTTCACATGTTCCATTTACTTGGCCTATGACCAACTGTGAGTCTCCCAGGACGAGTATTGAGTCTGCCTCCACGGATTTAGCTAACTCCAACCCTTTAAGAAGGGCTTCATATTCTGCTTCATTGTTAGTTGTTTGATATTGCAACCGAACCTTGTGATTCAATTTATCTCCTTCTGGTGATTGCAAAACCACTCCTATACCTCCCGCATACAGTGTAGATGATCCATCTACATGGACGACCCATTTTTTATTGTCTTCTTTGTCATCTAAGTCCTCATAACTTGGAGTGAACTCTGCAATGAAATCTGCCAGGGCTTGAGCTTTTACTGCATTCCTCGGTTGGTACCGAATATCAAACTCACCGAGCTCAACTGCCCATTGAATTAGTCGTCCTGCAGCTTCAAGTTTATTCATTGCCTTCTTGAGTGGATGATCCGTCATGACATTGATGACATGACCTTGGAAGTAATGTCTTAACTTCCTGGAAGCTGTTATTAGTGCGAAGGCTAACTTCTCTATCAATGGGTACCTTCCTTCTGCCCCTCTTAGTGCCCGGCTAGTGTAATACACAGGCTTCTGCACCTTTTCTTCCTCTCTGATCAAGGCTGAACTCACGGCATGTGGGGACACTGCTAAGTATAAATATAGTTCTTCTCCTAGCACGGACGGACTTAGAAATGGGGCCGTGGTAAGATAGTGTTTTAGGTCCTGGAAGGCCCTTTGACACTCGTCCGTCCATTCAAATGCCTTCCTGAGAATTTTGAAAAAGGGTAAACACTTGTCAGTGGCTTTTGAGACAAACCTGTTCAGAGCTGCAACTCGTCCAGTTAAGGATTGGACTTCCTTGATGTTCTTCGGTGGCTCCATGTTCAATATTGCTTGGATCTTGTCTGGATTTGCCTCAATTCCTCTCTCTGAAACCATGAATCCTAGAAATTTTCCTGACGATACTCCGAATGCACATTTACTTGGGTTCAGCTTCATCTTGTATCGTCTAAGTGTTTCAAAGGTTTCCTGAAGATCGTCCAAGTGGCTTCCCTCGTCTAAGCTCTTCACAAGCATGTCGTCCACGTACACCTCCACATTTCGTCCTATTTGTGGACGAAACATGTGGTTCACCAACCTTTGGTAAGTTGCCCCTGAAGGGCATCACCTTGTAACAAAACAAACCTTGACTAGTAATAAAAGATGTCTTTTCCTGGTCTGCCTCGTCCATCTTTATCTGATTATATCCTGAGAAGGCGTCCATGAAGCTCAACATTTGATGGCCAGCTGTAGAATCAACTAGTTGATCAATGCGGGGCAAAGGATAACTATCCTTAGGGCAAGCCCTGTTCAAGTCAGTGAAGTCGACGCACATCCTCCACTTGCCATTTGCCTTCTTCACCATCACTACATTTGCCAACCAATCCGGGTAATAGACTTCCCATATAAACTGTGCTGTAGTCAATTTCTGAACCTCTTCCTTGATAGCCTTCTCTCGTTCAGGGGCAAACACCCTCTTCTTTTGACGAATAGGCTTAGAAGAGGGGGACACGTTCAGTCGATGAGTGATTACACTTGGATCAATGCCAGGCATGTCGTCATGACTCCATGCAAAAACATCGACATTCTTCTTTAGAAACTGGACGAGGTCTTCTTTCGCCTTCTCCTTCATACTTGTTCCAGTTCTAGTGAATTTCTCAGGATCATTTTCTTGTAATAAAACATCTTCCAATACTTCAGTCGGTTCTGCAACAATTTTTCTTTCTTCTATACTCATAGTTTGCATCTGCTCGTCCATAGCCAACATAGCTAGATAACACTCCCTGGCTGCCAACTGATCTCCTTGTGCTTGTCCAATTCCGCACTCTGTAGGGAATTTGACTGATAGATGGTAGGTAGATGTTACCGCCTTCCAACTGTTCAAGGTCGGTCTTCCAATGATGGCATTATATGAGGATGAACAATCCACCATAAGGAAATTTACTTCCTTTGTTATCTGCTGCGGGTATGACCCTACCACTACAGGCAAGGTAATGGTACCTACGGGCTGCACTTTCATTCCTCCAAATCCTATCAGTGGTGAGCAAGCTGGACGAAGCTGATCTCGTCCAATCCTCATCTGCTGGAAGGCAGGATAATACAATATATCCGCTGAACTTCCATTATCCACCAACACCCTCCTAGTTTTGTAATCTGCTATGAGTAGGGTAATGACAATTGCATCGTCATGTGGATGATGAATTCTTTCAGCTTCTTCATCTGTGAAAGAAATGGTTGGCTCGTCCGTCGCACTCGTCCTTGGGGATTGTCCAGAGAGTTGGACATTTTGTACCACTTTAAGATACGTCTTCTTTGATCTAGAGGATTGTCCTTCAGAAGTCCCTCCAATGATAACCCTTATTTCTCCCAGTGGGGGCCGTGATGACTCTTCCAACTTTGCTTTCAATTTTTCGTCTTTATGATCCCTTCCAACAAAGTGCCTCAATTTCCCTTGTCTAATGAGGTTCTCGATTTGCTGCTTTAGGTCAAAACACTCGTCCGTGTCATGCCCGTGATCCCTATGGAAGCGACAATATTTATTCTTATTGCGCTTGTTAGGATCTCCCTTCATCTTCTCTGGCCACTTCAAGGAAGGATCATCCTTGATTTGCATGAGCACTTGATCGAGTGGGGCATTCAAGGGTGTGTAATTCTGATTCCTTGTTGATGGGCCTGCCTTCCTATTATCCCTGTCTCGATCCTTCTTGTCTTCCGTTCGTCCCTTCTTTCGACGAGGCCCTTGATCAGGGTGACGTGGGGGGTTGACTTCCATTCTCTCAGCTCTATTCCTCTTCTTAGCTATGATGGCGTCTTCTGCATTCATAAAGTTTTGGGCTGAATGGACGAGTTCAGCCATAGATTGGGGCTCTTTTTCATACAGCTTGTGAATGAATAAGTCTGAGTTAACCCCATTGTGGAAGGCTGCCAATAGTAGTTTGTCGTCCACCTCGTCTACTGTCAGGGCTTCCCTGTTGAAGCGCGTGATGAAGGAACGCAGGCTTTCATTCTCTCCTTGCTCAATGGTCAGCAAACTGGACGAGGAACGTTTGTGTCTCTGTCCCCCAATGAAATTATTGACAAATAATTTGCTTAACTCCTCAAAAGAACTTACAGAATTCGGGGGTATTTTGCTGAACCACACTCGTGCTGGTCCCTTAAGGGTGGTAGGGAAGGCTCTGCACATAATCTCGTCTGGAACCCCTTGGAGATGCATTGTGGTTTTGAAAGTAGCGATGTGATCAAAAGGATCGCGCGCTCCATCATATGAGTCCAGGGAAGGCATTTTGAATTTCGGCGGCAAGGGATGCCCATTGATGGAAGCCGTGAATGGGGAATCTGTTCGATGAACCAAATCCTCTACGGGATTTGCCCTTCTCATGTTCTCCTTCATCTCGTCCATAACCTTCCTCATCTGATCCATTTCCTTCTCCAAATGTGGCACCCTTCGCGAAGTGGTGCCTCTTGATTGAGTCTCGGGTTCAGCATGTCCCCCTCTATCTTCTTGACTCTGGGATTGCCTCTCAGCATGTCCTTCACGGCGCTGCCTCTCCATTTCCCTAGTCAACTCTTGATTCTGGCGAGTTAACTCTGCCATAGCGGCCGCCATGGATTGCATCTGTTGGATGGAAGGCGACTGCATGACAGGCGCTGATTGGCGATCGCGATGGGGGTTGCTTGAAGCGTCTCTGCTTCCCTGATGGCCTGGGCTTGTAGCCCTCGACCTAGTCCGAACCATTCAACCTTTTGTCCCAGAAAGCCAAATCGTAAAAACAATTTACACCTTCCCACAGACGGCGCCAACTGATGAAGGATGAATCAGTCGGTTGAACACTTCGGCTTCGGTGGACTACGGCGTTAGTGGAGGCCTACAAAGAGAAAAAGTAGTCAAAGGGTGACCGGGGTGAGCCGGCCAAACACCCTCCGATGGTGAAGTTAGTTTTTCTCTTCTAATGGAGTTTCAACTTTACTCTATGTAAATTCTCAGGAAGTTCATACCTTTGCATGGTGAAGACCGGGCCTTATATAGGGTATTCTAGGGCAGTTACTAGTTCAATAACTTCCCCCAGAATCTTGGAATTCAGACATAACCTCCTCAACGGCCACAAAAAAAAAATCATAACCGCCGTTGGAAGTTACATGCAGTGGAGGGATTGGCGGCGATGAACGCGGGTTGATAAACTGCTATGAAGTTCGATAAGTGTTTGCGTAGTCGTCCATGGGCTCTGCGCATGGACGACACTTTGTTGTGTAGTTGTGTGGTCGTCCATGCACCTCGTCCATGGACGATTCTCTCGATCTGATTCCCTGGAGTGATCAATTGCCCAACATCCCATGGACGAGATATATGGACGAATTGAAGATGGCCTGATGTTTGGCTAACCGCAACTATCTGGACGACCCGTCTGGACGAACCATAGATGTATTTTAGTTACACATCACCTTCCATTTGGCTTTTCTGGTCTTTTTTCTTCCTATCTCCTCTGTGTCTGAGTTTATTGCCGCTGCTGCTTTGCTTTTCCGATTTCAGATTTTCTTCCCTTCTTTTTAAGGTGCGTATCCCTTCTTTTTTGCTCCTTTCCTTTTGCTATTTCTTTGTTTACTTTCCTTTTTCAAAATGCATATGTCCCTTCTTAATGGTGGATTACACTGATTTTGAGCATATTTCTCCTTCTATTACCTTTTTCTTTGCTCGCTTAGGGGGACTATTAGAATTTTCCAGTGACCGGTACCCATAATCTGGTGATTTTGTGGTAGGGGGGAGTGGCTTAGATTTAGCTTTGAGTGATTTGTACCCATTGTTGCAACAGTCGTTTTCTTGGTTCAAATCTACCCGTGGGGTTCTTAGGAGGGAAAAAATGGGTTCCGTTGTAAGGTCTAGTGGTCATGAGAGGGGTTCGTCCTCTAGCGCGGCCGCGGACGGGGCTATGATGGACACCGCTACCTCCGTGCCTCCTCCGTCAAATCTTCCTTCTACTTCCGCTGTCATTCCTCGTCCCTTCCATGCCCTGAAGGAAAAATGTAACTTGAAGGTTGATGTCTTTAGTAAATTTAGGGATAGGTTTCAATTCCCTGAGGAAACTAGGGTTCGTCTTCCCAGGAAGGGTGAAAAAGCTTGCACCTTTGCCCACGGTGAGGTTTGCTTTTATGAGGCGGCCTTCTTGTGCGGTCTGAGATTTCCCGTCCACCCGTTTATTATGGAGCTTCTAGATCACCTACAGATTGCTCCTGGGCAACTCATGCCCAATTCTTGGAGAATCGTCATAAGTTGTATGGTGATCTGGACGACCATAGCAGATGGAGAAATGATAACCGTGAACGAGCTTACCCATCTTTATCGTCTAAAAGAGTCTAGGGAGTTTGGGTATTACGAGCTTGTTCCCTGGGATAGGAGATCCCGTCTAGTAGTCGACCTCCCTTCGTCCTTCCGTTATTGGAAGTCAAGATACTTCTTCGTGTCAAGAGACGGTTGGGAGACTTTGTCAGATGATTTTTGGGGGAATATTCCCAGGTTGCTGCGCCGGTGGGAGACCCCTCATCTTGGTGCGTTTGTCTTTTTTGCTTCCCTTCTTCTATCCTTGTGACTGTTTTCTTTGTTCGTCCTTACAACCTTGAATGGTTTCCTTGTTGTGCAGTGAAAGAGCGTCCTGATTTGAAGAGCTCATTTAAGGAGAGAGTTCAGGAGGTGATTAGATACTTAAAGACGATTGACGACTTCGACGAACTCATTGATCCACGAACTTTGGCCCGTCACTGTTTAGGACCTGAGCCTTCACTTTATGTCCTTCAAGCGATTGATTGAGAGCAACGAAAACGTAAGCAATTCTGATACACAGGATCGTTCTTCTTTTCTTTATTATTCTAACTCTTTCTCTTTTCTTTTCTTTTTTTTTTCTTGCTCTCTGATGCAGAGATGACGAGTAAATTTAGCAAGGATATGTATGCGAAGATCAAGGGGAAAAAGAACGAACCCCTTTCGAGCATTGGACAGAAGACTTTAAAGTTTACTGATAGAGAAAGAGAAAAAGAGAAAAAGAAGGAGATAACGGAGAGGGGCTCGTCTACCCCTACTCTGGACGAAGCAAGGATAGCTTCCCCAGCAATTTCGCTTGAAGAGGTCCCTGCTCCAAAGAGGCAAAAGACGGGAAAAAAAGGTAAGGAAAAGGTGGGTTCCAGTGTTTGGGACGATGCTGACACTGCTGTTGCTCGGGCAAACGAGTTCTTTACTCTTGAGGAAAAGAAGGAAATTTCTCTTGTGCCTTCTCATGAGATGGTGAACCAGCATGTGCACAAGCTTGTACAGGTATCTTTTGAGTTGTCTTCGTCATTTTTCACAATTTTTTTTTTACTTAAGTTTTTATCCACAGGTGTTGGGGGAGACTATGCACCTCACTTCACAATTTTTGGCGAGTGAGGAGAAGGCCGTCATGGCTGCTTCTAAGGTGGAGGTTATGGAGGCCGAGGCTTCAGGTTTGCGTAAGGACTTGATTGTTGCGATGGACGCTCATAATACCTCCATGGAGCAGGTCAAAGTCCTGACTGAGTAGCTTGAAGCTGAAAAATCTCAAGTGGAGCAGAACGACGAGCTTCTTGCTGCCGCGGGCCAGAAGATGAAAGCAGCTGTGGCCAAGGCCGTCCTTGCCTTCCAGACGACCGATGAATACAACACCATTTTGTTTCAGTGGTACTTTAAAGGTTTTGAGTTGTTGAGGAGGTACTTGGTCAAGCACGGGCAGGGGGTCAATCTGGACAATCTGGATTTCGAAGCCGTGGATAAAGAAATCGAAGCGAACGAGGCTGCCTCGACTGCTCAGGCTTCAATGGCTTTAGGTGAGGACCCTCCTGCGGCTGACGAGGGTGGAGACAATGCTCCTGCATAATATTTTTTTTTTATATCGTGTACCTTTTTTTGTGTGCCCAGTGTGTCCTGGGCTGTCATGGTTAAAACATTTCTCTTTTGGTCCCCGTATGTTTTGAGGTTTTTCTTTTCTTTCTCTGAACAATCTGCATCTTTGAGCGTATATATATTTGTGTTATGTTCGTTGCTTCCTTCCATATCTGTTTCAAAATTTCTTTTCATTAGACTTAGAAGAACTTGAATTGAAATTACTTATTCGTCTCTTGAAAAATTTCCTTCATCCATCTTTGGACTTGGATGATTTTTGTTGTAGTTTACTTGGACGACGTGTGTTCACTTAGGGATTTTCCTTCTACCATTTTTTATCAGGGCGATGTGTACCCTCTGAATGAATTTCCTCGTCTTTTAGATCTGGACGATGTTTTATCCCTGGCATGGGTTTCATCGTCTTTTTGATCTGGACGATGTATATTCTTTTTTAGGGAATTTCATTCCTTTTGTGAACTGAGTGATGCGCGTTTTTCCACGGGGTTCGTCTTTTCGATCTGGACGATGTGCATCCTTTCTAAGGATACCATCGTCTTTTCGATCTGGACGAATAATCGTTTTTGTTTTGGAAAGATAATCAGAACACGACGATTTCTTTGAACGAGACTATTGAAATGCTGAATGATCACTTATAGAATCCTGAATAATTACTTATACACTTTTTTGCATAAATATATAACTTGTAAAAGAAAGCATAGAAATAACTTGCTTTAATGGAAAATGTGGCATTAAATTGTGGTGATTGCTTACAATGAGGCCATGGATTCTTTCTCGTAATACCTCTTTAGGTGCTTGACATTCCACGGACGAGGTAGCTTGTTTCCTTCCAGATCTTCTAGATGGTAGCTCCCTTGACGTGAGTAGTGGACGACTCGGTAAGGCCCTTCCCAAGTTGGGCCTAATTTGCCTTGTGCAGGGTCCTTCATTGCTGTAGTTACTTTCCGGAGGACAAGGTCACTGATGCTGAATCTTTTCAACTTTACTCTTTGATTGTAGTATCCTGCCATCTTTTACTGGTACCAGGCCATTCTTTGGGAGGCCTGGTCTCTGATTTCGTCCACATAATCCAGGTTCAATCTCAATTGGTCGTTATTGTCCTTCTCGTCAAAAAATTCTCTCCTGATGCTGGTGAGCCCTACTTCGACTGGAATGACTGCTTCCGTGCCGTATGTCAGGTTGAAAAGAGTTTCCCCTGTTGGTGTCCTTGTCGTCGTCCTGTATGCCCATAGGACACTAGGCAGTTCCTCGGGCCATGCTCCCTTTGCCCCTACTAACCGGGACTTGATTATCTTTAGCAAGGTTCGGTTTGTTACTTCCGTCTGTCCATTGGCCTGAGGATGTCTTGGTGAAGAATACTTGTTTTTGATACCTAAGTTTGTGCAAAATGACCTGAACTCTTGACAATCGAACTGACGACCATTGTCTGATATGATCGTCTTTGGAATCCGGAACCTGCAAACAATATTTCTCCATACAGAATTTTGTACCTTAGCCTCTGTGATCGTCGCCAGTGCTTCTGCCTCCACCCACTTCGTGAAGTAATCAATTGCGACCAGCAGGAACTTCATTTGTCTCTTTCCTTGCGGTAGGGGGCCCATAATGTCGATCCCCCATTGTGCAAATGGCCAGGGTGAGGAAATGCTCGTCATTCTCTCCCCGGGGACTCGTTGAACATTCCCATACCTTTGACAGCTATCACACTTCTTCACGAAGTCTTCCGCATCTCGCTGCATTGTGGGCCAGAAGTAACCTGCCTTCAGGATCTTTCTAACGAGGGACTTTGATCCCATATGGTCTCCACAAACTCCTCCATGTACTTCCTCGAGGACATATCTGGCCTCTTCTTCTTCAATGCATCTTAGGTATGGTTGAGAGAAACCTCTTCTATAAAGTTGATCATTCAATATAGTGAATCGGGCAGCTCGTCTTCTTACTTTTTTGGCTTCTTCGGCGTCTAATGGCAGTCGTCCGTCCTTGAGGAAAGACAGGATTGGGTTCGTCCATCCCTGGCTGGTGTGCACGGAAGAGGTTTGTAATTCTTTGATGCTGGGGAGGTTTTGTTTCTCTAGTTTCCAGCCATTTGACTTGTCGTGGTTATCTGCTGATGCGCTGTGAGCTACCTCGTCGGCTTCTGCATTCTGTTCCCGTGGAACCTGTATAAACTCTACCCGGCTAAAGTTGCTTACCAGTTGATTTGTTAGTTTAAGATATTTTTGCATCCTTGTCTCCTTGGCTTCGAAGTCTCCTCTGGCTTGTCCTATGACGAGCTGTGAATCACTTTTGACCACGATTTTTTTAGCTCCCAATGCCTGGGCTAATCTGAGCCATGTCAACAAAGCTTCGTATTCTGCTTCGTTATTAGTTACGGGAAAATTCAGTTGGACCCCATACTTGAGAACATCTTCTTGGGGAGAGACGATCACGATGCCTGCTCCACCACCCTTTTGTGTGGACAAACCATTAGTGTTGATCGTCCAGACTTCTTCTTCCTGCTCGTTAACGGTGAATTCTGCTATAAAGTCTGCTAATGCTTGGGCTTTTATGGCCGTTCGTGAGCAGTATTCGATATCGAACTGGCTGAGCTCGATAGCCCACTGTACCATTCGTCCAGCTGCCTCGGGTTTGTTCATTACTTTCTTGATGGGTTGGTCTGTCATGACTTTGATTGGGTTAGCTTGGAAGTAAAGACGCAGTTTTCTTGAGGCCACTATTAGGGCGAAGGTGATTTTTTCCATTCTTGGATATCGAGCCTCAGCTCCCTGGAAGGCCTGGCTGATGTAATATATAGGAACTTGTATCTTGTTTTCTTCCCTGATCAAGGCTGCACTTACAGCTGTGGCTGACACAGCCAAGTATAGGAACAGATCTTCCCTTTCTTTGGATGGACTCAGCAACAGGGGGTTGCTCAGGTATCGCTTTAACTCCTGGAATGCCGTCTCGCATTCCTCCGTCCATGCAAAAACCTTCTTCAAGGTTTTGAAGAAAAGGAGGCATTTGTCTGTAGCCCTCGAGACGAACCTGTTGAGGGCCGCTATTCTTCCTGTGAGTGATTGTACCTCTTTAGTTGTCCTTGGTGAAGTCATTTCAAGGATGGCCTTTACTTTCTCCGGGTTTGCCTCAATTCCCCTTTGCGAAACTACGAACTCGAGGAACTTTCCTGAGGAAACTCCAAAGGCGCATTTGGAGGGGTTTAACTTCATGCTATACTGCCTGAGCGTGTTGAACGTCTCCTTCAAGTTGTCCAAATGATCCTCTTCCTCTTTGCTCTTGACGAGCATATCATCGACGTACACTTCCATATTCCTCCCAATTTGCTCGTTGAACATCTGGTTTACCAATCTTTGGTATGTGGCCCCCACGTTCTTCAAGCCGAAAGGCATAACCCTCTAGCAATAAAGCCCTTGGCTAGTGATGAAGGCAGTTTTTTCTTGATCTTCCTCGGCCATTTGTATCTGGTTATACCCTGAAAATGCGTCCATGAAAGTGAGGAGTTTGTGCCCGGCGGTGGAGTCTACCAGTTGGTCAATTCTTGACAAGGGGAAGCTGTCTTTGGGGCAGGCCTGATTTGAATCTGTGAAGTCGACGCACATCCTCCATTTCCCATTCGCCTTCTTGACCATGACGACATTTGCTAACCACTTTGGATAGAAAACTTCTCGAATAAAATTTGCTGCAAGCAGTTTACTTACTTCGTCCATCACCGCTTTGTTTCATTCGGGGGCGAAGACCCTTCTTTTCTGCTGGATGGGCATCCTTTCCGGGTCAACATTTAGACGGTGTTGGATGATGTCTATCGGAATACCGGGCATATCTTCGTGGCTCCATGCGAACACATCGAGATTGTTTTTCAGGAAATTAATAATTTCTTCTCTCGTCGTCGGGTTTAAATTCGTCCCTAACTGAGTCGTCTTGGAGGGATCCCCCTCGACCAGCTCCACCGTTTCTAACTTCTCCACAATCTCGGGGGTCTTATCTTCGATTACCCATGTATGGTTTTCTTTCGAGGCTAGGACGGCCTGATAGCATTCTCTTGCCAAAACCTGGTCTCCTCTTATTTCCCCGATTCCTTGTTCCGTTGGAAACTTTACCTTCAGGCAGTATATGGAGGTAGCAGCCTTCCATCGGTTTAGGGTGGGCCGTCCTATGATCACACTGTAGGACGATGGTGAATCTACAACCAAAAAATTATGCTTGTTGGTTACCTGGAGCGGATATGAACCAACTGTGACCGTTAACGTCACTATCCCACGGGGGTAAACCTTGTCTCCACTGAAGCTGACGAGAGGTGATTCGAAAGGACGAAGTCTTTTTGGGTCTACCTTCAATTGTTGAAAGGCGGATAGGTAAATAATGTCCACTGAGCTCCCATTATCTACCAGAACTCTCCTTGTGTTGAAGCCTTCAATCATAATCATGATGACCAATGGATCGTCGTGAGGTTGCTTCACTCCTCGGGCATCTTCTTCAAAGAAGTACATGCCTCGGTTCGTTCGCCGTTGCTTTGAGGGAGGCATGTTGTGAACACTGTTTATTTGCCTTTGATATGACTTCTTGAGGGATCTGAACGACCCTCCTGTTGACGGTCCTCCCGTGATGGTTTTTATTTCCCCTTTTGCATTCTGCGGACGAGGTGGTTGATCTTCACTTCTTTGGAATCCCCCATGCTGATCCTTCTTATTGTACCTGGTGGCTTCTCCCCTTTTCACATATCTTTGAAGCTTTCCTTTCTGGATGAGCTCTTCTATCTGCTCCTTTAGATCTTGGCAGTCCTTTGTGTAATGCCCGTGGTCCTTGTGAAAATGGCAATATTTTCTCTTATCACGCACACTAGGTGGTGATTGGAGTGGTCTGGGCCACTTGAGACACTGCTTGTCCTTGATTTTCGTCAAAATCTGATCAACGGGCATCACTAGCGGTGTGAACTTCGTCTGCCGAGGGTTCTTATCATCTCTTCGTCTATTCCCGTCGTCATTACGTCGGTCAGCCCGATCTCTCTTCTGCCCCCTATGATCGTCTCCTTTCTCGTTTTTCTTCTCCTTTGTCTTTTCTGCCCCATCTATGGCTGCCAGGGCATCTTCAGCGTTCATATATTTCTGTGCCTTCAACAGTGCTTCTGCCATCGTCTTGGGAGGGTTCTTCGCCACAGAAACCACAAAATCTCTGGACTTCAACCCAGCTTTAAATGTCATAAGCTGTACCTTATCGTCTGACTCATCCACTTCCAGCATCCCTCTCGTGAAGTGCGTCACATAGGACCTCAACGTTTCTTTTTCTCCTTGCTTTATTGTGAGCAAGTGGTCAGCTGTCCTTTTTGGACGTTGCCCGCCAACAAAGTGACGAACAAATGAACTGCTTAGTTGTTCGAAATTATCAATAGTCGACGTAGGCAGCTTGGTGAACCACTCTCGGGCTGCCCCTTTAAGGGTAGTGGGGAATGATCGACATAGAATTTCGTCAAGGGGTTGTTAAAGACCCAAAGTCGTCTTGAAAGTATTGAGATGATCCAACGGATCCTTTAGCCCGTCAAAAGGTTCGAGCTGGGGTAGGCGGAACTTGGACGGCACTGGGCACTCTTGGACAGCTGCAGTGAAAGGCGAGTCAGTCTTCCTGACGATTTTTTCCAGCCCTAGATCCGTCTTTCCCCTAATTGCGTTTCTTAACTCGTCCATCTCTTTCCTCATCTCCTTGAGGAAGCTCGGGTTTGGTTCTTCAAAAGTGCTGGCGCGTCTCCTATGATTGTCTCCGTCTTCATCTCTGTTGACCTCCGTGTGGTTATCTCCCTGTTGCAACCGCTGTCTCATTTCTTGATTTTGCTTGGTGAGTTCTTCCACTGTGGCTGCAAGTGCCTGGATTTGCAGGGCCAATGCAGCGGGATCGGGATTAGAGCTGGACTCCATCTTGTTATAATAGAACAATGTCCCTGAACTGATTGTTCAAGAATTTTCTTCCTACAGACGGCGCCAAACTGATGATGCTGAAATCGTCAGTTGAGATGTTCGTCCAGATAAAGATCGTCCACTGCTTTTATCAACCCTGGAATACAACAAAATAGAAAAAGAAGGGGTCACCGGTGGGGCGCTGACCACAACGCTTCCGATGATAAAGTTAGAGAAGCTTAGCAAGCAGGAGAAAGCAGAGAAAACTAAGGTGAGAAGAAAGTTACGTGATTTTTTCATGCCCCCTTTGGATCTTACTTATGGGCATATATAGGTTATTTCAGTGCCCTTCTAGCCGTTGGTTCCGTCATTATGGGAGCATAATTCCTTGAGCTCGTAACGCTTGTGCAAGGTGTTAATTTGACAGGCACACCCTCAACGGTATTGACATTTATTGTTGCTTCCCGTAACGGCCGGCCTTGGTTGGGTTGCTCGGGCAACCCTCCTCGTACTGTGCTGACAATGGGGTCGTCTTTATACATCGTCCGTCAAGGATGGACGACTTTACTTATTTCTTGGACCCATCATGTACTACTCGTAAGGGACTAATTAAGGGTGCCTATAATGGTCGACCAAATGGGGAAAGCGATCCGTAAGTCAATGACCACGTCACACAAGATGATTACATTGCTTTGTCTTTGGTTTAAAGATCAGTTGTACGTCTCTTGATTGACCCCATAGCATTAAATTTGGTGATATATAATACTTGCAATATGACATGGTAGGTCCAATCAATTATCAAAAAACAACCACATCAATCAAATCCATGTGAGCAAAATTAATGATCTATTTTTCCTCTCCGCGTTTATGTATCTTCCACTCCACATCTCTTATGTTACTCACTAGACAACTTGCACCTTTAACAAAAATTAGTAGAGTACTCATGCATAGGAGAAAAGGATTTCAATAACTCTCTCAAAGATAAATTTGTGCAATCCTTTGATAGTTTAGTTGGAACTCCAAGAATTTCTTGTTCTTTGTCTTTATCAAGCAAATCGATAGCCTTCTTTACCTCAAAAGTTCCTAATGTTAACCTTTCATCTTGTTTTTTTGGATTCACCTGCTTTTTAGGCACTTGACCATTTTGTTTAGTTTTTTTCTCCTCGTCTTTCTTATTTCTCAAAATTTTTAGTAAGTTGATATAGTAATTTAGCAAGCTATCTTAGAATTTCAACATTCTATTTAGGCTAAGATATCTTGGATTCATTTACTTTATAATATAGTCCTAATACCTTTTGCTGATTGTTTCCCGCATTATAGTTGTATCAATAATTGTTAGAGATCGAAATATTACAGGGTAAATATCTTCTTTCAAATTTCAAATCTCAGGCACACTAAAATGAGGCAATTCTGGCGTACTCAAGTTCACATTTAGATACCCACACTTGATATTTAGCTCATCAAACTATTATTTTTTGGTTTTTTCAATGAAGATGTTCAAACAAGTTAAGTTTGGTGGAAAATTCCTTTTACCCACCTTATGGTAATTAATAAAATCATCCATGTGTACTTTTAGTTACATTACATATCTAAGAAGTTATGTGGTTTGTTTAAAAATTACACCAAATGATTTTATGAGTTATCACATAATGGGTTAAATGAGATTTTTTTCAATTAGTTTTGAGGAAAACTTTATCCTTTTAATTTTAATGTATCAAATATAATGGCATACCAAATCTTCAAGGGCGGACCATTTAGTGTTGGAGTATGTGGCTTTAGTTTATATGTCTCTCTCAATCGAGTTTCATATATTTCTCACAATCGGGTATGGGTTTTGATTTGGGAAATTATGAACTTTTTTTCTAGTCTGAGCTTTGATTGGAACAATGAAACAGTTCGAGCCTAGGATTGGATATGAGAAATATTTTAGTAGAAAATAAGTTAGCACAAATTTTTTTTTTTAAATGACATGTGATTGCTTAGTTAGACACATACAAGAAAATTAATGGGAGTGGACGAGAAACTAATAATGTTAATTTTTTATATATATATAAATTTTATGGACTAAAAACACTCATTTGGAACTAAAAAGAAAGGGTTCAAAATCTAAGTTTTATGTAGCAACAATGTCTTGCATTTTTTTTTTTTTTTAATGGTAACAAAATTGCAAAGCTTTCTAAATATGACTGAGATTTTATTGATCAGTTGTAATTTAAATGAAGGACTCTGATATTTATTCAGCAAAAAAAAAGACTGATATTTATATCATAGCAGAATCATAACAGAAAGTGTATATCATATCACGCGTGAAGCTTGTGTCCGGCTTTAAGTGTAACGGCATCGTTTTGCTTAACTTAGACTTCTTTCTGTTGCATAAAACGCTGTCGTTTTTATTCTTTAGTGCTTTTGTACAAAACGCTGCCGTTTTTTTTTTTGTCTTTCCTTTGGACTTTCCTTCCTCAGTCACTGGTCTGCTCTGCCTCTGCAATCTTCAGCTTTCGCTAGACGCTCCTCTTTTTGCCCCAAGGTATGCCAACTTCTTCTTTTTCCTTTTCAATTATATTATTTAACCGTTAATTTTTTTTTTTAAAATGAAACCCTAGCTTTGGGCCTTTGGCTTATTGCAATTTGTGTGGGGATCTTAGGATTTAGGATTAAAAAAAAATAAAAATAAAAATAAAAAAAGCCAAAAATAGGGGTTCTGTGATTAGGAATTAGTTTCACATAAATGTAATGTATTGCAGTTCATATCAAAGTTAGTTGTTGAATTTTTTTATTTTTATTTTTATTTTTATGTTATATGGATTATACTATGATATGAAGCACTTGGTATTTATTTATTTATTTTGGGTGTTAAACATTAGACTTGATTTTTTAAAAGTAATGTTAGTATTAGATTCATTAATTACAGTACGTTGCTTCAATAAATTTGTATAATATGTACTGTTGAATTCATTGGCGCTCATGCGGCCATTCATCAAAGATGTTAAATGAAATCTGCATAAATGAACGCACTAAAAGAATTCTAACTAATCATGATTATGTCAATTTGTGTTTTTTTGGGTTTTATGAACTTAATTTGGAGATCTTATATGTTTTTTTTTTAGTTCTTTGAATAGATTTTTCTTGAGTCGCTTTTACAATTATATTGTTGCTGTTTTGGGTGTGTTTTGATGTGGAAATATGGTGTTGAGGAAGAGAATCAGTTATGGTTCTCCCCTTTGATTTGCAGGATTTTCTTCTCCGTGCTCGAGTGCTGAATCTTTACAGGCAGGCACTGAGGACTGCTCAGAGAGCCCCTGTTCATGCTAGAGGTGAAACTTTGCTTAGAAAAATATGTATCTAATTAATGATAATATTTCTTGAGAAATTAGTGAGGAGGATGGATTTCAGTTAGTCAAAGCTCTTTGCCTAACTTAAGGGAGATAGATTTCATTTAGTTACTAATGTGATCTGACAAATCTGTGCCATTCTGGTATGTTCTTCTACAACTCTACTCCTTGGCATTTCTCTTTGCTTGACACTCAGCTGTGACTTCACCTCTAGCGAAACCCACGAATTATTGGTAATTAATTAATTTTAAATTGTCATACTGTTGGAACCCAAAACTTGATGAAAATCCATTGCATTGACAACTATTTCTGTTGCCTTTGTATGCTATGCAACTGTTTCCCCTCTGAGGAACTTTCAATCAAATCAAAGAAATTTTTAGTAGATTTGGTGGGCTGGAAATTTGGGGAAAAGACCATATTGCAAAGTTCTGTCATCTCTGGTCTGGCTAAAACCATGTAGACAAGTTCCTCCTAGCTTAGCAGTTAAACACTACCTTGTACTTATCGGGAATTCTTTTGCCCAGAAAAAATCATTTTCCGGGTCTACTGACCATCACAATCCATACAATATACATTGATTTCCAGTAAAAAGGAAAAACACGCACACACGCTTGTGGCTTTTTTTGGGGAATTACATTCAACAATGTATTGCTAAGGTAATGGGTTGGCATTCTGGTAACACATGAATTTATCAAGTCCTATTTCAGTTGATCATTCAACTTCTTATTATTACTTCATAGTTTGTTAAATATTCTTTCATTTTTTTTATCAAATTTTCCTTTGCATTACATCAAACTGATTATCTCATGCCAACTGTTTCCAAAAGAGTCTATGCTCTCCCATAACATTGGATAAATGGAAATCTGATAGAATATCTGAAATGCATTGAATCTTACAGCTGAATTGAGACAGACGATTAGACAAGAGATGGAGAAAAACCGGAACTGCAATGACAAGCAAAGGATCCGTTTCTTGATTAGTGAAGGATTAGAGAGATTGAAAGGTCTGGATGAGATGCTTGATATGCAAGGTCACTGATAGTGAAGTAGTGAAGTTTTTGATAAACTGCATTTGGTATTCCTTTGGATGCATCCATCTTTCCAAGGATTGTTATTTATATTTCCCCCCTGCTCATTGCAACCTATTCTATTGTGTCTAAACATTTTAATGACCTTTTTTTTCCATACTAGAGTCTACTCGTTGGAGACTTAGGGTTCATGTCCAAACTCCAAATAATCATAAGATTGAGGTTCATGGTTTGCATATTCCATATCCGCTTAGCTAAAAATGGGTTAACAAATACAAATTTCTGTCAATTTGATAATGTTATTTGAAAACTCTCTGCCTTTTTATATATACTAATGCATGCATTGCTGACACTAGAAACATCAAAGTCTGATTTCAGAAATTTTTGTACTTTTGGTTTAGAAATCTATTCTCTAATTTGGTTCCTATTGCCCTATCCTTCTACAAGAGCGGGATGCAAAAAACAAATGTTTATTATCCTCCAGCATTTGACCAAAAGCAAATAAAGGGATGTATTATTCTGATTCAAATGAAAAGGTCTTGTCCGAATAGAAAAACATACGGAGCAAAAACTGAACTATATTTTGGATTTTTCTAAAACAGGAATTTTGTAAGTTGTAACCAATATGGCAGGTAGTAGGGATAACCAAGACAGACATGGTGGTTACAAATGTGGCTGTATGCACTTAACGTTAATGCGCATAGTTCGTTCTCTGTGACAATATACTATCTAGAATTTGTTATAAAAATGTTCGTACTCTATAAGAGCATTTATACCCCAAATGTCTTATGCCAAATGTAAGTATATTTTAGCATTTAAGCCCAAAACTCTCACTCCATTAGAACTTGTAAAAGTCAAGTATTGCAAAAAAATTTACAATATTGCTACATAGAGAGATATATTATTATTTAATTCTCTCTTTCTCATACTTTTTATTAAACAATTCTAACACCTTCTCTCTCTTACTTTGAGATATATTATTTTATTATGTAGAAATATTATTTTAATGTGTTGTATTGTAAAATAAAAGTTAGGATGTTGAAGTATTGTAAAACAAAGGAGTCAATCTTGTGCTAGAAGCGGTAGCGAAATGATATATTTCGATACCAATCAATACCGATGTACCGTTTTGAGTTTACCGCTATTTTATATATTTAATATATATATATATATATATATACACACACCCATACAAAATTCTCTATTTACCATAAAGCATTACTTCAAAAATTCATATTTACTATAAAATATTATCTCAATTCAAAACAAATTATTCATAGTTTTAAACTTTAACATTAACTAAAAAAAAAATTCAATATAAAAAACACAAAGCTTGATTGTTGCCTGCAAAAGATAACAAATAATATAAATAATTAAATTAATTGCAAGTTACTTCACAAAGTACCGCTCAAGTGTCAAAACTTCATTTCAAAAAAAGAGTGTCAAAACTTGATGTGCGCAGTAAATGCACATGATCCATCCGATGCCTTGAAGAAAAACAAAAAGTAAGCTCTGTTGAGGTCCTATTTCCAATACGTTCACCCTTTTGACCGAAAAATAAAAACTTGTCTCATTTTAAAATAAAATGGGACCCTGCCTTTCAAGGATGTTGAGAAAACAGGGAGTGGCTCGCTGAAATGAAAACAAGAAGAGAAAGGATAGTCCACCCGAACCGTCTGGTCTGTTGAAAGGAGGAAGAAGAAGTGAGGGATGATCCTGCAAGCTGAAATTTGGACTATCATGGTCATCCAACACTCCAAAGGGGCAAAGATAAAGATATGTAAGTTCCAAAAATACTCAGGAAAAAAAAAAAACTCATGCATCTTGTACCGGGCCGAACATGTTTACCGCCGAAACACACCGGAATTCGCCGGAACTGCCGAAATACCCCGGTGTTTTGGGTGGTACGATTCAGCAGTGTTTTTGTACCGTTGGACCTGCCGGGACGGTAAGTTTCGGCTGTACCAGCCGGTACGCTACGAAATTACCTTATGTTGTAAGTAAAACGGTAGTGCATAATTGATAAAATAATTTTTTAGACGGTAAAGAAGAATAAGGTGGTATTTTGAAGTATGAATGCTCTAACGATATAACTTCTATAATTTGTTATAAAAATATTAAAAATTAATTCTAAAAATGTGATAGAAGTCAAAAATTTAGAGCATGTTTGGTCATAGAATTCAAAAATTGTTGTTTAAAAAGATATGAAAATTGTTGTTTAAAAAGTGTTGTTGAAAAATGTGTTTTTAGTGTTTATAAAACACAAAAAATGTGTTTGGTATTATAGTTTAAACAATATGTTTTAGTGTTCAAAAAACATAAAAATGTGTTTAGTATATGTGTTTAATTTTGTAGAAAAAGCTGAGCAAAAGTACGAAATAACCATTTTTAAATCAGGAGAGAGAATAGACATTATTCCCGGAGTCTTTCCTTCATTATCCCTTCTCTTCTCTCCCCTGAGGGCAGAAAACGAAACCCACGCAGTCCTCGTCTCCATCTACGCCTCAGAAAATCCACGGCTGGGCTTCACATTCCTCAGATCTCATCTCCACTGTCAGCACTCCAAGATCCAGCAACCAATCGAGCTTTTGTAGCCACCGACCCATAACTCCAAGATCCAGGTTCGCATCTCACTTTCACCTTGCTTGTCAATGGGTTTTTTGTGTAAGCAACTCAGTTATGGGTCGGCGGGATCTCTTCGTAGGATTTGGGCATGGAATTAATGCAAGTTCAGCAAGTGGACAAAATTGATTGACTGAAATGGTTGGTGATGCAGTGTATAGAGAAGACGCGTATATGGTGGGTCGGTGAGGATTAATGGAGATGGGTTTAATGGAGCTGGGTCGGTGAGAGGAGTTATGGAGGTGGGTGAGAATTTGCTAGCTTGATTCGGTGTGTGGGTGAGATGGAGTTCTTTGGTACCAGTTGCTTGATTCGGCGTGAAGAGAGATGAGAGGAAGAAAGGAGACAGCAATTGATAAAAGGCTGATCAAGTGGGCCATAATAGTTTTCAATTTTATTACCGAAGTGCCACTGAACATATTGTTTATTGTTTTAAAACCGCCCGGAGTATGTTTTAAAAAGCCCATGTTTTTGAACAACATTTTTCAAACTTCAGCTGAACAGGGATGGGCCACCAAACATGTATTTCTGGTTTTTGACAGTACTGTTATGTGTTTTAAACACTAAAATCATGTTTTCAACTTAATGACCAAACGGGCTCTTATCTTCCTCTCTCTCTGTTTAAAGTTTTTTTTTTTTTTTTTTTTTTTTTTTGACAACACTCTGTTTTAAGTTAAAATTGGATTATTTCACCGAAAAAATGTGTTATCACCTGGCCTATAATATAAGCCCATTCAGCCCAATAGGCCCAACATATTTCTCCAAATGCCACTTTAATCACACACTATCGCTCAAACGCAATCGGAGAGAGAGAGTGAGAATGATAGCCATTACGAAGCTGCAAAAATGGCGAAGCATATCGATGATTCCTTTGAACAACCTCATAGCTCGCTGCGACGTCGTTTGTATCGGCCGGCTCTTGCACAACGGACCTGACACCCTTGAAGAGCTCTTGGACCGTCACTTGGCGAAGGAACAAAAACCTACCCTTGACGACGATGAGGCCGAGCTTCTAAATCGTCGCCGACTCACCAGCACTCGGCGCGAGGCACTGAGTCTCTATAGGGACATCCTCAGGGCTTCCCGGTTCTTCACCTGGACCGATTCGCGGGGCTTCCTGTGGCGAGACATACTGAGAGAGAACGCCCGGAAGGAGTTCGAAGCTGCCCGGTTCGAGACCGACCCGGAAATCGTGACCCGGTTGATTCTTGGTGGTCAAGATGCTGTGGAATCGGCTCTCGAAAAGCTCGCCGAGAAACATAGGCAAGAAATTGAGAAGGAACGTCGTGGTGGTGGAGATCGACGGTAATTGTTGACTTTCGGTACATTTTGATCTCTTTATTTGTAATTGTAATTGTAATTGTAATTGAAATTTCTGTTGCTGGTTGAGGAATGAGAAATTGGATCGTTTACCTTTACCTGTAACTGTATACCTGTTGCAGTGCATATAATTTTGGTTATTTTATTTGAATTGGGAAAAAGGATTTTGTGTTAAGGGATTTCATATAGGATACAGATTTTTTATTTTTTTTATTTTTTTATGTCAATTATAAAATGAACGTAAGAATTTCTTTACACATCAGGCCATATGCAAAACCAATGGCTTAGTCTTACTATAGGCAATGTCATTGCTGATTGGACCGTAAGCTGATGCTCTCTGGAGAGTAGTATAATTGTTGAAGGCAATTCAAGGAGAAAATCTTGTATGAGCTGCTTATTAAGGAGCTTTTACAGCTCACATGTTAGTCTCACGTATTTCTTATACACCAGCGTATAAGATACTTTCCCGAGGCACCAGTTGATTATTTAGGAACCTCATTCATATTTCTTATACGCCGGCATATAAGATACTTTCCCGAGGCACCAGTTGATTTAGGAACCTGGAAATGGGGTGCTTATTTATGGAGCTTTTAGGTTGCTTCTTACAGATTGCAGCGGATTCATGTATCACTATGCGTCCATATACTCTACTACAGGCAGAACACTTCAATGGAGGATCCTATAATAACGTTCAAATAAATTTCGAACTGGTTGTAGTAGACTTATGTCATTCACTCCACAGATTACTAAAGGCAGAACACTACAAAGGAGCTCTAGAGGCAGTCCTGTCACAATAAGTAGATGGCAAACCTATAAGAAACTACAACATCACTCATCAGCACTCAGCACCCCCAATCCACATAAAAAAGAATAGAAGCTCATTACATATGAAACTTAACCAACAGTATCATTAACGATTTCATGGATGAGAGGGGGAGGGTATATATTTTTCATGCAAAGTGAATAGTATGGCACTTGCATCCCATGAAGGACCTAACAATGACATAAAAGCATACGAGGGATGATGGGTAAAGAAGCTACCTACTATGTGCATTTCCATCAAGAGTACTCATTAATGATGAGCATTCTGCTAATAACTTTCAACTATACCTTCTGTTAACATGAACCAATTAAGCACATTAGAACCAAGTGCAAAACCATCAGCATCACCGAAGATCCTAATAGAGCAATGGCATTGGAAAATCCTCAATCCACCTAAAAGGTACCAAATAATGCCAATGCATCATAACTGTTTAGTTTGTGACAAAACTAATCAAAGAAGATCTAATATGATACAAGGAATCCAAATTGAAATCGTCCAATAACAAATTTAAAACATATAAAGTAGGCAGCCATATGCGACCTTTCCATTTAGCATTTAGTAGCAATCAAACATTGGAGAACAACTGAGCCTGTCTAGAGGTTATATTTCCAAAATTTGTGACCATGAACCACAAGTAGTTCATAACTGTCTGACATGCAATGTTAAAACACAATGCAAATATTGAAGAAGCAATTACATCAAAATTGGGAACGAAGAATAATTGACAGAGATACAGAAAACAATGATCACCTAATCCTGCTCATAGGCACAAAATAAATAGCTACTTCTACAAAGGGCGGGTAGCAAAACCCCTATCCACCATCTTCTCCACTAACTCCTCATGCTTCTTTAACTGCCCTGCATTCCTTAGCTGCTGCAAAACCATCTGATAATCATGCATACTAGGTTTCAAACATTTCTCTTCAATCATCTCCCTAAAAAACTTGTAGGCATTGTTCCAATGCCCCATTCCACAATACATCGATATTAAAACCTTGTAAGTATTCACGTTAGGCTCAATCTCGTTCTCATCCATTTCCTTCTTCAGCTTGAGAACCATATCAGTCGATTTCGAGTCAGCAAACATCCTCATCAATACATTGTACGTCACGGTATTAGGCATACAATTCAACTCCTTCATCTTAGCATACATTCGGTGAGCACCATTCACATCCCGCGACTTCACAATGCACCTAAATATCAAATTAAACGTAGACGCATTCGGGCTACACCCTTTCTTAACCATCAAATTAAGCACCTTAATAGCATCCTCAAGATTGTCATCCCTACAATGAGTCTCTATAAGAAAATTATACGTAATCGTATCAGCATCACACCCAAGCCTCTTCATCTGATTATACACTTGCAAAACCTTCTCAGTCCTCCCCGCCTTCACGTGAACACGCATTAGATTATTAAAAGTAATCGAATTCGGGCTACATCCCTCATCAAGCATTTCCGCAAACACATCGTGTGCACGCGTAATTTGGCCGCACCTACACAGAGCATCGATCACAATGCTGTAAGTATACACGTTGGGCTTAATCCCAGCCAATTTCATTTCCCCAAATACCCTCTCGGCCTCCGAAATATTACCAGACCGACACCATCCATGAACCAAGCTAGTATACACAATAACATCAGGCTCGAACCTATCCTTCAAGCTATCGAAAAATGACTGAGCCTCATTAGCCCTTCGTTTCTTACACAAAATACCAATCACAATTGAAAACGCAATCTTATCGGGCTTACAACCATAGTCCTCCATTCGATTAAACGCATGAATCGCCTCGGCGACCAACCCGGCACGAACGTACCGGCGGACGAGAATCGAGAAGGTCTCGACGGTAATTTCGACATTCCGAGCTTTCATCGAATCGATAACTTGCCAAGCCAAGTCGAACTGGCGAACTTTTCCGGCGAGGTCGATCATTTCGTTGTAAGGGTCGGGTGACTGGGCCGGAATATCTTGGGCCGTGGCCCAGTTGAAGAACGATAGGGCTTGGAGGAAAGGGATGCCATGGCGGACCCCACCGCATTTCTCGATGACGTGGCGGACGATGGGAGGGGTGATGGGGTTGACGGTGGAGATTTGGGAGAAGTCGAGGGAGAGAGTTGGGATCGTGTTGTCAAGGTTTGGGTTTTTGCGGTGGTGGTCTTTGATTAGGGCGTGGAATTTTTCGGCGATTAGGGTTTCTTCAGGGTTTAAGGTAGTGGTAGTGGTAGTGGTAGGGGTATTTTTGGAATTATCATTGTCTGTGTCATCTTCTTGAAGAGTTGGTTCTGAAGTTGAAGAAGAGAATGAAAGGGTTTTGAGTATTTTGGAGTGAGAGAGTGAGTGAGGTAAACGCAGCTTTGATTTGATTAACGCCATGTTCAGCTCGTTTCGGCAGTTCGTTTACTGAGACTCTGTGTGTCTGCGAGAGAGAGAGAGAGTGAAACAAAGCGAGAAAGAAATAGCATGTCGTTAAGTTCTGGCTAAGACAGACTAGTGATGTCGTTTAATTGCTAGCTTGGTGTCAAAGAGGGACTACTTGTCGTTTCCTGTTAACTAAGGTAGGTTTTACTTTCAAACCTTTGATGGACTAACAATGATTACACAACACAATTGAAGGCAGGACAACCTATCTACATGCACAAAGGAAGATCGAATAACACAAGTGACGTTGGTATGGAGCCATCCTATGTTTCTCCGATACTTAAATCAATGATCACAATATTATTTTGAATGTAAGGGTAATCTGATGGCGTTTTTCTCATACCTTTGGATGATGGAATTATTAGTATGATGGAATTTTGGGATTGATACCTATCATGGAGCTTCTTCTAAAATCTAAGCTCGACACTCGACTAGGCGACAAAAAGGACCTCTACGGGAGGAATATCAATTTTTTCCCTTTCCCCAAGCTTTTGTTTTTCTTCATAATATAGAAATGAGAGAATCGAATAATAATCTCAAGACTTTGTATCATTTTTGTTTTAGGGCTGTAAATAAACCAAACTAGTTATGAGCAACTCAAGTTTGGTTTGGATTTATATATATATATATATATATATATATAAACAAGTCAAGCTTAAGCCCAAGTTAAGACTCAACTATTAAGCAATTTAAGTTCAAATATAATAGTATGTTTGTAAATAAGCTTGTGATCATAATGTTTGATTTAATTATATATAATTTAACATTTTTATATGTAAAAGTTTCTAGAAATAGTCATGTGCGCGCCTAAATGAGACTATTGGGCCTGGTCTCACCTGGGCTCACAACTTATTTGTAACGTGGGATTTGGATTTCTTACTTTGGGTCGTTCTTGGCCCAGAGACTCAATGAAACTCTCTCTCTCTCTCTCTCTCTCTCTCTCTCTCTCTCTCTCTCTCTCTCTCTCTCTCTCTCTCTCTCTTTCTCTGAATCACTCTTTTCTCCCTACTCTCTATTTCTTTGGGAACCTCTCAACAACCCTTTTCCTCATCCCACTTCTCATATTTATAGCTCTATATTAGTGGAGAGACTATGATTACTTCCATTACTAGTGCAATGGGAGGTCCAATGTTGTTAATCATTAGTGGGTGGTTAAGTGGGAGTGAAACATGGTGAGAGTGGCCTTGGAACTTGGTTCCCACTCCCGCAGATATGCTCGGCAGAGACATTCCCTACGACACTGTTGGGTATGCAAAGGGTATTGTGCTTGAATGCCGTTCTTTCTTCATTGCTCAGGAAAGGTTTGCCGAGCAAGGATCGGACAACAAAACTTGGGCTCGCAATTGGTATGGATTCGGGCTGGGCTTCTAGGCAAAAAGAGGTCAGGTTCGTGGGTCGCACCTTCATATCAGGGTTTCAGGCCCAAATGGGTTCAGGTATAAAGTGTCATACAAGTCATATATAGACTTAAAATTGGATTATGTACATTTATAAATGGGTCCATATGATCAAATTATTATTTGTAGTTTATTAATAATACAAACAATCAATTTGTATTGAATATTCATAAACTTATGAATGGACAAAAAATTTAAGTCATGGTGTTACTACACAATGGAAAAAAAAAAAAGTTAATCAAGTAACTCATGAATGAGCTCGAGCTTATTTAACAATAAAATGAGTCAAGCTCGAATATGTAATTTTGTTTGGCAATAAGTTCAAGCTTAACTTGCATTCTAGATAAAACTAAATAAACAAACCTAAACTTTTAATACCTAACTATGCTCGGCTCATTTATAGCCCTGATTTATTATTATTACTTTTGGATAAATTTTATAGCCCTAATTTAATTATTTAAGACTTCTTATTTATTTTTAGGAAAAATCGGTTTAAGAATTCAAGATAATTTATTAAGATTTACATTTGATAAATAATTTTTATTTTATCAACAAATTGTCTGATGATATACAAAAATCAATAGGCTGAAATGCTGAAAATGGGGTATGTGTAGCGAAGTATGAGGAATTCTTTCCACTTACCTCGTATTGAGCAACGTGTCGTGTTTTGTTTATATGGAACCTTTGGAGGATTCTTTGTAGAATTTATAAAGTATAATTTGGTCGTCCATGGATCTAATTGTTTATGGATATAGTCATCCATGGAGAACTTCCTTCAAACTGGTTCATATTGTTATTAATGGATGGGCATTGTTCATGCATATTCTCATTCTTGGATGGCTTTCTTTGGACATGGCCAAGTCATGGACGACAACTAAGGATGGGTTACACTTAATTGATCCCCATCACTGTTGATATTGATTATTGCACACAACCGTACACACAAATTTTATAGGGAAATCATGACTTCATTGTGTGAAAAAATCGATGTGAAATAAACATTTCCCTATTTTATATATATATATATACACACACATACAAATTTGGGCTTAGTTCTTGGTGAACTTTAAAATTTGTCTACTATTTTTTGCATAAATTATTGAATAAGATGTTTGATATTTGATCTCATGTACAATAAAAGGTAATTATTTTCTTGGTTGGATAATAAAAATCGAATATCATAGGTTTAAAATTTCTATGCATGTATGAAAAAGAAATGAAATGATAGATTAAAAATAAAAAACAAAGAAGAAAGAAGAGTAAAAAAAGAAAAGAAAAAAAATGAGAGGGTTAGTGTAGGAAATCACAACTTTGCACTCTATTTATTTCAATGGAAAACTTTGTGTAAAGATGGTTTTTCGTATTTTCTAGTGTTTGGTAGCATAAGAAAAAATGAATCAAAAGAAAACTATTTTTAGTCAACATAAAAAGTATAGCTTATTTCTAAAGATTTTTTCCCACTAATTTTATTTAGAAAACAACTTTATCTCACAACAAGTTAAATAAGGGAAGTTATAAGATTGTTTTTCAACTTATTTCAGGTTATTACCAAATATAGGAAAATAAGATAGTTTTATAGAAAATGTGTTTTGGAAAATAACTAATTTTCTAGAAAATATCATTGCTAAAACAAACAGTAATTTTATTTGAAAAACAACTTTATCTCATAGCAAGTTAAATAAAAAAAGTTAGGAAATTGTTTTTCAAACTAATTTAAGATTGCTACAAAATATAGAAAAATGAAATAATTTTATAGGAAATACTTTTAAAAAAAAATGAGCCATTTTTTTTAACATTGTTACTAAAACAAACATAGCGTTATCTTGATCTTGAGTCATCCGTATTAGTAGCATTTTCCATTTACGTAACAGAGAGACGGTCTTAAGTCTTAAATGACCACATCCCGGTCAGTATAGTAACTCATAACTCCGCATATTAGAAAAAAAGGAAAGAAAATCTTTAAATGGCGAAGAGATTTGGCGGTGCTTCTTTTTTATTGCTCAAGCAATGCGGGGTTGTTGGGTTCAATTCAACAATTACAACGGCGAAAGGAAGGTCACGTGGGCAGAAATGGACGCAGGCGTTTTTCATGCTATCCCTCCTTCTTCTTCTAATGCTATTCACTCTTGGAATCCTCTCGCTTTCAAACAGCACTGATGGTTCTCCCAGGTATGAGTTGTTGCATGTCTTGTGTGTCTGTGTGCGTTTGATTTGTGATGAGTCAATTTGATTTGATTTTTTTTTTTTTGCAGGAGTGAAGGGTTTGGAGAGAGGGTGGAGCAGTGGACTGAAACTCTTTCTTGGGAGCCCAGGGTTTTCATTTATCACAATTTCTTGGTTTGTATTTTAAACTTTTGTTCATATATACTTTCTGTGGTTCTGTTTTCGATATGGGATTAGAAAATTTAGCTGTAGGGTAAAACTGTAAAAGCAGTTGGTGTACACTTTCACACACAACTGGTCACCCTTAGTGCCCGTTTGGATTGGGTTGAAACAGCTGAAACACGGTTTGCATTTCAGCTTTTATTTTTTTTCATGCGTTTTAGGCCTTTTTTTTACTGTTCATTTACTTTGGCCAAAAATATTTGACTTTTCTCATGAATAGTGCACGGCGTGCACTGTTTATGGACCCACAAATTTCACTTTTCAGCAAATTTTTCATTAAAAATGGGTCTCACGGTACTATTTACACATTTAAGAATTATTTGCTATAGTATTTTTCAGTTTTCAGCTGTATCCAAACGGACCCAAAACAACTGGAATCGTGCGTTTAAGACACAATTCCCTATTGTGTAATTAACATCCTCCTTTAGCTGTATATGACTATATGTTTATTACATGGAAAAAGGTATTAATTCAACCTACTCTTTATATAATAGTTGGACATACATGTTTCGAGTTTTGAAATGTAGGAGAAAATATTTTATGTATCCGGTGTATGGTATAACACGTCGAAATGTAGATATAAATAATAATTTTGGACATCACCCATAGAAACATAGGGCTTTATGCGTACGAAATATAAAGAAAATAATTACCATATGATAAAAAAGTAATTGTGAATTTGTGTCCATTATGCATCTTTTGCTTTTGTTTTCAAAATTTTTAGTGAAGGTTGGGGATAGCTAATTGGGTCTTTGTGAGCTTCAACACTCTTGGTGAGAGAGAGAGAGATGACATTTCTTTCTCTTTGATGTAATAGAACATAGGGAAAATTGATACAATTTATTAATTCAGCACGTAGGAGACATTCTAAAACTTGGGTTTAAGACTCAGTGTGTATGTGTATAGCTTTTTAAAAGAAAGCTGAATAATACTTGTTTGCACTCTTATAGGGTCTAGAATCCTGTTACCATAGCTCATGACTTTCTACATATGGCAGAAACTTGTCTTTGCGTTCATTAGCAATCAGGTTCTGGGGGTGTCAACTGTCAAGTCTTTTGTTTTCTTCAAATCTATTATCTATCTGGAAGTTAGCTGTAATTTATTTATCAAATTTTTTCTATGAAAATTTGTTCTTTGTATATTGAAAGAGCTCTTTCTCAGATGGTTTTTATAGTTGTGAAGTTGACTTGGGAGTCTTCTTGTCAAGGCTACATAATAAATTTCTGTTGTGCATCCAAGATATGTATTTTCTTTATGCTCTAGTGACTAATTGATCGATACTTGTTGTATTGAGAATATTAATTCTTGATATTGTTTTGAACAGTCCATGGAAGAATGTGAGCACATTATAACTCTTGCCAAACATCATATGAGAAAGTCAACTATTGTTGATAGCAAAACTGGCCGGGGAATAGAAAGCAGGTTTGCATTTCCAACCCCTCTATCTCCTCTTTCAATTCAAAATTAAATATTATGAAGAAAGTGAAGGTTTATTTGCATCATGTGATGATTTAGTTGTTGGTATGATCAGTAATGTTGTTCAAAAATAAATTCTACAGAAGACATAGGTATCTAAGATACTAGACATTCCTTCTTTGCAGGGTTCTTACGAGTTCTGGGATGTTTCTGCACAGAGAACAGGATATAATTATTAGGGATTTAGAGAGAAGGATAGCAGACTTCACACTCATACCTGTAGGTATGAAATTCAAAATCAAAACCTATAAATATTTGGATTTGCTTTTTCATTAACTAAAGGCCTGTTTGGATTGAGGTGGGAGGGAGGGGGGCAAAGGGGAGTTGGCCAAAAATTATACTAATTTCCATTCAAATCTACTCTACTCCCCGCCCTCGCCCTTAATCCAAACGAACCTTAATTTATTCATTAACTGTTATAATATATCTTTCATATGTTTTCCTATGATCAAGCTAGAGGCATTTAGGCATTTATGTGCTGATTAAGTGTGACATATTAATTTGTAGTGCTTAGCTACAGTGGGAATTCTTCTTTCCCGTAACATTTTGTTCTCTCTCATACAATGATTGTTCTGACCTGTTGCTATCTATCGACTATCAGTTTCCACATTCATTTTATAAAGATGGATTTTCTGATTCCTAAGCTTGTTATCATGCTGCCGGTGTAAGCGGTGGGTGAAATATTATCATGGTTTGTTGGGTGACTTTCTGAAAGATTGGGCATTCTTTACCTTCTTGATTATGTACGATTACTTATGCTCACTGTATAACTACATATAAGTGTTGTGTGAGTAAAAGAGATTGTTGGAGAGGAATCATCACACCACTTAGGGATGGGACATAGTTTAGAGTGATGCACATTTTGAATAACAGGTGGGGCACATATAATCAAACACTTGTAGTTTCTTTGGTATATCTCTATCACATGTTTTGAGTTGAAATGTTTTTGAGATTATTGGCCTTTTGTTCGCTTATCTTTTTCAAAACTTCTATATCTTGCTCTTATTGTTTTTTTGGAATCTGGAGGTCATGCATGTGGGTTGGTGGTAATTATGAGATTCATAAAATCTGATGGTATGAATAATATGGCTTATAATTAAAAGATGAGGGTAACTGTAGATAAGACTGAACATGTTTTGAGAAGAGTGTGGAAATTTATCATGGTGACATTACAATATACAGAGCACGGAGAGGGACTTCAAGTTCTCCACTATGAAGTAGGGCAGAAATATGAACCTCACTTTGATTTTTTCCATAATGAGCTCTATATCAAGAATGGGGGGCAGCGGCTTTCTACTCTTCTTATGTATCTGTAAGATTTTACTCCCTCTTTTCATGATCGAGACTTACCTTGTGAATTTGCGTGATGCATGCTAATTGCTTCAATTTTCCTTTTATCCTTTTTGTTAATTTTGCCATGGATGCAGGTCAGATGTTGAAGAAGGAGGCGAGACAGTGTTTCCTGCAGCAAACCAAAATTTTAGTTCTGTGCCATGGTGGGATGAGTTATCTGAATGTGGTAAAAAGGGTCTCTCTGTCAAACCAAAAATGGGTGACGCATTGTTATTTTGGAGCATGAGCCCTAATGGCAAACTAGATCCATTGAGTTTGCATGGTTAGCAATTCTTCAATTTATTAATTCTTTTTCCACTGTTGAGCCTTAGTTTTTTGATAATTAAATGTTAATGACTTAAATTCATTATACATGTATGGTTTGTGCTAGGTAGTTGCCCTGTGATTAGAGGGGACAAGTGGTCATCTACAAAGTGGATGCGTATTGAGGAGTTCAAGGTTTAAGCCATTGGTTGTAAAGGTACTTCTTGATTCCCTAGGTAGTTAATGATTAACACTGCAGTTGTCATTTCAGTTGGTAATCACTTCTGTTTTTCAGTGAAGTTATTAAGTCTTTTGATTCTTTGATATCTTTGTTCTTGAGGAACTTATAAACTCTTTTTTTCTTAATTTTACTGAATGAATTATAACTTGATGGATGGTTTAGGCCATTGCTGATGGAAATTGCCAATGAGCTCTAGTTCAAATGACACATTCTCCCATTTTAAGAACAAGATGGATGGTGAGATCATGAGTTTAAGATCAACCGTGTGCATGTATATCTTACTATTCAATAATAAGAAACAAAAAAATGGAAGTTAATGGAACCTGCTCATAAGTTATTCTCCCAACTATAATTTTCTTGATGGAAGTTGAATCCAGCTAGTAGCTTTACTTGCTCAAATTGAATTATGATTAGATCTTGACCTCATAATATATATTTTTTTGGCAGAAGACCAAAATGAGTATGTCATGAAGATCCTAGCTGGTAGTGTTAAGTAGTAGTTTCAAACAAAGTTTCAACTCAATGTGGTTTCCCTTCCAACTCAGCTGCCTTACTTAAGCCTTCACATGATGTACTTCCCATGCTTTTGACATGCAAATTTTTAGGAGATAGAAAGTCAATTGCAAATGTTCTGTCCTAGCCAACTGTAAACTGACAAAATAATCAACTGAGTTTTAAGTGCTTATAAATCCTTATCCTCTCTTCTCATGGGACTTGTTTGTTGGCACATCCAACCCTTTTTTGTTGTCCATGCTTCAGGGAAATTCTTAGCTAGTCCGGGACTACAAGGTCGGGACTACAAGGTCAGCTTGCTGACCTTGTAGTCCCAGCCAATAAGCTGATGCCACGGTAGAAAACATAGATTACATCATCCTAACTGCCACATCAGCACAATAACCATTGATAATCCTAATGTCTGTTAACTTATAAAACGGTAAAAGCAAATTCAAAAAAATTCAAAATTTTGGGGATGTGAATGGCGGGTCAGATTTGGGTTTAAATGTTTAATATGCCACAAATTTAGAATCCTCTCTCTTCATTTTGTCCCTTTTCTCTTCTCTTCAACTCTCTCTCTCTCTCTCTCTCTCTCTCTCTCCATTTTCTCTTCTATTCTGCTTTACCTCCACCAAATTTGAAAATCTTTGTTTCTTCTAACACACCTTTCTATGAGGCAAACATGGCCAAATCTTAAGATTCTCTCTTGCCCAAATGTGGCTGATTTATTTTTTTATTTTATTTTAATGTTTTTTTTTTTAAATGCACAGATGATGTTTGTGAAAAAATCTGTTAGAAACTTTGAAGTGATTTTTCTTTAGGTGGGGCTTTTTGTCGATATATTGATGTGGGGGTTTTTTTCCCTCTGTTTGGGTTCCTTTTGTTTGCTTTTGATAATAAAAATTCGTCTTTATCAGAAGCTCACTGACTTTTGGCTGTGTTTTTAATTTGTTTGCCTAAGGTAATAATGTTGTTGTGGTTGTTGTAATGAATAGGCATTACAATTTCAGTTCCAATACATTCTGCTTTGCCTTGAGCTGATGTGTTATTCTAGATGGTGATAGCTATATTCTCATAGTTGGTTGTTGAAGTTACAGGTTGTTATGTATATATAATATATGTAGTTATTGTCTGTTGCTTGTTTTGTTGTTGTGTTGAGGGATGTACTAATTGGCTTTCATTAGTTGCTTTATAGCATCTTACTTGCAATGAGAGGTTTTACTGATGTAGAATCAATTATAACAAGAAGCAAATGCAACGATGTATAAGCATCTCTTGTTTAATTAGATTAGTGTTGATGTCTCACGTATATTACTTTCAGCAACCATGTGCCATTTCTTTTTAATTAATTCATGAATTTTACTTGAAGAGGCAATTAGCATTGATGCCCAAATCAGAGCAGTTGAAGTTGCCCTATGAATGAAGGTTGAGGGCTTGAGGCTAAGCTGAAGTGTCAGTGGGAGAAAAAGTAAAGCTGTTAGGATTGAAGTCCAAATTAGAACATTTAGATTTATTTATCTAAGCTAAGATGATGATGAGGTTAATGTGAATGTAAATGTGAGGATAGGGAGATTTTTTCCCCTCCTTAAGTTGAACTCTCTTGTAGTCTTTGACGAATAATGTATTTTTTTTTTCACTCTTTGTTTATATTTGTATAGTAGAGCAATTTTTTTTTCTCTTTAGTTGTAAGAGTCTTTTTTATGTGATATTTATATGATAGTAGAGGGAAAAGAGATATTAGTTGTAAATGACTAATAGAAAAGAAATGCAAAAATATTGAACCTATTTTTCTCTTTATGTCTAAGAGATGTCTAAGAAAATGGGGCAACTCCATGATGTTGCTCGTGAGCATGGGATCCCAATGATGGCACTTGACGAAGCTGTTAGAGCATTCACAACAGTACATCTATAATTTTAGCTATTTAGCACCAATAAAAGTTACTTTATCTATTTCACATACACACATACTGCAGCAGTAGATCTATTTTAGCTTTAAACACAATAAAATAATATATCCCCTACAATAAAATAATATATCCCACTACCCAAAAACATTCACAAAACCAACCACAACCACCTCTACCATCAGCCACAACCACACCCACAACCACCACCACCACCAGCCACAACCACCACTCTACTTTGGCAGCCACAACACGACATAAAAAAAAAAAAAAAAAAAAAACCACAACCACAATCACAAATTCCACAAACACTATTTCTATTTTCAATTCATTGAATCAATCACTTCTAAACAATGATTCGAGGCACAAATCGGTTTGCCATAATCAATCATTTCTATTCTCAATCTTAACCGTGGCGGAGGAGCTCAGATTCTTCGTCTTGATCTTCATGTTTCGAGCCGAGCCGAACCGAAGCCTCCACCCGCGTTGGCGGCGTCGAGGCGAGCTGTGGTGAAGGTGCGAATGGAGGAGTCGTCTTCATCAGAGTTTCAGCGTTTGCGGCTTCAGGGGCTTCCTCGTCGGAATTGTCGTCGGAATCAATGTTGGCGATGGGGCTTGGGGTGGGTCAGTGAGCTGGGTCGGCGGAACAGATCGGCGATGAGGGAGTTGGTCGGCGAGCTGAGGGATGAGGGAGATGAGGGAGCGCCGGCGAGCTAGAGAGAAAAAAAATGGAGGAAGAAAGAAGAGAGAACAGAAGCCGAAGAGAGAGAAAAAAAAAAAGAAAGAAAGAGAAAATGTTTTTTTAATGGAAGAGGAGAGAGAAATTTAATAAAATAATATATTTTTTTTTGCTCTCATGAATAGTGCACATCTAAAGATAGATGTGCACTGTAGCAGTAGAGCTAAAAAAAATAGATTTAGTTCCACTGCTGTGTGCTATTTTAGGGGTTTGATGAGCTAAATTAATACTATATAGCAATATACCTACACTGCTATGAATGCTCTTATTCTTTGTAATGCAGATTTATATTGAGAAGGAAAAATAAATTAATCTTGGTGATCTAGGGCTTGTTTGTTTTAAAAAAACTGGTCACTCATCACTCAGTTTGCCACTGAAACTCAGTTTTTGAGTTTTGAAAACAGGTGAAACCTGTTTTCAGTTTTGGTCATTCACATCCATTTTACTGAGTTTTTGAGCGATGAAAACCGTGATTCAAAACTAATCCAAACAAGTGTTAAGCGGTGGGACCCAGACGATTTGGATGATGAAAACAAAAAACTAAGTGATATCATTCAAAACGCTCTTCATCCAAACAAGCTCCTAATTTCAGTAAACAAATGATTATTTCATTGCAAATCAATGTAATGCAACACCCACACACTAACACAACTATCATTTCAATGTAAATCAATGTAATGCCATTGATCTTATAAAATAGATATTGATTTGATGTGATTATTCGAGTATTCAGTTATTAAAAATCAATGTAATGTGACTTCCACACATTGACACAACTATATCTAAAAATTAATGTAATGCGACACCTATAGTTGATGATAGGCACCCAACTAATAACATAAACTTGATAACTAACTAGCAAACAATGTAATCCTATCCTCTACACTTCCAAAAGTTTAGGAAATAAGTTGTTAATAATTTCTATCTCCAACAAACAAATCCTACTGGCTAAAGAAACCAGCCAGCCTTCAATCTTGAACTTCATCACCTATCCATCTCATATTCATGTTCAACTTGTTGATCCTCATCCTTGCCTTGTTACTCTTCCTCATCTTCATCCTTGGCAAGCTGAGACTCCCTCTCTCCAAGCAAGTGTCTTCCAAGTTTGTCTGAATCATAACACAAATCATTAGGTTAATGTTCATCAATAAAAATCTATTATCTAACCACTTCAGGGTAACATCTATCTAGTATAGGACTGTCTAGCCACTGCTACAACTATTGTGTACACTTGTAGATGTTAGTTACAGCAGTTACAAGTAGTTATAGTTGGTTACATGGCTGTTACAGTTAGTTACTTTTTAGGCGAAAAACATATTTTAGTCTCTACATTTTTAAGCGATTCCCATTTTAGTCCCTACATTTTATTTTTACCACTTTTAGTCCCTATCCTGAAAAACGCTTTCTGTTTTGGTCCCTGCCGTTACTCATTTAACAGAAATATCCTACGTGGCAAACGGTCCAACAGTAAATGCTGACGTGTCTATTCAAATAATATTAAAAAAAGCCACGTCAGATAAAAATAATATTTAAAAATGCCACGTCAGCAATTTAATTTTTGAAAAAAGCCACATCAGATAAAAATAATATAAAAATTTCTAACCTAATTATTTTTTTTTTTAAAGAAAAGAAATTAGTTAAATTAATTTTTTTTCCTTTTTTTTGGAAGAACATGAAGAACGTGTTCTTCATTTTTCTTCCCCACAAACCCAGTAAATCATACACCACAAACCCAGAAACCCAGAAATCAAACCACCCACTGCCGAGCAATTCATACCCAAACCCAATACCTAACTCACCAAACACCTAAACAAAAAATCACCAAACACCCAAACAAAACCCAAAGGCACGACCACCACCACCTCGAATAGAACCCAGCCACCACCAAAACCCGGCTACCAACGAAACCCAACTACCGAAACGCCAACCAAACTGATCCAGCAAGCACCAACGAAACCCAATTAATGAAACCCAGCCACCAAACAGACCCAGCAAGCACCAAATCTCACCACCAAACTGATCTAGCAAGCATCGAAACCCACCACCAAATGGATCCAGCAAACACCGAAAAAAACCCACCACCGAAACGCCACCACTAAAACCCAGCAACCACCAATTCGATCCAACCAAAACTTAGTTAGATGAGAAGAGATAGATGAGTGAAACATGCTGTGAATAGAGAAAGAGGAATGGGAAACATAGAAGAGAGATATAGAGGGAGAGATGGAGAACTGTGAATAGAGAAAGAGGAATGGCAAACATGCTTTTTATTTTGTAAATCTGAGTGATTTTATGGTTTTGGTTGCTAAGAAAATGCAAGAAAAGAAAAGTAAATTTTTAATTTTTAATTTTCTGGGCAAGCTTAGTTGGGGAAGAAAAATGAAGAACACGTTCTTCATGTTCTTCCAAAAAAAAGGAAAAAAAATTAATTTAACTAATTTCTTTTCTTTAAAAAAAATAATTAGGTTAGAAATTTTTATATTATTTTTATCTGATGTGGCTTTTTTCAAAAATTAAATTGCTGACGTGGCATTTTTAAATATTATTTTTATCTGGCGTGGCTTTTTTTAATATTATTTTAATAGACACGTCAGCATTTACTGTTGAACCGTTTGCCACGTAGGATATTTCTGTTAAATGAGTAACGGTAAGGACCAAAACGGGAAGCGTTTTTCAAGATAGGGACTAAAAGTGGTAAAAATAAAATGTAGGGACTAAAATGAGAATCGCCTGAAAATGTAGGGACTAAAATGTGTTTTTCACCTACTTTTTAATTGCTTAGCTATTGGGAATTGTTTAAGTGAGATGCTAATTGTAAAATCATCAATGAGAATTCAGTTGTTTGTTCAGTTCTTTCCTTATGCATTCCCTCTCTTCTCAATCTCCATTTCCATCTCCTTATGCAGGTTCTTAATTCACCATTGCATCATTAACTGTATTCAGAAATGCATTAAAAAGCACACAAGTTTGCTAACAATAAAGGCTAATGATGCCCAACTTCTATCTTTATTTAATAAAAATATAAAACTCAATAGTAAAACAGGCAATGGAGAAGGCATAATTTATAGTATCAATTATTACCTTTAGTTATGAAAGTAAGAATTTGTTCATGAAGGCATAACGCCTCTGCCCATGCATATATGCCAAGAAAGCATTGTGGGAAAATCAAAATTTTGCAAGCAACCAAAAAAACAAATGCAAATAAATGAAAATTCAAACTCAAAGAGAAATTTATGAATCAATTACCAAATATCAATATCTAAGTGTGACAAATCTATACTAATTTGGAAAATTTATAAATGAAGAAACAAAAAACACTTGGAAGATTCCAATCATAAATCCAAGAATAGCATGCATTTTATCAAATAATTACATAAGTAATCCCAAGATACCAGAAAAGAACCAAATGTATGTAACATTTCAACTTAGATTTACTTCGCACACTGTAATGCATGTATATATGTAGAGACCAAAAAGATCACAACACTAACAAACAAGGAACAAAACTTGTTTGTTAGAAACATCATTCCACTAAGTACCCAAAACAAATACAATTCAAGAAACATCATTCCATCAAACACTAACCATAATCATCAAAGAGATCAACATGGGTATCAAAGGAAACAAAAAAAAAAAAAAAAAATCATCAAGAACATCCATGGCAGAAAATTTCACGGCCAAGAAAATCCGGGAAATTCGTCATACCAAAACATAAGGGAAATAGACTCACCCCATTCATTGCTTGAAATATTTGTGATTGCTTGAATCTTGGAGCAAGAATTATCATCATTAGTTGGAGGAACAACATACCTTAAGGTCTAGAAGGTTTTTAGATTGCCCATTAAAGCATTTGTCTATCCAGGATGAGAAGGCCATGGATTACAGGGAGGAAAGGTGAAGCGATGAGAGGGGTAGTACTGAGGTTGCCGTCGCTGCCCAGTGGGAATTGTAGAAGATGACCCAACTTTGGCAGAAATACATTTTGTTTGGCGTTTGGGGAAAATTATCCCATGGAATAGGAAAACGTATTCTGATATTCCATAAACCAATTTGGAAGTTTTCAATGCCAAAATTTCAATACCCGCCCATTTTCATCTCAAATTTGAATTTGCTAATTTGAATGTATCTCAGAATTGACGGGTTAAACGGACTTTAGAATATCAAATTAAAGTGGAATGACATGGCAGATAAACTTATGTCATCAATTTTTAATGAGGTGTCTTTTGTTTATTGGCTGGGACTACAAGGTCAGCAAGGTCAGCTTGCTGACCTTGTAGTCCCGGACTAGCTAAGAATTTCCCATGCTTCAGTCATTGACATTAGGCCATAGATTCAACTCAAGTAGCAAGAAGGGGTCCAACCTGGGAATATACAGAAATGGGCCAGTGAAAGAGGCCAGTATGGTCTCGATCAAATTTGGATTTTGTCGCCACCAAACCCAACTGGGCTTTAAAATTATTAGTATTTTAGCTTATTTTATTGAAAGAGTACAATGAAAAAGAGAGAGAAAGAATAGTCCTGTACCCAAAAGAGATCCTCCTCGCTCTCTCTAGCAAACCCAGCCAAAGCAGCAAGATTCCGGGACTTAGAGAGCACTGACAGAACTTAAATTGGACACTGGATATTTGGGGAACACAAAGGCAACAATTGCATATAAGGCCTCCCCACCGCCACAAGTGAAAGCTTATCTTTGATACTATAAAAAGTTTAGGACCACACACTTTGACACAACTTAAATACGTGACAAACAGTGATTGGATTAATTTTCATTAAGTAATAGTGGTAGACTCAAGTGATGTAACCAATCACATATTGACAAATATGCAAGTTGTGTCAAAGTGTATGAAAGAGTATGTATCCACAAAATAACTGTACATACTATCAATATATTTACTTAAAATTAGTATTTTAGCTTAGTTTTATAATTTTAAGTTTTAACCTCCAATTACTTAAAAGGTATAAATAACTAAATAAGATATGAGCATGCCCCCAAACATCAAACTGAATTGCTTAGTATTGAACTTAAATTCTTTTGATATAAAAAGAAAGAAAGGAATAAAATTTACAAAACAACTATAAAATAGTCGAGTGACCATTTTCAACCATTCTGGTGATGATTTCGAACTCAATTTGTATTTAAAATAAAATTAAATGAATAGTCTTAAACTTTTAATACTTACTTAGACTTTTTTACGTCTACTCATTTGCCGCTCTTTGCAAACATGATCATCCTAGTTGGCCTTAACGAGACAGCAGTTATAGTAGTGCATTTTGACAAAGTTTGCATCCATGATTATCTTACTCACTTGCCGCTCTTTGCAAACATGGTCATCCTCCTTATTTGATATTTTTTAGCAAAACAATTCAAGGTGTTTTATTAAAGATTTGATAATATATTATCAAAAAAACTGTAAATTTGTTAATTGTGCATATATATATATATATATATATAAACACACAAACATGGCATATTTGAGTTTATACTAACGGTGGTTTCAAAAAACGGTTCTAAATGCATTAGTTTAAGACATATTTTTAAAATTTACAATTAATTTTTTGATGACTTTACATAATTCGCATAAAAATAATATCAAAATTTTTTAAAATAATTTATTATATTTTTTCCTAAAAGTACTAATTAACAAAAGCTTTCTTTCCATCACCCCATGGCGAAACTTTTATAAATGAAATGAATTGGTGGTCTTAAAATTATTTAAAAAAAAAAAAAAAAAGAGTCGGTGGGCCTGGGAAGTTTCTTTTCTTTGCTTTACTTCTCATTATACCACTAGTACCTATTGAGTTTATTAAATAATAATAATAATTAATAATAAACGACTTGTGACTCTGAGACTCAGAATTTAGTCTTTATTTAATTTAATTTAAATATGTTGGGTTCAAGAAAGGTAAATACTAAATACCAAACCTGGGGCAGCCAACCATGGTGGCACAGAAAACCATTAGCACCTAGATGTCCAGAATTACCCGGTAATTGACTCACTACCCCCACCGTCATTGACAAAAATACAATTGTTGAAAAAGAAACTCAGGGTCAATTTCGTCATTACAGACAATTCTGAAGCCTATATATATATAAATAAAAAAGAAAAACAGACAGCTTGTCTAAAATTATAAATGCCTTTAGATCCAAATCAGCAAAGCAACATCTCTCTAAGATAATCAGAGAGACCAAGACCAAATCTTTCTTTATTCATTGCTCAATCAATTTTGGGTTTTGGGTTTTTCTTTTATTAATTAAGTTTTAACAATGGCGAAAGGAAGGTACAGTCGGTTACATGGGAAGAAATGGTCGACGATTACGCTTGTGTTGTTCATGCTTTTCGTGCTCTCTCTTGTTCTTCTAATGCTTTTGGCTCTTGGGATCGTCTCGCTTCCAATCAGTAGCGATGATTCTCCACCGAATGATCTCAGTTCCTTTAGACGCAGGATTGTTACGAGGTATGGAGTTTGACCCATTTGATGATTCTATGTCTTGTGGGTCTCTGACTCTCTCTGTGTGTTTGATTTGTGAGTGAAAATTGAATTTTTTTCTTTTTTTTCTTTTTTTTTTTGGGCAGGAGTAAAGGATTGGGAGAGAGGAAGGAGCAGTGGACTGAAATTCTTTCATGGGAGCCCAGGGCTTTCATTTATCACAATTTCTTGGTTTGTAAAATTTTATATACTTTTTTTGTGGTTCTTTTTTTGATATGGGATTAGAAATTTAGATGTATTTGTTGGGTTATATTATGAAATACTAATGTGATTGCTTGTCCATTATGGGTTTTATGGTTTTGATTTCAAGATTCTCAGTGAAGGGTTGGGTGGGGAGTGTGGATAGCAGAAACATTACATATGTGTTTTCATTAGCAATCAAGTGATGTTACAATTCAAATCTTTTATCTTCATCTATCTGGAATTTTAGCTGTGATTTATTTTTCCACATTTATTCCTTATGTATCCAAAGAGCTGGTTTGAGAGTTGTTGAAGTCTTCTTGATCTTGTCAAGTCTATATAAATGAATTTCGGTTGTGCACCCAAGATATGAATTTTGTTAATGCACAAATGGCTGACTTAGTAGATATAGATTGATATTTATTGTATGAGAATATTAATTCCTTCTATTATTTTGAACAGTCTAAGGAAGAATGTGAGTACATGATAAGTCTTGCTAAACCTCATATGAAAAAGTCGACTGTTGTTGATAGCAAAACTGGTCGGAGCAAAGATAGCAGGTCTGCATTTCCAACCCCTCTATCTGCATTATGTGATGTTGTTGGTATCATATTGTTCAAAAATTAATTATATACTATTTACGTAGGCATCTAAGGCACTAGACATTACTGTTTGCAGGGTTCGTACAAGTTCTGGAATGTTTCTGAGGAGAGGGCAGGATAAAATTGTTAGGGATATAGAGAAAAGAATAGCAGACTTCACATTCATACCTGTTGGTATGAGATTCAAAACCATACCTATAAAAATTTGGATTTGGTTTTCATTAACTATTTTGTTTATTAATTTTTATAATTGATCGTTATTTTGTTCTCCAATTATCAAACTAGAGGCATTTAGGCATTTATGTGCTAATTGGAGTGTGACATTGATTTATAGTGCTTAGCTACAGTTGGATTTCTACTCTCCTCCAACATTTTGCTATGTCTCATTACGATGACTGTTCTGACCTGCTGCTATCTGTCAGTTTCCGCATTCATTTCATAAGGATAGGAGTTTCTGATTCCTAAGCCAGTTAACATGCTGCCTTGTAAGCAGTGAGCGTAATATTATCATGGGTTGTTGGGTGTCTTTTTGAAAGATTGTGCATTCTTACCTTCTTAATTGTGCATGATTGCTTGTACTCACTGTATGACTATGTATAACTGTTGTGACTAACCCAATTGTTGGAGAGGAATCATCACACCTATTAGGAATGGGACACTAGGATAGGAGTGGTGCACATATTGAATAGCAGGTGGGGCACATTTGAAATTCAAACACTTAGTTTCTTTACTAGTATACCTCAATCACATGTACTGAATTGAAATGTTTTTGAGATTATTGGCCTTATGCTTGCTTATCTTTTTTGAAACTTCCATCTCTTGCTTTTATAGTTCTGGAATTTCTGCATGTGGGTTGGTGGAAATTATGAGATACGTAAAATCTAATTGTATGAATAATGGCTTATGAATGTAAAGATGAGGGGAGCTGCAGTTAAGCCTGAATATGTTTGAGAAGAGTATGGAAATTTCTCATGGTGACATTTCAATGTACAGAACATGGAGAGGGACTTCAAGTTCTCCACTATGAAGCAGGGCAGAAATACGATGCTCACTTTGATTATTTCCTTGATGAGTTCAATACTAAGAATGGGGGGCAGCGGATTGCTACTCTTCTCATGTATCTGTAAGATTGTATTCCCTCTTTTTCATGATCTGAACCTATCATCTTGTAAATTTGCGTGATGCATACTAATTGCTTCAAATTTCCTTTTATCCTTTTTGATACTTTTTCCATGGATGCAGGTCAGATGTTGAAGAAGGAGGCGAGACGGTGTTTCCTGCAGCAAACCAAAATTTTAGTTCTGTGCCATGGTGGAATGAGTTATCTGAATGTGGTAAACAGGGTCTCTCTGTCAAACCAAAAATGGGTGATGCATTGCTGTTTTGGAGCATGAGGCCTGATGCCACACTTGATCCTTCAAGTTTGCACGGTTAGCAATTCTTTAATTTATTAATTCTCAATAAATGATCAGATCTGTAGTTTGTGTTACATGTTAGAAGAATAGGAGGCTTTATCTTTTGTGCTGTGATCTAAAATCTACTGTTGGGTCTTAGTTATTTAATATTTATTAGTTAATGACTTAAATTTATTATACATATATGGTTTGTGCTAGGTGGTTGCCCTGTGATTAAAGGGGACAAGTGGTCATCTACAAAGTGGATGCATGTTGAGGAGTACAAGATTTAAGCCATTTTTTTTATAGGTACTTCTCAATTCCCTAGTAGTTAATGATTCACACTGCAGTCGTCATTCCAGGTTGTTATCACTTCTGTTTTTCAGTGAAATTGTTCAATCTTTTGATTCTTTGATATCTTTGTTCTTGAGGAACTTATACCCAGATGATATTTTATTTTATTTTTGTTCATTTAAATATTATGGTACAAGATAAACTCCTTTTTTCATAATTTTACCGAATGAATTAACCTTATGGATATGGATATGGATATGAATAACTTTACCATTATCAATCAATAAAAAGGAGGAAGAAAAAAAGAAGGTAGTCGATGGAACCTGCTCATAAGTTCTTTTTGCAATTATAATTTTCTTTATGGAAGTTGTATCCAGCGACTAGCTTTACTTGACTCAAATGGGATATTATTTGATGTTAAATCCATTGTATATTTCTTTTTGGCAGAAGACCAGGATGAGTATGTTGTGCCAATAGTGTACGTAGTAATTTCAAACACAATGTGGAGTCCCTTTCAACTCAGATGCCTTGCTCAAGCCTTCACTTTGATGTACTATTCGTACCATTCTAATCAAGATATATTTTTGGCCGTTGCTTCTTCTGAAGAACAAAATAGGCTTCCTCTGCTACAGAGAGTGTATACTTTTGAGTTGCAAATTTATTAGGAGATAGGTAGTTGGGTTGCAAATGATATGTCGATAGCCAACTTGTAAACTAACAGAATAATCAATAGAATGCACATGTAATCCTTTTTGTTATCCTGTAACCTGTTCATCATTTATTGAGTGTTTGGGCCGAAGACTTAAGTAGCAAGAAGCGGTCCGGCCCAGGGATTTCTGGACTTGAGTCTACATAATTTTTCCGCAGCATTGGTCTTGTGGGATAGTAAGAGGTCCAAGGTTAGGCCAGGTTGTGCTCATGCTTGTACTTGGCCCAATTTGCTCAACATGGCCCTGATCAGGATGAGGGGTTCTCACGGTCTATTGGGTTTGATCCAAGTGTGCTCGCGGGTCTATTGGGTTTGATCCAAGTGTGATCGAGTTCTAAACTTAGCACTCAAACGATGCCAATTGATATGCATCAGGTGATTGACCGACAATAGTTTTTGTATTGATCTCATCCAGCGCAAATGAGATCAATCAAGGTGAAAGATGACATAGCAGAACTTGGATTAGTTTCAAAAACTTGGATTCGATAATAATAATAATAAAAAAAATCTATGAAAAGTAAAAATGAGTGAGAGAGAAGAATTATCTTATGTGCCAGTTGTATGGAGCACATCTCTCATAAGCATGTGATCCTATGTATGTGGGACTCGCATGGGATCCACATGCTTGTGAGAGGCGTGCTTCGTAAGATTCAACACACAAAAACTCAGTTGGATTTGATAATTTTAAAAAATATATATGAAAAAGTAAAAATATGAGAGAGAGAGATAGAAAAATTATCTTATGAGCCAGTTGTATAGAGCACGTCTCTCACAGGCATGTGATCCTATGCATGTGGAATCCACATGCTTATGAGAGATGCACTTCATAAGACAAGCACACGAAATATTGTCACAAAGAAGTGGATGATGTTAAACAAAAAAATAAGGGGGAAGGAGGAATACATGTCAAAATAATAGAGGGGTAAAATCTAACGCGCCCAATAAAATTAATCCATGTGTCCATTAGATAAGGTTAAAAGGATTGGTTTGGGCATATGATAGGGCTATTTGATTTTAATTCCACCAACCCAACGTTCGACCAAAGTTAAAATCTAGTTCCAAATGATCTAGGTGAATGAAATCGTCAAAAATCAATTGGATCATATTGGAATGAATGAGATTCAAAGTTTAGATCTAGTTTTAACCCAACCATGAAATGAAAAACACTCGAAATCAGAAAAAGTTTAGTTCCAAACATGTTTGGATTTATCTTGCTATAACCAATTATGTGTCAATTGAAAAGACTATCTATGTGTAGTTTTAGTTAGACAAGTCATGATTTTTTAAAGTAATATACATTGATAGTCTTATAATTTGCTATGTGATAGATTGAAAAAGATAGCTTCAAACAGGTTTGGAGCCTAATTTTGTCCCTTAAAATCGATTAAATCGGGGTTGGATTTTTGAAATACAAAGTTTGGTTCAAAACCAATGTGGGCTATCTTTTCCAACCCATTACATAGCGAATTATAAGACTATTTATATGTATTATTTAAACAAGTCACATATCTAATTAATAAAATTATGTGACTAAAACTACACGTAAATGATCTCTTCAATTACCATACAGTGAGCCAAACTTTTTCTATTTTTGAGTACCCAAGTATGATGAGATTCTTGTTTTGTCAACAAAATGAAGAAAAACTAGAGCACAGTGTACAGATAAAAAGTGAGTTTGGAGCACACATTCCACAACAGCATTGGCTTTTCAGGGTGAAGACACCTCTTTAAAGAGAGCAATTTTTATACGTAAACATTCATACAACAAAAGAATTCTTATGGTTGTTGGTCTGGATGACATTTATGAAGATAAATAAGCATAAAAGGATCATACAGTGTTATAACAGTACAAAAGAATGAAGAAAAAAAATCACAGATTTGTTACGTAAGACATCCTAAAAATTCCAACTTCACTGCAACTGGGGAGCGACCACTAGAACTTTGGATCTTCATTTTTAATTATTGAGCCATATCATCCACAAAAGGCTGCTGGAGCATCAGGTATTGGAAATGCACATGGTTTACTTAGCCGATGTCTTTGCCATTGCCTTCACCTGCATGCTATAAGCGTATGCCAATCCCAAGTTGGCTATTCAGTTCCGGTTCTGGGTAGCCTTTACATTGTGAGCTTAATCAAATTCAATCATTCCTTAAATGAAGGCTGCACATCAAATGCTTGATAATTAGAAAGGTCTACAATGGGCAATATTAACCAATCAATAAGATCATTTGTTTAGGATGGATTTTGTGTTGCTAAGCCAACTAGTCCATTCTAGGTATTGAAAAGTCTTGATTGAAATGCTAGTTTTTAGACTCCATTCCTTTCCATCCCATTCCATTTTTTTATTAACTCCCAAACCTGATCATGCATTTTGAAAGGCAAATACCTTCTGTGTACCAATTTTACGAAGTTGGCTCAGGATTTCAGCAAAATCTGCAGGTGGAGGGCATGAAAAGTATACATTCTCCATTGTGTGTGGGTGCTTAAACCTACAAAAGAATAGGCAGCAGTAACTAATCTGTAACACCATTTATAAAAAGAAAACATTGAAAATAAGCTTTATCCTCTAACCCAAGGGCCAGAGCATGGAGGCAAGGCCTTTCCAATCCAGAAACCAGTTGCAAAAGTTGCCCATGATGGCTTGCTGCAGTTCTAGGCCGAAGCAGTGACAAGGCCATGCTCTTGGTCCCTCCATACACCTCATCACCTAAAAGAGGCATTCCCAAGTATTTTGCATGTGCACGTATCTACTTCAAATAAAGCAATCCAGGATTGTGAGGTATGAATACAGAAATAAAAAGAAATTCATCACCAATTAGTGTTTTATGTACTTGGATTACATTTCTCAATTTGGTCATTTAAAAAATTAGAGAAAATGAAAAGTGTGGGGTATGAGGCAAAAGATTGCAAAATTACATGGAACCCTGTAAGTGTTTTTTATACGTTATATGGATTATACTGAGATTGTGAGATATGAATTACATAAATAAAAAAAATTTCATAACCAATTAGTGTTTTATATACTTGTCACATTTCTCAATTTAGTCATTTAAAAAATTAAAGAAAATGAAAAGTGGGGGTATGATGCAAAAGATTGTGAAATTACATGGAACCCTGTAAGTGTTTTTTATATGTTATATGGATATTACTGAAAACAAATGCATGCACAGTCATCATTCAGAAGGCTCAGCACAGGCCAAGCATATATCCATTGTCAAATGACAAATAAAATAAAAAACCAATGGGGCTTAGTTGGACACTAACATGTTAGATACAAAATTTGTCATCACACAGTGAACATGCTTAAATGTATGAGTGACCCCTATAGTAATGATCAAGTAACTTCGAAGAAGAGAGAACTGGGAAGTACTATATATTGATCTTATGGAAAGAGACACAAATAAGCAACCTTTCTCAAATTAAATATGCAAGGCAAATGTCATTGGGGCAAAGAAGTATTAAAAATGAAAATAACATTGCTCCAAAGAAAAACACTTGAAAGATACAAAATTATAAGAAAAGGTGCAAAGCTAGCGTTGCTAGCAAGAAATATAAGAGATTGGAAAAAAAGGCACTTTAATGAAAAATACCAGCAATACGAAAAACAGAGCCTTACCCAAAAAGCACGGATTTGAAAACACTAATAAGAAAACTTGACAAGACTTCTAGGTGAAGTGACTTATTTGGAAAAAAAAAAAAAAAAGATTTTGAAGTGACTTCAGTTCAGTAGCTATTTTCCTCAATAAAGGCATGTTTTAGTTCAAACATTACTAGTCTTCCACTAGGATTCATGTCCAAACCATCAGAAGAAAACCACCATTAATAATTTAATGACACTTGGGATTTAGAGAAACTGTGCTACTGTTCTGCTTTAATTCAATTCAACCTAACCTAACACCACAAATCGATTCTTAACTTTATCAAAAGAAATATACTGTTTTTTACCATTTCACTAATAAATTTTATTTCTTTCTGTAAGTAAAAAGCATATCTGCTCTAGCAGAAAGTCGGATCCTAGGAGTTGAGATATTCTAAGCTCCTTACCAGTGTGAGCAGAAAACTCATTATGCAAACAACCACTCCCTTAATTTACAATAGGTTCTGGTGGACATTTGTAAAGGGCTCCAGAGTACACATTTAAGAAATCATAATGGATATTCTAAAAGCATACATTCAATATGATGGTTTCATGAACATGGCACCAATATTCAATGAATGCATTTAGTCATCAGTGTTTGAATATGCATTTAATATTTTGTTTAACCTTTGAGTTTCAAATTATACACTATGCAGTACCTGATGAGTGCGTCCAGTTTCTAATCTCCACTCAACCAATGCAGAACCACCGCCAGCAAGTATTTCTATTACTTTGTACCTGATACAGTTTCAGGCTTCAGGCAAAAGTAATATACCAATATATGTTGTTTAATAAGCAACCAACTTTAATATGCATGCACCATAACTTGATAAAGGTTTGACTTTCTTTACCTCTAATGAAGCCTACGCACCCATTGATTAGGGATGCTAATGCAATATTAGCAGAAGTAACAGAACATGTTAATCTTATAGAATCTTTTTATTTCCCCCCATAATCTTATAAAATCATTTTGACACCACTTATACCTAAACATTCTTCTATAAACCTTCAGCATCAGAATACAAGCAATCCCAATAGAATGAAGCTTTATGAGTATCAGATAATAGTTTGCATAGCACAGAATTAAGATATCGCTTCATTTCTTTCAAGCTAACTTGTATTGTTGCATCAAATGCACAATTCATGTTTACATTTACAGTCTGCTCACATTTAAATCCTAATTGATGCTTCTTTTCTTCTGTTTCATTTTCAATGACCACCTGAATTTTATATACAAACCAATCACAATTACCATTCACAAGATGTGGGTTCCTTTCTTTTCTTATATTCCAACTACTGTAGATGTGTAAGCAAAATATAAAATGCATATGTTGGGATGAAAGAAAATTTACTTTGGTTCAAAGAGCTTTGTCCACGTTAATATATATGGCAAATAAATGAGGATTGCAGCATAGTGGAAACCAAATCCACTAATCCCAAGACCAAGACCCATTGGCATATTTGGTAAGTTTTTTTTTGGATAAGTATATTTGGAAAGTATTTGAGTCATCCTAATTCCTATATTTCACTACTATAGGTGTCAGAGGTTCAGCTCTGATAGGAAGGTAGTATAAATCCTCAGGAACTGAATCCCTACAGCCATATTCATCAAGACTCTTGAGACTAGGCAGAGTTGCACTGATAACCAACTTAATTCTATGCAAGGTATGACCACATATTAGTCATAGCAACTCTACTACCATATGACGGTCATAATAAAACCTAATATATACTACATTGACATTATTCTCTCTCCTGTTTTAGTTGCATTTACCAACATTGTGAAGCATAACTTCAAGCAACAGACAAATACAATACTTGTAACATGATAAAGAAAGTAATGGAGGACCATCAATCACCTACTAGCAGCATGACGGGCCTGTCTAGAGTTGTTTGATCCAGGTATAGCAGCCATACGAATCCGATTATTTACATCACGACCAATTGGCACCTCAACACGTCCAGCAATTGGAGATGGAATTCCAGAAGTAAGACTGATGTATACTCTTTGGATAGTGTGTAGCTTAAATTGTTCAGATAAATGGGCATGCGAGTGTTCATCCTGCCATCAAAGTGAAATAGTCCAAGGGACTTAGCCAAGCTGGGGATTAGCCACTGCAAATTCAACTATTATATACAGAATAAGCTAGTGTGTCTGGTTCTGTAGAACAGTTCTCAAGGGAGAGAGGGGGGGGGGGGGGGTGTTGTTGGGGAATTACCTTTGCAACAACAAGTAATCCACTAGTGCCTTTGTCCAATCTGTGAACAATCCCTGGGCGAATAGATGCCCCACTTATGCTAAAATTTAACTCGTTAGGGCTTTTATCAGTACTCAAATCATCATCAGAAATATCCTCAGCATCAGAAAGAATTTCCTCGTTTGAAAATGCAGCAAATGGAAGACTGCAATGATGAAGAATGCCATTAACAAGTGTGCCAGAAGCATTCCCAGGCGCTGGATGCACAACCTAAATCAGAATCAGAATGTCATTTGTAGTGTCAAACTGAAATTGACATTAATGAAGATTTCTGAAGCTTGACCATGAATGTTATGCTCTCTCTGTGTATAGGATGAAGGAAAAGAAAATTGTAATTTCACAAGGTGTTGGGGGGAACCGAGATAAAGCAAGCTGTGTATATCATGGCCAGCATGTGCTACCAACATGATTCATTCTAAGATTTCAGTTGTACTTGTCCTTTTCTTTATCTTCCAATCAATCAAACAATGCAATTTGTTGTGTCAAAGGTCAATTTTAAGCATGACCAGCAAGCTGAATTTCAAGAATATTTTAACAAGCAATCAGTTGGTACTTGTTTTTTCAACTGCATGGTTTGAAGTCAATTATTTTCTTAATTGTCAGAAAGAAGTGACTCCCTAGTTGTTTCTGAATTATATGAATATTTAAATAAACACTAAACATGATGTATCTGGCATCAGTCAAAAGAATGACATCTTATAGATTTATAATCTGCATTAGTTTGCTAGAAAATCCTGAATTTCAACATTGACATAACTAGGGGTGTTCGCGGTGCAGTTCGGTGCGGTTTTTGGTCATTTTAAGCACTGCACTTTGCAGTGCAGTTTGACCAAAACTATAGCCGCATCGCACATCAATTTTGTGGTCACGTGCGGTGCAATGCTGTGTATAAGATGCGATTTGGTCGGTTTTGAGATGGTATTTTTTTCAACATGTCATGAAAAATTTCTAATTTACTATTAATAATAATGACAATATTAATGACAATATGACAGTAAGTTTTCCAATAAAAAAAATGACAGTAAGTTTTTTTTTTTTTTAAATAAAACCATGACCTAAAAGTACAACAAATATATAGTTTATACAAAACAAAAAAATTATATTAAACTATTGAACTTTTGATTTTGTGAGAGTGAGAGTGTGAGATGGAGAAGTAAGCGAGGTTTTGAACTTTTGATTTTATATTTAACCAAATCGAAGTTGTTTTTAACATGAAACTGGAATGCACTAACACTAGGTTGGTCACTTACTTCATATAATATTAAAATTTTAATATATATTTAATATAAAATAAATAAATATATGTGGGTGCGGTGTGGTTTTGTGTGGTTTTCTTATCATAAAACCACACTCCACACCACACAATGCAGTGCGGTATGGTTACTTCATTTTGCGGGTAGTTTTAGTCAATTTGGGTGCGGTCGTGCGGTTTGAGCAGTTTGATAAACACCCCTAGACACAATGGATGAACTATAACTTGAGACTATAAACGTGAGTAACATGACAATCAAATGATGTTCAATAGAATAACAAATTTGATAGAGACTCAAAAAAAGGTATAGTTTGAGTTATTTTACCATGTGTGCAGGCTTGTTAACGACTAGTACATGCTCATCTTCAAAAACTATATCCAAAGGTATGTTTTCTGGCTCAGCCCTCAAGGGTTGCAACTCTGAAATAGTGCAATTTACCATATCTCCAGCTTTGACATTGTGTGACACCTGCTTGCATCAAAACTGAAATCTATAATTTGCAATATAGAAGAGGTCCAGGAAAATCAAATACAGAGAACAAACAAGAAACTCCCACAAAACATGATGTCATGAAACTTTACCAAGCACACGCCTTAGATTATAACTAACAAGTGACCGACATGGCATTTCAGGTTGAAAGCTCTGATTCCATGATTGCAACTAGAACCATTTGGATAACAAATAAATTTGCAAAATGGAACCATCTCAAGGAAATCTAGAATCAATTAATGGGATACTATCATCTATAACGTGCTTAATTTGACGTGATTGTATTGAAAATTAAAATTCCTTCAACACGCCACCAACTAAATTAATGCAGCTTCAACTAGGGAAGCCCCATTGGTCAAAAAATGGCCTAATAAGGTTTCGTTTGGATATGAGGATTCAAAATCAAAGGATTTGAAGAATAAATCATAAGTACAAACAGATTGATATAAATTTAACACCACATGATGATGATATTATTTTTGGGGATTTTTCTCGAAGAAAAACTCTTATAATATTATGAATTTGAAATGACATCTTCTACTTTGTCATCTTAAATCCATATATTAATTAAGCTCAAACCCCTCCATAAATTCCATCAATAGAAAAGAAAAAAAATGTCATTTCATAATCCATACTCTATTCAATTAATTTAAACTAAAAAATTGAAATCCAAATACAAATTAACCATAAACAAATTTGACGGATTGTGCTACACGCAATTTGTTAAAACTTCTTCACATACACACAGTCCAATATCTCAACCACAGATATACTTATTTATACAACAGCGAAATTGTTCATTGAGAGCAAAAATCTCTCTCAAAACAATGAATCGAATTTAACACCGACTTTCTAAATTTCCTCTAGTAATTGAAGAAAGCAAGGATATGGTTCTTTGCAAAACCAAAACGCTATCAGTGATAATTCTCGGTTCATAGATAATTTACAATCGCATGCACACATTTATATATTTATTCACTTTCCTATCATTTTAATGGTGCATTTGTTCCAAAAAACAATATCTTCAAATGAATATCATAAGAAAAGAAGAAGAAGCAAAGAATTGAAGAATACCTTGTCGACAATGCGGCCATTGACAGAGACGAGGCCGGAGCGAATACTGGACTGGACGCGAGCTCTACTGATGCTGCTAATGCGAGAAGAAATCCAAGAATCAAGCCTGAGCTTTCCTGAGTTGATATCCACAGTCTCTTCCAGATTGACTCCGCCGTAATTGGCTCGTCGGCCGGCGAGGGATTGTTGGCCTTCATCAGAGTTTGGAGCAGCAGGAGTGGCTGTGAAGGTTCTCAAAAACTTAGAATGAATTCTAGGGTTTCGAGGGGAGAAGGAGAAAAGAGAAGGTGAGGTTTGAAATAGTTTTGAAGAAGAAGAAAATGAGCAAGAAGAGTAGTAGTAGAGGGAGAGCATGGTCTCCACTCTCCTCCTTCTGTTATTTTTGTTGCTTTCCTTTGGTTTCGGTCCTTTCGGATATAAAGTGGGGAAGGGAAAATGAGAAGAGAACGACATCGTTTTATGAGAAACCTTGATCAACCGAGCTCACTATGTAGTTCAATTGATTTTATTCCGTACTCGCTCGAGGTTATTATCAAATTAGGTTATATATTTATATGTACGACCGGGGTTAGAGATGCCAATTTTTTTCCGCTCTGCTTAATCCGCCTTTTCCCGCTTTGACTAGCGCGGGTTTTCTCCATTCTGCAAAGGTGGTGGGGTGGGAATGTGGCAAGATTTTAGCCCCACACCATGAGGCGAGGCGGGGATGGGTTTAGACTTTTTAGACCCACCCCGCCCTGCGTTGCTAAGGATTATAATTGTAAATTTTTTATATCCTAAAACCCTACTATTTAAATAAACATATCAATATTAGCTTATTTTATTCTACCTAATGTGGTTCTCTGCCTTTATTTTGTTATGTGTTATACTATGAGATTTTTTTTATGATTGTCTTGTTAAACACTTGGATATATTATTCAATTTCTTCTAAAAATTGATTTGATTTGATGCGATATATTTAGTTGTAATTTCAAATATATTTTTATCAATGAAATAGGTTTCATTAAAAAAATTGTACTAGTTGTAGGGCAAATCAACAAAAAGTAGAGTTTTACGGGATGGGGCAGGGTTTCGTGGGGCCCCAAGGGGCAGGGATGAAGTGAGAAAATTTTCCCCATCATGCGGGACGGGGCGAGGATAGGGTAAGACAAAACCATGCTGGGTGGGGACGAAAACCCCATCCTTTGGCCCCGCCCCGCCCCGCCCCGCCCCATTGCCATGCCTAACCGAGGTGGTTGGTCTAGTGGTTATGGGCTTAATACTAGGAGTTTGAGAGATGGAGAACCTAGGATTGAATCTCACAATGGGAAGTGTACGTGGAAAAAATTGCATGCTCTCAGCTCATGCTCATTAGCATCCTCAATGGGGATGAGTGCATAGTTATTGTTATTCAGATCCCCTACTCCCACAGGCCCAAGCCTAGTAGGTAGAGTGTCATTATGGTCACACTTAAGTAGAAGATGCCAACTCAGGTCACCCACCCTACCCATTTTTTCGTTCACTAAAAAAAAAAAGGTTAGATTATATGTGCAAATGTAGTTCATGTTTTTTTTTAAAATCGAATAACATCAAATTTGTTCACCAGTTACTTGATTAAAATTACTTTTTCCGCTGTGTCTAAAATATTTTACCTTAAACATATCTATACTAATAATTAATAATTCAATGATTATTTAAATTGTATTATTTGAATTTGTTACGTATGACTTTCTATTATAAGCATAATCTCAATAGTAATAAATAGATCATATCCATCAATAGTAAAACTATAATACAATATGGGGGTGTTTGGTTCGTCCTGATATTACATTACACCGTAATATTACATTATTGTAATCTTATATTAATGTAATTTCAATATAAGAATACAATATTATATTATTTAGGAATATTATGAGATTAACGTAATGTGATATTTTTTATAATTTTAGATTATGATAATGTTAGAAAAAATTAATGAAACTAAAAACCTTAATATTGCATTATTGTAAAGTGCATCACGTTAAAGAAACATCATAACGAACCAAACGTTCTGCATGAGTTTTTCCATTATAACCACTAAGTAAAAGTAGGCAGCTTCTCAAAAAAAAAAAAAAGTAGGCAGACTTAGTATAGTTGAAGAGAGACCACTCGTGTCCAATTGTGTACAACAATAAACAAGCTTTCTTTCTTAGTACATGCTTAGGTAGGTGATGAACATGTGATGGAGTTTTTTGGTGTTATGTCATGTGTGGTATTGAGATGGTGAGATCAGTTTAGTGAAGCTTAGATTGTGAGGGTTTTTTTTTTTTTTTTTTTTTTTGAGAAGGCAGAGCATCAGTAGCAGCTTTCTCAAATGTGCCAAATGCCAAATATTTGGCACATTTGACACACCAAACACAAAAATAGAGCTTTATCAAATGTTCCAAATCTCAAAAATTATGCCACATTGCTACAATATTGTCTCAAATATGAAATGGTAGGAACAACAATTGCAAAATGGGATATTATTATTTTATTGCATTTTTCTCTCTTCTCTTCCACAAATATCTCTCTCTCCGTCGACTCTCTCTCTGTCACTCTCTATCTCTTCCCTCTCCTCCCTGCTCAAGAAAGTTGCTCAAGATCACTCTCAAGAAAGTTGCCGTCGATCTCGCTGCCTCATTCTCCACAGCTCTTCGCCGATCTCGCCGCCTCATGCTCCAGCCCTCGCCGCCGACATCCACAGCCCACATCGCCGACCTTCAGATCTCTCTTAATCGGGTTGTGGGTGTGAGATTTGGGATGAGTTTCGATGTGGGTTTTGGATCGGAATTGTGTAGGTTGTGGGTCGAGGTTTTGGGTCGGTTGGGCTGGGGTTTTAGGCCGATCGTTGGTTGAGGTTTTTGGATTTGGAATTTGCTGGTGTTGTTGGTGTTATTGCTGTTGATGTTGTTGGTGTTGGTTTATTGCTGTTGTTGATCAGCATTGATGTTGTTGCTGTTGTTGATGATAATGGGGAGGAGATAATATATTATTTTAATGTATAGAATTAAATGATAAAACATCTGATAAGTGGAATATTGTAAAATGATGTAGTAAAATAATAAAGTAAGTTTTTGGTGTGTCAAAATGGCATTTTTTATAGAACATCTGCTACGGATGCTCTATATGAGAACTAAAACTTTTAGCTAAGGATGCTAAGTGTATTCTGACTATTGTGTTAGGTTATGTTTTGTTGTTCTTAACTAATGTCCACCCTTTTATAAGGTTTTGGTGGGGAAATTACACTTTACCACCCTAAACTATCCACTAGATTACATTTTGCACCCTAAACTATTTGACTGCACACTTTGCACCCTAAACTATCACAATTATCACACTTTGCACCCCGGTGTTATTTTTATTGTTATATTTAACATAATCTTGCTGCATGTGACAAGCACATGCTTCTTACTTAGGTGGAATAAAGTTAAAAGACTGAAACACCCTCACTTAAAATTAATTAAAACAAAACCTAAAATTTTCCGCATCTCCCTCTAATCTCTATCTCACGTGGGGCCATCCTCTTCATTTGCACTGTTTCTAAAAAAAAAAAAAAAAAAACATAGCTTCATGCAGTTTCAGAGTTTCTCTTGTATCTTCCTTGACCATTGACAAAGTTTAAATCTTCTATTACAGGTTAGCAAAATCAAAATGCACGGATGTGAATTTGAGAAACACAAAGTCCCAAATTCATGGATGTAATTCTTGAGAAACACCATGGCCTTAACAAGTGTAAAAAACCATTGAATTATATTTTCTATTATGAAGAGCTGATCCTTTTCTTTGGGGGGTCTCGTATACGTTATCCCTTGCCTCATAGTGTTTTGGTTGCAAAATCTTTAACTGTGTTGACACTACATTCTTGTAAGTTGGATTCAATTTGTAGTGATATAAGCTTACCATCTTTGAAAAGATTGTTTTTATTAGGCGTTTATGCAGATAATCAAATTATTCAGAATCTGATTTTTGGGTGTCCTATGATAGAAGACATGAGAATTTCATGCTGTCGGGGCATTAAGTGTTTAAAGATTTTTTGTCTCCCTAAAGCCGTGAAAATTCTGGTACAAAACAATCACCTTGACAGGCTTGAATTGGAAGCATCAAATCTTCGTAATCTATGTATAATTGAGGGTCGGCTATCTGAGCTCAACTTGCTTCCTTTAAAAAATCTAAAAATGTTAATGCCTAGTAAAAATCATTGTTCACAAATTGACAATGACCCAAAAAAAAAAAAAAAAAAAAATGTAAGGATTATATGTTCTTAATGCCTAATACAAAAAGCTTGCACAACCCAACGCAAGCTAATTATATTTTCTCAAACCCAAGGTTTTTCTTCTTCTTAGCTTGCATCCTTTGAATGGCTTTTTTCAAAGTTGGCACCACCACCATATATTGTTAATGATGCCGTTGAAGTTCTTACACCGGTGGAACTTGCAACAACAACCTTTGAACCTCCAGCCCTTGAATTTACAGCACTTACAGCAATAGTCTTTAAACCTTTAGCCCTTGAATCTACAGCACTTGCAGCAGTAGCCCTTGCACCTCCAGCTGCTTGCTTCTTGTTTGTTGTAGGTGTCTTCTTAGCATTGGTAGACACTGTACCCTATATTATAACACAAAAAAATATATAAATATCAAGAATTAATGATGGAAAACATAACATAGAGCACACAAAACTAACCTTGTCTTTTTTGGATGGACATGTTCTGCTATTATGTCCCACCTTCTTACACTTAGAGCACTTGATGATTGTACCAGCCTTGCTTAGCTTATATGGGTTTTTGGATTTTGAAGGATGCCTCTTTATCTTTATCTTGGGTCTACCACGTTGTATCTTATCCTTGGGTGGTTCCAAAGGATATATTGATGTCCTTCTCCACTGTTCGATGCTAGCCACAGGGTAAATTATTGGTTCATATGCCTTCATGTATGTCTCAATTGTGTAATAAGGATGCACATAATCTTCAAGTACACTTCCATCAAATAGTATGGCAGATATGGCATGTTGACATGGGATCCTAGTAAGATCCCACTTCCTACAACCACATGTCCTCTTGCTCAAGTTCACAACAAACCTTTGATGTTTGCACTCAACCTCAAATAAACCATTTCCAGCATATATTGACACACAATCAGAAGACTTCAAACCTTCATTGTCCAACTTCGCTTGAATTTTGGGACATATTTTCCCTGTCAATTTAGACATCCTTTCCCTCTTCAATTGGAACCTCCTCATCAGCTTTCTCCTAATCTTTTCAATCATGGTTACCATAGGCTTGTCCATAGCATCTAAAATGTATGAGCTGAAACTCTCTGATAGATTATTCACAAGTAGTTCACTCTTTGAATGGTCTGTGAAATATGACCTAGACCACAGTTCACTCTTTGGGCACAATTTCTTAAGCTCACCCATTTGTTCAAGAAACTCATGCTCTGTATATGCTGTGCTGCAGCCCACAACTTGTCCTTAAGTGCTTTCCCTTTGTGGCCTTTATCTCTATAATTGGCATACAAATGCCTCACACATGATGACCTATGATCTGCCATAGGACATACCACATCAAAGCTTTGGATCAAGCCCTACATACAAAAGACAAATACTTTAATAAAAATAACGAAATATATAAAGGTCAAATTTAATAAATGAAAATAATGAAAATTGCCCTTGCCTTTTGTCTATCTGAAATAAATGCCCATCCATGTTGTTCAACTGGGACAGGATCCTTCAATAAGCAATCAAGGAACCAAGACCAACTGTCCTTGCTCTCAGTTTCTACAATAGCCATAGCAATGGGGTACATGTTATCATTGGCATCTTTTTCCACAGCACTTAAGATTTGTCCTTTTTGGTTGCCCTTCAAGAAGCATCCGTCTAGCCCAATTAAGGGTCTACATCCAGCCTTGAACCCTTCCTTTGTAGCTTGGAGACAAATGTATAACCTTTGAAATGTACTTGCCACATCAAGAGTAGGCCTATCCACCAACATCGATGTAGTGGTACCCACATTTGTAGCCTTTAATGTCTCACAATAGTCCCAAATTCTATTATATTGTTCATTATCATCACCATCAATTACTTTTTCAGCACTTTTCCTTGCTCTATACACCTGCATCCTGCCCACATCAACATGAAACTTATCCTTGATCTCTTTCTGCAACCCAGCGGTAGGCAGTTTAAATCATATCTAAACTTCTACATATACCTCTTAGAAATCCACCTTGATGTACATGCTGAATTTTTGTATGCCCTAGTGCAAGTGTGAATGGGGTTCAATGTCTTAATTTGGAAGGTCATTTCATCTGTTACTTGAGAACCATAAACCCTATATTTGCATCCTTCAGCTTTACATCTCACAATCACCTTGTCTTTATTGTTCTTCACAAAACGTAAATCTTTGCCTTTCATCAAGTTGGCTTCTCTGACAGCTTCTCTAAAAGTGGCAACGTCACCAAACTTCAAACCTTTCACAAGTTCTGGACAGGCCATATCAATTTCATTAAATTCAAGATTTTTGTTGGTGTTACAGTTATCCTCTTCAGATGTGGGCTTAGGAGAAATCAGCTCATCACTTTTGCCAATATCAAAACCACAATCCTTACCCATTTGCTCTCCATGTGTCAGATACAATACCTTCTTGGGGTCATTTTCCTTCCCAATTGGCTCAGATATGTCTTCATCACCACTTAGTACCTCACCCCAAAAACGATCTTTATAAGTTCTACTGTTTTCTACATCAAACTCCTCCTCTTCTTCACTCTCATTCAAGCTTTCATATTCATCTTCAGCTATATTTTCATGCCAATCCACATCAAGGTCACCATCGGCATCATACCCTAGGGGAACAACATCATCACACACCTTCTCCTTCCCCTTCCTATTGCTACCAGTAGACTTGTTTTTCCCACCCTTAATTTGCAATTTTGGTCTATTAAAACTAGTAGCATTAGCAACACACTTCTCTTTTCCCTTCCTTTTGCTACCACCAATAATATCACTTTCAGGTAGGTTATGAGTAAATGGTATGCAATCACTGTCAATCTCTTGACTAACAGTGTATAATACCACACTTTCTACACCTTTATGACAGTCAACCATCTTCAACACATCTAGATCTATTTTTATCTGCACAAGCCCTTCATCCAAATTCATGCCAACTTGTTTGTAATAAACTAAATCCCCCCTTTTATATCCATATGACTTCAAAATACTCTCAACCTCAATAAAAGACATACAGTCCCTATTATATCCCTCACCATGAATTGATATGTCACCACCAACATAAATTAACCCATTCAAATTCTTGAACCTTCCCCCGTGGTGAATCTCAAATATTAAATCACCTTCTTCCATGTTTTGGCTGTATTTTTTTCTGCATTAAAATATTCTAGTAAAAAACATGCTATATTACGAGTGGGAAAAAAATTATTCTATACAGTGTGGGGACCAATTGAAGACACCACCTAAGTCAATACAAACACATAATAATATTCTATAACAGTGTTAAAAACACACACACACACACACACACACACACACACCCATCCATAATTAAAAAATTCAAAAAGCTACCAAATAGTAAAATCCCTGACTACTAGTTCCAGTACTCATTAGTAACACAAAACTAGCGAGAGAGTGAGACAGTATGATAAGCGAGAGAGTGAGAGAGTGCGAGGTTCAAACACAAAACCTTCCACAAATCCGCTTAGATAGATGCTCAATCATATGAAACTTAACACAAAACCATATATATATATATATATATATATATATATATCAATCTGAACCCAAAGCAACATCACACATAAAATAAATCACCGATTTAAAAGAGGCAGTTAGGAAGCGAAATTGAAATTTTAGAACAATAATCTCATAAACTGAATGCATTTTGATTTTGCTAACCTGTAATAGAAGATTTAAACTTTGTCAATGGCCAAGGAAGATACGAGGGAAACTCTGAGATTTTGTATTCTTTTAGAGAGAGGGAGACTGTAGATGAAGCAACGGGAAACCAAACAAATAAGAAAAAATTTGGGTTTTGTTTTAATGGATTTTGAGGAAGGCTGTTTCAGTCTTTTAACTTTGTTCCACCTAAGTAAGAAGCATGTGCTTGTCACATGCAGTAAGATTCTGTTAAATATAACAATAAAAATAACACTGGGGTGCAAAGCATGATATATATGATAGTTTAGGGTGCAAAATGTGCAGTCGGATAGTTTAGGGTGCAAAGTGTAATCTAGTGAATAGTTTATGGTGGTAAAGTGTAATTTTTCCGGGTTTTGGTAGTGAAAAGATGAAGGGTTGGTAGAGATAGAAGAGGTCTAGTTCAATAGGCAGTGAGTTTTGAACATTCTTCCTAGGCTTTAACCAAGAAACATATGAAAGAAATATCGAATTTGTAAAAAATAAAAAAAATAAAAAAAGATTAAATTTTAAAAGTCAATTATTGAATTGCAAAATTTTGTTTAAACCATCTGATTTTGTATTGTTAAGTTATTTTGATCAAGTAACTATAATTTTCTTCAATTTTGTACTTTTATTTATGGGTTTTTAAGTCTTTCACTTTTTAAATTAAAATAAGTAGTCAAAAGATCAATTCAAGTGTCCTATTTTTTAGTCATTTATATATATATATATATATATAAAGACACATTAATTTCTATATTTAAATTAATTTTTTGAACAATGATATTCTATTAATTTCTATTTGTTATATTTACATATTCATGTTTAGATTGGATACCATCTCTTTTTTTCTTTTTCAATTTATCTTCATTTTTATGTATTTTCAATTATTTTATATTTCTTTAAAATAAATAAATTATTAATCCAATCCAATAGTTAAAATAACGAACTTTCGTACCACCCAATTTCATTAGTCCAAAAATGGCTTGAGGGAAACAAACTTGTCATGTCAGGTTTGACAATTCAAACATTGTTTCGATATGGTTCTTATAACTATGGTTTGAAGTTTGGGGTGAAAAAACTTGTATAGTGTAACGTAAGACGGGGCAAGATATTTTGAGTTTAAATTCTACCCTGACCATTATTTCTTGATTGTGAGATGTAAAAATTAAGATGATAAAAATATTTAACCTCTTACATGTTCATTACTGTTTTAATTTATTACGTTTTAAAATTATTTTAAAATTTTAACATCTCTCAGTCAAGTGGTAAATTTCACTGTATCCAAATCCAGGCATTCTTTGGGGCCGTTTGGTAACGTTGTTCTAGTAATGTTATTTATATTTTTTAGAAATACGTGTGGGTGAAAAAATGTATAAAAATGTATGTAATGTTGTTTAAAAACTAAAAATATGTGTTTAAGCACATGTACTAGACCCCCGTTTACCATCCTTGTCCTTCCAATTTCTAAGCAAATAGAAAAATCCAGCATGACCGTAACCCTGATAATACGGTGGTTGTTGGCTTGGTGAAGCATGTTGGATTCCATTTCTTTCATCAATTATTGCCCTTTTATTCCATGTGAAGTCAATTAATTTAGCGTCTTCGTCAGATTATGCTGTTCGCTTTCACATTCGAGTCTCCTTACTAAAGACACAACCCAAGTCCTCAAAATCCTTCATTATGTGACTCAGTTACAACGGGACAAATTCTCGAGATGATGGTGCGGTTTGGATTGCACGTTCGCGTTTGGCGTTGGCGTTTTGGTTCTTTTTTTTTTTTTTTTTTTCAGCCGCTTAGGTTGACTTTAAGAGACAAAAGGTGCAGGTCATGAACAGTATATATACTGTTCACATACTGTGCATATACTGTTCATGTACTAAAAAATATTAAAAATGAGTCCCACCGGTACTAATCACAATTTAAAAATTATTTTGCTACAGTGTTTTCAGTTTTCAGTTTTCAGTTTTCAGTTTCAGCAACAATAAGTTCAATTCAAACGGACCCGATGTCTTGGAACAACAACGTTTTTTAAATGCTAAAACCCATAGAAAGGACAAAAAGAAAAAAAGAAAAGAAAGATGTTCTGTTGATGATTTGATACATGGGAAAGCAAATTTTGAAACATAATAGATATTCCATTTTGAACAGGTTATTATTATTGGGTTTTTTTTATTTATGAACTATTACAACATTGGTCTGATGAGCTTATTAACATAGGGAATGGCATAGATATTGATACACAAGAGTGGACACTGGAGATACAGATTGATATTCTTGCAGAGGCAGGCAACATAGAACTTTGGAAGTTTTAACTTTGTATATAGGATAAGCAATTAAATTAATCTGTGTTGCCCACCATTATCTGTTGTTCCCTTTCTCATCATCGCTACAAACTCATCATAGTTGATTCTCCCGTCCTACATATCGAATAATAATTAGCACCAAAAGAAATTAAGGGAAAGGGGGGAAAAAATTGAGATTAAAATTCAAGTCAAGATAATTACTCTATCAGTATCAACATCTTCAAGTACTTCTTCGATGGTAGCTTCATCCCCCATTCCGTATTGAGTCATAGCTTTTCTTAGTTCTTCTCTAGTGATAAATCTGGTGAAATTTACACCAGCGCATAGGAAAATATCATAAGTGAGTGTTCAATAACTTCTAGCATTTAAAAAATAATAATTACACTTGAATTATGTAAAAATGAAGATCTGATTTTGAAAATTTGGTTCAGTCCCCTTAGATATTTGGAAATTTGCTCACCTGAAAGGTAATTCTGATTCAGGGGAACACTAAGATCAGTTTTCCTCAAAAAAAAAAAAAAAAAAAAAAAAGATTTGGGCAAAAGGTTTAAGCATTATTTAAAAGGTAAGTGCATTATTCAAAGAATCAGCATACTAGCCAATAGTCATATGGTCCGATGGCATCCATTCCCTTATATGTAGTTTAGTTTTAGAGGTTGAATCCCCTTGTTTATACTTGGCCAAAAAAAAATCAGCATACTAACCCGCTGTCATCCTGGTCAAAGTACTTGAATGCCTTATGCAAGTGCTCTTCCCTCTCGAGTTTATGGCGATGCATAGTAGCAGTAATAAATTCTGAATAATCAATAGTCCCATTCTTGTCAACATCAGCCTGGCAGAAGAAATATAAAGGTTGAACTCTCTCATTAGGCAAGCCAAAGGGAAATGATGTAAATACTTGAGCTTATTTCTTGAAGAAGTCAATGAGTTAAACAATTTTGTTAAAAATCATAATGAATAGTCCCCCCCCCCCCAAATCAGCAAACTGATAAAAGGAGAACAGGATAGCACTACAGTACTTACAGCATCCATCAACTGCTTAATTTCTGTTTCAGAAAGCCTAGATCCTAGCCTGGTCAATCCAATTTTGAGTTCTTCAAGTGTGATTGTACCGCTTTTGTCAGTATCCATGTTGTTGAACATCTGTTTCAGACCTTTTATGTCTTCTTCTGAAAGGTTCTCTGCTATTACCTTCCAAAAATCAAATTTCAGTTACTAGGAAAACGAGTAAGAAAAAAGGCCAAAAAGAAAATTAAGGCAATTAATCAATCAATCAATCAGTGTTACTTTGTCTAACCATAGGTTCTTGTGAAGAAAATCAAGAACCTATCGGTAAAGCACTTGTACAAACACCATGGGCCTAACCAGGATACTAAATTTTTTTAAGAAACTGGACTAGACAATTGTTGTTTACTCTATATCAGTGTATCCTGCATAAGGAAAGAAACATTCAAATATTTTTTATTTTTAGATGAAATCTGATTGCCTTTCCTAGTTACAAACACTTAACAGATCTATCAAATCAATACACACAGATTTAACTGTTATAAGGAAGCAGATAGAAGTCCCATGGAAATGACAACATTCAATGTTTCACATGGCACTAGAAAGGAGCTCATTCTATTTTTCAAAACATTCAATACTACTCTACAAAACTTTTTATTTTTATTTTTATAAGTAGTCTGCAAAAGATTACGTATTAGATCATTTTCTGAATTGAAAAAAATTACATAATTAATTTTCCACTCCAGTATCAGTTTTCATGAGTAATCCTTTGATGATTCCATTTTAAAGGCCGCATTTCTATCTCCAAATGATACATTAGTGAAATTGAGTTAGTTTGTTTCCTTGGGACATATAATAATGCATAAGACTAGATACTTGCAATCATTCTGGACACCGTTTCAACACATAACAACTCAATCATGTAACAATTTGAATATCAAGTTCTGAATAACTTAAAAACCTATAAGAGAGTGTCAAATCATACCTTCAGAGCGAGTTTTTTCATCTTATTCATTGCTCTAAATTGCTTCATCCTAATTAGAACGGCACTACTAATAGGTCTGTCAGATGCGTCACCATCTTCCTTCAACCATGGATGTTCTGGTTTATATGCATAATGCAAATGATATAAATGGTTAGCTAGTTTAGTTCTCTGTGAAATAATGTTCTACAGCTCCAAATAGGGAAATGAAAAAAAAAAAAAAGGTGCAATACAGTGAGCATCTTAAATTGTTTCATTGAACCAAAACATCTTATATAAGCCATAGATTTGTGTGGGACTTATCCAAGTATTTTAGGCTTAATTTGATTGGAACTCATTCAAAAGCAGTAAGCTTATTGAACTGTTCACAAAGAATTATATACTAACCAAGAGCGTCAGCTGCAGTAATTCGTTTTGTAGGGTTCGTAGTTAGCATTTGTTTGATGAGATCCTTTGCACTAGCAGATATAGAAGGCCATGGTGAGCTTTGCAAGTCAAGTTTGCCTTCTTTGATTGCTTCAAATATGGCTTTCTCAGTTTCTGAAAAAAAAAATTAATTCACACATCAATTGTAGAAATAAAATCAGAACAAAATACAACTTCTGACAGCAAGATATCAGTTTTTGGACTGGTAACATGCTCTTTGTAAACCAAAAGACAACTCAAGAAACTGAAATTACAAGATGGATTACCGGCTAGTAACAAACTAATTGTTTTTCAAATATCATTTTTAAACAAACAAATAATACTTTATAATTGTCCTAACGAGCTTCTTAAAAATATTTTGAAGCCTAATAGAGTAATGTTGCAATTTTGTTTCGGTAAGTGTGATGTTGTAAAGTTAACTCAACTAAAATATGAAATTTACAATCTAATCTAATGCATTTTCAGCCAACAAATTAATATAATTAAAAAATTACAGCATAGTAAAAATTCTCATGAATCAATTTCACTTTATCATACTAAACATAATAATTTTAATATATTAAAACTATGGAATGTAAATTCTAAACCACAAGCCACCCCCATTGCATATAAAAACCAAGCAATTGACTCAATTGAAATAAAATGAACTTGTTCAAATGGTCTGATTGAATGAGAAAAAAGTGTAAAGGAAACTAGAGGAGTCTTTGATTATTGCAACATCATTTACTTTTAAAAAAAAAATTATAACTTGATACCTTATTTTAGTGGGGATAATAGACAAGTACCCAAAACTCTTCTAAAATCTTGAACCAACCCTAATTTTAAAAGTTTCACTGGGGACAATAATCGTCCCCATTCAAGTGTATGTGGCTCCACCCTAGTTGTTGGTCAAATGTCTCCAGGATCCTAAGTGGTAATTTTTATATTTTTTTTACCTCTTTTTTTTTTTTTGGTGCAATAGTAGTTGCAACAACAACAACCAATTGCAATACTAATTGAAATGTCAAAAAGGTATATTCAGTAAATCAGAGGAAATATTTTAACGTGATATATGTATGAGATCCTTTTGACATGAATTCCAATCAACCATGAAGAAACAAGGAAATTGGATAACATTGTGGATCTTACTTCTATAAGCAACCAATATGTTAAAGAAAAATCCTCGGGAGAGGAGAATAGAAGGAAGTTAGATGAGAAGATTCATCAATAGAAGACAACGATGAAAATTAGTCATTCCTTATTTTCACCAAGGAGATCTAGACACACAACTTCCAAGTTTCCCTCTAGTGCAAACACCATAAAAGGGGGATAAATTTAGGATCTCACATAGCTATTGTTTGATAACCTAGGCTCTTTGGTTGTGAAAGTCATTCTTTGTTCATTCTTTTTTTGGGATAAATTCAATAATTATAATGGGGGAGGAAGGATTTGAACCTTGGACATCTCTGTGATAAATTCAATAATTATAATGGGGGAGGAAGGATTTGAACCTTGGACATCTCCGTTGGAAATCCAAAGAGATACTAATTAGCTCTTGGCAGTTGTGAAAGTCATTCTTAGACCTAGGGTTTAATGCTAGTATTGGGTCTCTTGGGATGCAAGTGTGCTATTGTTGGCTAGAAAAATCTATTTTCTTTGTGTACTTTGGAGTTTAGGACCCCTGCATATTTTGAGCTTTATTGAATTAAAACTTCTTTGGTAATAAACTTACATTAATTACCCAAAAATAAACAATACCAACTGAAATGTAAGCAAACACTTTATCTACCTCCCCAAAAAGGAGGCACCCCACTTAGAAGGATGTATAAAATGACTCCAGCGCTCCACACATCTATCTCCTTCCCATACTTTCTCTGCAATACCTCTGGGGCCACATAGTATGCACTTCCAACAATTTCCTTGTACAATTTCCCTGAAGAATATAAATTCATTTGTTCAGCATTAGTGAATGGAGAAATTGGTTAAACCAAAATATCCCTGCATGTAAATATAATAATTTCAAAGAAAACAAATTCGTAAAGTAGAGATTGCATTTTCCCCTCTTCCTTATTTTCTTGTAAGAAACATTAAAAGGTAAGGTTAAGCCAAGAAATCTGCTATCCATTCATGAGACCAATCAAAATATACTGCACTAGTGCCTTGCATTTATCTAAATTGATGGCAATGTTTCTTGCCACAAAAATCATTGGCATAGTTATTACTATACAGAGAAGGCAAACATGTTTTTTTTTTTTTAATGAACATGAATGTGGGATGAAAAAATTTGAAGCATCCAGACAATCATGAACATTTTTAACTTCTTCTTTTATCTTTTTACACTATAATGGTAATATTACAGGTACCAACGGCAGCTACCTTCAGGCTATTATGTGTTAAAATGGAAGCCATCATCTGCTTTATCATAACTAATATTAAGCTCAAACCAATTCATAACTCAAATTATTTTTATGATATCAACTTCAAGAAAGTATACAGTATACACCAGTCTTTATAGTGAAATGGTGCCAAGGGATATTTAGTGTTCGACTCATGAGAAGCAAGCATAGTGGAATGTCTTGATAAATTACCAATTAGCTTAAGCAGTTATAAAATGATGAATTTAATCATATAACCATTATTTTAACACTCCTCATGTGTAGGTCCAAATCTCCTAGGTTCAAAATCAAGATCAATGCTTTGATACCAAGATAAATTACCAATTTGTCTCAAAAGCTTAATTTGTTCGAAAAATTATGAATTTAATCATTTAATCCTTATTCTGACATATCTCACATCGATTAATGTGTTTTTCTGTCTGATAACAAACACTTAAAAAAAATTCCCGCAAAAGCTATTATTGCTAAATAGAACATAGCAGCAAGACTTTCATATATCTGCTAGAATTTCTCCAGTTGAATTTGAAGGTAATGTCTACACTACATCTAGTTGGCTAGTTGTCACCATGTGATGGAACCACAACGACGTGTTTTTTGTGTTCCTTTTCATTTTAATTATTAAAACCCGTTTACGTGGTTGACCAGTCTCTTTCACCATTGACTTCGTCAAGCTGACCCATTATGGCATCCACAAAAATCTTTAACGCAAGTTTTGGATTTCTATAAGCAATTCTGAGCAAAGTCCCTTTCCAGCTTGCTATTGATGCATCAAATCACCATTTTTGTCTTGGTTGAGATATTAAAAACTAATGAAAGCACCCCCAACAAATGAATAGATGAACCATGGATAAGGAAATATGCAAACAAAACAAAACACTCATTTTGCAGAATTGATTATTAAAAATCGAACCAAATGAAGCAATAGAAGGCAACCCCAATAGCTAGAATGATAGAAATAGTGCAACAAAGTGAACAAACTATATAACTAACCTTCTTCAATGAAGACAGAGAGACCAAAATCTATAGCTTTAACGGGAGAATGATCATCCTTGCTAACCATCAAGAAATTCTCAGGCTTCAAGTCCCTATGCATCACCCCCATAAAATGACACACATGAACCACATTCACAATCTGCCTACCAATCGAAGCAGCTTCACGCTCTGAATAGCTCCCTTTATTGATGATCCGGTCGAAAAGCTCGCCACCAGTGCACAATTCCATGACCAAATGCAGATTTTGCTTGTCCTCATAAGCACCCTTGAATTCCACAATATTGGGTTGCCCTGTCAGGTGCTGCAGTATCAGAATCTCCCTCTTCACATCCTCAATATCTTTTGAATTCACAAACTTTCGCCTTGAAATGGACTTGCACGCGTATTTTCGTCCCGTGGCTCTCTCTGTACAAAGATAAGTAACCCCAAACTGACCTCTACCCAGTTCTTTTTCAAGAACATAGAGTGAGTTGATATCATCGTAAGGTCTTTTAAGAACTTTTCCAACCTCATCTGCAGGAGGAGCAGGCTTTGTTGGGAATGATGAAGAGGAAGAGGAAGAAAGAGTGGCTTTTTTTGATGTAGTTGGGCTAAGCCGTTCTTGGGTACTCGTTGGAAGAGGTGGTGTGTCATCGGAGGTGCCTGAGGAGATTGGGATGTCACGGGATTTCTTAAAGCAGTTTCCCATTGAGAAAGACAGAGGAAGGTCTCAGAGAGAGAGAGAGAGAGAGAGTTTTAGCTTGTAGTGCTTTTGAGAATTTTTATAATCTTCAATTTAGTTGCAACTTGCAAGAGCATATTTTTCAACAAAAAAATTCGAGAAGTTTGATTTCAACCACTCTACAGTCTACAGTCTACACTGCTTTTTTTTTTTCCCCTTCTTTCTATTTGTGCTTTGCTTTTGCCTCTCGGATGGTCCTGGGCATCATTCTTCTTCTTCTTTCTCTTTTTGCTCAGATACGCTTTTGCTAAGAGAGAGAGTGAGAAGACAGAGAAACAGTCTGGGCTGTGCAGTGTTCGGTTCTGTTTTGTCTTAAGAGAAGCATTTTTAACTTTTGTTTTACGTGTGTTTTACGTTACGATTTAGTTTGATTTTAATGAAAATTATTGGGGAGTTTTGGATTATACTCCCTCTTTTTTATAAAGAGATTAAATTTTATAAGCGGCGTAAAATGTTTTACCTCTTCAATCTTAATATGTTACATTTTTTTATCATAATTTTAAGAATAGATATAACTATACTCAATTAATTATAATACTCATATATAAATTCAATCAAATTGAGAATTTATCGAGATGTTATTAAATGTGGTAGGATATATTAAATTTTAAATAAAATGCTAATGTGTCAATCACTTATTGGATTATGTAAAGCATAAGTTTTACACTTCATTCTTATAAAAATTTAATCTCTTTAGCAAAAGATTGTGCTTAAAAAAAAAAGATTAAAAAAAAAATTTAAAAGAAAAAAAGATAAATCTCTTCAAAAAAAGAAGATAAGAATTCATTTGGTACATGTATTTAAACACATGTTTTCAGTTTTTAAACAATATTACATGTATTTCTACACACTTTTTCACTCACATGTAGTTCCAAAAAATATAAATAATGTTACTAAAACAACATTACCAAACGGCCCTTAAATATTATATACTTTTTATATATACAGTATTTGCTTTTTTTTTTTTTTTTGTGTGTTAATAATTTAAGTTTACTAAGCATAGAATTTTTATTTTTTTATTTTTTTATTATCGGCCAGTAACGCCAGTTGTTTAAACTTTGAAATTCCCCAAGCCCACAGCAATTTTTTTTTTAATATATAAAAGTTTCCCTGATGACGTGGCAGAATTACACCCCTCGTTAATGGTTTTGTATTACAAGGCCTAATATCTTTTGGAAGCCCAAGTTGCAGCCTGTTGGATTGCGGACCCGTTAAGATTTCACGTAATCTTTTGGTCCCCAAATAAAAGCCACGTAGATAATAGTAATAAATAGTGGTTAGTCTATATTAGACAAGGCAATCTCAGCATACCCCCACCAATATATGAATAAGGAAATTGGCAAATAGTATACGTCAGGCGCAGATTCACGTTTCCTTTAAGTGTGGGTTTGGAAATTATGGGTCTGTTTGGATTGAACTTATTGTTGTTGAAATTGAAACTTGAAAACTAAAAACTGAAAACACTGTAGCAAAATAATTTTTAAATATGTAAATAGTATTGTGGGACCCATTTTTAATATTTTTTAGTGCGTGAACAGTGCATAAACAGTATTTTTTTCCTTGTACAGTGAAATCATGTGATTTTCCTGTTCACTGACAGGAAAAAAAAAAAAAGAAAAAAAAAAATGAGGGAAAAACGCAAAACGTGGATTCAGTTTTCAGCTGAATCCAAACGCCCTCTATGTCATAACTCGTTAGAGGGTTCACGTCTAGAAATGTCATTTTCTTCTATTTTATTATTTTAAAAAACTATTTTATCAGTTATATCATATTATTTTAAAACACTTTTAACATCCCAATTTTTATTTTACCATATTACATATTTAAATAATATAATATAAAATAAAAATAATAAAAAATATTCTCACTTCTCTATCTAATCCCTGTTTCTCTCTCTTTCAACCACCCACCACACCATCACCACACCACCACCAAACCAACCAAAACCAACCAATTCGAATCCAAAATCCAAAGTCCAACCATGTGGAATCCACTACTCGATCAAAACCCACGACCCACCCGATCTCCACTGCTCGATCAAAACCCACGAACCACACTGATCTTCACTGCTCAATGATCTCGACCCACTCTGTTAGGTTCTAAGGTCTTAGGATTTTATGTATTTAGAACTCTAATTTGTAATGTTGGCAAACCATGATCAAAACATTGTATTTAGTCTTATTTAGACTTGCTCAAAGTTGGTTTAATATTGTAAAGTTGGAATCGAGTGGCTGCAGAAGTACTTGGGACTTTCGGCCTGGCTCGATCGATCGAAGAATAGACTCGATCGATCGAAAATCGCACAGATTGATTTTTCTGCAGAATTTCCAACTCAGCCCTACTTCATTAAACGTTTAGGGTTTTATGTTTTTACCCTAAGTATATAAACTAAACCTTAGCCACGTTTTTGAAGGTTGTCCATATTGCTTTGTTGCTCATACATTGCTATTTTGTGTGAATCTCTTGTGAGATCTTTGAGGAGCTTTCCTTTACACAAAACTTAGGGTTTTCAAGGTAGAGATGATTTCAACATCTTGAAGATCATTACCGTTGCAACTATTGGAACTTAAAAGAAAAAGCAAGCGGGGAGCTTGTAGCTGATTGAGGAATTCAAGAAAGAAGTAGTCCGTGGATTCGGAGCCTGCGCGTGGTTGTGTCAGGAAGTTCTACTGGTGGGTAGCATTAGGAAGTCGAGCGGGGAGCTTGTAGTCCTTTTGTAAGAACTTCAATTCTTTCATAGTGAATTCTGTTATGCCTTGAGGATCGGTGGGTCAAATCCTCCCCAGGTTTTTACCGTGTGGTTTCCTGGGTGATCATATCTTGTGTTCATTTATTTTCCGCTGCATTATTATTCTTGATATGATTGTTTGATTGCTTTAACCTAGAATTGCATAATTTGACTAAGTAACAACTTGGCTAATTAATCTAGGCTACGCAATCTGGTTGTTTAAGGGGTCTAAATTCTTGTCAAGTGGTATCAGAGCAGGTAGCTCTTTTTGTTTGAGATTTTTAATCTCTGAGCTGATCCTTGACCCCTGTTGTCATGGAGCATGGACACTCTCTGTTTGTTCCTCCTCACTTTGATGGGAACAACTATGCTTATTGGAAAGTAAGGATGAAAGCATTCCTGAAATCCATTGATGAAAGGGTTTGGAATTCCGTTGAATATGGATGGGAGAAGCCCGCTACTTCTGTGAGTGAGTGGCAAACTTCTGAAAAAGAAGCAGCAAGCTTCAATAGCAAAGTTATGAATGCCATCTTTAATGCTGTTTCTATGGAGGAATTTAAGAGGATCTCTAATGTTGAGGTTGCTCATATTGCTTGGAAAATCCTCCAAACTGTGCATGAAGGCACAAAGGCAGTTAAGATAAACAAACTGCAACAATTGACTTCTAGATTTGAAAGCATTAGAATGTCTGACGATGAATCTTTTGATGAATTTTATGTTAAATTAAATGATATTGTCAATTCTGCTTTTAATTTGGGTGAAATCTATGATCAACCTAAAATTGTTAGGAAGATTCTTAGATCTTTAATTGAAGACTTTAGACCCAAAGTGACTGCCATCACTGAAAGCAAGGATGTGGACTCCATCCCTGTTGATGAGCTTGTAGGATCTCTTCAATCCTATGAGTCTGACCTACCTAAAGCGAACAAATCCAAATCAATGGCTCTTAAGTCAGTTGATGATGTTGATGGTGGTGGATTTGATGATGAGCTCTCTGCTACAGAGATTGTCTATCTTGCCAAAAACTTTAAGAACTTTCTTAGGAATACAAATAGAAAGGCTAGAGGTACTTACACTGCTGAACCTAGAAATTTTAGGAAGAATGATCCCACTAAGGTTAACAATTTTGAAAAACCTAGAGAAAATTTTGGTCAATCTTCTAATAACTCTTTGGGTCCTCAGTGTTTTGGCTGTCAAGGGTATGGTCATGTGAAATCTGAATGTCCTACATTCTTGAGGACTAAGGGGTAAAGCTATGGCTGTAACCCTTAATGATAATGAGGTTTCTGATGATGAGTCCGGTGGTGACGAGGATGGAAACTTCATTGCTTTCACGGCTACTGCTATAGTCAATGAAAGCATATCTGCTGAAGAGAACCCTTCTGATGGGGAACTCTCTGAAGATGCAGATCTTCAAGAGGCCTATAACAAACTTTGCAAAATTGCTGCAAAGGATGCTATGAAAGTTGAACTTGGCCTAAAGAAAATTGATTCTCTTGAGTTTGAAAAGAAAAATTTGCTTGTTAAACTGTTTGATATTAATGAGCTTTTGAATAATGTTAAATCTGAGAACATGCTTTTGCTTGATAAAGTTAGAACTTTGGAACATGATTTATCTGTTGCTAGATCTGCTAGTTCTAAACTTGATCACATGCTGAATGTTCAAAAGTATCCTTCTGATAAAACTGGGTTAGGATATGTTGAAAGCATCTTTGATTCTGCACCTCATTCCATAAATTTTGTTCTTGCTTCTTCTTCAGAACCCTCTGTGAGTGAGGTTGTGAGTGAAACTGTCAAACCGCCTGTGAGTGAGGTAGTTAAACCTGTAGAAGTTTCACCACCTAAGAAGATTAGGGTAGACTTAAGAGATTCTAAACCTAAGGAGCCTACCAAATCTAAGGACAAGATGCAAGGTAAACCTGCATGGGTTTGTCATTATTGTGGTAAGTCTGGACACATTCGTCCTAACTGTTACAAGCTTCAAGCTGATAAGAGAGCAAATAAACCAAAAGTGCCTGTGCCTCAAGCACAAGATCCTATGGCATTAATTGGTGAATTGGTAAAGGTGCTAAACCTTTATTCCAATCCTGGAGTTGGGAATCACTCGAATGTGAATAAGAACTCCAATGCTCGTGGTGCATCTAAAAAGTTTTGGATGCAAAAGACTCGAACTAATTGAGTCTTTTTGACATGGTCCTTGTGCTTCATTGCTCTTTTCCTTTGTGACCATTGTTCTTTGGTTTTTTGTGTTTTTGTTCTAGGACTTGCATTGCATTACATTCATGCATTTCATTCTAGGATTTATTTGTTTTCTCTTTTAATAATTAAAAAAAAAAAAAGGGAAAAAGAGAAAGCTAAAATTATGTTTGACACTATTCTTCTTGATTTTTGAAAAACAAGGTTGGTTTATCTTTTTACACATATCATGTCTTGTGTACCTTGTTTAACTTTGATGAACTTATTCATTGCACTTGACTAGTTGAAACTTTGTAGTGCATGTTGTGTGGGAAAGATGTGTGTGGTTATTAATCACTTTGTCTTGATCTTGAAGTCACATGTTTTTTGATTGTCGGACTTGATTCTTTTGAGAAAGGCATAAATAACCATCTCACCACTGTTCACTAGCCAATCATGAACACCTTAGTGCATATCATAAGATTTTGTGCTCGAGAAAGTGTAGCACATGCACAAAAAGAACATAAGGTGTAGCCTCAAGTAAATTAAAATTGGTGTGTACTATTAGGCTTGATGCCATTTCACATAATATATTTCACATACTAAGGGGGCAAAAATATAAGAAACTTACATGATTGCAAGATTTTGTTCTAGGAGATGTGGGAGTTATAGGATGTAACTCTTTAGGTGATAGTCTCTTTTAAATTCTATGTGATGAATTGTGTAGACTTTGTGTTTGGTTGCTATTCACATATCACCTCACATGTATCTCAAGTTGTCTACTAGTTTCACACACTACACAAGTTACTCTATGTTAAACACTGTACATGCTAGTGTGTGTGTTTTTGGTCTGACCAACCAAGTTTGAAATTATCTTGAGATTTGTGCACAACATATCTGTTGCTTGAGAAAATTCAATGGGAGATTGATTGAAATTTGTTATGAGAAAATTGGGTTCAAAATTTTGGGTTTTTGAAAGAGCATTCCATCTCATACTCATACATTTTGTTTCTTCAATTTAATGCTTTGAGGAGTTATTTTCAAAATTAGGTTTGTGTTTTTCAAAAACTGTGATTTTTCTAAAAATTCAGTGAGCCTCTGCCCATTTCGATCGATCCAGCCTGTTTTTCGATCAATCGAAAAAGTGCTCTCATTTGTCTTAAAATGACTGTGTGTTTCGATCGATCGAATGTAATTTTCGATCGATCGAATATCGTGGAAAAGCTTTTTTAAAAGTTCAGATATGACTTTTTCAAACTCACTATTCAAACTTTTCAAACTTTTTCTTCTCTCTCTCCGAGTTGGCAAGGCTCCACATAGCGATTTTTGTCGTTTTCTTCCGAAGTTTTTGCAAAATCTCTCTCTCCTCAAGCCGGTAAGACTCTTTTGTCCTTCCTTTTGAATTTATTTTCATGTTTTCATGCATAAATCCATGCATTTGAGGGTGATTTTCGGACTTTGCATATTTGGGATTTTCTGTGATTCAAGCCTTATTTTATGCAATTGATCATTGGGTTTTTGTGGGGACACATCATAAACATGATTCTTACATGTTAATTTGATCAATTTTGAGTTTGGTGAAAAATTGAAAAATCTAGGGTTTGTTCTTGATCCGAATTGGGGCTTTTGTTAAATTGGGTAGAATTTGATGAAATTGGCTTGTTGTGTTGTTGTAATTAAGCATTATAATCTATGTGATGTGTTTTGTAATGCTCAATTCATCATTATATTTAAAAAATTTCAACAAGTGGTTCTCAATTTTTGGGATTTTTGATAGAAATTCCCTGTTCAAGCCAATTTTGTCAAATTACTCTCAATTAAACTTAATTGTTTACTGCATTAGATCATGCATCACAACATTTTATTGTTCATGCATCATATAGATTTTTTTTGTTCTATATTCTTTATTGTGCTAATTTGCAGTCTGCCCTTGATTTTGTTTTCTCTTGTTCTTTGTGGTTTTCACTTTGTGTCTCTGTCCTTTCCTTAGCACTATGCCTAGGAAGACTAGAGCCCGTAGGAATGTTCCCTCACCTTCTCCTTCACCCCCTCCATCCTTTGATCGTGAGAAATTTCCTAGTGAGAAAAACCAAGAGATTTTTGAGAAGCTAAACATTAGGAGAAAGATATGGGCTGAGCGTTCTGTGTTGTTAGATGAACTCGATCCTGCCATTAGGGCAAATTTTGAGCGTCGGGGCTGGTTACCCTTGGTGGATGTTTCTGATCCTCCTCCACCTTCTGCCTTGATAAGAGAGTTCTACTCGAACATCTCTATCCGTATCTATGATTCCAGCACTCTAGTCAAGAGTTGGATACGAGGCATAGAGTACACCATTACTCTTCAGATAGTGGCTGCTGCTCTAGGGGTACCATTGGTTCTGCATCCTGTCTATCCATATGACGTGTCTCCCGAGATTAGTGATGTCTTGTCTTACATCACTGGAACTACTGTCCAGTGGGGTTCTGATCCTCGGATCACATCTGTTGAACTCTCCGGGTTACACTATCTGTTCTTTAGGATAGCTTGTCATTCTATCTGGCCCATTTCCCATGTTCACACTATTCCTCTTGAGAGGTGTGTATTTTTGTACGCTCTGGTTACTGATGCTCCTATTAGTTTTCCCCATCTTTTTCTTCGTTCTTTGAACGATGTTTATAGGAGTTCATCTTCTGCTCATGCTCTTGTACATCCTATTTTCATTCATAGGATTCTTCTTTATCTTGATATTAGTGGCTTTCCTTCCTCTGAGCCCGTTCATGTGATAGCTCCTATAGGTGCGTCTTTTCTTAGACAGAGGGCCGCTCATCTTTGAGCTGGTTCTAAACACCCTAGATCTGCGCCCTCTAGTAGCGCACATCCTCCTTCTTCTTCTGCAGGTCTTGCTGGTGAGGATATTCCTGATCCAGTTGGTGATGATGCTGCTGCTGCTGATATTCCTCCACCTCCTTCGGCCGACTTCGATGTTCGTCGTACTTTGGAGACTGTCATGACCGTTCAGGCGGCTCATGGTCAGATTTTGGTGGACTTGCTGGACGAGATTCGTGCTCTCCGAGCTGATTTTGCGCGTCTTCATTCACCCTCACCACCTCCTTTTGATGGCGACTTGTGATTGTCCTTTGGCATTCCGTCACAAAAAGGGGGAGTGGAGTTTTTGACTTGTAGTGGAGTTTTTGTAGTTAGGGGGAGATTTTTTTGTTTTAGAGGAGCTAGTGGAGTTTTAGATTGTATCTAGGTGCTTCACTTTGTATATCATTTTTTTTTTTTTGGGATATTCATGTTAGGGGGAGTAACATTGATTGATATACATGTTATTTTTTATTGATTCTTGTTGTTTTGTGATTCACTGCGTATTGATTTATATTGATTGAGTTGATCATTCGTATATGTCTTTATTTTGTGTTGTGTGAATCTTACAAGAATGTTATACCTGTTGTTTTACTCTTTACTGTCACACATGCGTTTATGCGTTTGTTGAGTGTTTCAGGATTATACAGGTTGATTCAACTAAGTTGCTGTCTACACTTGCAACTGATGGATAGTATTTAGGCTGAATTTGAATTTATGAGCATTATCTTTGTAAAGGGCTTTTTATTTGTAAAACTTTGAGCTGTTAATTAGGGTTTTGTCACGGATTGCCAAAGGGGGAGTTTGTTAGGTTCTAAGGTCTTAGGATTTTATGTATTTAGAACTCTAATTTGTAATGTTGGCAAACCATGATCAAAACATTGTATTTAGTCTTATTTAGACTTGCTCAAAGTTGGTTTAATATTGTAAAGTTGGAATCGAGTGGCTGCAGAAGTACTTGGGACTTTCGGCCTGGCTCGATCGATCGAAGAATAGACTCGATCGATCGAAAATCGCACAGGTTGATTTTTCTGCAGAATTTCCAACTCAGCCTTACTTCATTAAACATTTAGGGTTTTATGTTTTTACCCTAGGTATATAAACTAAACCTTAGCCACGTTTTTGAAGGTTGTCCATATTGCTTTATTGCTCATACATTGCTGTTTTGTGTGAATCTCTTGTGAGATCTTTGAGGAGCTTTCCTTTACACAAAACTTAGGGTTTTCAAGGTAGAGATGATTTCAACATCTTGAAGATCATTACCGTTGCAACCATTGGAACTTAAAAGAAAAAGCAAGTGGGGAGCTTGTAGCTGATTGAGGAATTCAAGAAAGAAGTAGTCCGTGGATTCGGAGCCTGCGCGTGGTCATGTCAGAAAGTTCTACTGGTGGGTAGCATTAGGAAGTCGAGCGGGGAGCTTGTAGTCCTTTTGTAAGAACTTCAATTCTTTCATAGTGAATTCTGTTATGCCTTGAGGATCGGTGGGTCAAATCCTCCCCAGGTTTTTACCGTGTGGTTTCCTGGGTGATCATATCTTGTGTTCATTTATTTTCCGCTGCATTATTATTCTTGATATGATTGTTTGATTGTTTTAACCTAGAATTGCATAATTTGACTAAGTAACAACTTGGCTAATTAATCTAGGCTACGCAATCTGGTTGTTTAAGGAGTCTAAATTCCTGTCACACTCGATCAACCACCACGCTGATCTCGACCCACTCTGCCAGGACCACGCCGCCGAACCACTAGATAACGCTAGACCCACGACCACGCTAGAAAAAATGAACCACTGTGAGAGAGATGTGAGATCGAGAATATTCTAGAGAGAGAGAGAGAGAAGATAAGACAATGTGAAGAGAGAGAAAGTGGCAGATATTTATAGGTGAGAATAAAAATTATTATTTTATTTTACAATGTTGCTACAGTACTGATGAGTCCATAAAAACTATTAAGGTCGTCCATCTTAATGGACGGTCATTGCGTCATTAGTAGGCCATCAAAGATTTACGAGTAACTGCCCAACACATTCAATAACGATCATCAAAGGCCTTAAACCCTTTCATCAAGACAAAAAACGTTACAATTAGGGTAATAATCACTCTCATTTATGTCCAACAGCTACCTAAGTCACCTATAAAAGGGACAATCTGTCCATTTGCTAAGGTACGTCAAAAAACTACTACAAACACTATCTATATATGAAATATATGGGTTGGTACTAATTTAAGCATCGGAGGCTCCCCCACTAGGCACAACCCGGTGGTCTTTTCAATCTATCTCTCCTTTATCTTGCAAGTTTTATAAGGTCGTTTAATACTCCGGATTGAATGAGGGACCCAATTGACGATTTTGGCATCATCAGTTTGGCGCCGTCTGTGGGAAGAGACTAGCCATTCAGCTCTTCCTGAGACAAAAGGGTTACTCTGCTCAATCTAGAACCATGGATACTGAAAATGCTAAGCTTGTGCCAAAACCATCGACGAAAAATGCATAGGAAGGGGCTAGACAAGAGAGGATGCAAACGGGATAAATTTTCATGGTTTTCTTCAGACTCGCTTGGTGCTTGGTATGTTATTTAATAACTCAATTGCTCATGTTAGATAGTCTAGGCCATCCATCAGAAGATGGAGCACTCCTTAAGCCCATGTGTCATACTTATGAGGCTAAAGTGATAATAAGATGGTGGATGACCCACACGTCCAAGCCTTTTGTTATCCACTAGCACAACATATCACCATGTGCCTTTCATGCTTACCATATTCACCAATTTCAAGTTATTGTTTCTTATGTCACTTGAAATGAATCATTAACCAGCCTTTGACTAATATAAAGCAAATATTAAAAAAAATAAATAAATAGGAGATATTACTTTGGTTATAAACTATGTGATATCTTCTTTACATGGTAAATGAGTTTCTATGATGCTTATATCTACCTAGTGGCCCATCAGTTAATACACCCAACACCTACCTCTCATGCACCTTACTTTATAATAATGCTTATGTTAAAGTCTGTGGAAGTCACCATGCTCGTGCTCAACCTTCTCTTAATTTTTTCATCACACTTGTTCTCGGCCCCAGCTAGGTTAACTTGGCGCATGAGTCTTTTCCAAGTCCTAATGCCTGTTGGGTGATCATTAATCTTGGCCGTTGATCCACTAGCCTCATCATTTAGATTGGTAGGCACGTGCATATTTTGCATGGAGGGGGCTAGGGTTGGTATTGTAGAAGTTTGGTTGCATTCCAATTCTGCTGCCTTAATGGAATTAGCATTTATGTTGGACACTTCAATGTTATTCCCCACTAATATTGCCCCCATTAATTCCGTATCAATTGACTTAGCTGAGCTGGGGTGGTTAAAGACCATATCAAATTCATCCTTTTTGGAAAGGAAATCAGAATCATTGCACCTTACGTTAGTCATAATCACTTCCTTATTTTTCGGCATTGAGTGATTATCATTTATGGCCCTAAACGTTTCTGTCTCCTTCCTCAAACTTCGCTGCACAATTACTTCTGTAACTGCCTCCATGGTCTAATTTTCCTCCTCCCCTTTCTCCGCCATTGTTGGTTCTGTGTCCAGCGGAGTTGTAGTGCTTGACTGAACGAGACCCACATTATGAGAGCTACCTTCATCCCTGCTCCGTGCCTGCAATCTGCTTGCCCTCTTCTTATAGTAACCGAGGAGATGCTTTATCACCGCTCTTCTTTCCCAATATGTCTTGCTAAAATAGGAAAGACGAAATCCACTAATCAAGTATTATTGCTTTGCCCAAAATAATAAATCTCAATTTTTAGTCGTTAGAGAAAATGAAGCAAAAATTTATTACCGTACAAAATTATAGCTTCAGATATTAAAGAGGAGGGGCAATTCTTATTTCGCTTCCAAGTTTAAGAACACCAAATTCAAGAATTAAAACCGGAGATTATTCGGTTTTCTTTTTATAAATAGGGCAACATATTGAATTATAAGCATACATATGCATGTGACATTTACTCTAAATAACGTGACAACTATTTTTGACCGTCAATCTTAAATAATTTTAAGATGGTCTCTTTTATTATTTCATCCAAAGCCCAAAAAAAAAAAGAAAAAAAGAAAAAAAAAAAAAAGAAACTTAAAAAGAAAGTTTCAAGCAAAATTGCAAATTTTATATTTGCCTTATAGGCTTAAAAATAAGAAATGTTGCTCATTGACATTCCAAGTTTCAAGATCCCAATTTTGGGTATCCAAAAGCATGGAGCCATATATAATTATTGGGCTTGAGATCCTTCTTGCTCCCTTTAAAATTGAAACATGGCATGCTAAATTATTTCTCTGAATTTTGCATATGCTCGTGCGCAACTAATTAATTACATGTGCAAAACATCGTTTTCTTTTGATCAATATCTCATATGTTATAATTCGTCAAATATATATATCTCATATCTTATAGTTAGTAAAAAAATAGATCCCTTTTAGGAGAAATCCCATGAGCATATGATTGATTATTGTGGGGGAGTAAAAGCCCAGATCTACCTATTGGACCTGGGTCTTGTTTTTAAGGTTACTGTATGTCCGAAGAGTGATAACGGGTTGGGTAGAGTTCATCTGGGGCCAACAAACTCGGAGCTGGAGGAAAAGTACAATCCGAAGAGGTTCCCCCTTTTTTCGAAGAGGTTTTGCTCCTCGGATACGAATAGTCTTGATCAAATAAACGTATGGAAGGTCCGAATGATCTTCCTGGTAATTCCAATGACAAAGATAAGCTCTAGGCATACCTGGGGATGATATGGACGAAGAAATATCTCAAGGAAAAGCTGCTACCACCGTATTTAATGCACTGCAGCAACTTTTCTGGCCGCATTTATGTGGAGAAGACCCCTGAACAGTGCAACCTCAGCTACCGCCACTCCCAAAAAGCTAGAGAAGATGCTTGATGTGACCTATACTCAAGTATGTACGCAGATAGATGACAAGTGGACGACTGAGATGATGAGGGAGGGGGCTTTATAAAGAAGAAGAGTCCCTGATAAAAGGAAAAAAAAAAAGAAAAAAAAAGAAAAAAAAAAGAAAACAACTTTACGGTGGCTCTAAGACTTGTAACCTAACTTCATTCAATAAAATGCCTCTTCGGACATTCATGTTTGCCTTTGTCTAAGCATGGTTGCATGTTAGTTTATTCGTGAATACCATAACCATCTCTTGCTTAATTCATACCCGGCCTAGTTCTTTCACCCACGCTCTACAAATTCATTGTCTTGGGTTCATAGGGCTCATACTCCATATCTTTTGGGCTTGGGCCACAAAAATTGACCCTACAATTGGCGCCGTCTGTGGGAAGAGCTTGTGTAGGGGGTGAAAACGATGGTTGGTGATGGCAGAACGAAGTCAACAACAAGCATAATCCAGGGCATCCCAACACGCTGATCCTTTCCTTAACTTGGAGAGAAGGCAGGATCGTGAGGGTAGTGTGCATACTGGCCAAAGCCAGTCACATGGCGGAAGTCACGTGTCCCATGCAAAGAAGAACCGGGACTTGCAACTAGAAGTTGAAAAATTGAAGAGGGAGTTACGCCATGCAAAGAGGAAACGGATTTCCTCGTATTCTGATGAAGATTCCGATGATGAGCAAGACGTAACTTATCAGCAGGAATCTCGGATACCGGCTAGTGAACCTTTTTCCTATGAAGAAGAGTCCCACCGCCAGAAGCAACACAGAAGCCCATCACGCGGAGGCGTAGGAAACGATGCTATGAGCAGGGCATTGAATTAGATCTCTCGGTCACCTTTTACTCGCAGAATTAAGGAAACGAGACTCCCTCGGCATTTTAACCAGCCAACGTTTACCATTTACAATGGTAAAACAGACCCGGTGGAACACGTGAGTCACTTTAACCAAAGGATGGCTGTCTACTCCAGAGACGAAGCCCTGATGTGTAAGGTTTTCCCCTCTAGTCTGGGGCCGGTGGCAATGAGGTGGTTTGATAGCCTGAAAGCAGACACTATCAATTCCTTCAAAGAGCTCACCCAGGCATTTGGTTCGCGCTTTGTCACATGCCGAAGAGTAGCCAGGCCCCTGTCTTCATTGTTGTCTCTGAGCATGCAAGAGGGCGAGACCCTGAGGCATATTCGGATAGGTATTGGGAGATGTTTAATGATATGGAGGGCAACTCTGATGCAATGGCCCTCAGCACGTTCAAGCTCGGCCTCCCTACTGACCATAGTCTAAGGACCTCCCTATCTGGCAAACCAGTTACTAACATACGTTAGCTCATGGACCGTATAGAAAAATTTAAGAGAGTTGAGGAAGATCAGCAGCAAGGGAAAGGAAATGACAAAGCTATCACCCAGGAAAGGAGGGATTTCCGGTCAGATCGTTACAATAGCAGTAAACCGCGTAGGGATTTCACTGGACAACCAGGGCCGACCAATCCTCAAGCGGTCAATATTGTATTTAAAGAACCAGTGCACCAAGTTTTCGAAAAGATTAAGAACGAGCCATTCTTTAGGTGGCCGAATAAGATGGTTGGAAACCCTGAGAGGCGTAATCATAATCTTTATTGCCAATATCACCAAGACCATGGGCATAGCACGGATGATTGCAGGAGCCTGTGGGATCATTTAGATCAGCTGGTCGGCGAGGGTAAACTAAGACACCTCCTGCACCATTCTAGTGGCCGAGGAGGGCAGATGAGCTCAGGGCCCCGGAGGGATGATTCTTCAAAACCACAATTGGGGACTATTAACGTTGTCTTCGCCGCACAAGGGAGAACAGGATCCTGGCCATCGAAGGTTATGTCAATAGTCGAATCATCAGCAGCGCATTTCGGCCATGGTCCGAAGAGGTCTAAGTTAGAGGCCCCATTGGTTATAGGATTCTCGGACGAGGACAAGATAGGGACTGTTCAGCCCTATGATGACACTTTAGTAGTTACCCTCAGAATTGGAGGGTATGATGTGAAGAGGGTGATGGTGGACCAGGGTAGTGCTGTGGAGATAATGTACCCCGATCTCTACAAGAGGCTAGGCCTAAAGCCTTAAGATTTAACACCATACAATTCCCCCCTCGTGAGTTTTAAAGGTAGGGTTGTCACCTTGAAAGGCCAGATACGCTTGCCTGTGCAAACCAGTCCTGAAGTGGTAAATGTGGATTTTATAGTTATGGACGTGTACTCACCCTATACAGCAATCGTTGCCAAACCTTGGCTTCATACACTCGGAGCTGTTTCCTCTATTTTGCATCAGAAGGTCAAGTACCCGTCTAAAGGGCAGGTTTACGAGATTCGAGGAGATCAATCCGTAGCTCGACAATGCTTAGTGGCTGCCATCCAACGTGAGCCCGAAATCGAGCCCTCATCCAGTGCCGAAAGGGGTTTATAGCAGTTAAAGTCTCGAGTATTACCCAATGAAGATCCTAATGAGGACGCTCGATGCGAAGATTTATTGAAAGTGGTCATTAGAGATGATCCTGAAAAGTTCTTTCAAGTCGGATCTCAGCTGCCTCTTCAGGAGAGAGAAGAGCTTGTAGAGTTACTCAAGAGGAATCTTGACGTGTTTGCCTGGAATGCTTACGAAGCCCCAGGGGTGGATCCCCAATTCATTTGCCACCATCCCAAAGTAAACCCATTGATTATTCCAAAGAAGCAGCCTTCTCGGCACCCATCTAAAGAACATGCAGACGCAGTAAGAGAAGAGGTGGCCAAGCTCAAACAGGCTGGAGCTATCAAAGAAGTTTTCTACCCAGAGTGGTTAGCGAATACTGTGGTAGTGAAGAAGAAAAAGGGGAAATGGCGAGTCTGTGTGGGTTTCACTGACTTGAATAAGGCTTGTCCCAAGGATCCATTCCCCATGCCAAAAATTGATCAGCTTGTGGATGCCACTGTCGGCCACCCTCGGATGAGCTTCCTGGACGCTTTCCAAGGCTACCACCAGATACCACTAGCTCTGGATGACCAAGAGAAGACTGCTTTCGTCACCCCTATTGGTAACTATCACTACAAAGTGATGCCATTTGGCTTGAAAAACGCGGGGTCTACTTATCAGAGAATGATGACGAGGATGTTTGAGCCACACTTGGGTAAAAATATCGAGATCTATATAGATGATATGGTGGTGAAAAGCAAGATTGTTGCTGAGCATATGAAGGACTTTCAAAGTACCTTTGAAGTTCTTAGAAAGTACAAGCTACGCCTAAATGCTTCCAAATGCTCATTTGGCGTGGGATCTGGCAAGTTTTTGGGGTACATGGTAACTCACAGGGGAATTGAAGTTAACCCCAATCAGATAAAAGCCATCAACGATTTACAAGCTCCTCGGAATCCCGAGGAAGTTTAGAAACTAACCGGAATGAATGCTGCCCTGAATCGATTTATCTCTCGATCAGTAGATAGATGTCGGCCCTCCTTCTCTCTGCTTAACAAATGGAAGGGATTCGAGTGGACTGAAGAATGTGCGTTGGCCTTTCAGCAGCTTAAAGACTATCTAGCTCGGCCATCGATTATGTCCAGTCCTGAGCAAGACGAAGTATTATTTGTCTACATTGCTGTAACTCCCTACGCGGTGAGTTTGGTACTGATACGATCAGATTGTGGTATGCAAAAACCTGTTTATTATGTGAGTAAGTTGCTGCATGAGGCCGAGGTCCGTTATTTGCCACTGGAGAAAGCTATCCTAGCAGTGGTGCTTGATACATGAAAGCTACCTCATTACTGCCAGGCCCATACGATCGTTGTTCTTACTCAGCTCCCACTCAGGGCTATACTCCGAAGTGCTGACTATACTGGAAGAATTGCCAAGTGGGGTACGATCTTCGGGGCTTTTGACATAAAATATATGCCCCGCACTTCAGTCAAGGGCCAGGTCCTTGCGGATTTGGTGGCTGAATTCACGGAGCCACAACTAGAAGAAGTAACTCCTATGTCGGACATGGATGAAAAATTAGTTGGCATGATTTCTCACTAAAGTCCCTCTCACTGGGAAGTATACGTTGATGGCGTGGCAAACCAAAGAGGTTCTGGAGTTGGTCTAGTGTTGATATCCCCTGAAAAAATCATCATCGAAAAGTCCTTGAGGCTAGACTTCTTGGCAACAAATAATGAGGCGGAGTATGAGGTCCTACTGATGGGAATGTCGATGGTTCGAAAAATGGGAGCAAAGTCCGTGGAATTGTTCTCGGACTCAAGGTTAGTCGTGGGTTAGGTACAAGGTGAGTTCGAGGCGAAGGATGAAAGAATGCAAGGGTACCTAAGCCGAGTTAAATGTCTGCAATCAGAGTTCGACTCTTTCAGTTTGCTGCATATCCCTAGAAATGGTAACGCACATGTTGACTCTTTGGCAACGCTCGCTACCTCCTCGGCACAAAATTTGCCGAGAGTCATTCTAGTTGAGGACTTACATGGGCCTACAGAGGCAAAAAGGGAGGTGGCTCAGGTTCACCAAGTCAGGACCGGACCCTGCTGGATGGACCCTATAATTAAGTTCTTGAAAGAAGACATCTTACCTGAAGAAAGGGAGGAAGCTGACAAAATTCGGAGAAAGGTGACCAGATTCTGGCTATCTGAGGACCAGAAATTATATAAACGCTCCTATTCAGGGCCATACTTATTGTGTATGCATCCTGAAGCGGCCGAGTTACTGCTAGAGGAATTACATGAAGGAATATGTGGAAGCCATACTGGAGGAAGGTTCTTAGCTCACCGGGCTATTACTCAAGGCTATTGGTGGCCGAACATGCAAAAAGAAGCCCACGAGTATGTTAAAAAATGCGACCAGTGTCAGCGATTCACCCCAAGCATTCATCAACCAGGGGGAACTCTTAACCCACTATCCAGCCCATGGCCTTTCGCCCAATGGGGCTTAGATATTGTGGGACCATTCCCTAAAACTGCAGGAAACAGGAAATACCTTCTGGTCGGCACAGACTATTTTACTAAGTGGGTCGAAGCTGAACCTCTGGCCAACATTAGAGACGTAGATGTGCAAAGGTTTGTGTGGAAAAATATTGTCACTTGGTTTAGGATTCCTCATACTCTCATTTCGGACAATGGCCTGCAGTTCGACAGCAAAGCATTCAGAAGTTATTGTAGTGAGCTAGGAATCATAAACAGATACTCCACCCCTACTTATCCCAGGGTAATGGGCAAGCAGAGGCTGTCAACAAGGTCATAGTAAATGGCCTAAAGAAGAGACTTGACGTCGCGAAGGGCAAGTGGGTGGAAGAATTGCCACACGTACTTTGGGCTTACCGAACTACGCCTCGCAGATCTACTGGAGAGACCCCCTTCTCAATGACCTATGAAGCTGAAGCTGTCATACCTCTGGAAATGGGATTCCCAACACTGAGGACCAGTTCATTCAGTCCGACCAGCAACAATGAGCAGTTAGAGATGAGTTTAGACCTGATTGATGAAAGGAGGGAAAGTGCAACAGTTCAGCTGGCACATTACCAACAAAAGCTCAGGCAGGGCTACGATGCTAATGTAAGGCTAAGGCCTTTAGAACCTAGTGATCTGGTGCTGAGAAAAGTTGTGGGTACTGCAAAAAACCCAGTTTGGGGAAAGTTAGGACCCAATTGGGAAGGGCCATATCGCATCACTTCAGGGGCTGGCGTTAGGGCGTATTTCTTAGAAGATTTGGATAGTCATGTAATACCACGCCCCTGGAATGTAAACAACCTCAAAAGGTACTATTATTAATCGAATATTTTCTTCAGTCAATATATTGATTCTGTTTATAAGTAGTTCTCTAAGTGTTTAAACTTAAATTCAATCATGCCTGTAGTCCTCGGACCAGATGATTTGGGTTAGTTAACACTCGTTCCAAGTTCTCTAAGTGTTTAAACTTAAATTCAATCATGCCTGTAGTCCTCGGACCAGATGATTTGGGTTAGTTAACACTCGTTCCAAGTTCTCTAAGTGTTTAAACTTAAATTCAATCATGCCTGTAGTCCTCGGATCAGATGATTTGGGTTAGTTAACACTCGCTCCAAGTTTTCTAAGTGTTTAAACTTAAGTTCAATCATGCCTGTAGTTCTCGGACCAGATGATTTGGGTTAGTTAACACTGGTTCCAAGCTCTCTAGATGTTTAAGCTTATATTAGATCATAACAGTAGTCTTCGGACCGGATCATTTGGGTCAAAGGGCATCTTCATATAGTTATTGTTAAGGTTTGAATTTACCGTGCCTAAAAATCTTGGATGCAATTAACTTTAATTTATAGTTGGACTTCTTAGTTAGAAATATGCTCTGCACACATGCAAGAAAGCCTGCAAAACTGTAATTTATAGTCACTGGCCTTATTATCATGATATCATGTTTAAGTTCACCCATACTGTTATAATCATATGGTTTAAGCTGCTTGCAATAATGATAAGACTTATAATTTAAACAACAAGGACATTGAATGTGAAAGAAATGATTTCATTGATCAAAATAAAGTAGTTTACAAGCCTTGATCTAAAAAAAAAAAAAACTGAGCTAGATTATAAAAAAGTACAAAGCAAAAACTCCTAAGCCTACTAAGTCTTTGTCTGAGCAGCCGGGGGATCAGTCACTTGGCTGGGCTGGGCAGCAGCAACGTCTGGGACTTATTCTTTGTCCTTTTCCTTAGTACCCGTAGACTCTTTAGTTGCTTTTGCGAGGGCAGGAGGGGCCTGGCTAGCTGGGGGCTGCTCCTGAGCTTCTGAGAGTACACGGATGTCTGGATCATAGTATATACTCCCAGGCAGCCTCAAGGGGAAATCTGCAGGAACCCCAGCAGCATCTAAGGCTTTGCCCCACGTGATATCGCAGTAGTCTCGGCCAACCGAGGCAAACTGCTCAGTGAGGCTGAGTTGGGTCTCCTCCACCCCCAGCGCGTATGCTGCCTGTCTCTCGGCAATGGAGCCCCTTCACGGCCTCCCTCTCAGTAGCCAAGTTGACTTCGGCCATGTTTAGCTGTTTACGCTGCTCTTCGGCCTGCCTTTCTGCAGTTTTCAGGCTAGCATCGAGGTTGTTCCTTTGGTTGGTCATATCTTTGAATTGCTCGGATAGGAGAGCATATTCCTCCTTCAAATTGCCCAGAGATTTTTCAGCCTCGAACCGAGAGTGGGCCTCTGCTTGGGTTTCGATGTAAGATTTCTTGTTCCACTCTTCGGCCACGTAAACTTGTTGAGTAATCTGCAAAAAAAAAAAAGAAAAAAAAGAAAAAAGGATTTTAGTATAAAGTGAAAGCAATAAGCCGATAAAATCAACACTCTAGCTAAGTGGATGAGCTCATCTACCATGGCCAGATCCCTCTTAAGGGATAGAAAGAGCTTGTACTGGTTGAAGCGCCTGTAGGACTCCATGTCACTGGGGAGGAGAAGAGGCTGCTCCAAGGCCTCAGCAACGAGACCTGCCCTCCCTCCGTTGTAGTTTCTAAGGGAGGCATCCCAGGGGATTGGAGCACCGTCCAGCTCCAGCCTGGAGGACCAGGTGCGAGTTCCTCGACGCACCTCAACAATGGGGACTTCATCTCGGCTTTCTGAGGATGAAGCCCTCTTGCTGCATTGGTCTTTGACCACCTTTTGTTGTTTGGCCCCCTTTGGAGGCGCGACCTCCCTCACTTCGTCCATGGTAACGTGGGGCCTTTTCTTTTTTAGATCCGGCAATGGCTTTAGCCCGGGATTAGGAACCTGAGGAGGGGGAGGAGGAAGACCCGCCGGTGGTTGGGACGTACCAGTCCCTTTGGGCTCAGGTTTTTTGCCCCTATTCTTCATTAAACTCCTCAGATCTGCCATATCCTCCTCTTCCGAAGAGTCCTCGGGGAGAGCAGTTATCAGGACAGGAGGGTGGACGCCGGATTGCCTGTCAATTCCCTCCTCGGCGTCTGAGTCAGGTATCACCTGAACCTCTTCGGAAACTTCTCCTTCGAACCTAAACTTATCTATTTGTTCCTCAAGGGAAGAGGCCGAAGAGGCAACTCCTTCACCTTCTGTCTCTGGTTCAAGGGGAGCCTGTTGAAGCAGTTGAAGGAGCAATGGCACGCCCTCGGGATTTGGGTGTGGCACCGGGACAAGGTCGTACGGTGCGAGGAAACTTTTCCGACCAACGTCTATGCGGTTAAGGCGGTAGTCTCCTTGTGTTATAGCGTTGCCGACTGGCTGAAAATCGGTCGGTTTGACTGTATAACCGAGGATAAGAGGAACCGACCGCAGTTGCCCATCTTCACTTACGAAGATCTCTGATCGCAGCAGGTAGTTGAGCGCGGCCACGTTCGTAAGGCTGAGCCGAGGGGAAATGTGATTTTTATCTGTTAACACCACAATAAGAAGAAACCTGGTCAAAGGCCTGAACAAATAATACCAAGAGAAGACATCGTCAAAAAGGGAAGATCCTAATTCTACTGTTAGTAAACCTAGGTCTAGGAGGTCCCACCTAGCTCTCCTGGTTGGGTCGGGCAGTGAAGACTGTCATGCCATTCGCTCGAGACGATCAAATAGTCGACCTTCATTCCTTTATTGGACTTAGGAAGGTAGGAGACGAGCCTAACGGCGTCGGACTGGGATTTGAGATAGTATCCCGCTCCCTTCTGGCTGTGATATTCGTACATATGTACCACGTCACGCCAGGTAAGTCCTAATCCTAGGTGAAGGTTCAAGGCATCAATGGCTCCTAGGATTCTAAACAGATTGGGCGTGCACTGCTCGGGAGAAAGCCTATGGTTACGGAGGTAGTTTTTGGTGACAGAACCCATAGGAAGGGTCATTCCTCTTTCCATGAATGCTATCATAGGGATTACGACCTCTCCTTCTCCTCGGTCGGTTAATATCCGCTCCGGAGGACAATACCTTAAGTTTACCCCCTGGGGTATGCCGTAGGTCTGCTTAAACTCCTCTATTAGGGCAGGGCTTTCGACAAGATATTCGAATCTACCCATTCTTTTTTTATCAACTAGAAGAAGGTGCGGAGCGGTAACCGGCGGATGAAAATTTGAAGACTGAAAAGATTGGCCGAGAAGAAAATGGAGAGTTTAAAGATGTCGAAACTTACACCAACTGAGCCAGAGAACGATCTTTGAATTCGCAGAAACAGACACTAAGGAGAACAAGGATTGATGTTTGGAAGGAACTTGCTAGATTCGAATGCTGGAGTTCGCTGAATAATCTGAAAGTTTGCAAAGTAAAGAGGAAATGGCTGCCTCTGAGGCTTTATATAGGGGGACAAGTGAAACGGCAGGAGTCGTCTCGTCAACCTTCGAGGAAGAATCACGACCGTTGGATCAACACCCCACCGTTGGATACAAGAGACAAAACGGCGCCTGGAGTAATTAATGCAGCACTTTGGAAATATGCAAACAACAGCGGCAATGATGAAGCGCTTATATCCATGCCTACACACGTGCCAGCTCAGATATTTGGCTATTCTCAAGCTTTTTACTTCGTGACAAGTCAAAATCCCACTTTTTCTCTTCAGATGCGAGGAAAAAATTAAGATTTTGAGGGGCTATTGTGGGGGGGTAAAAGCCCAGATCTACCTATTGGACTTGGGTCCTGTTTTTAAGGTTACTGTATGTCCGAAGAGTGATAACGAGTTGGGTAGAGTTCATCTGGGGCCAACAAACTCGGAGCTGGAGGAAGAGTACAATCCGAAGAGGTTCCCCCTTTTTCCGAAGAGGTTTTGCTCCTCGGATACGAATAGTCTTGATCAAATAAATGTATGGAAGGTCCAAATGATCTTCCTGGCAATTCCAATGACAAAGATAAGCTCTAGGCATACCTGGGGATGATATGGACGAAGAAATATCTCAAGGAAAAGTTGTTACCACCGTATTTAATGCACTGCAGCAACTTTTCTGGCCGCATTTATGTAGAGAAGACCCCTGAACAGTGCAACCTCAACTACCACCACTCCCAAAAAGCTAGAGAAGATGCTTGATGTGACCTATACTCAAGTATGTACGCAGATGGATGACAAGTGGACGACTGAGATGATAAGGGAGGGGGCTATATAAAGAAGAAGAGTCCCTGATAAAAGGAAAAAAAAAAAGAAAAAAAAGAAAAAAAAAAGAAAACAACTTTACGGTGGCTCTAAGACTTGTAACCTAACTTCATTCAATAAAATGCCTCTTCGGACATTCATGTTTGCCTTTGTCTAAACATGGTTGCATGTTAGTTTATTTGCGAATACCATAATCATCTCTTGCTTAATTCATACCAGCCCAGTTCTTTCACCCACGCTCTACAAATTCATTATCTTGGGTTCATAGGGCTCATACTCCATATCTTTTGGGCTTGGGCCACAAAAATTGACCCTACAATTATGAATTCACAAATAATAATCATGACCCACTATTCCAAACTTTTCTGAATGATATCGGCTGCTTTAATTTTGAGAAGGAATTCCAAAATATATTTGTGTTATGTAAACACTCTAAGGGATATTATGCTATGCCATAGACGCATCAACATATATCGCCCTTAAGTTAGAAATTATTATTTTTTAATTAATTGTGAATTTCTTTATTGATATCGTTGCTCCTAGTCTAACACTTTGCACAAAAAAGAGTACATGTAGTACAACAACTAGACTAGAGCAACTAGACTATCTCGATTCTCGATTGTACATATACTGTCAAGTCCACAGGATTAAGGATGAGAACTCATCAAGAAGAGCTTGCTAAAAAGGAGATCAGAGGTATGTGACATGATAGCATCATACCACCACATCTCTACCTATATATATTTGTTGACACTGTTATAAGGTAATTTTGTACCAAGGCCAAAAATCATGGAAAGGCCTAGACTCTTTCCATAGCATCACGAATATTTCTTTCATAATGGCACTGTTATATGTCTATAATTGTTGACACTGCTGTATGTCTATTACATAATGGCTCACACAATGATATGTAAGAGACATGGTGTTAAAACCTTAACTTGAATATATATTGAATGTGAAAGTATGATGATAGATCATGTATCAAGTATAAGTACTCTTTTAAATTGTATTATATGCGTAACCAATTAGGCATGTGTTCGGAAGAATCTTATCCTATGCACATGCCAATCTTGACCTTAATGGGATCACCCCTTAAAATAAGCTGGAACAAAGGCTAAACACCCTATAAAATCTTACCAGTGGTCTCTTTATTCATATAACATGTGTTTAATGAAACACTTTGCAAGTACATGTATAAATTGCAGAATGACAAGACTTTAGACAATCGATCATAATAGTCAAGTGAATAGCCCAAGAAGAATTTGGCCAACTAGGCCACTGTCTCAACAAAGAGACAAAAAGCGAAGGGTCATTTCACTGGCCGTGATCAAACGATAAATGAAGTAATAATAGAAGCCCGTGGGATTGTTTTCGTCCCTAAAGGAAGGAAATATAACCTTGAATGGTCAACATGCCCTAGTCCTTGCACCTTCAAAAGAATGAAGCAAAAGAGATCTTAAAGGCAGGGGAACTTGTCAAGAAGAATACAACAGTGAGAAGATCGAAGTACATACAAAATAGTATCGTGATTTAGGGTCTCTTGTTAAGGTAACTCATTTATTTCTTTCTTTCTAATTAACCATGCTAGATATGATCTTGTTAGAACTAAGTGGATATCAAGCTTGCATGACTATTACAAATGTGTATGTGGAATATGTTGAAAATATTGTTATGAAATTGTTACAATTATCACAATTAGTATGACTATATTATTAGTAGCATATGTTTCATCGTCATGAATCTGAGAAGATCTATTAAGTCTCCTAGACTTAAAATGATAAGATGATCGTGTTCACAATACAGACATGAGTTTAGGTCTCAATAAATTTCCAATATTTTCGTCAACTCACCAAAATCTTCTTAAATTGCTTTTAAAATTATTTACTGTGCAAGCACCTAACAAGGATCAGTTTAAAGAAGCATATAGTCAAGAAGTTTTACTTTTTATATATCATAGAATACTTCTCTATGATTCATATAGAATGCACTTCATCAAATGACATCCATAATTGTATAGCATGCAGTTGCATATTTATACATTGTCATTCTAACAAAATGCAGCTAGCACTATTGAAGTGACTTAAGCATACAACTAAAGAAGAAGGAAGAGGGAATTGCTATTACAAATAGCAATGACCATAGTCGTCCAAAAAAAAAAAAAAAAAAAAATCTAATCATGATAGAGCATTCCTCTGGTCGTCAATAAACAAGAATTACATTCTTCATGTTTGAATGGAGGCAACAACATGGCCTAGTTTTTACGCCTTCGAAAATTGAAGGCAAAAGAGATCTAGGCCTTAGACATGAAGTATCACGTTAAGCTTAAAAAATCTTGAAAAGAGGAGCTCATCATCTTGAAAAGAGAAGAGTTTGTCAAGAAGGTCCCAACAATAAAAAGATTGAGGTATGTGACAAAATAATGTCGTCATTTAAGGTAACACATTTATTTTTGTCTCTTTTATATTCGTCTATAAAAATTTACACCTAGTAAGGTTTCACGCAAAAATGTATGCATTACTAGGTAAAACTCTAGGATTACAAGGAAATAAGAAAAATGTCCACCTAGGCTATTGGTAGCTTATTATTTATATATGAATTGTTCTAAAATTCTTGTCTAACCAAGTCTTGGCAAGTGCATGTGCAACTTAATGCAGATATCAACATGGCCTCAAGAAGGTCCAAAACGACATAGCGTCAAGGAATCTTTCTAGCAATAAGTGACAAGATTCCATTAATGGATGTAAGTCACCAAAAAAAATGGTTAAGTAATAAGATTCCGCCAAGACGGATGTAAATCACTGACGAAGCCTAAGTGAAAAGATTCCTTAAATGGATGTAAGTCACCAAAAAAACGGTTAAGTGATAAGATTCCACCAAGACGGATATAAATCACTGACGAAGCCTAAGTGACAAGATTCCTTAAATGGATGTAAGTCACCAAAAAAAGGGTTAAGTGATAAGATTCCGCCAAGACGGATGTAAATCACTGACGAAGCCTAAGTGACAAGATTCCTTAAATGGATGTAAGTCACCAAAAAAAAAAAAAAGGACAAGATTCCGCTAGACTGATGTAAATCGCTGACGAAGTCTAAATGACGAAGCTCTGTAACTGGATATAAGTCACCTAAAAGTGGCTAAGTGACTAAATAACCTAAGACGAGTGTAAGCAAACAAGGATTCTCATACAAACAAAAGTCACACACAAATCAAGAATATCAAAACATGACAACCAGAAAATGAAGGAAAGAAGAAGCATCGAAGTGATAAAAAATAGTCGTTCAAAGAAATCATCTCGCTCCTCAGCAGTGATAAAAAATGGTCGTCCAAAAAAATTACCTTACTCTTCAGCAGAAATAAAAAATGATCGACCAAAGAAATTAGCTCATTTTCAAGATCAAGCTATGATCCCTCGAATGTCCAAAAAGACTTTCAAAAGGCAGATACTAAGAAGTCGTCGCAAAAATACTATCATTCTTGAAGAAAAAAGTAGTTGAAGATAAAGAAGTCTGAATCTAAACAAGTTAAGAATATTCCCAAAGCCTGACTAGCACAAAGCAAAATCAGACTTGGGAATGGAGGGTAACTGATGAGTCCATAAAAACTATTAAGGTCGTCCATCTTAATGGACAATCATTGCGTCATTAGTAGGCCATCAAAGATTTACGAGTAACTGCCCAACACATTCAATAACGATCATCAAAGGCCTTAAACCCTTTCATCAAGACAAAAGACGTTACAATTAGGGTAATAATCACTCTCATTTATGTTTAACAGCTACCTAAGTCACCTATAAAAGGAACAATTTGTCCATTTGCTAAGGTACGTCAAAAAACTACTACAAAACACTATCTATATGTGAAATATATGGGTTGGTACTAATTTAAGCATCAGAGGCTCCCCCACCAGGCACAACCCGGTGGTCTTTTCGATCTATCTCTTCTTTATCTTGCAGGTTCTATAAGGTCGTCTAATACTCCGGATTGAATAAGGGACCCAACTGACGATTTTGGCATCATCAAGTACCATCGTAAATTAGCAGTATTGCAAATTTTTTTGCAATTCTAAGCTTTTACAAGTCCTGGTGTTGGGTGGCTTTTGGGCTTTAATGCTAAATTTGTCCTACATTTACCAGTTGCCAGTTGCAATGGGAATACTCTAAGTCTTATGCACCCAGCACTTTTTTTTTTTTTTTTTTTTTAAATTTAAGAAGTATATTAAAGGACCCATCTCTAAAAGGAATAAAAAATTTCGATAGTCAAAGACTAACGGTATATCTATATTATTTGTGGTGTTCATCGGATTCTAAGATCAAACAGCACTCAACAGAGGGAGTGAATCGAATAATCTCCTCCTCTATTCTCTTGTTAATTTAACACCAACTTTGTTCTTTTCTCCTCTTGAGAGAACACATTCACACATGCATGCACTTTTGTGACTAAAAGTTCAATACATCAACTCTATGCAGATTTCATCACGTGATCATCAGATCATGGCTGCTTGCGTGGTCCCAATTGGACAACAACTTGTTCTACACAAATGCGGATCGGAAAGCCTTTTATACAACGGTCGAGGAGTGGGGACTATATATATGAGTCTATATTCGCCATTTGCGTGCCTTGGAGGCATGCCTTGAAAGAAAGAAAGAAAGAAAGCCTCCTTTCCATTGCCAAAAATCTCCATGGCTATTCTACCCTACTTTAAGGATGAGGAGGACAACGAAGGAAGCAACATCTCTCCTCATCATCCTCATCACACAACCTATTGGCAGCATTTTCGGTACTACTACACTTTCTGCCTCCAAAGAGACAAAAGATATAGGGGCAAATTTATATTTTGTAGTGAGTACAGTTGACAAAGATTATAGTGAGAATTATTAAAAAACTTGTTTTTATTTTTTATTTTTTTTATTTTAATAATAAGATTATATAACGTTAGAGCCTTAGACTCTTAGAGGTCTCAATCATAAGATTATATAATGTTAGAGGTCTAAATCACAAATTTTAAACTTTAGGGGGCAAACTCAAAATGATCTCAAATTTAAAGGGTTAAATTTGCAATTTACTTTAATAATGAAATAATAAATTAAAACGAGTTCAAGTTAATTATATAGCAATAGCACGTTGCAGGAGAAAATTGGCCTTTGCCCTTTTCGGGCAAAATAAGTAGCATTCTACCTCCTTTCCTAAATTAAATAAAGAAATGTCCATCTTTTGAAACTCAACTTACTCAAAATCGAGTTTAAAAAAAAAAAAATTTTCTGGAGTCCTATAATGACCTTTTTAAGGACCTATAGTAACGTTTTAAGGACCTATAGTGGCGTTTTGTATCTCGAGCTCCATGAACTCGACTTCTATGCAATCTTTTTACCTATAACTCGAGTTCATGGAGCTTGAGTTACAAAATGCCACTATAGATCCTTAAAAATGTCACTATAAGTCCTTAAAAACGTCACTATAGGGCTTAACTCGATTTAGAGAAAGTCGAGTTTCAAAATAGGGCCATTTTCCTAATTAGTTTGGAAAAGGAGGTAGAATGCTACTTATTTTGCCTGAAAAAGGTAAGGCCAATTTTGTCCACACGTTGTATTAAATCTAATGCGGAAGAGATCGTTCAACACGATAGAGTAGTCTGGACAACCATACAGGACTATATAGCTCAGTCATCCTCACCATTTAGGCAATTTAATGACCTTTGAATGAAGTAATAATTCAACATCTAGATAGACTTGGGCTCCAAGCACAACCCAAGGGATGAGTATGACCACCTCACCACCATTGATGAATTTGTGCCTAGAAAAGAAAATGTGAAGATTGTAAGCCTAGAATCTGGCCCACAACAAGGGCAGCTCCCCCAATCTCATCCATGATGGCCACATTAGTAGCTATTAAGGCCACAGCCTACTAGGTAATGACTACAATTAAATAGCAAAATACGTCACAAGCAAGCCCCTGAATTTAGAGTCTCTCGATCAGAGATAGGTATAAGAAATTTTTGTATTAAGAAATAGTGCTCTCTCTAGTAAGGTCACCACTAAACTTAAGCATTAGGGGAGCTTAGGCTAATGCGGCCAAAGTTGATCTTTATGTTTTGTAGGTATTCCATTGCTAGGTTGGCCGCTTAACCATTAGATCATTAGCAGGTCAAACTATTTAACCATTGGATCATCATTAATTGGCTCACATCATCACTTCTTATAGATAAAAGGTTACTGGTTCAAACACAGTTAATAAACGCAAGGGCAGCTTGATGCGTTTAGGGGTCTAAGGCAAAGATTGATTATCTTGTTTTAGATGCAAAATTACTACTAATTAACATTAACTACATAGAATTATTTTTTTTATAATTTTTTTTATAGAAATTTTATAGATACAAAAAATTTAACAAAACTTTTCACACTTGTTGATGTGACAAATTGATAGTGGTAAATAAAAGAGTAGTGTTAATGGTAGCACTAGATGAAAACTAGTAAAAGTTTGCTAACATAACTCTTATTATTATTTTATTTTTTAAAAGTGCAACATTCACAATATTTTTCACAACAAATCCTAAGTTTTAAGTTGCTTATTGTTTTCTATTTGAAAACACCACTATAATTATTTTTTTGTCATCAATAATAAGCTATAACAATATGCTATTTAACATTTGTTGTAAAAGTGTTATGAAAAATATTGTGGACTTAACATTTTTCTCACTTTTTTGTTTGTTTTTCATTTAATAAAAAAAATTATTTTATCTATTAATTATGTATAACCCTATTGGTTAAAATTTGGAGGTCTTTTTTTTACTTAGGAGCTTAGGTGACCGCATCTATTGCTCTACCATTCAGCCCGCCCTGAATAAACGCTAGAAGCATAAACACCTTTGGCGGACCCCAACATCACCAAAGGTTACAAAGATGATAGAACAACGTTGAGAAGACTAGAAAGTAGGGTTCAAGAGCTAGCTAAAAAGATGGGAGTTAATGTTGTAGACACACAATTTTTAGTACATTTTTAAGGGTAAAATGGTCATTGAGTGACATTCACTATTTCCCGTTGAGTGGCATTCCAACGCTTTTTTCTTTTTTTTGGTTGAATCTTTTTATTTAGCCTTCCCAATTGGTCCTAATTCCTATATTCCATTACTATAGGTGCCAGCGGTTCAGCCCTAAAAGGAAGGTAGGATGCATGGATACTCCATTTTTACTCATGTACCCGTATCCAATAGTATTGTACCGGTATCATACTAGATACCTCTAAGATACGTGGCCAATCAAAAATTTTTTTTGAAGTGTCAATACATCTAGATGCACCTGGTATTTAATTTAAACATAAGTATGTAAATATAACCAATAGAAATTAATAGAATATTATTGTTTAGAAAATGAATTTTAAATATAGAATTTAATGTGTTTATATATATAAATGACTTAATAGTAGGACACTTTAGTGTATGTTTGGTTTGCGCGTTCACGTTGGGTGTTTGCGTTTTTAGCTTCTTTTTTATTTTATTTTTTTTTCATGCGTTTTAACCCAAAATTGTTACTGTTCATCACTGTTGCGGCTACTGTTCATTGAACAGTAGTCGCAATATTTGACTTTTCCAATAAACAGTATAGGGTGTGCACTGTTCATGGACCCACAAATTTAACTTTTTAGCAACCTTTTCATTAAAAAAGGGTCCCACGGTACTATTCACATATTTAAAAATTATTTTGTTACAGTATTTTTCATTTTTCAATTTCAGTTTTCATTTTTCAGCTGTATTCAAACGGACCTTAATCTTTTGACTATATATTTCAATATAAAAAGCAAAAGACTTAAGAACCCTTAAATAAAAGTATAGAATTAAAGAAAAGTATAGTTACAAAAATCAGACGGTTTAAATAAAATTATACAATTCAATAATTGTATTTTAAAATTTAATCTCTTATTTATTTATTTATTTACAAATTCAGTATTTTTTTTTTCCATACAGATGGTTTGACTACTCAACCACAGCTTCGACATGGTTCCTATAACTATGGTTTAGGGTGAAAAAACTCGTATAGTGTAATCCAGGATGGGGCAGGACATTTTGGATTTAAATTCGGCCCGTACAATTATTACTTTTATTTTTTTGAGAAGATCATACAATACAATTTGTTATAAAAAAAAAAAAAAAAAGATAAAATTTTACTTCTTTATTACTTGATTGTGAGATGTAAAAATTAAGATGATAATTTTTTTTTTTAAAACCTTTTTTACTATTTTAACTTTTACATCTCTCAATCAAGAGATAAATTGCACTGGATCCAAAATCGAGACATTTTGTCATCCTTGACTTTCAAATTTTAAAGCAAATAAAAAAATCCAGAATGACCGTAATCCTAATAAGACAGTAGTTGTTGTCTCAGTGAAGCATGTCGGATTCTATTTCTTTCATCAATTATTGCCTTTTATTCCATGTGAAGTCAATTACTTTAGGCTTCTTCGTCAAATTATGCCAAGTTTGCTTTCACATTCGAGTTTCCTTATTACTTCTTCGTCAAATTATGTGTTGCATTGTTTGAACAATAGTTTTTATTGTTTAAATAATACATATATTTTTACATCACTTTTTCACTCATACATATTTTCAAGAACGGAATTAGGATTTGAACCTAGGAGGGGCGAAAGCATGAACCAAGAAAAATTTCAAGTGACATGGTTTATTAAAAAAAAAAATTATGGTAGACAAAACAATTGCACTTTATTACCATAAATATTTAAGTCAAGAAGGAAATAATATGAACCAAAAAAGTTGAAAGTTACAATATGATATTCAAACCTTTTCGAAGAAGAATAAAAAAAGAAGACAACTTCAGATCTCCAAATTTTGGATAATTGGAATTAATATGTTGATTTTATCACATTGACCAACTCACCAATATGATAAACCCATACTTTTGGATGCAACTAAAAATCACACTAATGAAGTTTTCAAAACTTTGTTTGAGGATTTAAAAAAATTGGGATATTAATATTAAGAGTTGGCAATGCTACATCATCAATATTGGCTTCTAAAAGAATTTTGCATTTTATCTTTTGAAAAAAATTTAAATATTGTAATTGACTTTCCCATAATTTATAAATCAATTAAAAAGTTATATAAATTATTGTCACCCCCGTAAGGGAATTTTTTTTTCTATGAGATTTTTTTGGTTATGAGTTATTGAATTATGATATTGGTGATTTGTAGATTTTTTGTTGTGTTGTATTTGGAATATGGAGGGGCCATGAGTCCAAAGAAAGGGTTAAGTGATTAGTTTCTTTTGAGTTATTTGGACCAATCCAAAAATTTGAGGGGGGGCCAACTATAAACTCTAAAATACGGGCATGCAAATAAAATAGCTAATTTGAAGAGGGGGAAATAAAATAGCTAATTTGAGGGGGGGGGGGAGGTGCAATGGCCCCCCTGCCGCTTAATGGGTCCGTCCCTGCGTATTTTCACAACACTTAAACAACGTTACTATAAATCTCTTACCAAACAGGCCTTGCAAGACCCGAACAACACAAGTTTTTTAAATGCTAAAACCCATAGAAAGGACAAAAAGAAAAAAAAATGAATAATGTTCTGTTGATAATTTGATACATGGGAAAGCAAATTTTGGAACATAATAGATATTCCATTTTGAACAGGTTATTATTAGTGGTTTTTTATTTTTATTTTTATTATGAATTATTACAACATTGGTCTGATGAGCTTATTAACATTGGGAATGGCATAGATATCGATACACAAGAGTGGACACTGGAGATAGAGATTGATCTTCTTGCTGAGGCAAGCAACATAGAACATTGGAGGTTTTAACTTTGTACATAGGATAAGTAATTAACTTAATCTCTGTTTCCCACCATAATCTGTTGTTCCCCCTCTGGCTTTCTCATCATCGCTACAAACTCATCATAATTGATTCTCCCGTCCTACATATATCGAATAATAATTAGAATGACTCATGAAAAGAACACAACAAAAAGAAATTAAGGGGAAGAGGAAAAAAAAATAGAGGATTAGGATTCAAGTCAAGATAATTACTTTATCAATATCAACATCTTCAATTACTTCATCGATAGTAGCTTCATCCCCCATTCCGCATTGAGTCATAGCTTTCCGTAGTTCTTCTCTAGTGATAAATCTGGTGAAATTTACACCAGTGCATAGGAAAATGTAATAAGTGAGTGTTCAATAACTTCTAGCACTTAAATATATATATATAACACTCGAATTATGTAAAAATGAAGATCTGATTTTGAAAATTTTTTTCAGTCCCCATAGATTTTTGGAAATTTTCTCACCTGAAAGGTAATTCTGATTCTGGGGAACGCTAAAATCAGATTTGGGCAAAAGGTTTAAGCATTATTTATAAGGTAAATGCATTATTCAAAGAATCAGCATCATAGCCATTAGTCATATGGCCCAAAAAAAAAAAAATATATATATATATATATATATAGTATACTAACCCGCTGTCATGCTGGTCAAAGTACTTGAATGCCGTAAACAAGTGCTCTTCATTATCGAGTTTATTGCGATTCATAGTAACAGTAATGAATTCAGAATAATCAATAGTCCCATTCTTGTCAACATCAGCCTGGCAGAAGAAAAGATAAAAGTTGAACTCTCTCATTAGGCAAGCCAAAGGGAAATGATGTAAATACTTGAACTTATTTCTTGAAGAAGTCTATGAGTTAAACAATTTTGCAAGCCAAAGGGAAATGATGTAAATACTACAGTACTTACAGCATCCATCAACTGCTTAATTTCTGTTTCAGTAAGCTTAGATCCTAGCCTGGTCAATCCAATTTTGAGTTCTTCAAGTGTGATTGTACCGCTTTTGTCAGTGTCCATGTTGTTGAACATCTGTTTCAGACCTTTTATTTCGTCTTCTTCTAAAAGGTTCTCTGCTATTACCTTCCAAAAATCAAATTTCAGTTACTAGGAAAACGAGTAAGAGAAAAAGCCTAAAAGAAAATAAAGGGCAATCAATTAATCATCGGTTCTTGCGAAGAAAATCAAAGAACCTATCGGTAAAGAACTTGCACAAAGTCCATGGGCCTAACCAGGATACTAAATTTTTTTAAGAAATGGACTAGGCAATTGTTTTTTTTTTTTTTTTTTTACAATATAGAAATTCTACTGTAACCTAATCTAAATGTATATGCATGTGAAATTTTCTCTTGGAGACTTGAACCATGACCCTTGTCCTCTCACACCCCACAAACACTTATACTTGTAGAGTGATTATCGCACTAAAGGTGTGCTGTGGTAGGACTAGACAATTGTTGTTTACTCCATATTTGTGTTACAGGGGTGTTCACCAAACCACAAAAACCGCACAAAAACCGCCCACAAAATGGCATAACTGCTACGTACCGCAAGTAACAATGCACCAAACTGCACCGCACCATACCCTCTCTATATATTAATATATATATATATAATATTAAATATATTATTAACAGTTTAATAACCCTAGTTTTCAAAAAAAAAAAAAAAAGTTTAATAACTCTAGCAAGTGTTGATTAGGAAAGTCAGCTCAAAATAAAGAAAAATTAGCAAAATAATTTAAAACTTGGCTCAAAACAAAAGGAAAAATCAGTCTTGGGCTTGCCAGGAAAAACCCAAAATTTGAAAAATATACCGACTTCAAACCTCATCTTATACACCGCATCGCACATGTGACCACAAAAATGAGGTGCGGTGCGGTTATGATTTTGGCTAAACTCTAAACCGTACCGCACATGTGACCGCAAAAATGAGATATAGTGTAGTTATGTTTTTGGCTAAACCGCATCACAAAATGCGGTGCTAAAAATGCCCAGAACTGCACCGTATCACGAACACTCCTATGACTGTGTATCTTGTGTAAGGAAAGAAACATTCAAATATTTTTTTTATTTTTAAATGAATTCTGAATTCTGAATTCTAATTACCTTTCCTAATTATAAACTCTAATCTATTATTTATATATATATATATATATATATATAAGCTGAAGCGTAGCATTTATTTTTAGTACGCTCCTGTTGAATCACATCAACAGTCATATCAACCACCCATTTCCAACATTCTCTCTCTTTTTAAAATTTTTTTTTTCCTTATTAATTTACAACTTATTGTTATCCTTTCTCCAACTTTTCTCATCTCTTTTATCTTTTCATCTTCCCCACTACTATCTACTTTAATATCACTTTTCCTCTAACCCTTTATCTTCCTTTTTTTTTTTTTTTTGGCTTTTCTTATTCCTCTCTTCTTACTATAAATTTACAATTCTCTTTCTAATTCTATACATAGTTTTCCCACTCACAAAAGGTTATTTCTCTCTCTTTCTCTTTCTTAAAATTTTGTTTTTCATTTTTTGTAGGATTTTTTTAAAAAAAATTTCTTGCATCACTACTTTAGGTTGATGAATTTTTGTATTATTTGGAACATTACTTTGGGTTGATGTGATTAAGTTGTGTTTTTTAGTTGTTATCTTTTTTCTTCTCTTTCATTTCATAGATGTTATCTTATTGTATTATAAAGATAGTGTATAAGAATATAATATTATTTTATTACATAATATAATATGACTTGAATAATTTGGTGTTTAGTACTATATATATATATATATATATTACTTTTTTTTCTTCTCATATTATTTTCCATATATTTCTTATTATTCTTGTGGAGGGACGAACCTCTCCCTTAGAAGGTATTGTCTGCTTTGGCTGAAGACCCTCACGGATTTGCTCAATCCCACATCGGGAAAAGACACCTCTCACCTTCGACTTATAAGCACTAGGCCTAAGTGAAAGTGTACCATCGTGTGTGTGATCACCCAAAGCAGACAATACCTTATAAGGGAGAGATTCGTCCCTCCACAAAGAAAAAAGAAGAAGAGACCCACTACCCCAGGACTGGAGGTAAGCTAAACCCCTAACTAAATAGTTGCTAAAATATCGCTCAATGCCAAATTTCCCCCTACCGCATTCTATTTTCAAAACATTCGATACTAGTAGATTATGTATTAGATCATTTTCAGAATTGAAAGAAATTACGTAATCAATTTTCCTCTCTAGTATCAGTTTTCATGACAAACCCTTTGATGATTCCATTTTAAAGGCCACATTTCTATCTCCTAATGCTACGTTAGTGAAATCGAGTTAGATTGTTTCCTTGGGACATATAATAATGCATAACACTAAATACTTGCAATCATTCTGGACATCAATTCAACACATAACAACTCAATCATGTAACAATTTGAATATCAAGTTCTGAATAACTTAAAAACCTATATGATCGTTTCAAATCATACCTTCAGAGCGAGTTTTTTCATCTTATTCATTGTTCTAAATTGCTTCATCCTAATTAGAACTGCACTATTAGTAGGTCTGTCAGATGCGTCATCATCTTCCTTCAACCATGGATGTTCTGGTTTATATGCATAATGCAAATGATATTAATGGTTAGCTAGTTTAGTTCTCTGTGAAATAATGTTCTACAGCTCCAAATAGGGAAATGAAAAAAAAAAAAAAAAAAAAAAGGGTGCAATACTATGAGCATCTTAAATTGTTTCGTTGAACCAAAACATCTTATATAAGCCATAGATTTGCGTGGGACTTATCCAAGAGCCTCGGCTATTTTAGGCTTAACTGAATGGAACTCATTCAAAAGCAGTAAGCCTATTGAACTATTCACAAATAATTATATACTAACCAAGAGCGTCAGCTGCAGTAATTCGCTTTGTAGGGTTCATAGTTAGCATTTGTTTGATGAGATCCTTTGCACTAGCAGATATAGAAGGCCATGGTGAGCTTTGCAAGTCAAGTTTGCCTTCTAAGATTGCATCAAATATGGCTTTCTCGGTTTCTGAAAAAAAATTTAATTCACACATCAATTGTAGAAATAAAATCAGAACAAAATACAAGTTCTGATAGCAAGATATATATATATATATATATATATCAGTTTTTGGACTGGTAACATGTATCTCTTTGTAAACCAAAAGACAACTCAAGAAACTGAAATTACAAGATGGATTACTGGCAAGTAACAAAGTAATTGTTTTTCAAATATCATTTTTAAACAAACAAATAATACTTTATAATTGTCCTAACGAGTTTTTTTTTTTTTTTTTTTTTATAAATATTTTGAAGCCTAATAGAGTAATGTTGCAAATTTTTTTTTTTTTGGTGAGTGTAATGTTGTAAAGTTAACTCAACTAAAATATGAAATTTACAATCTAATCTAATGCATTTTCAGCCAACAAATTAATATAATTATAAAATTACAGCATATTAAAAATTCTAATGAATCAATTTCACTTTATCATACAAAACATAATAATTTTAATATATTACAAACTATGGAATGTAAATTCTAAACCACAAGCCACCCCCATTGCATATAAAAACCAAGCAATTGATCTCAATTGAAATAAAATGAACTTGTTCATATGGTCTGATTGAACGAGAAAAAAGTGTAAAGGAAACTAGAGGAGTCTTTGATTATTGCAACATCATTTACTTTTAAAAAAAAAATTATAACCTTATTTTAATGGGGATAATAGACATGCAAATACCCAAAACTCTTCTAAAATCTTGAACCAACCCTAAATTTTTAAAAAGTTTCAATGGGGACAATCGTCCCCATTTAAGTGTATGTGGCTCCACCCCTAGTTGTTGGTCAAATGTCTCCAAGATCCTAAGTGGTAATTTTTATATTTTTATTACTTTTATTTCTTTTTTTTGGGTGTAATATTAGTTGCAACAACAACAACCAATTGCAATACTAATTGAAATGTCAAAAAGGTATTTTCAGTAAACCAGAGGAAATATTTTAACGTGGTATATGTATGAGATCCTTTTGACATGAATTCCAATTAACCATGAAGAAACAAGGAAATTGGATAATATTGTGGATCTTACTTCTATAAGCAACCAAGATGTTAAAGAAAAATCCTTGGGAGAGAACAAAAGGAATTTAGAAGTGAAGATTCATCGATAGAAGACAATGATGAAAATTAGTCATTCCTTATTTTCACCAAGGAGATCTAGTCACACAACTTCCAAGTTTTCCTCTAGTGCAAACACCATAAAGGGGGATAAATTTCAGGATCTCACATAGCTATTGTTTGATAACCTAGGCTCTTCTTTTTTTGAGATAAATTCAATAATTATAATGGGGGAGGAGGGATTTAAACCTTGGATGTCTTCGTTGGAAATCCAAATAGATACTAATTAGCTCTTGGTGGTTGTTAAAGTCATTCTTAGACCTAGGAATTAATGCTAGTATTGGGTCTCTTGGGATGCATGTGTGCTTTTTTTGGCTAGAAAAATCTATTTTCTTTTTGTACTTTGGAGTTTAGGACCCCTGCATATTTTGAGCTTTATTGAATTAAAACTTCTTTGGTAATAAACTTACATTAATTACCCAAAAATAAACAATACCAACTAAAATGTAAGCAAACACTTTACCTACCTCCCCAGAAAGGAGGCACCCCACTTAGAAGGATGTATAAAATGACTCCAGCGCTCCACACATCTATCTCCTTCCCATACTTTCTCTGCAATACTTCTGGGGCCACATAGTATGCATTTCCAACAATTTCCTTGTACATTTTTCCTGAAGAATATAAATTCATTTCTTCAGTATTAGTGAATGGAGAAATTGGTTAAATCAAAATATCCCTGCATGTAAACATAGTAATTTCCAAGAAAACAAATTCGTAAAGTAGAGATTGCATTTTCTCCTCTTCCTTATTTTCTTGTAAGAAACATTAAAAGGTAAGGTTAAGCCAAGAAATCTGCTATTCATTCATGAGACCAATCAAAATATACTGCATTAGTGCTTTGCATTTATCTAAATTGATGGCAATGTTTCTTGCCACAAAAATCATTGGCATAGTTATTACTATACAGAGAAGGAAAACATGTTTTTTGAATGAGCATGCATGTGTGACAAAAAAATTTGAAGCATCCAGACGAGGATTGCAATCATGAACATTTTTAACTTCTTCTTTTATCTTTTTACACTATAATGGCAATATTACAGATACCAATAGCAGCTACCTTCAGGCTATTATGTGTTAAAATGGAGGCCATCATCTGCTTTATCATAAGTTCATAACTAATATTAAGCTCAAACCATTTCATAACTCAAACTATTCTTATGATATCAACTTCAAGAAAGTATACACCGGTCTTTATAGTGAAATGAGGCCAGGGGATATTTAGTGTTCGACTCATGAGAAGCAAGCATAGTGGAATGTCTTGATAAATTACCAATTTCCCAAAAGTTTAGGCGGTTATAAAATAAAAATTTTAATTATTTAACCATTATTCTAACACTCCTCATGTGTATGTGTAGGCCCAAATCCTCCTAAGTTCAAAATCAAGATCAATGCTTTGATACAAAGATAAATTTACCAATTTGTCTCTAAAGCTTAATCTGTTAAAAAAATGACGAATTTAATCGTTTATTCCTTATTCTGACATATTTCAAATCGATTAATGTATTTTTCTGTCTGATAACAAACATTTTAAAAAAAATTTCCAGAAAAGCTTTTATTGCTAAATAGAACATAGTAGCAAGACTTTCATATATCTGCTAGAATTTCTCCAGTTGAATTTGAAGGTAATGTCTACACTACACATCTAGTTGGTTAGTTGTCACCATGTGATGGAACCACAACGACGTGTTTTTTGTGTTCCTTTTCATTTTAATTATTAGAAGTTTAAAACCAGTTTCCGTGGTTGACTAGTCTCTTTCAACATTGACTTTGTCAAGCTGACCCATTATGGCATCCACAAAAATCTTAAGGCAAGTTTTGGATTTCTATAAGCACTTCTGAGCAAAGTCCCTTTCCAGCTTGCTATTGATGCATCAAATCACCATTTTTTTCTTGGTTGAGATATTAAAAACTAATGAAAGCACCCCCAACAAATGAATAGATAAACCATGGATAAGGAAATATGCAAACAAAACAAAACACTCATTTTGCAGAATTGATCATTAAATATCGAACCAAATGAAGCAATAGAAGGCAACCCCTAGAATGATAGAAATAGTGCAACAAAGTGAACAAACTATATAACTAACCTTCTTCAATGAAGACAGAGAGACCAAAATCTATAGCTTTAATGGGAGAATGATCATCCTTGCTAACCATCAAGAAATTCTCAGGCTTCAAGTCCCTATGCATCACCCCCATAAAATGACACACATGAACCACATTCACAATCTGCCTACCAATCGAAGCAGCTTCACGCTCTGAATAGCTCCCTTTATTGATGATCCGGTCGAAAAGCTCGCCACCAGTGCACAATTCCATGACCAAATGCAGATTTTGCTTGTCCTCATAAGCACCCTTGAATTCCACAATATTGGATTGCCCTGTCAGGTGCTGCAGTATCAGAATCTCCCTCTTCACATCCTCAATATCTTTTGAATTCACAAACTTTCGCCTTGAAATGGACTTGCACGCGTATTTTCGTCCCGTGGTTCTCTCTGTACAAAGATAAGTAACCCCAATCTGACCTCTACCCAGTTCTTTTTCAAGAACATAGAGTGAGTTGATATCATCGTAAGGTCTTTTAAGAACTTTTCCAACCTCATCTGCAAGAGGAGCAGGCTTTGTTGGGAATGATGAAGAGGAAGAGGAAGAAAGAGTAGCTTTTTTTGATGTAGTTGGGCTAAACCGTTCTTGGGTACTCTTTGGAAATTGTTGTGGAGGTGGTGTGTCATCGGAGGAGCCTGAGGAGATTGGGATGTCACGGGATTTCTTAAAGTAGTTTCCCATTGAGAAAAACAGAGGAAGGTCTCAGAGAGAGAGAGAGAGAATTTTAGGTTGCAGTGCTTTTGAGAATTTTATAATCTTCAATTTTTAGTTGCAATTTGCAAGAGAGCATAAAAGTTGATTTCAACTGCTCTACACTGTTTTTTTTTTTTTTTAAATTTGTTTTAATTTGTGCTTTGCTTTTGCCTCTTGAATGGTCATAGGCATCATTCTTCTCTCTTTTTTCTCAGATACGCTTTTGCTAAGAAGAGAGAGAGAGAGGCACAGTGAGATAGTCTGGGCTGTGCAGTGTTTGGTTATGTTTTGTCTCAATCTCAAAGAGAAGCATTTTTAACTTTAGTTTTACCTGACGGTTTAGGTTGATTTTAATTGTAGGATTTACATTAAAAACACATAAAAAGTGATCGGGTGAATGTTATACATATTTGTAAAAGAAGATAAGTACCGTGAACTTTTTGCAAATATATATAGTACTGTTGTGTCCGTGAGATGCACAACTTAATTAAAATTCATACGTAAATCTACGTCCTCTGGAAGTGTTCGTTTGCTCGGTGCACTTGGTCCCATATCCGAGGCAAAATTCAAAAGTCTAATTCCATAGCTTCATGTTTTCACCTATTGACTAGGCAGATGATTGGTAGACTTCCAAAGAAAGAGCTGGAAGCGTGGGCTATGATTTCCTGGTCCCTGCGGAATGCTCGCAATAAGTTTCATTTTGAGCAAGTCCGGACTCACCCAGCTGGGATTCACCATGGAGCGATGGCTTTACTTTAGAATTATCAGCGGCACATGGCAGCTCTCCAACCTGTTTAGCAGTGATAGTTCACACGTCTTGTTTTTTTTTATCTTTTTTCGTGTTTGTCTTTTCTTTTTTCTGAGCCCAGTAGCTATCATTGGAGAAAGTTCTGCCTCTGAGGAAGCTATTTTGCTTCTGACACTCTTCTTACTAAGTAGTTTGTACTATTTGTGATTATTTAGTATAATTTTATCGCCTTTGGTCAAAAAAAAAATCATATGTAAATAATTATTTTATTAATTTTCTTAAAATAAATAAATATTTTACTTTTAAGTTATATAATAAATACATGTTGTGTAAGATTAAGATATCATAAAATGCACATATATAAAATTGAATGGAAGATGGTAGATGTGGGGACATTTTTTACCTCAAGACCAAGTGTTACACTTTGTAATCATTTTTGGCTTAAAGTTCCACATTGGAAAGATCTCTTCCCTCTTTCCACCTTATAAGGGATGATCAATGGCTTAAGAGTACCATTAGTTTGGTGGATAATTGTAAAAAGAAAGATTTGCAGATCAAGTGCTATGACAAGAATTGTGCTTGAAGTTCTGCTATACACCAAGAATACATGTTAAAAAACTCTTCATGCCATTTAGAAGGAGGGATATTATCAAGGAGATTCATCATGCGAAGAGTTTCATCTCCCAATGGTTGTGGAAGGGAATTGAGAAAAGTATGTTTGGAGTTGACATCATCCATGCCATTAAAAGAGTAGTATCTTCTTGACATTCTGTCAAAATGTTTCTCCAAATTTCTTCTTTCAAATGAGCAGCATTTCATCAGTAGAAATTCTTCTCTTGCTAGTTCAGTGTAGTGAGTCACAGATCCAAGGAACTCATTATGGATTATTGTGAAAAAATCTTCCAAGGTATTACATTGAGCTACCTGTCTTTGCCCGTATTCTCCTAGATTAATCCACCATTCTCGCAATCTTCCTGTGATCCTTGCAACAAACTTGGCAATAATCTGAAAAACAGTGGCATTTGGAGCTTGAAGTTCTGCTATACACCAAGAATACATGTTAAAAAACTCTTCATGCCATTTTGAAGGAGGGATATTATCAAGGGTGAACAGATGTTTGGAGTCAGTGGTTGATGAATAAGTCAACCTTGTTTGGTTTTCTGGGATAAAGGGTGGTGGAGAAAATATTGGTGGAGGTTGTCTGGGTTGGAGAACATCATCTTCCTCTTCTTCCTTTGGTTCTGCTTCTGTCATAAATACCTCCTCTAGACCAAGATCTGACAGGTCTAATTTAGAATCCTCAATTACAGGGAGCACAAAAGGTTCTCTTGAATCAGCAAGGGTGAGGGTTTTGAGGAATGATGAAATTGGGTTTGGGGGGTTAGGGTCTACGGCTAACATGTTCATGTCTGGAGGCCTTGAGGAAGCACCAACAGTTGGATCAGGAGGTTGGTACAACGGTTCTTTGTCTTTCTTGATAGGAAAAGGTTCATTTTGTAGTTTGTTTTGAGGCTCTGGTTGGGTTGGAATATTGTAGGTTATGGTAGGGAAAATTCCACTTGGCTTAAAGGGATTATGGTCTGGATGTGTTATGGCTAATGGTTGAAGATTCTGATAGGGAGATACTTTGTAGTTTGTTTTGAGGCTCTGGTCGGGTTGGAATATTGTAGGTTATGGCAGGGAAAATTCCACTTGGCTTAAAGGGATTATGGTCTGGATGTGTTATAGCTAATGGTTGAAGATTCTGATAGGGAGAGACTGGGGAGAAAGGAGAGGTCATTGGTATGGACAGGTCCTTATATAATGATTGGCGAGGTTGGAGGGGCATATGAACATGTATTGGAGGAGTCTGAGGAGTTTCTTTCTGGGATCCTTCCATGGATTGAAGTTGTAGCAACAACTGTCTTATTTCTTTTTCTTTTTGCCCAATAAGAGGAAAAGAGACAGACAAGTCTTTGACTGTAGATGTGATAGTTGCCAATTCTTGCTCAACTGCTTTGATTTTCTTCTTCAAATCCTCAATAAGCGAATTTGAGGAGGAAAAAGTATGAGTGACTACCTCAGCCATCTTTTGTTGATTATCCAGAATCCTTGAAAGGACTTGGTTTTGAGCCACAACATTTTCTGCTTGCCAGTTTAAAGCTGCTTCTGCTGAGGAAACTTGCTTCTTGGTTCCATCTAGATTAACTCCAACAGGGTTTTTGATCTTCCACACATGTTTGGTGTTGGTTTGAGGATGATCAAAGCTTTCTAATGGAGGGAAATTCTGTGAGTAGGAGGGTGAAGCTTGATCAAACATATAACACGGTAAAGGTTTTTGTGTATGGTTTTGGCCAATAGGGAGGGGTTGGCATTTTGATATCTGGGGAAGGATCTTTTGAAGTAGCACGAGAAGAATTTCTACTGATGAAATGCTGCTCATTTGAAAGAAGAGATTTGGAGAAACATTTTGACAGAATGTCAAGAAGATACTACTTTTTTAATGGCATGGATGATGTCAACTCTAAACATACTTTTCTCAATTCCCTTCCACAACCATTGGGAGACGAAACTCTTCGCATGATGAATCTCCAAAAGATAACATTGCAGCAAGCCTCCTTGGGAGAAATCTATCAGCATGTGCTTATTGCCTTAGAAAAACTCTGTAACCAGAGAAAATTTCTTTCAGAATAACAAGATTCATGGCAAACTCAAGGATAATTGTAAAAAGAAATATTTGCAGATCAAGTGCTATGACAAGAATTGTGCCTGCTCAACAAAAAGAAGAGATCATTTCAAAAAATATTCCTGGAAGAAAAAGCACTATGCTAGTCAAAAGAAGAAATCCTTTCGCAGGAAGAAATGGAAATTTCTTAAAAGAAAGTAGTTCAGAGGAAAAACTTCAAAAGTCTGTTTTGTATGCAGAAGACCGGGCCACTTTGCAAAAAATTGTCCAAAAAGGAAAAAAACAGCAAAACTTCTGGAGCAAGCACAAATTCATGCAGATGATACTCCCTTTTCAGATGTAAAGTCCCTCTTTTCATTAGACGATGAGTACTCCCCTCAAGCCTTAGCAATCATGGCTTATTCCACCTCTGAAGAAGATTCAAATCTAGACAATGAAGAAGATTCAGGCCTAGAAATCCAAACCATCTTTACATCGCAGCCCATTATAGCCCCCCTGACCAGTCCTACACCTATAGCCCAAGTAAACATCCTCCTTGATATTTATGCCAAACCCATTCCAGTAATAGCCTTATTTGATACAGGAGCAACAGCAACAATTCTCCATCCTAAGATATTACCCAAAGAATGTTGGTTACCTCATCATCAGATGTTCAGAGCAGCAAATGGAGAAACATTTTTGATCACCCTGAAAAGCAAACCCATTCTCATCAGAATTTTCCCAACACTCACCATTAAACACCAAGTCCTTGGCTCCCCTCTCACAGGAAGAGACCTTCTTATAGAATTTGATCTCATTCATCAAATACCCAGTCTTAGATGGTCTTCAAAAGGACTCATGCATAAACAACACCTTCTCACCTGGACCCAAGTTCCTCATTTATTCACAGCAGATCCTTTTGATTCTCTAAGATTCCAGATTATCAATGACTATTGTGCAAACAGCCACTCTGAATTCCTCCTTAAAAATCCAAACCCTTTGTGGAAAAACCCAAATTTCTTCATCCATTTACCCTTCAAAAAGAATGAAGACGTTAATCCCACAAAAGCCAGTCACAGAGGAATGAACCCAGAACACTTAACTTTGGCCAAGCAAGAACTATCTACCCTCATTTCTGAAGGACTCATTGAACCTACAACCTCGCCATGGGCATGTGAAGCTTTTTATGTCAACAAACATGCTAAGCAAGTACGAGGAAAACTCAGATTGGTAATCAATTACCAAGATCTCAACCATTTCCTTGCAGATGACAAATTTCCCTTGCCAAACAAGAGTGCTCTTTTCCAGCATCTTTCAAATGCCAGAGTATTCTCAAAGTTTGATCTTAAAGCAGGATTTTGGCAACTTGGAATCCATCCAGAAGAAAGATACAAGACGGCATTCTGCATTCCAGACCATCATTACCAATGGACTGTCATGCCCTTTGGTCTTAAAAATGCTCCATCCCAATTTCAAAAAGCAATGGTAACACTATTCCAGCCCCTCTTGACAAATGCATTAATTTGCCAAGACCTAACAGGACTAAACGCCAACTCAAGCTTAAACGTCCACAAGGTTACTATGGAAAACAAGTTTCTTTGAAACTTCTAGGAACAAGCTCCTTAGTGTTCTACTTGATTATCAAATCCAGTGTTCTGATGTGAATAGTACAGGGGATCCACTTATTGTGGCAACTATAAATCACAGAGCATACTAATCAGGACAATAATCAAAGTATACTAATCAAATGAGTGAGAAACAAATCACATGGATCTGATACCAACTATTGGGTAGACTCAGGAGACAACAAGGAGTGTAAGAAGATTATGGAATAGAGAAATTATAGAAACTGGTAAATCACGTAAGCTACTAAGAAAGTATAAAAGATAGTATGGATATAAGGATTAAAACACAGAACAAGATACAATAAAGCAAATGATAAGTGGATCCTCTGTACTATTCACATCAGAACACTGGATTTGATAATCAAGTAGAACACTAAGGAGCTTGTTCCTAGAAGTTTCAAAGAACCTTGTTTTCCATAGTAACCTTGTGGACGTTTAAGCTTGAGTTGGTGTTTAGTCCTGTTAGGTCTTGGCAAACAGTTCTTTCTTAAAGAAACTATCATGGCAAATGCATCTTTAGAAATCACTAATACAACTAGCTCTGCCTTTGACCTTTCCCTTCGCAAATCTACTGCAAATAGGTTAGAGGGCTTGTACGAAATTTCTCATATTCCTGAAGATAGTAAGATCCCTATTACTGATTTCCCTATTGTAAATCCTTATACTGTATTTGATAAACCCCAAACCTCACTCAAGCAATCCATAAAAAAGTTACTAGGCCCTTCTCGTCCTTCTACTGTAAAAGAATATGTTCAAGCCTCTTAAGTTTGACCAGTTTAATATTCCAGCAAGTGAAACAGAAAATTTCATTACTCTTACCCTTCCCAGAGAGTTCATGATTCCATGGCAAAAACAAGGGTACACCCATCTTCATTTTGGTGCAGTAAGGCTGGCACTAACTTTCCACGGAAGAAAGGGACTTCCTATAGCTTCTAGAATTTCACTCCTTGATTCTAGATTTCTAGAATACCAAAATGCGGTCATAGGAACTGTTCAAACCACTCTCAATGTGGGAACAGTTTTTGTTACCCTTTTTCCCAACTTCAACATGTCCCTCAGAGGCCTTCACCTTTGTGATGCTCTTAAAGTACAAGTTCAGATTACAGGTGCTTCTCAGGTGCAAGATACATTTGCTGCCACACTCCATTATCAGCTAGCTTATAGACTCCAGAATCATGCTTTTGATATGGCTGTACCAGATCTAGCCTTGTTATGAAGGAAAATCACCTTATGGCCACATATGGTGGGATGTTTGCAATTGTATTGACTGCCAAGAAGATGAAGATTTTGAAGAAGATAATTCAAGAAGAAAGAAGAAATCTTCCCAGCAAAAACTCAAAGAAAGATATGAAGCAGGAGATCCAGAAGTTAACCTCCTTGGAGAATCCTCTGGTAAGTTTGACTATTATGTTCTCTATCCCAGAACCAAGAAGAAAAGTCTTCCTTCTCCCTCCCTATGCAAAGAAGAGCATGACCAAAACCAGAAAACTCCATTAATTCCATACTATCAAAAGATCCTTCCCCAGATATCAAAATGCCAACCCCTCCCTATTGGCCAAAACCATACACAAAAACCTTTACCATGTTATATGTTTGATCAAGTTTCACCCTCCTACTCACAGAATTTCCCTCCATTAGAAAGCTTTGATCATCCTCAAACCAACACCAAACATGTGTGGAAGATCAAAAACCCTGTTGGAGTTAATCCAGATGGAACCAAGAAGCAAGTTTCCTCAGCAGAAGCAGCTTTAAACTGGCAAGCAGAAAATGCTATGGCTCAAAACCAAGTCCTTTCAAGGATTCTGGATAATCAACAAAAGATGGCTGAGGTAGTCACTCATACTTTTTCCTCCTTAAATTCGCTTATTGAGGATTTGAAGAAGAAAATCAAAGCAGTTGAGCAAGAATTGACAATTATCACATCTACAGTCAGAGACTTGTCTGTCTCTTTTCCTCTTATTGGGCAAAAAGAAAAAGAAAGAAGACAGTTGTTGCTACAATTTCAATCCATGGAAGGATCCCAGAAAGAAACTCCTCAGACTCCTCCGATACATGTTCATATGCCCCTCCAACCTCGCCAATCATTATATAAGGACCTGTCCATACCATTGACCTCTCCTTTCTCCCCAGTCTCTCCCTATCAGAATCTTCAACCATTAGCCATAACACATCCAGACCATAATCCCTTTAAGTCAAGTGGAATTTTCCTGCCATAACCTACAATATTCCAACCCAACCAGAGCCTCAGAATAAACTACAAAATGAACCTTTTCCTATCAAGAAAGACAAAGAACCGTTGTACCAACCTCCTGATCCAACTGTTGGTGCTTCCTCAAGGCCTCCAAACATGAACATGTTAGCCGTAGACCCTGACCCCCCAAACCCAATTTCATCATTCCTCAAAACCCTCACCCTTGCTGATTCAAGAGAACCTTTTGTGCTCCCTGTAATTGAGGATTCTGAATTAGACCTGTCAAATCTTGGTCTAGAGGAGGTTTAAGCCAAAAATGATTACAAAGTGCAACACTTGGTCTTGAGGCAAAAAATGTCCCCACAATAAAAGCTTAAGAGTACCATTAGTTTGGTAAAATGTCCCCACAATAGTAATAATATAATTTAAATAAAAAAAAAGGATTAGATGAAGAGTTTGAATTGTAATCAAATTAAAATTTTTTATCAACTTATAAATTATGAGTTGGGTTCAAGTTACACCTGGTGTAACTCTAAGCAATGTTACACCACCCAATAACTTGTTATTGAATTAATATTTTGAAAATCCAACCGTTGAATTACATGTTCTATATGTTCTTAAAATGCATGCCAATTTTCATATCAATCAGATTCTATTTACCATTTGATCCATAAACTCATATTTTATGCATTATTTTAAATTATAAAAATTTGAATTTTAACAATTGATTGATGACATGGATATTAATTTTTGATCACCTTGAAATTTTGCAAGCATAAAAAATATACAAAGATAATGTAATCTAACAGGAGATTTGTCAATATTCGCATCCAATTAAAAAAATATTAAGTGGTATAATATTACTTAGAGTTTCACCAAGTGTAACTTGAACCCAACTCATAAATTATAATAATAAAAAGATTAGCTGAAGAGTTTGGATTGTAATCAAATTAAGATTTTTATTAATTTAGAAATTATAGGAGAAGAAGATAAGTACAAAAAAAAATTATATTTATTTTTTTAAAATTCTAATTTTTTTTTTTTTTTGCAAAAAGGATTAGATGAAGAGTTTGGATTGTGATCAAATTAATATTTTTATCAATTTAGAAATTATAGGAGAAGAAGATAAATACAAAAAAATTATATTTATTTTTTTAAAATTATAAAAAAAAATTCTGCAATTTTGTGAAGTTACTTAGCACAACCACAGTTTCTAAACCTAACTTTTATTATATAATAAGTATATGATTTCCCAATTTTTGTATATTAATAGTGTAAATGTAAGAGGAAATAGTTCAAGCTATATTATATAAAAAAATAATCTAAAAAAATAATTTTCCTAAATTTTATTATTAACGGCCAGTAACGCCAGTTGATTGAAATTCTCCAAGCCCAGTAGGCCACAGCATTTTTTTATATAAAAGTTTCCCAGCTGACGTGGCAGAATTACATCCTGGTTAATGGTTATGTATCTAATTCTAAATACAAGGCCTAATATCTTTTGGAAGCCCAAATCGCAGCCCGTTGAATTGTGGACCCGTAAAGATTTCACATAATTTTTTGGTCCCTAAATAAAAGCCACATAGATAATAGTAATGGATAATGGATTGCATCAAACAAGACAAGCTCACGTATCACAACATTGTACGCCACACCACTGTGCGAATAAGGAAATCGGCAAAAATCTTTTATGCTCCGAGAACATGACATTTACGTCTCATTGATATGTAGACTCTAGGCCACATGTTAGTGAGATAAGCACCTCTTTTCTCTTCTTGTATTTTTTTGGTAAATTGTAAATTACGCCCCTAACATCTGTGGGTGTTTAGATTTTACATACTAAAATTTCAAAATTTGGATTTTACCTCTTAAAATTTGGGGGTGTTTAGATTTTACACCCTGACATTTAGAAATTTATATTTTACCCCCTATATTTAAAGGGTGTTTGGATTTTACTCCTTAAAATTTAAGATTGTTTAGATTTTACACCTTGAAATTTTAGAATTTAGGAGTGTAAAATTGAAACACTTCCAAACTTTAGGGGGTAAAATTTAAGTTCTAAAACGTCAAGTATAAAATCCAAACACCTCCAAATTTCAGGAATAAAATTCAAATTTTGAAATTTCAGGATGTAAAATTCAAATACCACCAAACTTTAGAGATGTAATTCTCAATTGACCTTTTTTTTATTTATTTAAAATTTAAGAAGTATATTAAAGGACCCATCTCTAAAAGGAATAAAAAATTTCGATAGTCAAAGTCTAACAGGATATCTATATTATTTGTGGTGTTCATCGGATTCTAAAATCAAACAGCACTCAACAGAGGGAGTGAAGGATAATCCTAAATTTTCTTGTTATTTTAACACCACTTTTTTTCTTTTCTCCCCTTGAACACATTCACACATGCATGCACTTTTGTGATTAAAAAGTTCAAGACATCACTCACTCTTTGCAGATTTTATCACGTGATCATGGCTGCGTGCGTGGTCTCTCAATTGGACAACGACTTGTTCTACACAATTGCGGAAAGCCTTTTATACAACGGTCGAGGAGTAAGGACTATATAAGTCTATATTCTCCATTTGCGTGCCTTGAAGGCATGCCTTGAAAGAAAGAAAGAAAGAAAGCCCCCTTTCCATTGCCAAAAATTTCCATGCCCTACTTTTTAAGGATTAGGAGGTCCACGAAGGAAGCAGTAGTACACTACTACACTTTCTGTCTCCAAAAAAGTCCCAAATATAGTCCCAAATTTATCTATTGTAGTGAGTATAGTTAATAAAGATTATAGTGAGAAGTATTAAAAGTTTGTTTTTTTCAAAACAAAAAGATTATACAATATTAGGTGTCTTAAACATAAAATCATATAGCGTTAGAGTTTAAATAAAAAATTTTAAACTTTAAGAGCAATTGCATCAATTTGGCCAAATTTTTCTGTTTATCTTACACCAAGAGCCTGCTTTTTTAATTTTACACTACCATTTTTTCGAAGCACCTACATCGATTCATCTATTTTACAATATATTCTATTTAAATAATAATATTTCTTTAATTTTTTATTATTATTTTATCATTTTCTATTGTCCTTATCTCTTTTTCTTTTGCACTTGTCTCATTTTATTTGATCTCATCATTTTCACTCTCATGTACACTCTCCTTTGCCGTTTATTCTCAAAACTCTCCACTCTCTTCAAAAGTTTCCACCATCTTCTTATCTTCCCTCTTCCTCTCACAGTCAGATTACCTTTCCACCACAACCGTCTTCCTCGTCCTCTTATTTTTTCTTCTTTCTCTCATGGTTAGATTAACGTACTCTCCACCACAAGAACCAATCTCCACCACAAGCACTGATCTTGGTTGACCCACAAGAACCTGTCTACACCGCTAGCACCGATCTATATTGCTAGCACCAATCCATATGCATCAAAACCCATTCCCGTCGACCCACAAGCACCGAACCACAACATCCAGACCCATTTCTCTTTCTCTGTTGGTTTGTCCATGTGGGTGTGTTTGTGTATCTTTGTCTTGATTTTTCTGTGTGGATGTGTTTGTGTGGGTGTGTTTGTGTGTATCAGATGAAAAAGAAAATGAGGGAGGAGAGAGGAGAAGTTTGAGACTCTGAGTTTGTTGCGCAGACGAAGAAGAGAGAAAAAAGAGAGAGCCAAATTTAGAAAATAATAAAATAATAGAATACACAGCTATAGTAATCGTGTATATTTACACGGTTACTATAGCAAATGTGCGAATATACATAGTTTTAAAAAGACTAATGTGGGAAGTTTGGGGGTTTAAATGTGTAAAATTCACCATTTTTTCTATTATCCAAGGTCTGGTGTGGATGCTCTAATAGTCAAACTCAAAATGATCCCAAACTTAAAGAATTAAATTTGCAATTTACTCTTAAAATTAAATAATTAATTCAAACGAGTTCAAACCATTTTAGATCGTTCATCATGATATGGTGGTTTGAACAACCATACATGACATGGAAGATCTTGCAACATTCGAGATACAAGAATATAGCTCAGTCATCCTCACCATTTGAGCAATTTGATGACCATTGAATGAAGTTATAATTCAACATCTAGGTAGACTCGGGCTCCAAACACAACCCAAGGGATGAGTATGACCATCATTGACAAATTTGTACCTAAAATCAGAAAAGAAAACGTGAAAATTGTAACCCATAATCGCCATTCACGGAAATTAATAACCATAAGCCTAGAATTTGGCCTACAACAAGAGCAATTGCTCCAATCTCACCCATGATGGCCACAACCGAGGTAATGACTAAATTAAATAGCAAAATAGGTTACAATAAGCAAGTCTATGATTTAGTTTCTCTCGATCAGAGATTGGTATAGGACATCTTTGTATTAAGAAATAATGCTTGCTCTAGTGAGATCACCACCAACTTAAGTATCGGAGAGCTTGGGCCAATTCTACCAAAGCTGATCTCTATGTTTTGTAGGTATTCCATTGCCAGGTTGGCTGCTTAACCGTTAGATCATCAGCAGGTCAAACTGTTTAACTATTTTACTATTGGATCATCTCTCGTTGAGTGGCATTCCAAAACCTTTTTTTTTTTTTTCCTTTGGTTGAATCTTTTTATTTAACCTTCCCAGTAGGCCTTGGCTTGCATCACTATTTCTCTCCTTTTTATTTTTAAACTTTTTTTCTCTTCTTTTATGCAATTTACCATATAATTAATGTGATTATGGGTAATTTTTAAATATTCCTAGAGCAAGGACATTAGTAATCCCTCCTCTCACAGTCATATATAATGAGATTCACTCATTAAATTCATGATAGGGTCTACCACGAATATATAAGAAAAGATTACCAAAAATTTTCCTTCTATTATTATGTCCCCAATTTTAGACTTTTGTTCTTACTCTTTTCAAAGTATTATTGTGTAAAAGGAATTTATCAATATTTTTTTCCCGCACAATTCATATGAGATCAGAGAGAATATGAATTTTCTAACAATCACATCAAGTAGTATTCGTAGAATTTTATACATCCAATGTTTGTCAATTACGTAGAATGATACATTAAAGATCAACCACAAAAATAAACTAGTTAGTCAATTTTTTTTTGGTCGAATATTGAGCATGCAAATCACGCACAATCATTTTCACAATTTTTTTTTTTTTTTTTTTTTTGTGGATGTTAAATTAATAATTAATTAAGGGTTGGTATTTGCCTATTTGGCAAGGTTGATGTCCCATGGGCCATGGAGCAAAGTTGGAACGTATTGCAAGTTAGATAGAATTTATTTTGTTGAAATTGAAAAACTGAAAACACTGTAATAAAATAATTTTTAAATGTGTGAATAGTATTGTTAGATCTATTTTTAATAAAAAAAATTAAAAAGTGATATTTGTAAGTCTGTAAACAGTGCACGAATATACTGTTTACGGTTGAAAAGTTAACATTTACTGCTGAAAGAAAAAATAAATAAATAAATAAACGGAGACGTTTATGGCGCCTACTGTGTAGCACTGTAGCCCAGCAAAATTCCAAATGCAAACGTGAAACGCAAGAGAAAACGTGTTAAAAGACTAGCGTGAGACCTGACTTGAGGTTGACTACAAAGTATATATGAACCGCAGACGAAATACTCTTTTTCTTTTTCACCGCGTGCAATTTGAAAAAATAAAATAAAAAAGCCACATGTGCTTTTCCTGGAATTTCAGTGGAGATCCAAGCTTATTGCAATTCAGACTCTCTCAACTACTTGGTTTTTGGATTATTCCAACTTTAGACAACTTCTTACTTATTGGCATGAAAGTTCTTGGCATGTAGAGTAGTAATATACCTTTGCAAGTTTACATAAAGAAGCTGCTATTTGAGCCTAATTTTGATATATGTTGCGAGCATAAGGAATTATACTTGCCCTCTTCTTCTACTTCTTCTTCTTCCTGTTTTCTAGACTAGATATTTGCCAAATTGATATGGAGGAGTTGTGCTGCTCCGCAGTTTCTGCAGTTTTATGCATCCTCTTCTGTGTGATTTTCAATTTCTTATTTGCATTGGGTTAGTAACTTTTTTGAGTCATTTTGTAATTTTGTTCCATTTGAGTGTACAACCAAGTTGTATAAATAAAAACCCAGGAATACTCTCGGTTCTTACATTCATATTAACAAGCTTTATAGTTTTTTAATGAATTCTCAGTCATTCCAATGGGTTCATAACTTCATATTGGTATATTCAGAGTTGATTTTATTAATGGGCATCTAGTTTTTACTATCTTGTTATAGATTTATCTTAGGAAATGTCATTTTTAAAGTATTGTACATGTACATATATAAAAACTGAGGTAATAATTGAATAGATTATACCTTGTGTATAGCTAAAAATGACATAGAGTTCCTGTTTGTAGTTGGTGCAGAAATGGGAGCCATGATTGGAGCTTTGATTGCCATAAAAACAAAGAGCAGCGTGTTCCATGGGACCGCGGTTGGAGCAATAAAGGGTGGAATTTTCTCCATTGAGCTTTTCAGAATTATACTTGATCTATGGAATTCTAATATTAGTAGATCAAGGTTTTTCCTCTCCTTGGTAAGTTAATAGCTTCTCATATCGCCATTGGTTCATTAGTCACTTAAATCTTATAAGTTGGACTTTGTAAAATACATTCTAATCATCAGTGCGTTTGTAGATTGACATTATCGCAAACCTTTTGAGTGGAAGACCCGTTGTAGAACTATGTACACCAACCATGCCAAGCGCAGTGCAAATGCAAAGACAGGTAAGAGATTATTCGCAAATTAAAGAATTATAGCTGTCTTAAACTATAGTACAAATCCCATTCCTTAATTTTTCTCTTCCCTTTTCAAATCAGAATGTGACTGATCAGGTACATGCTTCCATTACAACTTCTGAGGAGGTCCCAATGAGAACTACCATGGGGTTACCAAGATATTCGGATGAGAAGATCCCCAGGTTCCAAATCACATATAAACACATCTTAGATTCTTCAGGGAATAGAACATCCTGCTCAATTTGCCTTCAGGTTTCATGCCTTTAGCTCTATCATTATTACCATCTATTTTAATCTTCCAAGAAAATTTTTATAAGTTTATTAAAAACTTTACCTTGACTCACTCTGTTCAATGTTCTTACCGTTTGTTAGGACTTTCAGCTGGAGGAAATGGCTCGTAGCTTGCCGCCTTGTCACCACATTTTTCATCTGCAATGTATAGATAAGTGGCTTGTGGGGCATAGCTCTTGTCCCTTGTGCAGAAGGGAAATATAACTCACACCAATTGATAATTACACAATATTCACATTCAACTTTGGTTCAAGTCAGGAAGGGCAAAGAGAATATTGATACAATATATGAGCACTTTAATGGAAGCTTGCACGTTTCTTCTATATTGTTTCTCACGTGATTCAAAGAAGAGCTACGAGTCAACAAACATAAGGGAACAAAATATAAGTTATTATACAATAGAGTCAGTCGTTTGTGGATTCTCAAATCAAAGACAAATCCCATACGTCACAGCAGAAACTTGACAAAGATTGAGATGAACAGATGGGTAACATGAGCCCTGTCATTGTGAAAAAATCAAAGGGACACTATGGTGGAGAAGCTTACCAGGGAAGATATGAATCACTGTTCATGCCAATTCAAGTGACTGGAATGAGGTTGATGAAGAACGAAACATGCACAACCAAAGACTTTCAGCATAGAATAATTTGGAATTGAGGCATATTATGGACGCTCGTACAAAAGACTTCACATCAAGAATAGATGAAGGGATGCAATTCATGGTATAGACTGCACTCACTGCAGTTAGGGACGGTTCGCCCCAGATGTGCAGAGCATGGACATAATTAAGGCTTTGTTGATGCTTAAGCTCGGCTCGACCATTTTGCTGGGATGAAGACCAACGTAATGAGACAAGGTCCTATAAGCATTGAAGAGATTAACAAATCAATTTCTTTGTATTTCATGGCAATATTAGAATGAAAGATTTTGACTGAGTTAGAAAAATGTGTATCAACCAGTTTTGTAAAATTTTTATAAATATCATGAATTTCATATTTACGATTCATAATATAAATTCATGTATAACGAGAATTGTCATCCACAAAAATAACAAAGTATCGTGAGTCTTCATAGTGGAGATAGGAGAAGGCCCCAAAACATTAGAATGGATAAAATCAAATGGAGCATATGAAAAAAGATTCACTGTCATTAAAGGGTAATACAGTTTGTTTTCCAAATTGACATGCAATATAATGAAAAATCTAGGACATGATAGACCCTAAATGACAACTAGAAATTAAAAGCTGAATACAAGACAATGTAGCATGACCTAATCTGAAGTGCGCAATAATTGTAAAGACACAAAGGCCTAAGTAACAGTATCAACGAGAAGTGGCATAGAAGGTGAAAGGAGCAAAGTTCAAACAAACATCATACTTTATGCCCTATCCAAATGATCTTCTCTGTGAGAATCCTACACATTGCAATCATTTTGAGAAAAGTTGAGAGTACTTCCAAGTTCACATAATTGACGGACGGATTGAGATATGGTGCAAAAGCCATGCAATATCACTTTTGATGGCTAAGATTAAAAGTTAAAATACTTATTTTTAATCTCAATCCTTGGATCAAAACTTTTAAATTTTTTACCATTTTTCCTTCTCAACTTTTTCCTTTCACAATTACATGGTGCTGATCTGGATCCTTGACCAACAAAGAGTAAGTTGTGAGAAAGATTAGGAAAAAGAAATGTGTCATGAAGTGACATTTGTGGAATAATGATATATTTTGAGTGGGTGATAGACATGGTGAATCCATTAGCAGTATGAATAAAATGAATATTAGAGACCACAGATTGTGAGAGATAGTGGAGGAATCAGAAGTCACATGCCAAGAAGAATTACCTAACGTGATTGAAAGAGTAAAAGATGAGTGAATATTATGGCGAAATACAACTTGGTTGAAGAGTGCCTCCAAATCAACCATAATAAATAAATGTAACTGGTGTCTCAATAGAACCTAAGGGTATAATAGTTGTGCCTGCGAGGATGAATTAGAGGATAGTGGCAAATGCAAAGCGATGTCAATTGACATAGTTTTGCTTCCAACAGTATTGATACAAATACTCATTTTTATGAAAATAATGACTGTATATGGACTGCAATGGTCCCAGAAGCTCAGGAGTTCCTAAAAGTATATGAAGTCCTAGCTAGAAGAGGCCTTTGATGTAGGAAACTATGAGCGAATGGCATAGTTAGGACAGGATCATAATATTGTGTGTGAGCAGTCTTCTTTGCATGCTTCTTCACATATCAACTCTTTGATTGGATCAATGCATTGTGATGTTAAGGCAACATGAGAGTATCAATGTATTGCTTTTAAAATTTTGAGTAAATCAAAATCTAACCGTAATTTGGTTTGGAACTTTGATGGGTAGGAAACATAGTGGTTCGAGTATATATCCCCAACTTGGCCTGGAGGCTACTGCTATTTGAGTATCTGATACCTTAGAGCACATTGAGAGTGAGACAGTCTTGGTAGTGCATATGTGTGTGAATTCTTTATCAATATTGTATTTTTGAGCAAAAATCTCTTTATTCTCATCTGTAAACTAAGATTAATTGTGATAGCAAATGGTAAGATTAATTAATAAATTGCCACCAAATGAAGTCATCAATTCATAGTTCTCATTCATTGGTTAATTACAGCTTGCTGGAGCTTCCTCTGGATAACAGTACACCAGACACACTGCATAGTAGCCCGGTGGGCTTTGGCTTTTACCCAAAATCATTGCAACCATAGATAAAAGATCCGTGTTGGAACTTGAATTAGATATATAGATGATCCAAAGGATACCCAATCCCAATATTCTAAATCCGCAAACAGAACCACATAATTTAAATTTTAAGGCACAAACATGTAGCATCCAAGTAATTAGCATTAACACAAGAGCACTGCCAATCGACTATTGCCCCGTAGAGGCGCGATCTGCAGTTGTCACACATTTTGGGTGCACCTCGTACCCACATTCCTGACAATGGTAAGCCCAACTACACCCTTGTTCATCGCAATCACAACATATAAAAGGCCCTCCTCCATTGCCTTCAGACACCAAATTGAGCTCGTGGCGATGCCCTGGATGGTACTCCGATCTTGGAAGGCTCTTAGCCTCTTCATCCCATTGTTTCTCTAGCAACTCCACTTTGGCTTCAGTGAAAGGGTATGCATTTTCTTGGTACAAGTTTATCAAGTTCCTACCTTGTTTGGCCACAGTTTTACCATCAGGGCCTATAATTATCAAACAAGGGATCCCGTGTACATCAAAATGCTTAGCAAGCTCCTTCACAGTTTGGTCTCCAAAAGGCAAAGCTAGCCAAGGCATGGTATTAAAATAGGAGTCGAATGACTCTTGGTCACGATCATTTGACACGAACACTATTTCGAAGTCCTCTTGATCTTCATTTTCTACCAGCATTTGCTTAATCTTTAGGTAGATGGAGATTAACCTCGGAATAAACTTAACACATGGAACGCACCATAGGGCAGAGAAGTATAGTCCAACTGTTTTACCTACCAATGAAGTAACAGGTACCTGCACAACATAGAAACATTCATGAGCCTCTATGCTCATTTTTACTCTTTATTAATGCGCAACCACATAAACAAGCCCCTCCACCCCGCAACTGGTGACTATATACACTACCGTGCCATGGTCCGAGCTAGAGGTATGCATTAAATCAACGTACCACTAACTGTATAGGTCGTACAGGCAGCATCAAATACCAGTTAGGAGAGAAAATTTGGTGAACAGATAAGATCAACCAATTACAGGATTGTATAAAGCTAACAAAACTTCACATAATGGAACCATTTCTAAGATCCCAAAATCTTTACACACATGTTAATATAGGATACTATTGAAACATGTGTTTGCCAACCAATCATATGTGTGTGGCCATATCACATCGTCCAAATTATGTATCTCAAACAAGTTGTTTTCTCTAAGTGAGAAATTTTTTTTGATGGTTTTATGATTTTGGACACTAGCTAAACATCAAAATTGAGCTGTCTAACACACACACAAGGGAGAGAGAAAAAGACTATAACACAAATGCACACTACAACTCCACTCAAAAGTTATGGTAACTTTTAAGAGAGGATATGACATATTGTACTACACACAACAAACTCTCCAGAATTTAAACGTTAATACATCAATTTTTAGTAATTATAGAATAAAATTTGTAACATATTTTTATATTTAAGCTATATATGATATAGAGTAAAACTTAGGTACAATACTTATGTGCTATTTCTTAGGTTTCTCTCTTAAGATTCTGCCATGTAACTTTTTTCTCATGGATGAGAGCGTATTTTTTAAGTTAAGTAGACACATGTCAGAATTTTTTTTTTTGAAAAACACATATCAGAATCTTAAGAGAAAAACTTAAAGAACAACACCTAAAGTACTGTATATAAGTTTTATCCTATGATATATCTAACACAATCCAAAATACGGAGTAAAGTTGATTTGAATTTTTTTTTTTTTTTTTTTTTTGAGAAAGAAGTTGATTTGAATTGAGATGTGAGAACTTACATTTTTTTTTTCCTCTTTCACATTCTTTTCAGTGTGCGACCCCATAAATCATAATGATGAAGTCCACTTCCCCATTTCTTTTTCGTACTGTAACGTCCAACTCAAAAAGCAATATCTTCTTTTCTGTCCTCTTTTGCGGCCTGTTCTTCTATATATAGTATATATACATGCATGAGCTTTTTTTACTTAATTAGGATTGGTTTTCATTTATGCGTTAATTAATAAATGTGCAGATGACACAAATTTCATATTGAATAATGGAAAACGTTAACAAGCATCGAAGGTGAAAAAAAGACAAAAAAAAAATGTCAGAAAAAAGTAAAAAAAGACACCAAACAGTATTTATAAAATTGAAAAAATGAAATAAAGTTGTAAAAAAGACAAAAAAAAAATTCAGAAAAATTCTTATATTTGCTAATTGTATACCATGTAACATAAACAATATTCCTTCTACCCATTTTTATTCATTCATCTTGGTAATTTCTCTTTTATCTTTTTTGTTCAATTTTATTCTTCAAAAAATAGTCATATGCATTAACTTTTTAAGATGTCAATATCATTAGAGCATCCAAAAATGGTATAAAAAAAATAAAAATAAAAAAGTAGCAACAACAATAGCAAGCAAAACAATATGTGAGAGATGAATTGAACCTAAAAGTCAATGGCTCAATGTTACAATACAATCAAATATGCTTTAACTACACTTGTAATTTAAAAAAATATATATATATATATATATATATGAGATTTTTAAAAAATATACATTAAAAAAAAAAAACCTAAAAAGGCAAGTACTAATAATATTTTTCTTTCTTTTCATGACTGAGTGAACAAAACAAACACTTTGGCCCTCAAACATCTTCCCCTCCCCCAAAAGAAAATGATAACAAATAATTTTTAAGTATTTCTAGAGCGTGATGAATGGTGCTTTCTCCTCTTACATTTATGGTGAAATCATATTAAATTCATAGTAAGATCCATCATGAATGTAAGAGGAGTGAACACCATTTTACTTTACATCGATGGTACTTAAATATTCTCCGATAACAACAAATAATATGATAGTTATTGAAAAGATTCAGATCCTTTACCTAGTCTGTTAACACTAATATAGTAAATATGTTAAGAAGCAATTTTTTATCTTTAAATTTTAAATTAAATTAAAAAATACATAGTTTGTATTGAATTTAATTCTAAAATATTTTATATATACTTATATTAAGCAATGCAGTCATATGTTGAAAACAGAAGATACTATATATTTTAGAAAATTTATCTTTTGTCCTAACAACCAAATAATGCTCATTGTGTAGACATCAACAAACCACTTGTGAATTTGATATGGGTGTACAAATAAAGTACAGTTCAATAATGCTTTCTAATTTTTGTAGTTTAACTAATATCTTCTGATGCTTCCACAGAGATATCAAAATTTTAAATTTTAAAATTTCCCTATCCTTAACTATAGATTTTTTTTTCCTTTAATACACCTTTTTTTTTTAATTTCTTTTAATAATTATTAGCTTGGCACAAAAATATCGACATCAACCAAAAAGATATCTTTGATATAACCGTGGAAAAATTTGATCCTGTCCAATCAGGAAAATGTGTAACACAGTAAAAAAAAGTTTTATAACTTAGTAGTATTGCATCCTCTCGTTTATAAAGAGAACCAAAATCAAATTATTCAATCCGCCATGTAAATATTATATTATCAAAAAAGATAACACATAAATAAAAATAATTGTTTGTTGCATGGTAGTTCGATAACTTTTTTATTTTTTAGAAGAGGCAGTTTTTTTTTTTTTTTTTTTTTTTTGAGAAATAATTACAACATGCTGCTAACCAAGCAGCTCAAACCCTTTCCCCCCTAGACCCCCAAGCACTTTATGCATGGGGAGGTGCCAATTTAGCTACAAGGCCTTTGGTTAGAAGAGGCAGTTTGATCACTTAGTTTCATTTCATCAATGCATTCAAATTGCTATGTGTCAATGACCCTTGGATAGTTGGATCTGTTGGCAAATGAAAGCTTGCAGCGAATTAAAAGAGTCTGGGTATAAATGACATGGATTACCAAATATAAGAATAAATAGAACAAACAAATTGTAGATTGTAACCTTCTCATTTTAATTATTAAAAGTTTAAAACCCGTTTACGTGGTTGACTAGTGTCTTTCAACATTGACTTCGTCAAGCTGACCCATTATTAAAAAATTAATGAAAGCACCCCCAACAAATTAACAGATAAACCATGGATAAGGAATATGCAAACAAAGCAAAACTCACGTTTTGCAGAATTGATTATTAAAAATCGAACCAAATGAAGCAATAGAAGGCAGCCCAATTGCTAGAATAATAGAAATAGTGCAACAAAGTGAACAAACTATAGCCAACGGGAGCTTGGCTGAATGGGTAAGGCTCGGACGTTTCGTGCAACACACCTAGGTTCGAGTTCCGCTGCCCGCAGGTTTTCGTTGGTGGGTAAACTTAATGGTAAGGTGTACTCACAAATGTGAGGTGACTCCCACACAGTGGTACAGAAAGGCCCCCGAGATCGGGCTATCCCGACTAAGGCCATTGGCTCCCTGCCCGGGGGTGTAATATAACCATAAAGACCCCCTTTTTTTCATTCTCAAAAAAAAAAAAAAAAAAAATGAACAAACTATATAACTAACCTTCTTCAATGAAGACAGAGAGACCAAAATCTACAGCTTTAATGGGAGAATGATCATCATTGCTAACCATCAAGAAACTCTCAGGCTTCACGTCCCTATGCATCACCCCCATAAAATGACACACATGAACCACATTCACAATCTGCCTACCAATCGAAGCAGCTTCACGCTCTGAAAAGTTCCCTTTATTGATGCTCCGATCGAAAAGCTCGCCACCAGTGCACAATTCCATGACCAAATGATGATTTTGCTTGTCCTCATAAGCACCATTGAATTCCACAATGTTGGAGTATTTTAATATTAATTAATTAAAATGAATAAATATTACAACATAAATGTAAAAATTTGGGAGTGAATATGGAAGATAAGAAATCAGTGAGAATGTTTAATCTCACATTGAAAATGAGAGAGACTATTTTGTTATTTTTAATTGTGGTGATTAATGGGCTAATATGAATTGTCTCAGATATTGGACTAGATACATGCGTAAGGGGGAGGTGAAGGGTGGAGTTATTTATACACTAAAAAATTAGAAAGGTTTTTGGCAAAGAAGAGTGTTCTTTCTGATGGAGTTTTGGGTTTGAACACTTTGTGCCGGTTACAAAGTTTAGCCAACCAAGGGCTTGAATCTCCTTAAAGAGAGCAAGTGCCGCGCTTCAGTAAAATTAGAAAGGTTTTTGGCAAAGAATGGTGTTCTTTCTGATGGAGCTTTGGGTTTGAACACTTTGTGTTGGTTACAAAGTTTAGCCAACCAAGGGCTTGAATTTCCTTAAAGAGAGCAAGTGTTGCGCCTCAGTCTAAATAGTGTTGTGTAATTTTTCACTTTAAATTAATAATATTCACAAGTACTATTCAGTTTCTTGTTATGTTATTTCCATTATTATTGTGTTTTGCGCCAACACAAAATATTAGGGTGCCCTGTTAAGTGCTGCAATATCAGAAGTTCCCTCTTCACATCCTCAATATCTTTAGAATTCACAAGCTTTCGCCTTGAAATGGACTTGCACGCGTATTTTCGTCCCGTGGCTCTCTCTGTACAAAGATAAGTAACCCCAAACTGACCTTTACCCAGTTCTTTTTCAAGAACATAGAGTGAGTTTATATCAACGTAAGGTCTACTAAGAATTTTTCCAAGCTCATCTTCAAGAGAAGCAGGCTCTGCTGGGAATGACGAAGAGGAAGAGGAAGAAAGAGTGGCCCTTTCTGATGGAGTTGGGCTAAACCGTCCTTGGGTGCTCTTTTGAAATTGTTGTGGAGGTGGTGTATCGTCAGAGGAGCCTGAGGGGATTGGGATGTCACGGGATTTCTTAAAGCAGTTTCTCATTGAGAAAAATAGAGGAAGGTCTCAGAGAGAGAGAGAGAGAGAGAGAGATTTTTAGCTTGTAGTGTTTGTTGAGGGGAAAATTTTGAAGTTCCAAAATAGAGTATGGGGTAGCCAAGTCGAAACTCTACAATGGGCCCTTGAAATAAAGCCCAAAGGCTTTCGGTGTTGTGTAAGTCTGCCCAAGCAAGAGATAGAGGTTGCACCCTAACAAGAAATCAACAATAAAGCACAATAAACATCTTACTGTTGTTAGTTTGTTATATTGTTAGCCCTTTTATAGCATCATAGTTCAAATCAGTCTTCTAGCGATATAGTATTATCTCTAGCAGTAGGATAATTCCGGATTAATAAGTGTGGTTACATGGTAAAAATCATATGTTTTCCTTATTATTATTAAGTCAATATAAGGGAAAACTTCCATAGCATCCAAAACATTATGGCCTTCATCATAATAATAATAAACAAGGATTAAAGGCTCCATAGTTACAAATAAAAGCGGAAAAATAGGATGGAATGAAGGGAGAGAAAGATCCCCAGCTTAGTGCAGCAGGTATTAAGCTAAGATTTTAGTGAATGTGTATTTATAAGGCATGAATGAGATGAATATGAGCTTTTTTTGAGTGAGATGGGATTAATGCTAAGATTAAGGCTTTTTGGGAGTGGTGGGCTGTTTATGACTAGTTGAGAGACATTTATGGGCTGTGATTGTGTGAAGGGGAAAAGAGTATCTGAGATTAGATGAGTGTGGGCTAAAGATGATGAGTGGTGAGCTTGAGGGAAGCTAAACCACGAGCAAAATAGCAAACAAACCCAAAGTTTCAAAGAGGGTAGCTAGTTGTTTTTTGGTTAGTTGCTTATGTTTTTATAGTGGAGCTTTAGAGAAGCATTAATTGACAAGAGTCCAAAAATCGCAGGACTAATCAGAGGTGATGAATCAAGGCTAATCTTCCTGAGATTTTTGTTCAGAAGTAGAAGATTTACTTTAAGGGCTACCTTGCTTCTTTGGGTAATGATGAGATTTTAGAGTGCTTTGCATTTAATGCTAGGATTTCTGGGGCTGAGCTCAATCAATGTGATTAAGGCGTGTATCAAGAACCAATCCTAATGCTGCATCTAAGATTTGGACCCTCAAGAAGTAAGATTCAACACCCCAAGCCAAGTGTCAAGCTCCAAGTCTACTTTAGGGGGTTTCGCTAGAGATCCCTTTATGCCCTCCAAACCACATGTTCTCATTTTTTTTTCCCTTTAGAATTCATGGGATTGGTACATGAATCATGTCTTGAACGTTTTTGACATTTATAGTATCAATTTGTTGAAGTTTGGATAACTTGGTTTTAGCTCCCCTTCCGCTGGAGGTACAATCTTAAGGAAGATGATGGCATCATCCTTCAAACTTCAGCTGATATGACAGCCCTTGGGCACTGTTCATGTTAGGCAGAAGGCGGCAGAAAACTGATGGGACAACCACTAATTTATCCTCAAAGGCTTGGTTCTCTTGAAGGGGTTTCTAGTTGTTTTTTGGTTAGGGATGAATAAGGGCTGGTTGCCCGCTTTCAAGCCTCTTGCTGGGGGCCTTTTCGGACTGGAACTTTGCTCCATTTTAGCACTTTTAGTTAGGCCACATAGCCCTTTCTTTGCTTGGGCTTGTTCCCTACTTCATGAGATTCTTGGGCCTACAAAATGGGCATTAAAGAAATGCTTTGCCATGGGTTTTTTACTCCTCATGGGCTTTAGTTGTTAGTAGAAATAAAATGAATTCATGAGCTTTAATAAATATTTATGATAGATTTTGGGTATTAATTCCTATGAGCTTTAAATAATAACCTGCATTGTTTCTCATAATTTTTACTGTGGATTACTTTGTAAATGATATTTTTTTGAGGGCTTTTTTAAATAATGACCTCCAATATTGTTCTTGAGAATAATATTTACCATGGGTTTTAAATAAATATGGTAACAACCACTATAATGGAATAATGTGATGTTCTCATGAGTTTCTCTATAGATAATCATAATGGACATGTAGGATGAATAATTACCATGAGTTTTGGTAATAAATATTATGAATGTTGTGATGTAAGATAGATAGTGAACATGAGTTTATAATATGAAATAAATAAATGTCATGGGTCTAATAATCATAACTTTCCATGGGCTTTTATAAAATGATTGCCATGAGTCTTGAGAATAGATAATCCATAAATTCCATGAGCTTGTAATATTACAGTAATATGTTTAAGAATCTAAAGCATTATTCATTATTGGATTTTTAAGTGAAATAATTATGATATAGTATTTTGCAAAGTATTAATAACCTTGGGCTTTTGATAGAGTAGTGCCAAGTAGTTAGCTTGGGCTTTTAATAGTGCCAACGTAAGTTGGGCTTTTGATATTGCCAATGAGAATTGGGTTTTGATGTTGCCAATGAGAATTGAGCTTTGATATTGCCAATGAGAATTGGGTTTTGATGTTGCCAATGAAAATTGGGTTTTAAATATTACCAGCGAGAACTAGACTTTGATATTACCAATGAGAATTGGGCTTTGATGTTGCTAATGAAAATTGGGTTTTAAATATTGTCAGCAAGAACTGGGTTTTGATGTTGCCAATGAGAATTGAGTTTTAAATATTGCCAACGAGAACTGGGCTTTGATATTGCAGTGGGAATTGGGCTTTGATGTTGCCAATGAAAATTGGGTTTTAAATATTGCCAGCGAGAACTGAGTTTTGATATTGCCAATGAGAATTGGGCTTTAATGTTGCCAATAAGAATTGAGTTTTAAATATTGCCAGCGAGAACTGGGCTTTAATATTGCCAATGAGAATTGGGCTTTGATATTGTTAATGTGAATTGGGTTTTGAATAAATAAATTGTCATGGGTTTAAACCATGGGATTTGATTATGGATTTGAATTCAATTGATAAAATTGTTTTGCCATGAATTTGAATCATGGGTTTTTTAAATATTGCCAAGTATTCTTGGGTTTTAAATAGAATATGATGTGTTTATTGGGTTCATAGGGCCGATTTTGGGCTTAGCTAAATAATAATAATAAAATTGGATAAAATATGAGTTTTTTTTGGTTATTTTGTGATATTTTATATCATAGCCCAATTTAGATAATGAGATATGAAACATTTGTGATTAACATAATAATAGAGCAAAAAAAATATTTGGGAAAACCCAATAACTTATTAGTGGTGTTTGAAAATAAATAGGTGGTACTCAAATAAAATTAGATGTAAAAAAAAAAAAAGATACCCTAACAATGTTGAATAAATTAGTAGCAGCACATTAGAATGTGTTGATTTGGGTTGTCCTAGTCTTTAGGAGTTCAGTAGTTTGTTTCTGTTTGTTGCCTAGTTTGTAGGAGTTGTTTAGCATGATGTTAGTGGTGCCTATTTTTATGTTTGTAGCCATTTGTTTTTAGCCTATATTATGGCCATTTCCTTATCAATGAAGTAGTAGAATTTCAGTCCAACTCTGTTTTCCCTTTGTTTATAGTTTATCGTTTTCTTCTTCCATTTTACATCAGTGGTATCAGAGCTTGGTTAGAGTTCCACAATGGCTTCTTAAAATTTTGTGCAACCAGCCATTCCACACTTTGACGGTCATTATGACCATTGGAGCATGCTCATGGAGAATGTTTTGAGGTCCAAAGAATATTGGACAGTTGTTGTTTCTAGAGTAGCAGAACCAGTAACAGGTGTTGTGTTGACAAATTCACAGAAGGTGGAGCTTAAAAGGCAGAAGTTGAAGGATCTCAAAGGAAAGAATTATCTCTTCCAGGCATTTGATCGTTCCATCTTGGAAACCATTCTTTGTAAAGAAACTTCCATGCAGATCTAGAACTTTATGAAGAAGAAGAATTAGGGGACAGCAAAGGCAAAGAATAGCTTCAAGCACTTCGAGGCGATTTCGAAACTTTACACATGAAGTCTGGAGAATCGGTGTCAAATTACTTCTCTAGGATGATGGCAATCGCAAATAAGATGAGAATCCATGGCGAGAAAATGGTAGATGTCACTATCATTGAGAAGATTCTTCATTTGATGACAACAAAATTCAACTATGTTGTTTGTTCGATTAAGGAATCTAAAGACACTGACAGTATGTCCATTGATGAATTGTAGAGTTCTTTGTTGGTTCATGAGCAGAAAATGAATCGGCAAGACAAGGAGGAGCAAGTGTTACAAGCCTCGGCATCAAAAGGAGGAGGTCAAGGATGAGGAAATGGCAGAGGCAGAGGCGAGAATGATGGTAGACACTCAAATCAGAAATCTGAAGATTCTGATTCTCAAGGGAGAGGAAAAGGCCATGACAACAACAACAATCATTCAACACCTTCCAAGTTAAAGTCAGTAGACAAATCAAGAGTCGAATGCTACATGTGTCATAAGTTTGGCCACTACAAGTTAGAGTGTCGTACTAATCTAAGGAGAGATGGTGGAAAGCAGTCCAATTTTGCTGAGAAGGAAGAAGAAGTGTCTTTGTTGATGGCTTGTCATAGCAAGGAGGAAACCCACAAGAAATACTTGTGGTACTTTAACACTGGCTGCAGCAACCATATGAATGGAGAGAAGTTTGTATTCTCTGAATTGGATGAAGCTTTTCGTGATGTTGTGAAGTTCGGTGATGGCTCTACAGTCTCTGTCATGGGAAAGGGAAAGGTAGCAATTCAAACCAACAAAAATTCTATTCAAACTATTTCTAACGTTCTCTCTGTTCTAGATTTGAGAACAAATTTACTTAGTGTTGGGCAGCTACAAGATTAGGAGAGAAGGAATGGCTATGGCATTTTCGCTATGGGCATCTTAGCTTTGGCGAGTTGAAAACTCTACAACAGAAGAATATGGTGACTAGTCTTCCTCAAATTATAGCTCCTTTTGAAGTTTGTGAAGAATGTGTTGTTAGTAAACAACACCATAATCAATTCCCATAAGGAAAATCATGGAGGGTGAAGGCTGCATTGGAGCTTGTTCATTCTGACATTTGCGGGCCAATAACTCCATGCTCTAATGGAGGTAAGAGATATATACTTACCTTCATTGATGATTTTAGTCACAAAAGTTGGGTTTATTTTTTGCAAGAGAAGTCTAAAGCCTTTCTAGCCTTTAAAAGCTATAAAGCGCTAGTTGAGAAAGAAGTTGGCAGTCCCATAAAAATTCTTCGCACAGATCGTGGTGGAGAATATAACTTATATGAATTTGCAAGTTTCTGTGAGACTCATGGAATAAAGAGGCAACTTACAACAGCTTATACGCCCCAACATAATGGCGTTTGTGAAAGGAAGAATCACACTATTTTAAATATGTTGCAAAGTCTTTTAATAAGGTGCTGTATTCCAAAAAGCTTCTGGCCTGAAGCAGTTAACTGGAGCATTCATATATTGAATAGAAGTCCCACACTTGCTGTTCAAAATATGACACCAGAGTATGCATGGAATGGACCGAAACTAGCTGTTGATCACTTTAGAATTTTTGGGTGTGTTGCATATGCCCATATTCCAGATTAGAAAAGAAAGAAGCTGGATGACAAGGGAGAAAATTGTATTTTTCTTGGTGTTAGTGATCAGTCAAAAGCTTATAAGCTTTACAATCCTAACACTAAGAAAATACTTATTAGTCGAGACATTGTTTTTTATGAAGATCAAATCTGGGAATGGAGCAAAAATGTAGTTGGAGAGCCAATTCGAACTAGTTTTGATGGAGAAGATGGTGATGATGCAAGCTAGCCGTAGCAACACCTTGCTCCAGCAACTGATGCATTTGAGAATCCTCAAAATGAAACTTCTGTAACCTCTGAAGTCACTCCAACAGCACTAAAAGCAGTAGCTGAATCACGTTCTCATCATGTTCGAAGGAGGCCAACATGGATATCAGATTATGAGGTAACCAGAATTGATCAATCTGAAGACTTACTCACTCATTTTGCTCTATTTTCATATTGTGATCCTACAGTGTTTGAAAGTGCTGTCAAAGAATCAAAATGGTGGAAGGCTATGGATGCTAAAATTGCAGCCATCGAAAAGAATGACACTTGGGAGTTATCTAATCTTCTAGAAGGGCACAAAACAATTGGTGTGAAGCAGGTTTACAAGACAAAGCTGAAGGAGAATGGTGAAGTTGACAAGTACAAGGCACGCTTGGTGGTAAAGGGCTATAAGCAAGAGTTCGGTGTTGATTATAAAGAAGTCTTTGCTCCAGTTGCAAGGCATGACACAATCAGATTGGTGATTGCATTAGCAGCTCAGAATTCATGGCCTATCTTCCAGCTAGACGTGAAGTCGACGTTCCTCCATGGAGATTTGAAGGAACTGGTATTTATCGATCAACCTCTTTGTTTTGTGAAATCTGGAAATGAGCATAAAGTATATAGACTAAAGAAGGCTCTTTATATGGATTAAAACAAGCCCCAAAAGCTTGGTATAATCGTATAGAAACTTATTTTTTGAAGGAAGGATTTCAAAAATGTCCTTATGAACATACACTTTTCATAAAAGTTGAGGATGGAGGGAAAATGCTCATTGTTTGCTTATATGCAGATGATCTAATCTATTCTAGAAGTAATACAACCATGTTTGAAAGCTTTAAGAAATCCATGATGGCTGAATTTGAAATGTCTGATCTTGGCATAGAAGTGTTGCAATCCTCTACTGGCATTCTTATTTCTCAAAAGAAGTATGTGGGAGAAATCTTGGACAGGTTTTAGATGAAGGATTGTAATCCTGTGAATACACCGTCTGAGTTTGGTTTGAATCTAAACAAGGATGATGGAGGAAAGAAGGTTAACAGTATTCTTTACAAGCAGATTGTGAGGAGCTTAATGTATTTGACTGCAACAAGGCCTGATATAATGCATGCTATAAGTGTCATTAGTAGATACATGGAGTGTCCAACAGAGATTCATCTTTTGGCCACAAAAAGAATTCTTAGGTACTTGCAAGGTACTAAGGAGTTTGGGCTGTTCTTCAAAAAGGGAGAAAAGTCATATTTATTTGGCTTTACATATAGTGATTATGCAGGAGATTCTGATGATCGAAAAAGCACATCTGGGTATATTTTCATGTTGGGAACAGGAGTTGTTTCATGGTCATCAAAGAAGCAGCCAATCGTCACATTATTAACCACTGAAGCTGAATTTGTTGCAGCAACAACTTGTGCTTGTCAAGCTATTTGGCTGAAGAAGATTCTTGAAGAGCTGCATTTCAAAGAAGATGGGTCTACTCTTATTTATTATGACAACAGTTAAGCAATAAAGCTCTCAAAGAATCCTGTTCTACATGGTTGAAGCAAGCATATAGATGTGAAGTATCATTTCTTGAGGGATCTCACGAATGATGGAGTTATTAATCTGGTTTACTGCAAAAGTGAAGATCAAATACTGATATTTTAACAAAGCCTCTCAAATTTACAACATTTCAGGAGCTCAGGGAGCTACTAGGTGTTTGCAGTTCAAAGGACTTTATCTGAGGGATGGCGATTCAAAGTTTAAGTCTTATTAAACTGATGTTATGTGTGGAACATCAGTTTAAGGGAAGGATTGTTGAAGAAATTAGTAGCAGCACGTTAGAATGTGTTGATTTGGGTTGTCCTAGTCTTTAGGAGTTTAGTAGTTTGTTTCTGTTTGTTGCCTAGTTTGTAGGAGTGGTGCCTGTTTTTGTGTTTGTAACTGTTTGTTTTTAGCCTATATTATGGCCATTTCCTTATCAATGCAGTAGTAGAATTTCAATCCAACTCTGTTTTCCCTTTGTTTTTAGTTTATCGCTTTCTTCTTCCATTTTACATCATGTAGTGCTTTTGAGAATTTTATAATTTTCAATTTAGTTGCAAGAGCATAAGTTGATTTCAACTACTCTACACTGCCTTTGCTTTTTTTTTTTTTTTCCCCTACTTGTGCTTTGCTTTTGCCTTTTGGATGGTCCTAGGCATCATTCTTCTATCTCTTTTTGCTCAGAGACACTTTCGCTAAGAAGAGAGAGAGAAGCAGAGAGAAACAGTCTGGGCTGTGTAGTGTTTGGTTATGTTTTGTCTCAAAGAGAAGCATTTTTAACTTTAGTTTTACGTGTGTTTTACATGATGGTTTAGTTTGATTTTTTTTTTTTTAAACTAGAACATTCATCTTTTTATAACAGAAGAGAATCATGGTACAAGGCATTCAAAGCTGGTGGGGGTGAATCCTCCATCCAAACACATCCTCAGAAATATTCTTAGCTTGCTACGCAAGAGCATGAGCTACCCGGTTACCCCCTCTCCTAATACAAATGAAAATTACCCACTGCATCCCACAAACTAAGCGGCGCACATCATCCACCACATTGCCTAAGAGCGACTGATCAGCCAAGGAAGAAGATAAAGCTTTCATTACATTACTATTATCTCCTTCGATCACAAGCTCAGTAAAGCCAGCATCAGTGGCAAACTCTACTGCCTTCTTGCACGTTAACAACTCCGCTTCTTTGCTGCTACTCACCGGTGGTCCTCCTGCTGACATCGCTACCATAACCTCACCCTTATCATTCCGTATAATGGCACCAAACCCAGTCCGTTTAGCTTCCACAAACACTGCTGCATCAAAATTTAATTTGAAGACCAAATTTAGAGGTGGTTTCCACACGTCACCAATTGAATGCACCACACCATCAACACGCAAATTTCCTTGAGAATTCCGATATTCCTCCAGGTACTCCATAGCTCTCCTGCATAACATGTTTGGTTCTTGAAACTTTCCCCCATGCAGCAACTTGTTTCGTTGATTCCAAAGTATTCACGCCTGAACTAAGAACAACTCCATCTCCTGCACAGAAAGTCTACTCAACAAATACTCCATCAGCTCTATCATATCAGCTTGGCCAAGTGCACACTTCTGCAACTTCAGCGCACTCCCAGCCCACACATCCACAGCAACCCCACAGTCCCATAATTCATGTACTGTTGACTTAGGAAACTTGGTGCAGTTCAGACATATATTATCATGAATAATTTGTCGCTTCGCAAGGTTTAAACGTGTTGGCAAAATCTCCTGACAGGCCCTCCAACCAAACACTTTAGTCTTATTAGGAATATGTAACTTCCACAGAGCATTCCACACCTGTTTTCCAGCACAGCCACTAGAGTTCTCAGTCCATTCTTCACCTTTCTGAATTTGCACAGCCACCCTATAAGCCGATTTTACTGAGAACAAACCATTCTTATTATACATCCAAACTTATAAATCTGGCACATGTCAATGACTCAATGGAATTCTACATATTGCCTCTACATCATCAGTATGAAACACTGATGTGATCAGCTCTCTTCTCCAACATTGCAGGTCCGGATCAAGGAGGCCAGCCACTAACATTCCATCAGTTTCTTCACTAGCCGGGTATAAAACTTTATTGCTTGGATGATTTGGAATCCATCTATCCTCATCAACTCTAATTGAATATCCATTCCCAACTCTCCAACAACACCCATTTTTTTAGGATAGGTGGCGCCACCATTATGCTTTTCCACACAAAAGAACAACTAAGGGATACAACAGCTTCAAGAAGATTAGACCGTGGAAAATATCTAGCCTTGAAACACTTGTATAATAGAGATTCATCATCCTGAAGCAATCTCCACCCTTGCTTTGCTAGCATAGCAAGATTGAAAGCTCTTAAATCACGAAACCCCATGCCACCTTCATTTTTAGGAGTGGCTAATCTGTCCCACATTCTCCAATGAATTTTCCTTCCATTCCCTACTTTTTCCCACCAAAATTTTGCACATAAAGCATCTAACTCATCACATAATTTCATTGGAAGTTGGAACACACCCATCATATATGTTGGAATGGATTGTGCCACGGCCTTGATGAGAATCTCTTTCCCCGCTCTTGATAGTACCATGCCCTTCCACCCTTGCAATGTCTTCCATACCCTATACTTCAAATAAGAAAAAGAACGATATTTCGATCTTCCAACCAATGTAGGCAGCCCCAGATAGGATTCAAATCGGTCCACCTCCCTTGCTCCTAGAATCTACTTGATCTCCTCTTTTTGAGGATTTGGGGTATTGCTGCTGAAGTATACAGACGACTTCTCCAAGTTGATAGTTTGACCTAAGGCTTGAGCATATGTTTTAAGAATATCGTTAACCACTTCCACTTCAGTTTTAGTTGCTCTGCAAAATAGCAATGAGTAATTAGCAAATAACAGGTTGGTGATTTTGGGTGCTCTTCTGCAAACAGAAACACCATGAAGTTTCCCCTCCAAATCTGCCTTCGCCAATAAAGAAGTGAACCCCTCTGCATACAACAAAAATAAATAAGGTGAAAGAGGATCTCCTTGACGGATTCCTCTAGATGAGTGTATATTGTCATGTGGTTTGCCATTAATGAGCACAGAAAAAGAGGGTGTTGTGACACAACTCATCATTCTATCAATCCACCTGTCAGGGAACCCCAGTTTATGCATAGATGGTTTAGTTTGATTTTAATTGTAGGATTTACATTAAAAACCCATAAAAAGTGATGGAGTGAATGTTATACATATTTGTAAAAGAAGATAAGTACCATGAACTTTTTGCAAATATATATAGCATTTCCCAATTATTGTAAATTAATAATGTAAATGTAAGAGGAAAATAGTTCAAGCTATATTATAATTATTATATATAAAAAAATAATCTAAAAATAATAATTTTCCTAAATTTTATTATTAACGGCCAGTAACGCCAGTTGATTGAAATTCTCCAAGCCCAGCAGGCCACAGCATTTTTTTTAAGTTTCCCAGCTGACGTGGCAGAATTACATTTTGGTTAATGGTTGTGTATCTAATTCCAAATACAATGCGTAATATCTTTTGGAAGCCCAACTTGCAGCCCGTTGGATTGTGGACCCGTTAAGATTTCACATAATTTTTTGGTCCCTAAATAAAAGCCACGTAGATAATAGTAATGGATAATGGATTGTATTAAACAAGACAAGCTCACGTAACCATTGTGCAAATAAGGAAAATGGCAAAAATCTTGTACGGGCCGAGCACAAGAGATTTACGTCTCACTGAAGGGCCATCTTCAGGAAATTTATCAAATTTTTATACTGTTTAGAAAATAAATAGTGACTTTTACATTTTATCTACCAACTTTTTCAAATACACTTTCCAACAAATTTTCTATCTCATTTAAATATTATTTCTTCATTAATTATTTATTCTCTTTTTTAACAACTACACATCTTCCAACTTTTTTTATTCAACACCTGATTATTATAATAGAAAAAAACATTTGAAGAATGAACAGTAGCCCATCAGATTTGTTCAGCTACTGTTCATGAGCCAAAAAAAAATTAGAGTTTAGATAATCTATTGAAGACCATTTTTTTGGTCTCATTCTCTATTATAGAGAATATTTTACCTTTAGCTATACCATTGGAGATGCTCTGATAGGTAGACTCTAGGCCATATGTTAGAGCATCACCAATAGCTTATCTTTTTTTTTTTTTATTTTTTGAGAAACACCAATAGCTTATCTATATTTATTTTTTGAGAAAAAATCCCACTTTTCACATTCTAACAAATTCTCTAAATGCAAAATTTTTCCAAATATTTTTTAAAGTTGCTACAGTGCTTCTCTAGATATAGAAAACGTTGTAGCAACTCTAAACAATATTCTCACTTAAAATAATACCTGGTTGAATAAAAAAATAATTTTTTCTCTCTCATTCCTTTTCTCTTTCGTTCTTCACTCTCTCGTGCTTCTCTATCTCAACGGTTACAAACTAAAACATACCACAATCAAAACAAAAACACAAAACCCAATTGAAAATTTTGAAACACAAAAAAATCTTTCTCATAAGCCTCATGAAATCTTGGCAATAAAATAAAACAAATAACCAGAACAAAAAAAAAAAACATGTAGAACGGCGATCTGTGTAGAATGCCGATCTCCACTTCTTTGCCGGTGATCTATGTGTGTACGAGAGAGAATTTGTTTGTGTGAGATAGAGGGAGAGAAATTTGTGTCTTGTAAGAGAAATTGAAAGAAAGAAGGAGGGAGAAGTGGAGATATGTTCTGGAGTCTGGGGCTCAAGAACTAGAAAAACAAAGAGTCAAAAAAAGAGTGAAGATAGATATAGGGGTAGGTGTACATGTGTGGAGGAGAAAAAACAAGAGAAAAAAAGAAAGAAAAAAACATATGGATAAAAAAAAACTAAAGAAAGAAATAAAAAAATAATATAAGAAATAAGAAGTAAAAAATGAGTAACATTATTACGATATTTTCACAATACTTTCACAATAAATTTTAAGTGACAGATTGTTATTAGTTGATACTGGTGAGTAAAAAAATAATTTAAATGGTGGGTTCAAATTAGAACAAGTAACAACTTACCATATAAAATTTTGTTATAAAAGTATTGCGAAAAAATGTTATAGACGCTACATTTCTTATTAAAAAAAAATTATAATTGTTAATGTTGTTTGGAATTTGAAAATTATAGATGAATTAAGAAATATAGTTATTGGGAATGAACATAGGAAGAATAAATGATGATTAAAAAAAGAATAAAGAACGAATGAAGAAATAATATTTAAATGAGATGAAGAACATGATAGAGAATTTGTTGGAAAGTGTATTTGAAAAAGTAGGTAGGTAAAAGCTAAATGTTACTGTTCATTATCCAAACAGTACAAAATTTTAGATAAGCTGCTGGCGATGCTCTTAGTGAGACAAGCACACTGACACTCTTTTCTTTTCTTGTTTTTTTGATAAATTGCAAATTACATCTTTAACATTCGGAAATATTTGGATTTCACGTACTTAAATTTCTAAATTTGGATTTTACTTCTTAAAGTTTAAGAGTATTTGAATTTTACACCCTGACGTTTCGAAATTTGTATTTTACCATGTGCGCACCAGAAGCGAGATTACAAGACAGAGGCTCACTTGGGCTCACAACTTATTTGTATAGTGGGCTTGGGTTTCCTACACTGGGTCGTTCTCAGCGCAGAGACTCAATGAGATCACTTTTCTCTCCTTCACTGCCCGAATCTCCCTCCTCTTTGCTCTTTCTCTCTCTCTCTCTCTCGCTCGCTCTGTCACTCTTTCTACCTCTACTTTCAGTGAATTCAACCAACCCCTCTCTTTCCCCAAACTTCTCATATTTATAACTCCAAGTTAGTGGTGAGGTTATGATTACTTCCCTAGTTAGTGCAACGTGCGGTCCAGTATTATCAGCTCTAAGTGGGTGGTTAGGTGAGAGTGGGAAGCGGTCAGGGTGGCTTTGGAACTTAGTTTCCATTTTTGCAAATATGCTTGGTAGAGATGTTTACCGAGACATTGCCAGGAATGTAGAGGACGATAGGCCGAACTAGCGCAACCTTTCTCCGGGGACGGCTTGCAGAGCAGTGTCCATGCCGGCAAGGCAAGGTGCGAGTGTCGGATGGTTGATCCTCGGGCATCAGAGTCACACTCATCCTTAGGTTCATAGCTTTCGTGGGCTTGGGCCGAGGTCTTGGGTAGGGCAATGGCTGGGCCTTTGGGCCATGTTGTTAACTCCAGCTCACGGCCCAAAAGGGGGCATGGACATCCCAGGACCGTACATTAGCCCCCCCTTGATTCATGCTCAGTTCCTGGGAGCGAATCAAGGAGCCCGAGTTGCAGCGGTTACCCAAGGGACTCAACAGGCGCACCCTAGGCGGTTTTAGAAGCCCATTAATGCTTTCCTCAAAAGGCGCATCATGTTCGCCCCTTTGGTTCATCTGTCATTATTACCTATCGGTTCGCGTACCGAGGCACGAACATGTCGGTCGCCCTTGGTATTTGTTGGGTTTCCTGCTAATTAACTCTCCCATTATTGCTCATTAATCCCCCATTACTGCTCGTTGGTTAACGCCCACTCTTCCTTGGCCTCTATAAATAGCCCGTTTCAATCCATCTTTCACTTTCTCATTCTCTGTTTACTGAAATTTCTCTCTGCCGAGCATTTATTCGCGCCTTTGCTTACCGACCCAGAATCTACTCCTCCCTTAGAGCCAGAAGTAAGTCTCCCTCCCTCTTTTCTCCCATTTATTTTCATTTCTACAAAGTCCTCTCTAATTCTTAGCCTTTAAGATGGGTTTTGCTCACCTCCTGAACAGTGTCCATGCTGGCAAGGCAAGGTGCGAGCGTCGGATGGTTGATCCTCGGGCATCAAAGTCACACTTATCCTTAGGTTCATAGCTTTCGTGGGCTTGGGCCGAGGTCTTGGGTAGGGCGATGGCTGGGCCTTTGGGCCATGTTGTTGACTCCAGCTCACGGCCCAAAAGGGGGCATGGACATCTCGGGACCGTACATACCGTATATTTTAAGAGTGTTTGAATTTTACTCCTTAAAGTTTGGGGTTGTTTGAATTTTACAACCTGAAGTTTTAGAATTTAGGAGTGTAAAATTGAAACACCTTCAAACTTTATGGGGTAAAATCCAAACACCTCCAAATTTCAGGGGGTAAAATCCAAATTCTAAAACTTTAAGGTGTAAAATTCAAACACCTCCAAATTTTAGGGGTATAATTTTCAATTGACTTTTTTCTTTCTTTCTTTCTTTCTTTTTTTAATTTAAGAAGTATATTAAAGGACACATCTCTATAAGGAATAAAAAATTTCGATAGTCAAAGACTAACAGTATATCTATATTTCCTCAAAAGAAAAAAAAAGTATATCTATATTATTTGTGGTGTTCATCGGATTCTAAAATCAAACAGCACTCAACAGAGGGAGTGAAGAATAATCCTCAATTTTCTTGTTATTTTAACACCACTTTTATTCTTTTCTCCCCTTGAACACATTCACACATGCGTGCACTTTTGTGATTAAAAAGTTCAATACATCACTCACTCTTTGCAGATTTTGTCACGTGATCATGGCTGCGTGCGTGGTCTCAATTGGACAACGATTTGTTCTACACAATTGCGGAAAACGTTTTATACACCGGCCGAGGAGCAGGTACTATATGAGTCTATATTCTCCATTTGCGTGCCTTGAAAGAAAGAAAGCCTCCTTTCTCTTTAATATCCATTTATTACCAATTGCTTTCCTATTTTTAGGCAATTCCACTAATTCTCACACATCATTTTTAATTATTGAATCTAAATCTTCCTTAATAGCTTCTTTCCATTTCAATGAGTCTAAGGCAGACAAAGTTTCTTCAATTGTTTAAGGGTCTTCAACATCCCCTTCACTTATAAAAGTGAAAAAATCTTTTAATTTAGTAGGGGGATTTCTTTCTCTTTGAATCCTACTAAGTATATCATGAGGATTTTCACTATTAAGAACAATAACATATTCATTATTAACCACTTCCTTCTCCTTAGAAATTGCAAATAATTCTACTAATTTATTGGGATCTCTTGTATCTATTTCTTCTTCTAAGAATCTTGCATCTCTACTTTCAGTTACACTAATAGTTCCATCACTATAGTGAATAACAAATCTATACCCCTTAGAATTTTCAGGATATCCAATAAATGTACCTTTGATAGTTTTACTATCTAACTTATTTCTTAAATGTGATGAGATTAATATATGAGCTGAAGAACCCCAGACCTTTAAATTTTCAGGATATCCATCATGTGGTGTTCTACTATGAATTTTTGTAGGAACTAGATTAAGCAGGAACATAGCAGTTACAATAGCTTCTCCCCAAAAAATAGAACCTAATGAAGAATGGCTTAACATAGACCTTAAAATGTCCAACAAAGTTCTATTACGTCTTTCAGCAACACCATTTTGTTGTGGTGTATAGCTCATGGTAAGTTGATGTATTATTCCATTTTCTTTCAAAAAATCACTAAATGGATCTGACATATACTCTCCCCCATGATCTTATCTTAGTATCTTAATATTTCTTCCTAATTGATTTTCAACTTCCTTTTTATACTCTTGAAATTTTTCAAAAAGTTCAAATTTTTTATGCATCAAGTATATGTGTCCATATCGAGGAAAATCATCAATGAATGTGACAAAATATAACATACCCCTATGAGTTTTAATATTTAATGGACGACATACATCAGAATGTACAATAGCTAATAATTCATTAGATCTTTGTCCCTTAGGAAAAGGAAGTCTAGCCATTTTACTAGATATGCAAGGTTCACAAGTAGGAAAAACAATGTTCATGTTTGGAATTAATCCCATATTAATCAATCTTTTCATTTTATTTTTATTAATGTGTCCTAATCTCATATGCCATATATAAGGATCATTCATACATAAACAAGCATCATCATAAGCATAAGAATGATTAATAGACATATCAAAGTAAGCAAAAGAACCAATTATTGCATTATTATTAGTGAAGGAAATGTCATTAAGACGATACAAACCATCCATCTTAATACCCTACATTAAGATTCTACCATGTTTTCCAATTGACACTTTTCCAGGACGAAAACGAATCTCAAAACCATCCAAGCAAGGGATAGAAATGAGATTACGTCTCATGGTGGGTGCAAAAAGTACATCTAACAGATAGAGGTTTCTTTCTCCAGGTATCATGATCTTCACAGTTCCAATACCTAACACATCACAATTTGTGTTATTTCCCATGTACACACAATGATCACCGGCTTTAACCTCTTTCATGTCAACAAAGAAATCTCTCGTCTCTGCCACATGGCGTGACGATGCAGAGCCTACCCACCATGCTCCGGAGTCAACATCAGTTAACAGAGATTCAAATACCACACAAATTATATCCTTGGAACCTCCATAATTAGGTTTGTTATTGTTTTTATTTTCATGACAATTAGCTTGATAATGGCCAATTTTTCCACACTTAAAACACTTTCCCTTACCCCTTTTATTCTTATCATTGTTCTTGATATTCTTTCCTTTGCCTTTGAAATTTTTAGAAAAGTTTTTCTTGTCATTTTAGGAGTTTCATTCTTTGGAGGTTGACTAGTGGAAGCAATTGTTAAGAGAGATTTAGATGTATTCTTTTTATTTCTTCTTTCCGCTTCTATTCCCAAAAGAGTTGGTAAGTTTTTCATGTTCACAGGGGTTGCAGAATAGTTTAGAGCTACCGCTACAGAATCCCATGAGTCAGGCAAACTATACAAAATAGTAGACACTAGCATCTTATCAGGAATTGGATTTCCTAAGAGAGCTAACTCTTTTGCAATTACTGACATTTTATTGACATGTTCAATGACATCATCACTTTCATTCATCATGGTTCCATTAAATCTCACAATTAAAAGTTGAATGTATGTTTTAGAAGATGCACTATATGCTTCAATAATAGCATCAAACATGGTTTTAGCATGTGTATATTCTTCAAAAAGAATTTCAATGTCAGGTTCCATGAATGTAAGCAAAATATTTCTAGCAGTTTTATCATCTTCTAAATGTTTTTCTTACATTCTTTTTGCAGCAGCATTAGAATTTTCAGGTGGTGGAGCTGGAACTGGAATGCCGATATCAATAACATACTCAACCTTGTCTTGAAAGAGTATGTGACGGATATGACGTTTCCAAACAGAATGATTAGCCCCATTTAATTTTTCAATTTTGCTTAATTCTTGACTTACAGCTTTACTAGTCATGATCAATCAATAAAAATTAAAAGGATTTTAGTTTAGAAAGCCAACCGTGATGAAGAAACCCAAAAAAAAAAATTTATGTGTACCAATTCTGTACTAATGTCTGCTCCAACACTCCCTTTTTAGCCCAGCCAAGCTTTCACGTTAATTGAAGAAATCCTTTGTACGTTGGACTAATTTCAATGGCCTTCCACCACGTAGCAAGAGTCCCACCCAATCACAAAATCTACAAATCCACGGCAATGCAACCTTTTCTCTAACAAACTTCTTCTTCACAATAGTAGCAATACTCCAACAAAAAATTGTTGATGAGATTTTCCGCCGTAGTAGGCCCGTGGAGTGGAGTGGAGTAGAGCAAATATCCAAATGAAAAGAAGTTGGATTCAAAAAACAAAATACTTGCACGGCTTTACTAGGAAAATGGACTTGCTTCAAAGCTCTAATAGCAATGAAGCAAAATTGAAATAGAACTCTTACTCAACTAAAACACCAAAACAGTAAATATCTTAAACGTATATTTAAAATGGAGAGATAAGAGTGAAATAGTGTTTGGGTTGCAGTGGGTTTTTCACTCTGTAGGATTTTTGTGTGGTTATCTTATCTATTGATTTCAAGTGGGATATTTAAAGACCCACAAAAGTTGCCAACTTTCATTTCAGTTCCTACAAATTAGGACATAAACTTTAAAGTCTCTAACGTTTATTTAAACATTAAAATCAGATCTCTTATCTACCTCATTGTCCTTACTCACAACTCATTATTCCTGAGAAATCTCAACTACATATTTGACCATGTCAAACTCCACACAGCCAATCATAGCCAAAACATGCAATTCCATTATTCAAACAATTTTATTAATAATAATCATCTTATATACAATATTGTGTAAGGTAATTTCTTTTGAGAATTACACACGTACACATTGTGGGTTATTTAGCCACATAGTTCAACATCCATATTGTGGGCTATTTGGCCACACAATCCAACACATTTGCGTGCCTTGAAAGAAAGAAAGCCTCCTTTCCATTGCCAAAAATTTCCATGCCCTACTTTTAAGGATGAGGAGGTCCACGAAGGAAGCAATATCTCTCATCACACACCCCATATTGTCGCAACAATTTTAGTATGTTACTACATTTTCTGTCTCCAAAAAAGTCCTAAATATAGCAAGGGAGTCAATTTCGTACCGAAAGCCGTTTAGGTTTGGCCTTCAAAACGAAATATTTCAATACCAGTCAATGTCGGTGTACTGTTTCGAAATTACCGCTATAAATAAATACATATTCATTAATTTAAGTTTTATACTTTTATTGATCAAATCTCATAAATATAGGTTATATAACCATATTGTCAATGACTCAACTCTTAACCTGTAATTCTAATTCAAGCCTAATAAAAAGTAATAGATACATTTATTAAAAAATAATAACAATCAAATTAATATTATATTTTATTAAAATAAGAACCAATCTGCCATCACATGGGGCTTTTAAAATTTCAATTCATTTGGTAACAAAAGTCAAAGCATGCTAGCTGTAAAGTCTATTTCTTGTGCTTGCTAAGTGTGCGTTTGGGTAGAAATTATTTCTACCCGCATCTGCGTTTTTAGCGTTTCAATGGTTTCACACCTTTTTTTTTTTAATTGAGGAACACGTGAACATAGACCTGCTAGTGGGTCCCGTGCACTGTGCACAGGACCCACCACCTCGTTGACAACCAAGATTTGTACTGGAATGACACTGTTCAGTGGGTCTTGTATACTGTTCACGGAACCTACAAACCTCTTTTTTCTACAAATTTTTCATTAAAAATGGGTCTCATGGCACTATTCACACATTTAAAAATTATTTTGCTATGGTGTTTTCAGTTTTTGATTTTCAGCAAAATAAGCTGTATCCAAACGGACCCAATATCATTTGAGAGGTTTGAAAAACCAAGAAAGAGAAAGTTAGACGGACAAAAAGAGAGACAGAGAGGAGAAGAAGATGAAGTAGCAGCAGCCAAAATCAGTCCACGACCCCGACTTGAGGTTGAGAATGTAGAGATCGTAATCGATGGAAGGTGAGAGTGAGAAAGAAACACTTTTCTTTTTCTGATCCGGTATGCATTTACCAGCCGAAATCTGATATTTCCTCCGGTATGGCTTAAATGACCCAGTATGGATCGATATATTTTCCGGCATGAAACAACCTTGTTTTTGTACCGGCCAAGATACCGGAACGGTAAATACTGGCCGTATCGGCCAGTACGGTATGAAACTGACTTCCCTAAAATATAGTCCCAAAATTATCTATTGTAGTGAGTATAGATGATAAAGATTATAGTGAGAAGTATAAAAAATTGGTTTTTAAAAATAAAAAAGATTATACAATATTAGGCGCCTTAATCATAAAATTATATAATGTTAGAAGTTTAAATAAAAAAATTTCAACTGTAAGAGGAAAACTCAAAATGATCACAAGCTTAAAGAATTAAATTTGCAATTTACTCTTAAAATTAAATAATTAATTAAAACGACTTCAAAACATTTCAGATTGTTCCTCACGATATGGTGGTTTGAACAACCATACATGACATGGAAGATCTTGCAACATTCAAAATACAGGAATATAGCTCTGTCATCCTCACCATTTGAGCAATTTGATGACCATTGAATGAAGTTATAATTCAACATCTAGGTAGACTCGGGCTCCAAACACAACCCAAGGGATGAGTACGTATGACCATCATTGACAAATTTGTGCCCAGAATTTAGAAAAGAAAATGTGAAAATTGTAACCCATAACCTCCATTAACGGAAATTAATAACCGTGAGCCTAGAATTTGGCCAACAACAAGAGCAATTGCCCCAATCTCACCCTTGATGGCCACAACCAAGGTAATGACTAAATTAAATTAATAGCAAAATAGGTTACAATAAGCAAGTCTATGATTTAGTTTCTCTCGATCAGAGATAGGTATTAAGAAATAATGCTTGCTCTAGTAAGATCACCACCAACTTACGTATCAGAGAGCTTGGGCCAATTCTACCAAAGCTGATCTTTATGTTTTGTAGGTATTCCATTGCCAGGTTGGCTGCTTAACCATAAGATCATCAGCAGTTCAAACTGTTAACCATTGGATCATCTCTCGTTGAGTGGCATTCCAAAACCTTTTTTTTTTTTTTTCCTTTGGTTGAATCTTTTTATTTAGCCTTCACAATATGTCCTGGCTTGCATAATTCTCTCTGCTTTTTATTTGTAAACTTTTTCTCTCTTCTTTTATGCTAGTTTACCATGTAATTAATGTTTCTATTATAAGTAATTCCTAGGTATTCTTGGAACACCAAAATTAGTGTTCTATTTTTTCATATTTATAATGTGGTCCAATCATTTAATTCATGATAAAATTTATCACGAATGTGAAATGAGGAAATATCTAAAAAGTTTCCTTCTATTATATCCCATTTTCAAACTTTCGTTCTCACTCTTTCCAAAATATTATTGCGTGAAAGGAATTTATCAATATTTTTTCCTCGCACAGTCTATATGAGATTAGAGAGAATATGAATTTTCTAACAATCACATCCAGGTCATTTGGATTTATTTTATCTGTTAAGTAGTATTCGTAGAACTTTATAGATCCAATGTTTGTCAATTACGTAGAATGATAGATTAAAGATCAACCACAAAAATAAACTAATTAGTCTTTTCTTTTTTTTTGGTAGAATAGATGAGCATGCAAATCACGCACAATCGATCATTTTCACAATTCTTTTTTTGCGTATGTTAAATTAATTCGTAATTAATTAAGGGTTGGTATTTGGTAAGGTTGATGTCTCATGAGCCATGGAGCAAAGTTGGAGCGTATTGCAAGCTCAAATACTAAAAGACCTGACCTGAGGTAGTGAGGTTGACTACAAAGTAGGAACCGCAGAGGAAATACTCTTTTCTTTTTCACCGCGTGCGATTTGAAAAAATAAAATAAAAAAGCCACATGGGCTTTTCCCGGAATTTCAGTGGAGATGCTTTGACTTTGCTTTCCAAGCTTATTGCAATTCAGAGTTTCAGACTCTCTCAACTACTTGGTTTTTGGATTTACATGTAGCTGACTTAATTAACCAAGCACTTATATATAATCTCGGCCAGATTAATTTGTGAGAGGGTACGACTTGGCTTTGCTCTTTGGTTTTGGTAGAGAGTTGCAGCTAGCTGTGAGTTCTCTTTGGCAGTGCTGAGGCTTTTGTGATTCAGTGCAAATTCGTTTTGTAGTTCTCTCTTTGATCCATGCCTTTGGTATTGTATTCGTTATTTGTGAACTTTTGGTTTGTTGGTTTGGTTAGAGAGAAATCTCTTTGAGGGTGTTGACTGTGCAATCTCTAATCTTTGAGTTTGTAAAAAAGTGTGTATTTGTGATTTGGGTCCTCGGTCATCTACACGTATTCTTCCAAATTTGTTAAGAGTGGATTTTGGACATAAAATTTTTTCAAACCACGTAAATTTTGGTGCTCGTGTTTTTTTTCGTCTTTTTCCTTTCCTTTTGAGTTGATTCTATTTGCTCTTATTATTTGTTTCAAGATCTTTTTAAATCCTAAAATATTTTCACAATCAATCTGAATAATTCGAACTTCCGCTATTTTACAACATTTTTCACTTTCAGAAAAGAACTGTTTGAGCCAAATTTGATAGAATATAATTCCCCCATCATAACAATGGGCATTTGCACCTATCCTATTTCTTCCTTCCCATTTTGGGTCTCTGGCGAAAGAGTACGGGAGTTCTGCTGCAGCATGCTTTATGCACTTATATGCAAAATCTTTAATGTGATCTTCACTATCTTCTTTGCAGTAGGTTAGTAACTTTTCTTGATCCATTTATGTACCTTTTTTGAGAAGTTGTAATGTTTGCCTAATTATTTTTGTTTACTTTTTTTTTTTTTTTTTTTTTGTTACTGTGTTAAATGTTCTTCAAATGACATGGACTCCTAATTGTAGATCAGTTCCTATCCTCCCAAGGACGTTGACAAAAAAATTTTGGTAAAGACAAAGCTTCATTAGATACAATTTTTATACGATCTAAGGGAGCATTTGGTTCACTATGACATTATACCGTAATATTACATTATTATAATATTATATTAATGTAATTTCAATATAATAATACATTGTTTAGGAATGTGGTGAAATTAAAGTAATGTGATATATTTGTAATTTTAGATTATGATAATGTTAGAAAAAATAAAATAAATCAAAAATATTAATGTCACATCATTGTAATGTGCATCACACTAAGGGCACATCACAGCAAGCCAAACACTCTTTAAGTTTTGCAATCTAATTAACTATGTGGGTTGTACTTGTATGGAGTTTATGGACAAATATATTGGTTAATATAACCAAATGATTAAATTTAAGTATAAATCCTAAGATATAGCCCTTAAGTTTAATAGTTGAGATTATTTACCACCAAAAAAAAAAAAAAATGAATAGATGAGACGTTTAGACAACAATTACCTTAGAATTAAAGGGATCCGAGGAGGGTGAAACAACCAACAAAGTCCTTTTAGTAGTTAAATAAAATTAATTATTCAAAGTTTAGTATCTGTCACTATCAGTTTACATTAGTGATTGAAACTAAAAATATTATATAACTGTACACACGGTAACTTTATAATTTCAAAAGACCGATGACCACAGGTAGCAGGTAGTGTTAGTGCTAGCCGCTAGGAGAGGTTACGTAGTCGTATGATGTAAGAAACTTTTGAGGTCTTTTTATAAGTATAAATTAATTAATTTGATCTTGTTCATTAACAAATCTCAATTGTGATTTTATAAAAACCATATATAGGGGAATGAATAAAATTTACTTTTCTTTGTTAGTTGGTAATTAGTCTCGTATTTTCCTTTGGAGTTTAGACGACTTTGACTGGATTAGAAACAAAGCAGACACTACTACACGTTGATTTCTGTGGCGGCGTGTTCTTTTTTCTCACGTGGAATGGAATTTCCTCGTCACGTATACTCGTTCAAACCCATTCTATTTTCCAACTTTAGACAACTTCTTACTTATTGGCATGAAAGTTCTTGGCATGTAGAGTAGTAATATACCTTTGCAAGTTTACATAAAGAAGCTGCTATTTGAGCCTAATTTTGATATATGTTGCGAGCATAAGGAATTATACTTGCCCTCTTCTTCTACTTCTTCTTCTTCCTGTTTTCTAGACTAGATATTTGCCAAATTGATATGGAGGAGTTGTGCTGCTCCGCAGTTTCTGCAGTTTTATGCATCCTCTTCTGTGTGATTTTCAATTTCTTATTTGCATTGGGTTAGTAACTTTTTTATGAGTCATTTTGTAATTTTGTTCCATTTGAGTGTACAACCAAGTTGTATAAATAAAAACCCAGGAATACACTCGGTTTTTGCATTCATATTAACAAGCTTTAAAGTTTTTTAACGAATTCTCAGTCATTCCAATGGGTTCATAACTTCATATTGGTATATTCAGAGTTGATTTTATTAATGGGCATCTACTTTTTACTATTGTGTTAAAAGTTTTATCTTAGAAAATGTCATTTTTAAAGTATTGTACATGTACATGTAAAAAAATTGAGGTAATAATTGAATAGATTGTACCTTGTGTATAGCTAAAAATCACAGAATTCCTGTTTATAGTTGGTGCAGAAATGGGGGCCATGATTGGAGCTTTGATTGCCATAAAAACAAAGAGCAGCGTGTTCCATGGGACCGCGGTTGGAGCGATCAAGGGTGGCATTTTCTGCATTGAGCTTTTCAGAATTATACTTGATCTATGGAATTCTAATATTAGTAGTTCAAGGTTTTTCCTCTCCTTGGTAAGTTAATAGCTTCCCATATCGCCATTGGTTCACTAGTCACTTCATTCTTATAACTTGGACTTTGTAAAATACATTCTAATCATCAGTGCGTTTGTAGATTGACATAATTGCAAAACTTTTGAGTGGAAGACCCGTTGTAGAACCATCTACACCAACCATGCCAAGCGCAGTGCAAATGCAAAGACAGGTAAGAGATTATTCGCAAATTAAAGAATTGTAGATGTCTTAAACTATAGTACAAATCCCATTCCTGAATTTTTCTCTTCCCTTTTCAAATCAGAATGTGACTGATCAGGTACATGCTTCCATTACAACTTCTGAGGAGGTCCCAGTGAGAACCACCATGGGGTTATCAAGATATTCAGATGAGAAGATCCCCGGGTTCCAAATCACATATAAACACATCTTAGATTCTTCAGGGAATGGAACATCCTGCTCAATTTGCCTTCAGGTTTCATGCCTTTAGCTCTATTATTATTACCATCCATTTTAATCTTCCAAGAAAATACTCATTAGTTTATTAAAAACTTCACCTTGACTCACTCTGTTCAATGTTCTTACTGTTTGTTAGGACTTTCAGCTGGAGGAAATGGCTCGTAGATTGCCGCCTTGTCACCACATTTTTCATCTGCAATGTATAGATAAGTGGCTTGTGGGGCATAGCTCTTGTCCCTTATGCAGAAGGGAAATATAACTCACACCAATTGATAATTCCACAATATTCACATTAAACTTTGGTTCAAGTCAGGAAGGACAAAAAGAATATTGATACAATATATGAGCACTTTACTGGAAGCTTGCACGTTTCTTCTGTATTGATTCTCACGTGTTTCAAAGAAGAGCTACGAGTCAACAAACGTAAGAGAACAAAATATAACTCATACAATAGAGTCAGTCGATTGTGGATTCTCAAATCCAAGACAAATCCCACACGTCACAGCAGAAACTTGAGAAAGATTGAGATGAACAGACGGGTAACATGAGTCCTGTCATTGTGAAAAAATCAAAGGGACACTATGGTGGAGAAGCTCACCAGGGAAGATATGAAGCACTGTTCATGCCAATTCAAGTGACTAGAATGAGGTTGATGAAGAACGAAACATGCACAACCAAAGACTTTCAGCATAGAATGATTTGGAATTCAGGCATATTATGGACGCTCATACAAAAGACTTCATATCAAGAATAGATGAAGGGATGCAATTCATGGTATAGACTGCACTCACTGCAGTTAGGGGCGGTTCGCCCCAGATGAGCAGAGCATGAACATAATTAAGGCTTTGTTGATGCTTAAGCTCGGCTCGACCATTTTGCTGGGATGTATCAAGACCAACGTGATGAGACAAGGTCCTATAAGCATTGAAGAGATTAACAAACCAATTTCTTTGTATTTCATGGCAATAATAGAATGAAAGATTTTGACTGAGTTAGAAAAATGTGTATCAACCAGTTTTGTAAAATTTTTATAAATATCATGAATTTTATATTTATGATTCATAATATAAATTCATGTATAACGACAATTATCATCCACAAAAATAACAAAATATCGTGAGTCTTCATAGTGGAGACAGGAGAAGGCCCCAAAACATTAGAATGGATAAAATCAAATGGAGCATATGAAAAATGATTCACTGTCATTAAAGGGTAATACAATTTGTTTTCCGAATTGAAATGCAATATAATGAAAAATCTAGGACAGGACAGACCCTAAATGACAACTAGAAATTAAAATCTGAATACAAGACAATGTAGCATGACCTAATCTGAAGTACGCCATAATTGTAAAGACACAAAGGCCTAAGTAACAATAGGAGCGAGAAGTGGCATAGAAGGTGAAAGAAGCAAAGTTCAGACAAACATCATACTTTACGCCCTATCCAAATGATCTTCTCTGTGAGAATCTGTTGATGTGGGCCATGTGGCTTGTATTGCCAAGCTCAAGTCAACACAAGTTTACCAAATGCTTGTTGAATTAGGAGTCCAAGGTAGCCGACCTAACATATATCCCTATATATATGTTATTAGTTACGGCAATAGAAGAAACGGAATAAACTAGTAGGCTACAGCTGCATAAAAAAATAGAAAATTAAAGAGACAGTCAGCTTCTATTCTTATTGTTTTTGTGAGATAGTACTAGGGTGTAATTGGGATTTAGGTTGCTTAAGAGTGTTCTTGTGTACTATTGTATCTCTCTATTTTTATAGTAAAATTTCTCTATCGTCGTCGTGAAGGTAGGCAGTTTGCCGAACCACGTAAATTCTTGTGTTCTTTGTGTGTGCTTGTTATTTAATTTTCGTTTATTTGCTGTTATTGATTTGAGTCCTGGGGTGCTATTTGAACAACAGAATCCTACACATTGCAATCATTTTGAGAAAAGGTGAGAGTACTTCCAAGTTCACATAATTGACGAACGGATTGAGATATGGTGCAATAGCTAGACATGGAAAAACAGGCAGGTTGAGTCGGGTTCGGGTCGGGTCAATCGGGTTATGGGTTTAAAACGGGTTCAGATCAATCGGGTTATGGGTCAGGTCGGGTTGGGTCGGGTTAACCCGTTTTTTCACATGAAATTTTTTTTATTTTTTATTTTTTATTTTTATAAAAAAAACAATATGTATTTGCCATTTGGAAAGTTATGCAACATATTACTTGATGTAAAATACATTATTTGAAATTCACCACTTATATCAAGAATGAACTCAATTAAACTTATTAATACTTATTTAATAATTTTAAAATTATACAAATCCTAACATTACTATCTAAAACAAAATAACACAAAGATAAGTAAAACAAATACACAAGTTTTATTTCTACACAATATCAACATTCTAAAATATAAAACAAAATTACAAATGACTTATTGGATAACTCATTTGATAAAGAATAAAAACATATAAGAAAGTTACAATCTTGAAAATTAATTTTATAATCTATTATCAATTGTGGTTGACACTCTATTTCAATTTGAGATATACATTAAAGTTTGATTGCTTGCTTATTTATACATAGTTTCTTTTATGAAGATCATATCATTGTTAAGCAACAAACACTCTAAGAAACATCATAATTTATTTTGAAAAGCCGTTTATTTTGAACATAAATTGTTAAAACATAACTCTAAGCATTCATAATTTATACTAATTTGATACTTTGGCTTTACTATTTTCATACTTGTGAATGTGTCTCACATATCACATATGTCTACAATTTTAAATCTGTTTTTAACTCTATTGTAACCAGATTATCTTGGCATGTACTTTGCTATTTGATATCTAAAAATCTTTACTCATTACATAATGCTCAACCATTTATCTTTCAATTAATTTGCATGCAGTTATGTAAATGTATCAATTGTTCCTTTAAAGCTCACAATAAACAATTAAACCAATATTGTCTTAATTTCATTATTTTTTTTACCAAAAAAAAAAAGTTTTAAAAAAAGGGTTTAGGTCGGGTCATGGGTCAACCCGTTTTTATTTCGAGTAAAAAAAAAAGGGTTCAGATCAGGCATTTTTCGGGTCGGGTTAGAAAATTCTGACCCGTTTTGCCATGTCTAGCAATAGCCATGCAATATCACTTTTGATGGTTAAGATTAAAGGCCTATTTGGATAAGTTGTTTTAAAATGTGTATTTTAAAAACTAGCATTTTTAAATTTGCGTTTTGAAAACACCATTTAAAAACCACAAATAAGCGTTTGGTAAAAATGTGAAAATATGCATTTTTTTATTTTTAAAGCCAGATTAAGTGTTTGGATAAGTTGTTTTAAAAATAGCTGTTTTTGGTGTAAATTCCAAAAAAAAAGACTTAACTATTTTGTTAATGGTATACTGTCATTTTTCCTGTAATCAGTGTTTTTTTATTGAAAATATGTAATTAATCTTAACAATTACATTAATAACAACAACAATATGTTGTCTTTGTTGAAATTCATGGAGAGAAGTTTATCAAATTTAAAATATTAAAAAAAAAAAAAAAAACTCATCAAGAGAAAGAATTACATAATTTGTTAAGGTTAGGAAAATAATTATTTTAAAATGTTTATCGCCAACAATATCAATACTAGACAATCCATAATTTTTATAAAAAAAAAATTCTTATCCAAAACATTAAAAACCAAAATAGAAATAATAAAAATATTGTTTACAACCCACAAATGGACCTAGCTATTTTGTCACGAACAAATTTCATCTCCTCATCTTGTATATTGAGCCTGTTTGCCTGTCTTCTACTACCTTCTCCACTATTATTGCTTCTTGATCTGTCCAAGTCATGCTCATCCCAATTGAATCCATCATCCTCCCTATCATGTTTTCTAATAAAATTATGCAAAATACAAGTAGCAACTATAATGTTTCTTTGGTCTTTAATATCATAAGATGGCATTTGCTTCAAAATTTTCCATCTATTCTTCCACACTCCAAAAGTTCGTTCAATTGCACTTTGAAGTGATGAGTGAACATAGTTAAACCTCTCTTCTATGTGATTCCCTCGACCAGCTTGTTGAAAATCTGAAAGATGGTACCTCTATCCCTTATAAGGTGGCAAATATCCTTTCCTTAAGAGGTATCCAGCATCAACTAAATAATATTTTCCTAGTAAAAGAAAAAAAAATGTAAGACGTACATAAATAATATCTTTCTTACATATTTAATATATAAAAATATTATATACCTGGTGGTAGTTTTGGAAAGTTGAAAGATTGTCGACGGATAGCATCTAAGAAAATACGTGTATCATGTGCTGCACCTTCCCATCTAGCCATAACAAATGTGAAAAGAAAATCAAAATCGCATGTTGCCATTAGATTAAAAGATGGCACACCCTTTCTATTATAATATGGAGCTTTCTTGTCATCTCCAACAACAACTTGGATATGTGTACCGTCAATGGCACCAATATAGTCCTAAAATAGAATATAAATTTTAGGTACTTAGGAAATAATCCTAACAAATATTATAAGCAAATTAGAATGTTTGAAATGAATACCTGAAAGTGCGGCATGTATAATGGATTTTTTTGTATATATCTTGGAACTGCACTAAATGTAGGGTCAGAAGGTTTAAAGATATCCATTGACATTATACTAAGGCATTTCAGAAGTCTATGAAAATGTCTATGTATAGTCTCACTAGAATGTTGGAATCTTTCTTGAACCAACCTATGACATGCACCTTGTCTAAGTATCATCAAATATATACCTACTGACTCTTCAAGCCTAATATGCCTTGAGTGCTGAAGTCCATATATATGTTGTAAAACATTACACAACCGAAGGAAAACATGTGGCTTCATTCTAAACATTTCGTAACATTTCATTTCATTACCAGTCAAACAATCCATCAACCACATATAGCCAATTTGTTCAGAATCTCTACAAGGTTGTTTATCAATATATTTCATATAATATGTCACTACAACATGACATCCAGCAATAGCAAGATCATATAATTCATCACCATCATGTTCATCGTTTTCCACATCTAAGAATGATATTCATCACTAATATCAATATAATCATTGTAATCCATAGGAATAACACCTAAAATATTATAGTAATAAATTAGATAAATCACAATAAAGAAAATGATTAAACATTTAAAAAATAATAACTGGATAAATCAAAATAAGTATCTATCACACAACAAAAACCCACAAAATAAGATAGAGGGTGCTGAATTTTCCAATAAGAGAGCCATTTATATCAGTAATCATGCATCTCCTCTGGATGTTGTCCTTATAAATCTGTTTTGTATCATATAAAATATGAGTTTGCCATATCATGTTGAAGAATTAATATAGACTAAAATAATATAGACTAAAAGACTAAAATGAAACAATGACATGTTGATTAGTACTCATCTCTTTCCATCAATCAAGCTGGCTATTCACAATGACATCATAACAATTACATGTTGTTTAGTACTCATCTATCATAAAATAAATACACAATTCCTATGATCATAACAAATTTTAAAACGTTTAGCTAGCCCCCCCCCCCCCCCCCCCTGAGCGCATGCAGAGCCCCCTCTCCCCTCCAAACAAAAGAATAAAGAAAACTTCCAATATCATGTCAATGATTTCACTTTCAGTGCTCAAATGGAAAAATGTTTATGTAAATCAGCACTGATTCTAATAAATGATACAAATAAATCCATCATGTTTTGTATTCAGCGAGTTCAAAGCTAAAGCTTCAATGCTCTAATAGATATGATTTATCCTTATCAAAATATATTTTTTCATTGTTCTTATCAACCTTTTAGTAATAGTTTTTTATTTTGGTTTTAAAATTTTATTGCAAGACCTTTCTTTCTTTGACTTGGAAAAACGCTAAGCACCTGTGAAGATCAAGAAAATGATTATCGGGAGAGAACAAATGTATGGTGTCTAGGTGTTTTAAGAGAGTGAAATATGTCATACGAATGTCTAATACTATCTAGGACAAGAATTGACTCAGCTAGTGAATAAGAATTGCGACTAGGAACAAAAACAGCTATAAAACATGGATGATGGCAGTTAGATTCAATTCAAGAGCTCGGTAAAAGCTCAAATATGATAAATCATGGTATGTGAAAAACATTTGCTTCCACCAATTCAAACCACGGAGGACTGGATATCATTTGGCTCAAATTTAGATCCTTTTTATGCTTAGCAATAAACTGTCTTTGTATAACTCATAGCATTATTAGCTTTAAATTTTCAATACTACGACAAGCTTCATGTTTACATGTTAAGTTAGCTGGTACTTTCAAGCATCCAAATATGTAATTAGTTTCCTCTATATAGCAAGCATCTTAGGTTACAATACTTAATCCAGTAAAAAAGATAGATGTTACTAATTGTACCTGAAATTTGGTGCTTCATACCCTACAAAGCAAGACATCACAAGAGGATGTAGAAATTAAATTGTAGCTCGAAGAAGCATAATCAAATTTATTACAAGTTGTACAAGAACCATCTGTTTTCTCTTTGAGCCTAACAACTAATCACTTATAACAGCTAAGTGATTATTCAGTTATTCCTAGGATTGAACCTTGTAATTGGCTACGACACTCACTAATTACAGCAGTAATGCAGCAATGATTACTTGCAACAGTAACATGCTTCCTTGCAGCAGTAATGCAGCAAATTCACTAATTACAGCAGCCACTGCACTATTTAATCAGTCCACGAAGATTCTAGCACTCTGATACAATATGGTACCACTGCACTACTCAATCACTACACAATATGATCCTAACACATCACTGATTTAATTTCTTTATCAGGAAACCCAACAAACTCAACATTGGTGAAAATATAAAGTTGATGTATTGGCAGAAAATTGTGAGAACAATGAAAAGATGTCCTAACTCTTGATTTAATAGTTTTCTATTCAAAGATACAGCCAAGCTTCTATCTTTGTAATTCAAACACCCTAACAGCTCAACAACTTAAAACACTCTAACAGCCACATTATTCAAAGGATAAAACAATAAAACATTAAAAACATCTCTCTCTTCCATAAAACATTATTCAAAGGATAAAACATAAAACACCATAAGTGCCAAAGTAGTGCCCTCCTAACAATCTTGCCTCCTCTTGCAGAAACTAAAGTTGTAAATATGGTTCTTCCATCACGACAAACATCTCTCTCTTTTCTCATTTCTAAAAAATACGTGCTGCCATGAGGTAGAGTTCGGAACCCTTCTCAATGCTATCTAAGGTGCACACATGTTCCATGACATTATGAATAGTACTACTTGGCTCCACTGAACAAGCTGAGTTTCTTAACTCCACAATGTCACAGATACGAGTAAGTCGTTGTGTCAACTGTAATGTTGTTCCTCCTTTCTTCCCTTTACTTTATGTGGATGATGGTAAAAGCTCGCTTCTTTCCTTTGTTTTGTGTTGGATTAGGTGGTTGTGTGAGGTTATGAGTCTCATCTTCATGAACATCATCATCATCATTGGGAGAAGATGAGTCAGTAGAAGTATCACCTAAACCCTCCTTAGGTGTCTCAAGATCATTAGGTAACACACCTGAAGTGGGGGCCCCTGCTAAATCTCCCGTGGCTGCAATATCCCTAAACATAATGTCTAATAAGTCAATATTCTTCAAACCTTTTTCTCGAAATTTTGTAGCTTCAAGTACCTCCTACAAGTTTGAATATTTTCATTAATAACTCAAATAAGCATGGTTTATCTACTAATACAACATACATACAATAGGTTATACAAAACAAACCATTAGCTTCCTCTCCCACCACTTATCAGTTGCAGCTATTGTTCTTTTGGTTGCATCCCATCCCAATCCAGTTTCACTTCCTTTCAACTTATTCAAAAGCACCCAATCTTTCTTCAATCCATCCCATTTATGCTTATACTTCACCCTAGGATATTCTTTTCCAGTTTTCTTTTCAAAAGCTGCTATAATATTTGTCCAACCCTTTTTACTAAAGTGGGTATTAAGTCGATTACCCTTAAATACCTCATATACACAAGCTTCACAAAAGATAGTTATTACTCTTGATGGCCATTAAGCTCTAACATTTGAGCTATTTTGGGATGGCTTACCCATCTAAAAAAAACATAAGTTTGTTAATGTTAATGTTCAGCCAAATACAGCAAGTTCTAAAAACAAACCCATGAGAAAATTGCATAGTAGGAGTATGTTTTCTAGGTAAGTTCTACAACCACAAAGAATCAAACAAGATTTTTCTGCAAAACCCAGCTACTTCAAACCCATGATTTTTCTATAGAACCCAGCTACTTCATATAATCATATTGTAATTAAACTAATGCTTAATAATATAAAAACACATATGTAATTAACGATTACAACAGTTGCTAAAACAAATTTCATCTCCTCATAAACAGTTGTTAAAATACTCATTTTTAATCTCAATCCTTGGATCAAAACTTTTAACTTTTTTACCATTTTTCCTTCTCAACTTTGTCCTTTCACAATTACATGGTGCTGATCTGGATCCTTGACCAACAAAGAGTAAGTTTGGAGAAAGATTAGGAAAAAGAAATGTGTCATGAAGTGACATTTGTGGAATAATGTTATATTTTGAGTGGTTGATAGACATGGTGAATCCATTAGCAATATGAATCAAAGGAATATTAGAGACCACAGATTTGTGAGAGATAGTGGAGGAATTAGAAGTCACATGCCAAGAAGAATTACCTAATGTGATTGAAAGAGTAAAAGATGAGTGAATATATTATGACGAAATACAACTTGGTTGAAGAGTGCCTCCAAATCAACCATAATAAATAAATGTAACTGGTGTCTCGACAGAACCTAAGGGTAAAATAGTCGTGCCCGCGAGGATGAATTAGAGGATAGTGGAAAATGCAGAGCGATGTCAATTGACATAGTTTTGCTTCCAACAGTATTGATACAAATACTCCTTTTTTATGAAAACTGCAATGGTCCCAGAAGCTCAGGAGTTCCTAAAAGTATATGAAGTCCTAGCTAGAAGAAGCCTTCGATGTAGGAAACTATGAGCGAATGGCATAGTTAGGACAGGATCATAATATTGTGTGTGAGCAGTCTTCTTTGCATGCTTCTTCACATATCAACTCTTTGATTGGATCAATGCATTGTTATGTTAAGGCAAAATGAGAGTATCAATGTATTGCTTTTAAAATTTTGAGTAAATCAAAATCTAACCGTAATTTGGTTTGGAACTTTGATGGGTAGGAAACATAGTGGTTCGAGTATATGTCTCCAACTTGGCCTGGAGGATACTGCTATTTTGAGTATCTGATAAACTTAAAGTTGACTACCTTAGAGCACATTGAGAGTGAGACGATAGGATCTTGGTAGTGCATATATATGTGTGTGCACGTTCCCCTGAATTCTTTATCAATATTGTATTTTTGAGCAAAAATCTCTTTATTCTCATCTGTAAACTAAGATTAATTGTGGTAGCAAATGGTAAGATTAATTAATAAATTGCCACCAAATGAAGTCATCAATTCATAGTTCTCATTCATTGGTTAATTACAGCCTGCTGGAGCTCCCTCTGGATAACAGTACACTAGACACTAGTAGCCCGGTGGGTTTGGCTTTTACCCAAAATCATTGCAACCATAGATAAAAGGTCCGTGTTGGAACTTGCATTAGATATATAGATGATCCAAAGGATATCCAATCCCAAAATTCTAAATCCGCAAACAGAACCACATAATTTAAATTTTAAGGCACAAACATGTAGCATCCAAGTAATTAGCATTAACACAAGAGCACTACCAATTGACTATTGCCCCGTAGAGGCGCGATCTGCAGTTGTCACACATTTTGGGTGCACCTCGTACCCACATTCCAGACACTGGTAAGCCCAACCACACCCTTGTTCATCGCAATCACAACATATAAATGGCCCTCCTCCATTGCCTTCAGACACCAAATTGAGCTCGTGGCGATGCCCTGGATGGTACACCGATCTTGGAAGGCTCTTAGCCTCTTCATCCAATTGTTTCTCTAGCAACTCCACTTTGGCTTCAGTGAAAGGGTATGCATTTTCTTGATACAAGTTTATCAAGTTCCTACCTTGTTTGGTCACAGTTTTACCATCAGGGCCTATAATTATCAAACAAGGGATCCCGCGCACATCAAAATGCTTAGCGAGCTGCTTCACAGTTGGGTCTCCAAAAGGCAAAGCTAGCCAAGGCATGTTATTAAAATAGGAGTCGAATGACTCTTGGTCACGATCATGTGACACGAACACTATTTCGAAGTCCTCTTGATCTCCATTTTCTACCAGCATTTGCTTAATCTTCTGGTAGATGGAGATTAACCTCGGAATAAACTTAACACATGGAACGCACCATTGGGCAGAGAAGTATAGTCCAACTGTTTTACCTACCAATGAAGCAACAGGTACCTGCACAACAGAGAAACATTCATGAGCCTCTATGCTCATTTTTACTCTTTATTAATGCGCAACCACATAAACAAGCCCCTCCACCCCGCAGTTGGTGACTATATACACTACCGTGCCATGGTCCGAGCTAGAGGTGTGCATTAAATCAACGTAGCACTAACTGTATAGGTCGTACAGGCAGCATCAAATACCAGTTGGGAGAGAAAATTTGGTGAACAGATAAGATCAACCAATTACAGGATTGTATAAAGCTAACAAAACTTCGCATAATGGGACCATTTCTAAGATCCCAAAATCTTTACACACATGTTAATATAGGATACTATTGAAACATGTGTTTGCCAACCAATCAAATGTGTGTGACCATATCACATCGTTCAAATTACGTATCTCAAACAAGTTGTTTTCTCTAAGAGAGAGAAAAAATAATCTATGGTTTTATGATTTTGGATACTAGCTAAACATCAAAATTGAGCTGTCTCAACTGTGATTCAGAGTCTAATTTGAGTTAGGTAGTGCAGTGACTTACCTGTTTAGAATTGGGATGACCCAAAAGATGGTCTCTATCATGGTTAGTTATTATATTGGTAAGGGTCTGCCTCTCATGCTTCTCCCTCTCTTCCTCCAGCAAATTCTCCAACCTCTCTTTAGTAAACGGGAAGGCTCGGACCCCGTATCGATAAACGAGTTCGACACCTTCATGCAATGTTGCATCGTCTTTATTATTGTTAGGTTGCAAAATGACTAAGCAAGGAATACCTTCGATATCAAATTTCCTGTTCAATGCTTTCTTAGTCTCCAAATCAGAGAATGGAATAGCCAGCCAAGGCATCAATGCATGATAGTTGTTGAAGGCATTCAAGTCTTCATCCGATGACACATACACAATTTCAAAATTAGACCCATTGGTCTTAAGTTGCTCGTACATATCAACTAGGACTGGGGTGAAGTTTCTGCATGGCGGGTACCAATTGGCTGAGAAGTAGAGCCCTATAACCTTGCCTTCAAGATCAGATACTTTCACCTACACCACGAAGAATACCAGTAAAAAATCAATCAAGAGCCATAGAAATATGTTTAAAAAAAAATGGTAAATTACAAATTATGCCTCTACAGTTTGAGAGTGTTTGAATTTTATACAATGAAGTTTTAGAATTTTGAATTTACCCCCTAAAATTTGAAAATATTTAGATTTTACATTATGACATTTCAGAATTTGAATTTTATTCCTTAAAGTTTGGGGGTATTTAGATTTTACACCCTCAAATTCTAAAACTTGTGTAAAATTCAAATACCCAAAAACTTTAAGGAAGTAAAATTCAAACACCACTAAAATTTAGGGGTTAAAATCCAAATTCAAAAACGTTAAGGTGTAAAATTCAAACACTCCCAAACTTTAAGAGATAAAATCTAAATTCTAAAACTTTAAGGTGTAAAATCTAAATACTCCCAAACTTTAGGGGTGTAATTTGCAATTTACTCTAAAAAAATATATATCAATTTCACAACAAAAGACTTATAAGCTAACTTAATAAATATATTTAATAATTATTTTCTGACAGTTTAAAAGTTGATACATCAATTTTTAGTAATTATAATAAAACTTGTAATGTTTTTTTTTTTTTTTTTTTAGCCATATATGATATATCTAACACAATCCAAAATATGGAGTAAAGTTGACTTGAATGGAGATGTGAGAACTTATATTTAGAGTTTGTTTAGATACAACTTATCTTGCTGCAACTGAAAACTTATTACCAAAAGTACTATAAATAAAGGTAAAAGTTAGTTAAAATAGTATAGTAAAACTCATGAATAGTACCAAAAAATACAGTAACATTCATAAATAGTAACAAAAATAAGATAAATAGTAAAATAATTTATAATTTTCTTCCAAATCCAAACAAACACTTTTTTTTATTTTTTATTTTTCTCTTTCACATTCTTTTCAGTGTGTGACCCCATAATGATAAAGTCCACTTTCCCATTCTTTTTCGTACTGTAACGTCCAACTCAAAAAAGGAATATCTTCCGTTCTGTCCTCTTTTGTGGCCTGTTTTTCTATATATAGCATATTTGAATGTGCTTTTTTTACTTAATTAGGATTGGTTTTCATTTATGCTTTAACTAATAAATGTGCAGATGACACAAATTTCATACGGAATAATGGAAAATGTTAGAAAATGTTTAAAAAACACCAAATGATACTTATAAAGCTGAAAAAATAAGAGAAAATTGTAAAAGACCAAAAAAAATTGTCAAAAAAATTTCAAAAAAGAAGTTGTTAACGAGCACCCCGTTAACACAATCCTTAAATAATTTGTAATTTAAAAAAAAATATATATATATATATATATATATTTAACAATTTGTTTACCATGTACTTTCTTTTTTTTTTCTTTTTTTTTCTTTTTTTGCTAATTGTATACCATGTACCATAAACAATATTCCTTCTATCCATTTTTATTCATCCATCTTGGTCATTTCTCAAACCCAACCCTCATTTGTTTTATCTTTTTTTTTTCAATTTTATTCTTCAAAAAATAGTTACTAGCATTAACTTTTTAAGATGTTGATATCATTAGAGCATCCAAAAATGGTAAAAATAAGTAAAGAAAGAAAGAATGAATGAAAAAGTAGCAACAACAATAGCAAGCAAAACAATATGTGAGAGATGAATTGAACCTAGAAGTCAATGGCTCAATGTTACAATACAATCAAATCAAAGACCCAAAAACAATGATAGATCCACATGAAGTTAGCACTATGAATGTTGCAAACAACAATCCAAAAGAAACAGTACTTGGGAATGAATTTCTACAGTAGAGTGGACAGCACAAAATCCACTACCCTAGGGGCCTAGAAGGTTTGGTCAGCTACAAGCTAGAAGCCCAAAAATTTTGAAAACGATCTCTCACCAAATATACACGTGTATAGGGTTACAACGGGCCACGTGTTGTACCAATAGCGTTAATGTGAGGCTAGACTAAAAGTGGGATTAATATGTGACACATGTCCTTTCCGCTGCGCTGTCCCAACGACAACTCTAATGTGGTTGTGGGTCTCCCCTCATTGATTAGGACAGCATATTAGCCCAACGTGTCTCGTTACAATAAGTCAATAAGCATCTTCACTAAAATTCATTCTTATTATTTAACTTTTTTTGAAATTAAAAAAAATACAAATATGCTTAACTATACTTGTAATTTAAAAAAAAAATGAGATTTAAAAAATATATAAATTAAATAGAAAAACCAAAAAGGGCAAGAACTAATAATATTTTTCTTTCTACCACCGCATACTCTTGGTGCAATGGTCACTCCACAAGTATAAGTGCTTGTGAAGTGTAAGAAGTAAGGGCCGGAGTTCAAGTCTTCAAGAGAGAACTTCATACACATATACACTTAGATTATGCTAAAGTAAAATTCTATCTTGTATCAAAAAAAAAAAATAATAATAATATTTTTCTTTCTTTTCTCCGCTTTTTGGCCCTCAAACATCCTGTCCTCTCCCAAAAGAAAATCCGAGTACTTTTTAGGTATTTTAAGAACACGATAAATGATACTCTCTTCGCTTATATTTATTGTGAAGTCATACTTATTAAATTCATGATAAAATCCATCATAAATGTAAGAAGAACAAACACCATTTTACTTTACTTTGAAAGTACTTAAGTATTTTTTTAATAACAACAAACAATATGTTAGCTATTGAAAAGATTCAAATCCTTCACCTAACCTGTTAACACTAATATAGTAAAAATGTTTAGAAGCTATTTTTTATCTTCAAATTTTAAATTAAATCAAAAAATACATAGTTTATATTGAATTTAATTCTAAAATATTTTTTATATATTTATATTAATCAATGCAATCATGTATTGAAAACAAAAGATACTATATTTTAAAAAATTTAGGGTGCGTTTGGTAGAGTTGTTAAACAACTCATTTTCAATTTTTAAACAACATTGCATACATTTTCATATTTTTTTACTCACACATATTTCAAAAAACTACAAACAATATTACTCAAACTTATCTACCAAACGACCCTTATCTTTTGTCCTAACAACCAAATAATGCTCATTGTGCAGACATCAACAAACAACTAGTGAATTTGATATGGGTGTACAAATAACGCACAGTTCAATAATGGTTTCTAACTTTTGCAGTTTAACTAACATCTTCTAGTACTTCCAATAGAGATATCAAAAATTCAAAATTTCAAATTTCCCTATCCTTAACTATAGAATATTTTTTTAAATACACATTTTTTTTATAATTATCAGCTTTGAACAAAAATATCAAGTCATCAACCAAAAAAGTATATTTGATATAACCGTGGAAAAATTTGACCCTGTCCAATCAGGAAAATGTGTATAATACAGTAAAAAAAAAGCCTTATAACTTAGTGATATTGCATCCTCTCATTTACGAAGAGAACCAAAATCAAATTAGTCAATCCACCATGTAAACATTATATTATCAAAAAAGATAACACAACAATAAAAATAATTGTTCGTTGCATGGTAGTTCGATAACTTTTTTATTTTTTAGAAGAGGCAGTTTGATCACTTAGTTTCATTTCATCGATGCATTCAAATTACTATATGTCAATGACCCTTGGATATTTGGATCTGTTGGCAAATGAAAGCTTGCAGCAAATTTAAAACGGCTATTAGACTTGGCAGTGAGTCTGGGTATAAATGACATGGATTACCAAATATAAGAATAAACAGAACAAACAAATTGAAGATTGTAAGTTGTAACCTTCTCGGTCAGTTATTGGCACCATAAAGCCTATAAACACAATTTAAAAACTTAGATTCAGCTTGTGTTCGGTGCTTTTTTTGCACTGAATACGTGTCCGATGCAAAAAGACACTATAGACACAAGCTTCACCCCAAAAACTCTCTAGTTTAATTCATATTTCATGCACACGATTTAAAATATTTAAGGCTCGTTGGCAATGATCACTTAGCTTCTCTTTCAATGTTCAGTGAGTGATAAAATCTGAACTACATAATCTATAGCCACCCAGTTAATTCAGAGGCGCGTACTCTTGAAATATGGAAAATTTCAATATCCGTTTCATGACTCTACCCGACAAACCCGTCTAAAATCATCTTATAATCATTGTTTGAATTTCAGAAAGTAACCCAATAAATATCTAAAAAAATATTTAAATATTTAATCATTGTTTGAATTTCAGAAATATTCAATTCATGATTCCAGTTCTAGAAAGTTCCTCGTGAAGAATACAAACAAAACAACAACAAATCTTTTTTTTTTTTTTTAACATTTATATGCCCTATTTGTTTCTTAAACTTGAACTCAAATAATTTATATAGAAAAAATTACTCATGATTTAGGATTAACAATTAATTAATGAACTCCCGCATCAGAAGAAGTTAACATTCAGACAAAGAAAGAAACAAAGAGAGAAAGAGAAACGCCGCGAAGTTCAAGAAGAAAGAAAAGTGTAAAAGCTATGAAAGATTAATACACACTCTCTCTAGTTTCTTATTCTTTAATTTCTTTCTTTCTCTACAATCTCTGCTCTCTCTCTCTCTCTCTCTCTCTCTCTCTCTTTTCTTTCCTTCAGTTGAAAGAAAAATTAAATTATTGAGTTAGGCCAAAAGTAAGCATATACTTCCAACAGAAAGAACTTGCTGTAGAAATTAGAATCTATACTTCAAACCCATATATAATATCCCATGATAAAACTAGCTAAGACCACAATACTGGTTTTATATATATATCAAAGAAAATTTTAGTTTACCTCACAAAACAAACTTTATATGGAGAGAGAGAGAGAGAACCTGAAGTCCAGTTGAAGTGAGAAGATAATCTCGATCTCTGGACTCCAAGAGAGATGAGAATCTTGAGCTTGCTGAGACCTGTTCTTCATGGTCACCGTTTGTTAGGGCTTCAAAATTACCATCTTTACCTTCTTTCTTCATCACACTCTCTCTCTCTTTCTCTCTCTCTCTTTCAAGTATGAAAAAACCAGCCTCCTATCATTCTTCCAATTCCAAAGCTTGTTTATATTCCTAAGAACCATATTCTTTCCACATCATTATATCCTATGCACTCGCTCCCCATGATACACCAAAACTTCAACACGTAGCATTCACCTCCCTCTCTATGACAGCAATTATAAGCTATTCCTTTGTCTATAATAAAAAAATGGTGCTACGTTAAATCACCACCGTTTCTTTTTCCTAAGTAGATCACAGTAGGCAGATATGATTGATTCGGCTCTCTTAGGTCAACTCCTTTGAATCAAAATGTGCCACGTGAATGGTTGGTGATGATGCGGGTGAGAGAGTTAATATTTTACTTTTACTTTGACGTGGAAACATATAAACACACACCAAAATGAGTATTGATTGGCAAAGGTCCGTGTTGTCATTAAAGACCCTTGTGAAATATTGATGTTGTTGTAGTTGTTATGAATATGGGCAAAACAAAATAGGGGGACACCTGTCTTCTCTTTTCTTTGGTATCATTCCTTTTTCCCGGAAAATATGAGGTGTGTGTACGAGGTGCATATCTCAAGAAAGCACAGATCCAACGGCTTAAGTAAAGGGCCATTTTTCTGTTTGGAGAAAAAAATATATATTGGACAAAAAAAGAAAGCTGTGCTGACAGTGACCCAGAAGCTATATAATACTGTTGAGGAAAAAGATAAAAATAAATTAGAAATAAGAAAAAAGCTAAAGTTTTGGTAAAGGGTGTATTAATGGTCTTATACTCCTCTTGTACAATGTTGGTACTTGGTACAAACATTTGTTAAATGTGAATGTTCTCGGAATGTGAAAATATATATACCATGTCTACAAAGTGTATATAAAATAATAATTTCTTTTTAATTATAAAAGTGCTGTTTGTTTGTCGTGAAAATTGTCCATTCTTGATTTTAGCTTGAATCAAGTCATATTAGTTTATCACTTAAGATTTAAGAAGTAATTCTAAACCCCTTCTTACTCGTAACTGTTGCTAGGACCTCTGTTGTTTCTACTTAAGTCTTTAATTGATGGTATGCATCAAGCTCCTCCACTTATAAATTGAGATTAGGTGCAATATTTATACTTGAAGTAGTGGGATTGATGGTATGCATCAAGCTCCTCCACTTATACTTGAGTCTTGTCTTGTTCTCTACAGCCCAATTCGTCACTTTAGGTACATCCTCTTAGTTTATTGATTTTACATGTGGCAATCATCTAATCCATGGTTCTTATATGTGTTAGTTACATAGAATCTATTTATCCTCGTAATTTATTTATTAATGACAAGTATCTTGTTCCCAAGTTTTCTCTTAACCTTGTTTCAATAGGGCAACTCTATCAACTCAACCTTTAGCTCCATTTTTCTAATCATGGTTGTGGTGTGAAGGATCGATGAATGAGCCAACTACTTGGAACATGTTGCAAGGTTGGATGTTTGTTCAAGCTTTCTGTCTTGCAAGTTCCTTCGTATCTATTTCCCTTTAGTTTGCTACCGCTGCCACCATCTTACCCAGCTTATGGCACTATCTCTTAGGTCATGCATCCTTGTCTCGCGTCTTCAATTGTTAGCACTTCTTAATGGCTAATGCCACTTAGTTTCCATAGATTTTCATAATTTTGATTGTCTTGACTCTTGTGTCATATATATATTGGAAAACAAACTTATTGACTATTTTGCTTTTACACGTTTTTGATCTATTCCAATGCCATTATGATATTTGAGAATCTGCTACGGTCCGGTCCCCACTAAAGGGAAGATCTTATTATTTTGTCATCTTTGTTGATAATTACTTATGATATTCATGATATTTTAAAATATCAATCAAAACTCACCCATATATATCATATTCTTCATCCCTCCCATCTTAATGATTATCATTATTTCTTTTCTCTTCTTACTCTTCATGTACCTCTTATGTCTCATGAAAGTAATATGGACCCCTCTGACAAAAGCTATGTCTGATAAATCTAATGCCTTGCACAAAACTCACACTTCAACTTAGTTGATTTTCCCCTGGTAAGTTTACAATTGGGTGTAAGTGGGTATACAAGATCAATACTTGAGCAGATGGATAAGTGGCAAGCTATAGAGTTCAAAGAAAATGGGAAAATGTCCTTTTTTGCGCAAACAAAATAGCATTTTGCCTCCCTTTTTTAAACTAAATAGAGAAATGTCCCTCTTTTGAAAATTGATTTTCTCAAAATCAAGTTAAGCCCTATAGTGGCTTTTTTAAAAAGCCTATAGTGACGTTTTGTAACTCGACTTTCATGAACTCGAGTTATAGGTAAAAAAAATAAATAAATAATTGCCTATAACTCGAGTTCATGGAAGTCGAGTTACAAAACGCCACTATAGGTTCTTAAAACGTCACTATAGACTCCTTAAAAATGCCACTATAGGGCTCCAGAAATTTTTTTTTTTTAAACTCAATTTTGAGAAAATCAATTTTCAAAAGAGGGACATTTCCCTAATTAATTTGAAAAATGAGGCAAAATACCACTTTGTTTGCACGAAAAAGGGCATTTGCCCATTTTGGCCTATAGAGTTCACTTGGTTGCCAAAGGCTTCACTCAAGAATATGGTATTGATAATGAAGAAACTGTAACTCTTGTTGCTAGATTGACCCATGTTAGATATTTACTTGAAATTATTGTTGTTCGTAATTGGTCTATATTTTAGTTGTATGTCAAAAATGCATTTTAAAATGGTAAACTTAACAAAGAATCTACATGTAATTTCCTTATTGTTATGTATCCACCTAATTAGGTTTACAGACTCCAACATGCCCTTTTATTGACTTAAACATGCCCGCATTCTTGGTTATTCAAATTTATCTGTCATTACTAAACGTGGTTATTTTCCCCTAAATGTAACTCTTGTTGCTAGATTGACCTATGTTAGATATTTACTTGAAGTTGTCATTGTTTGTAATTGACCTGTATTTTAGCTGGATGTCAAAAATGCATTATGAAGAGTCTACATGTAATTTCCTTTTGGCTATGTATCCACCTAATTAGGTCTACAGATTCCAACATGCCCTTTTATGGACTTAAACAGACTTGCATTCTTGGTTATTCAAATTTATCTTTGTCGTTACTAAACAAACTTATTTTCCTCTAAGTTTACTTTACACTTCTCAGCCAAAATGATGTAGAACAGACAGCACATGCGTTCCTTGAGCAGCAGGGGCGTAGAAAGTCACAACGCAAAATCAAAAGGGAGTGCCAGTAGGGACCATTGGGGTAACAATGTCGGAATTGCATGAAATTTGGCAGGCTGAAGGGAAACGACATTCTGATCCAGATTCATAACCATGAACATCACCAAAATTTAGGCGAATTCCTTCATTAAGGTCCCGATAACAGTGTTTTTGCTATTTATAGTAAAATTTGTTTTTCCTTAATAACTTTTAGTTTAAAAGTCAGAATAAGGTCCCGTCTGTTTTGGGACGACCCTTAAGGTCAGTAGTTTATAATTCTGCATTTAACTTAATTTTGCCATTTTTGGTAAAATTTGGTAATTTTGTCACCTAATCGCTTAATTAGTGCGAATTAGGGTTTTAAACGTTTTTTCTCAGTATTTATATGTTTTGTAGCCGTCATAGGCAAATTAGACTATTATCAATAAACACAGACATTTTGTCAAATTTTCTTTTGGTGGATTCCAGTTTTATTCTTCTCGTGGATTCAGGGAAACCCCTCGTGGATTCGAGGTTTACTACTAAGAACTAACAGTTTAGTTTCTGTTCCATCAATAGAGCATCGTCTGTGCTTTTTTTCAGGCTTCCGCGACATCACAAAACTTTGAGATTAATGATTTGGGACACTTTTAACCACTTCCTTGGGCTTGATGTCACTTGTGTCGCTAACAACTATTATCTATATATTTAAGCCAAATATGCCTCTAAACTTCTGTCCAAAGTTGGTCTAACGATCAAGTTTGTTTAACGATCAAGTTCGTTTATAATCCCTTTCTCAAAAAAAAAAAAAAAGTTCGTTTATAAATTAATGCGAAGCTCACTGCCACTAATGAATAACCCGTCATGACTCATGAGTGCCATTATTAATGGCTAACTAGTTGTTAACAATCACTATAATGTATCTTACCATCGGAGAGATATATAATATAACTTCCATTTTTATTGTGTAAATAGTCAAGTTTTTATTATGGATTTAATTAAGTCATATCAATTCACAACAATTTTATGAAATTCCCAAATTGGTATACTACATTATGAAAAAAAAAATGCAGATTATGGTGGGCTTAATATGAGGTGGTAGGTTAATTTATGGATGTTGTAAAATTTTATTATGTTCCTAACTTTATTGATCGCTAAAACAGAAATATAAAATTTTCACAGTAAAAAACCTTTATTCTTATCTCTCATCGTTTCTTTTTACAAATTACAATAGCAAAATACTTCTTGGTTTCTTGCTAAAAATTACTTCTTGGTTTGTTTCGTAGACAGATTTTGAGGCATATCGTTCGGTAATTTTATTAGACACCATTGCACCAAGGAATTGACACTGACAAATTGCATTAATTTGCGTTTGTTTTTTACTTCTTCGGGAAAATTTTAATTAACTAAAAAAACCCCCTTTTTTTTTAGTAACTAAAAAATACCCTTGTTTCATATTAATTGACTAAATAATATGCCCTGCCAGCCCTGTCATCATGCATATAGCAAAAAATCAACATAACTTATCAGTACCAAATAGATTAAAAAAAAAAAAAAAACAGCGATGATGTCGTTGTTGATGATAATGGATTAGTGATAATAGTAACAATCATTTAAGAGTTGGATGTGGGGCATGCCCCGATATCAATTTTGTATATCTTATCCTATTGTTTGATTGTTTAATTACTGTATTTTGACATTACCCATCTTTAACATGTTTAAGTAGATTAGTGTGCCAAGAAACTATTTCACCAAACATTGAAGTTGTATTTGATAAAGATTTGAGTAGTTTTCTAATAAAACTCGGATCTCTTTTTTTTGTATTAATGTCCTAAGAGTTTTGTAATACAATTGTTCATCACTTCTTAAAATTTCTAATAGATAAAATTTTAAGGTTTAAATTTCTCCACGCACAACTACCGATGTATTAAATAAAATACATTAATTAGTGTTTGTTAAGCTCAAAAATCAGTTGTCGTCCTGACCAAATAATAAATAAATAGGGTTGGCCCTAGGCTTAAGCTAACCTAAACCCCCTTAATAAGTGATATTTATTTTAAAAAAATATGGATGAATAGAAATCTAACCCAAACCTCACTATAATATACTATACATTAACTAAGCAGTATGACTTCTTAGTATTATTTTATAGATCTATAAAACAATACTAAGAAGTCATACTGCCTAGAGATGATATGATTTTAATTTTTTTTATTATTATCTTCAAGATATGATAATATATAATGCCTTGTAAGATGTCATAAATTAAAATCATATCATATAATAATAATAATAATAATAATAAAACTAAAAATAAAAATAAAAATAAAAATTCAAACTAAATAATTACTATGACTTTTAAATGAAATATGTGGTGTGCATTGTGTTAGAAGTTAGAACTTCATTGTTTCTCCTTTGTGTGTGTGCATGCGCGTGTGTTTCTAAAAATAAAAAAAGCTTTAGAGCCTTCCTAATGCATTAAATAACAATCTCTTTATTTTATTTATTATTTTATTGCTTAGAACAATGAAATGGAATAACAAATATGAACTTGGGATTCAAATTTAAAATGTCTCATAAATTTGAAATTTAATTAAAAAAATGAAAAAACCGATTCGTAATCTAAAATAAGGTTAAACTTTAGAGTATTTGTGTAATTTCTTCTATCTTGTTAAATTAAATTTTTGAGGCAATATAATCTATAACCATTAACCAAAGGCCAAACATATAAAGAGTCTAATAGTGTGTTTGGTCTCGTGGAACACGAGGGAAGGGATAGAATTGGAAGGAAAGAAATGGGATTCCTTATTTGGTTCAGAGGAAAGAAAAGATGGAAGGAAAGGAATTTGCATGATTGCGTCTGAGCTCACTTTTTTGAGGGAAGACGGAAGGAAAGGGAAAGAAGAGGAGAATAATAATTTATTTGGTTTTTAAAAAAAAAAAGAGGAGGGAATGAATTTTCATGACCTACCATTTATTTTTTTTTCTTCCAAATTAGGTGGAAAAGTCAAGATGGATTTGTATGGGCTCACATATTAGCTTTATTTTCTACCTTATAAACAAGACACTATGAAAGAAAACTAGTGCGCTTTTCCCTTTTCTTCTATTCTTCTCTTCCCCCCCGCCCCACTCCCTCTTTTTTTTTTTTTTTTTTTTTTTTTACATTTTGCCAAACATAGTGGAAATTTTTTACTTCACTTTCATTTCTTTTCTATATATCCAAACACTCTCTCTCATGTGCAACCGAACACATTGAGAACAGTACAGAAAAAGAAAAGGAGGTAGTAAATTTTCATGAGCACCATTTTTTTTTTTTTACTTCCGAATTGAGTGTCAATACTTTTTCTCGGGAATTGAAAAAGTATTGACAGCTTTTTCAATTCTCGAAAAAAAATTTCTAAAAGTTGAAAGTTTAACATATACCTTTAGGGCACATATTAACTGGACTCATATTTTTATGAATCCCACATATTTGCTTTATTTTCTACCCTAAGAACAAAAAACAAATGCACTTTTCCTTCTTCTTCTTCTTTTTCTCTCTCTTCCCCCCTCCACTTTTTGCCAAACATAGTAGAAATGTTTTACTTTCTCTCTCTTTCTTTTCTATGCATCCAAACGTTCCCTCTTACCAAGTGCAGCCAAACACAATGTAAGAGAGGAACAAATTAAAATCAGAGAAATAATACTAGAAATATAAATTATTTTATAAAACTTTTTACAAATTGATAATGTAAAAAACAGTTCTTAATAAATGAAAAAGTTATATTAATAATAAAACTAGAAAAAACCCAATAAAAAATTAGACACATCAATTATTTGTAAGAATGTTATAAAATAGTTTGCGAAATAAGCATTACTCAAACCAGAGCGTACACGTGTTAAGAATGAAGGAGCAGGAGGACAAGGTGACACATGCTAGGGTATGGAAGTTGTTGGAGGGTTGATTTAAAAGGTTCATTAATTATTAAGAGAGAGAGGTATAAATGGGCCCACAAGAAAAGGCCTAGAAGCGCAAGGTTCAAAGCCCACGTGTCTAGTCAGTACCCCTGTGCCGTGTTGAAGTTAGCGAAAGCAAAGCCAAAGCCAAAAGCTATGCGGTCCTCAATTTTCAATTACTTTTATGAAAATCTATTGATTGGAGTCCGTGACCTGCAGCCAGCTATAAAGGCATGCTGGTCTGTTTTGATTCGAACACGTGGTACTTGATACGTACTTTTGTGACACGTCTTATTCTTTGCCTTGTCAAAGCTTCAATTCCTTGCTGCGTACTTTCGCAACCATTCATGTTACCAGTTTTAATATAAATTTACTACTAAAATTATTTTCTAAATTACTATTTGTTTCTCAAAACTCAAAAAAAAAAAAAAAAACTTTTAAAATCAAATATTTACTTAGAATTTTTTGTAAATTATTATTGATATAACATTTTTTAACTTTATAAATATGAAATAACTTCACAAATGGCTGAAGTAACAAATTATAGAGAAGAAAAAATGGTTTCAAAAATCGAATTAGACTATTCGGTTCAATAGGAACCAAACTCAAAAAATCTTATAAAAATAGCCAAAATCAAAGGTTGAACTAGTAAAAATTAAAAATTACACTCTTTTTTAAGAGATGGTATCAATAGTGGGTCTAACTCAATTATTGTGATTTGTGAGATCTGTTGTGAAATTTTGTTTGGTAGGTAAAAAGGTTTCAGGCGGGTGAGGTTCTACCATCCGAAGCTACAGTAATTGAAATGACAAAATGAAAGTACTATTGAAAGGGTTTCGATCTCATTAGAGATGCCAGACCTACAAAATTTCACAAGCTTTATTTTTTGTCGGTGTAATGCTAAAATTACAATTTTTTCTATGACTTACTCATATGGTAAATTATGAGTAGTAGAGTTATGAACTCATTATTTTTACTCTACTATCATGACTTATCATATGAGCAAGTTGTGACAAAAATTATGACAAAAGTTATAATCTTAGTATTTATTTTTCATGAGTGACTAGTAGCATATTTCAACGTCACTTCTTTAGCATGACTAATGTCATCTTTATTGCATGTTAACAGTCGGATTAATATAAATAAATAATAATAATACTATTGATCCACGTTGTATGGGCAAGGCCCCGGCCCATTGTACAAGCAAGGCCCCAGGCCCATTGGGCCTTGGGCGATGGCCCGAGGGTGCAGTACGTGGGCCATCCCCGTTGGGCTTATAGCCTCAACTTGGGCACACTGAGGAAACCGGCCTAGGCCCAAAAACCCTAATGAACCTGTCCTAGTCAGAGTTCGGCTACTCGGGGGCATAGGTCATCTGCAACCCGGTATTGCCTTGGGGAATCTCACTACTAAGCGATCTTTTGGGCGGTGGAAACCAGTTCCAATGTCATTCCCATCGTTCCTAACAAAGCTCCCATTTAACAGCGACGGAATTGGACCCCCATCCGCACGAGCAAGAAAGTAATCATAACACTTCCACTCATCTCATGCTATAAATGGGAGAATGGACTGAGAAATGGAGGTGGGCAATTCTGAGGAGAAAACACTGAGAGCAAGAGGAGTGACAATAGTAAGAGAAAAGGGAGTAACTTTGTGAGAGAGAGAAGGGTTTGTAAAAACTAGAGTGCGAAGTTGGGTCTCCGAGCATAGGACCACCCATAGTAGGAAAGCCAAAGCCCACAGTACAAATAGATTGTGAGCCCAAGTAGAGGTTAAGCCCAATAACCATATTTTGGGTACGCATAATTGGCGCCATCTGTGGGAATCTCCTACAAAGTTGTGGTTCTGTCGGGACAGGCACAAGAAAATGTCTGAAAGTCAATCAGGGAGTTATGGTGAAAGTGGCTCTGTGAGGTCTTCTCGGGGATCCACTTGGCGGGAAAGAAGGCAGAAGGGGCGCGAAGATAGGGAGTGTGAGTAGGAGGGTCAGTCTGGCCTTGGAGAAAGGTCGTTTCAAACGTACCGGACAATGTCCAGTGCTTCGGGGCGCAATCGTTTTGATAGAAAGGTTGAGGAACATGAATGGAGGGACGAGGAACTGGAGCGTTCACATAGGTTGGTAAAGGATTTGGAGTTGGAAGCAAGGGGTAGACGTCGGAGGAGAGACCGCGAGGAACATGAAGAAAGGTCAATAAGTGTGAGGGATCACCAAGGAGCAGGGTCTCATCGATCTGGTTCCTATCGACACCAAGATCGTTCATCGGAATATGCAAACTGGGACTTGGTTTCCCTAAAGGAGCGACGACCCTGGAACGCTGCTTAGGACACCATGAACCGCACATTACGTTGAGCTGCGCGATCATCGTTCTCGAGTGACATTGAACGAGCCCCAATGCCGAGTAGATTTACTCACCACCATTCAACTCTTATGATGGGAAAACTAACCCGATAGAACACGAAAGCCATTATATCCAGATGATGTCCTTGCACACTCATAATGATGCACTAATGTGTAGGGTATTTCCCTCGAGCCTTGGGCCCACCGCCTTGAGGTGGTTTCATGAATTAAGAAAAGGCTCAATTCACAGTTTTGCCAAGCTAATTCAAGGGTTTGGCGTCCAGTTCATGACTTGCAACCGGGCACCGCAGCCCGTGGACGCATTGCTATCAATGAAAATGGGAGTTGGGGAAACCCTCTGCAGCTACGCCAACCAGTATTGGGAGTTGTACAATGAGATTGGCAGGGGCAACTAAAAAATTGCGGCAAGTACCTTTCAACTTGGACTGCCCAAGGATTCCAAATTGCGAGAATCATTGACAAGGAGGCCTCCCTAGGATATGAGGCAGTTGATGAAATGAATTGAAGAATATAAACGGTTGGAGGACGACTAACTGCAGAGCAAACATAAGGCCCCAGTCATAAATCAGCCTCGGCAAAGTAGTTTTCAGGCAAGGCCCAAGAAAGATTTGAGGATCCAGGGGCCAGGTGCACAAATAGGGGAGATGAATGTGACATTCAAGGAGTCGATGCATAGGATCATGGATCGGATTAAAAATGACTCATATTTTTTGTGGCCAAACAAGATGGAGGGAGACCCATCTAGGAGAAATTAGAATATATATTGTACTTACCATAAAGATAAGGGGTATACCACCGAACAATGCCGGGTGTTAAAAGATCATTTAGAGTAGTTGATGAAGGCAGGATACTTGAAAGAATTCGTGGTGGACCCAAGGAATTAGGAAGCCGGGCAAAGCGCTCGGCCTCGAGGGAATCCCCTCCCACCCCCACTGGGAGTGATAGAAGTCATCCACGTAGCTCCAAGAGACACTCAGCTGTCCAGAAGAATGGGCGTACTGGCTGTAGTACCGACGAAAAGTTGCACGGGCGAGCAACCCTTCGAGAAGAAGTTGAAGTACACTCGAGAGACCATCGCCTTCAATGACGATGATCTGGAAGGCACGATTCAACCACACGACGATGCTTTAGTAGTTACAGCTTGCATAAATGGTTTCATAATAAAGGGGGTATTGGTAGATCAGGGGAGTGGTGTCGAGGTGATGTATCCCAACCTGTTTAGGGGGCTTGGCCTAAAGAATGAAGATCTCTCCAAGTACGATACGCCCCTGATGGGATTTGATGGCTGGATGGTGATCCTAGAGGGGCAGATTTCGCTTCCTGTGAATATGGAAGGTAAGGAGGTGATGGTAACATTCATAGTGGTCGCTTCATTTTCTTCGTACACGGCGATCCTAGGAACGACATAGATTCATGCAATGGGGGCAGTACTGTCCACCCTGCATGTGAAGGTCAAATTCCGCACAGAGCATGGTATTGCTATAATGACAGGTAACCAGCAAATGGCCAGGCAGTACTTGGTTGCTGCAGTTGATCGGGGAATCAAACAAAAGGAGTCAACCGAGGATGTTCCTTTATAGTAATTACAGGAACCCCAAGAGAAAGCGGGGGCTAGCCGTGCCGAGGACTTAGTAAAAGTAAGGATACTACCGGATGATGACAGGAGTTTTCTGATAGAAGTGAGTGTGAAGGACAAAGAGAGTGGAGATGCTGTTGTTTCTCGTGTAGAATGTAGACGTGTTCGCTTGGAGCCCGTATGATGTGCCTAGGGTGAACCCCAAGTTCATAGTTCACAAGCTTAATGTGGACCCGCTATACCCTTCCAAGAAGCAGAAGCCGAGGAGATCGACTAAGGAATACGTCAAAGCTATCAGGCAAGAGGTCAAGAGATTAAAGGAAGTCAGGGCTATAAAGGAGATATTCTTTCTAGAGTGACTTGCGAATACCGTGGTAATAAAAAGGAAAAATGGCAAATGGAGGGTTTGTGTTAACTTTACTGACCTGAACTGAGCATGTCCAAAGGACCTATTTCCCATGCCAAAGATTGATAAGTTGGTAGATGCCACCTATGGACACCTAAGGATGAGCTTTTTGGACCCTTTTCAGGGTTATCATTAGATTGCCCTGGTTGTTGAGGATCAGGAGAAGACAGCATTCATTTCCCCTAACGCTAACTACCATTATATTGTGATGCCATTTGGGTTAAAGAATGCTGGAGCCACATATCAACGGATGATGATGAGAATGTTCAGAGAGAATATTGGCCGCATAGTTGAGGTGTACATTGATGATATGGTGGTAAAAAGCAAATAGGAGACGCAGCATATTGGCGATCTCAAAGAGGTGTTCAAAGTACTTCAACGGCACAAGTTACGCCTCAATGCCGAGAAGTGTGCTTTTGAAGTAGGGGCTGGCAAGTTCCTAGGGTATTTGATCAATAACCGAGGAATAGAAGTCAACCCTGATCAGATTAAAGCCGTGAAGCGGCTCAAGCCGCCGAGTAATTCAAAGGAGGTCGAAGTACTTACCGGCATGTTAGCTAACCTTAACCGGTTTGTTTCCAAGTTTCCCGATCATTGCCTTTCGTTTTACCAGCTTTTGAAGAAGTGGAAGGAATTCCAGTGAAATGAGGAGTGTGAAAGGGCCTTTCAGGATTTGAAGGAATATTTGGTACAGGCACCTATGTTGACAGCCCCAAAGCCTAAGGAGAATTTATTCATGTATCTCTCGGCGTTAGAAAATGTCGTGAATGACATGCTTCTGAGGGATCAAGGAGTGCCACAGCCAGTATACTATGTCAGCAAGACCTTGGTTTATGCCGAGACAAAATACTTGCCCCTAGAGAAGTTGGTGTTAGCTATAGTACATGCTACGCGGAAGCTGCCCCACTATTTCCAAGCTCACACTGTCTATGTGCTGACAAAATATCCTTTGCAGTCATTATTAAAGAGATCTGACTTCACGGGCCGAATAGCTAAATAGAGAACTTGGCTTGGTTCTTTTGACATCAAGTATAGGCCAAGGAGTTCGGTGAAGGGCCAGGTTCTTGCCAATTTTGTTGCAGAATTTTTCCCAAAAAAGGAGATGGAAGTGATTTGCCATGTGGATGTTCACCTGAGGAAGGTTTTCGTGGACGGCGCGTCTAGTGCAATGGGAGCAAGTGTCAGGATTGTTATCATCACTCCCGAAGGAATAAAGCTGGAACATTCTTTCAAGTTGGGGTTTAGGGCCTCCAACAACGAAGCTGAGTATGAAGCCTTGCTCGCCGAGAAGTTGAGATTTACTTGGATTCCCAACTGGTGGTTAGTCAGGTGCAGGGCAGTTTTGAAGCTTGGGATCCCCGAATAAAGGAGTACCTATGAGTAGTAAGGCAAGTCATGAGCCAATTTCTTAAGGCAAATTTGGTCCAGGTAACCCGGGGGGCAGAATCGACATGTGGACTCTCTACCACCTTAGCATCTTCAATGATCGAAGAGGTACCTTGGTTAATTAAAGTGGAGCTCATGACGGAACCAAGTATTAACGCAGCAGTAGGTGTTTCGGTAGTAGTGATGTCCAAGCCATGCTGGATTGATCCAATCATTGACTTCTTGGTTAAGGATTGGGTGTCGGATGATGAAAATGAAGCTGGCAGAATACGTAGGGTAACCGCTCAATACTGGTTGTCAGCGGACCGCAAGCTGTACTGGAGGTCTTTTAGGGGGCCTTTTCTTTTATGCTTGCGCCTTGAGAAAGTTAATAGGCTATTGGCTGAATTGCACAAAGGTGTGTGCGGTAGTCATGTAGAGGGACGTTCATTAGTGCACCGAGTGATGACCTAGGGTTTTGGTTGCCACAGATGCAGAAGGATGCTACTGAATACGTACGGAAGTGCGAACAGTACCAAAAACACGCCCCGTTGACCCATCAGCCAACAGGTGGTCTAAATCCGGTCAGCAGCCCCTGGCCATTTACACAATAGGGGCTGGACATTGTCGGTCCGTTTCCCCGGGCCACGGGCAATTGGAGGTTTGTTTTAGTAGTCGTGGACTACTTCACCAAATGGGCAGAGGCTGAGGCGTTGGCTAATATCCAGAACGTAGATGTTAAAAAGTTTGTGTGGAGAAACATAGTTACGAGATTTTGAGTGCCGAAGTCCTTCGTGTCTGATAATGGGTTGCAGTTATATAGTAGAGCCTTTCGCGAGTTTTGCAGTGACCTTGGTATCAGGAACAAATATTCCACCCCGGCCTATCCTCAGAGCAACGGCCATGCTGAAGCTACTAATAAAGCGGTCGTAAACAGATTGAAGAAAAGACTTGAGGGCACGAAGGGTAGGTGGGCCAAGGAGTTGCCCAGTGTTTTGTGGGCATATCGAACAACCTCTAAAAGGTCCATGGGAGAAACTCCAATTTCCCTAACGTGAGAGGCGGAGGCAGTCATACCAGCTGAGGTAAACCTATGTAGTGCATGGGTTACGCGATTTACCCCCGCCTAGAATGATGAATTAATGGCTAAGCATTTGGATTTGCTAAAGGAGTGCTGAGAATCAGTGACTATACGTCTAGCTAAGTATCAACAGAAGCTTTCCCAGGGGTACAACCGAGATGTTAAGACAAGGGAATTCGACACTGGGGACTTAGTGTCGTGGAAGGCGGTAGGAAATATACGAGACACTAATGCGGGGAAGTTGACCCCAACTTGGGAAGGGCCTTATAGAGTTACCGCCATCGCAAGCACAGAGGCATTCTATCTAGAAAACTTAGACAAGAGACCACTTCCCTGGCTATGAAATGTTCACAATCTAAAGAAGTTTTACCATTAAGCTATTGGTGCGCATGAGTAAGGATCGGGTATAATGGCATATGTGTGTAATGTTAAGTAATATGAGGGCGATGTTTATTAATACAGATACATTCATACTCTTATTTCCATCATTGTTGATTTACTAACCCCAGTCAACGCAAGCGAAGAAAATTTATATAAGGACGGAAACCTATTCCTAGTTCGATCTTTATCACCAGACATGTGAAAACCTAATTTCAAAATTTTATATAAGAGCATAAACTTATTTTCGGTTCGATTTTCATCGCCAGATAGGTAGAAACCCAATCTCAGAATTTATATGAGGACAAAAACCTGTCCCCGGTACGATCTTTATCACCGAACAGATGGAAACCTAATTTCAAAATTTTATTTAAGGACAAAAACCTGTTTTCGGTTCGATTTTCATCACCAAACAGGTAGAAACCTAGTCTCAGAATTTATATAAGGACAGAAACCTATTCCCAGTTCGATCTTTATCACCGAACAGTTGGAAACTTAATTTTAAAATTTTATCTAAGGACAGAAACCTATTTCTAGTTTGATCTTTATCATCGAACAGATGGAAACCTAATTTCAAAATTTTATCTAAGGACAGAAACCTATTTTCAGTTCAATCTTTATCACCGGACAGGTGGAAATATAAATTCAAATTTTATCCAAGGACGGAACCCGTTCTTGGTTCAATCTTCATCACCGGACAGATACTAACATAAATTCAAACCTTATCTAAGGACGGAACCCTTCCTGGTTTGGCCTTCATCGCTGGGCAGGTCGAAACCTATCCCCAGGTCAATCCTCATTACTGGACAGGCTCAAACTTTATTCTGCCCCTCATTCCATTCAAAGGAATTAACATCTCAACCTGAGTGTCCGGCTAAAATAGCATCCCAACTCATTCAAGCAAAGAAAAGCGTAGCTACAATGGTTCAATACCAAATGCATAAATGAAAATTGTTTGCAATGGCAAGACATCAACAAAGATTATCCACAAACTAAAACAAAATCGATGTTTTATCACCACATCTCGGTGACTGCAAATAAATAAACTGAGTAATAGGTAAAGTAAAGCGAATGTTCTGTCACCACAGCCCGGTGACCATAGGCAAGCCAAACAAAATAAAAAGCAAACAAAGGATTAAAAAGCTTTTATATCAGCAGTGTTTGCGGCACAATCGGCAGGAGTATCTTGGGCGGTATGTATAGTAGGGTTCAAAGTGGAGGTCGAGGTGTTGCGTGGCAAGGCATCAGGGTTGCTAGTGATCTCGAGATCAACCAACACCACGTGGGAGTCAATTGCCTCCACTAGCTCCCTCACACTGGCAGTTTCCCCTTCTTCTTCGCGTTAGTAAGATTCTGAACTGGAGGAGAAGGCTCAGGGTAGTGAATCTGTTTGAGATTCCTCAAAGGGGAGTCGTCCAGCACCCCAATTGCCAGCAAAGCAGTTGCCCACCCTTTACTGAACCCGTGGTGCCTTGACTGGAAAATAATGGGCTCTACCGAATTCTCGGCATCAACAAAGCCCGTATTATACCATTTGTCCTCAGCCAGTTCAAGTGCCACCTTTAACTCAACAATCTCGTTGACTCGTGCTAAGCTAAGGCTCTCCGCCTCAGCCAGTTTAAGTTCCATGCCTCCAAGCTTTTCTCCCATCTCCATCAAGCTCTATTCAGCTAAAGCCCGGGCCCTCTCAACATCCCGCACCCTTCTTTCTACATCATCGGCGATCTTGTCCTTATCTTTTTCCATGGCCACCGCCACGTCTTTTAAGGCTCTTTCACGATCAGCATACTCGTTAACCTCTTTCAGCCAGTCTTCAAGCATGTAAGCCAGCTGCGCGGCCTGTGTTTGCAACACCAAAGAATGTGGGGGAAAGAAGCAAATATTTATTTACGGAAGGAAAGGAAGGTAAATTACAAAGGGGAGATAAAATACCGCTATGATGTGCCATTGGAGTCGGGAGCAAAGGGCTTCATCTGCTCCGTCCATGAAGAATTGAACATCCTCGAGAAGATGTAAACCCTGATCGAGGCTTCGCGCAACCCAGGAACCTTGGCCTTAAGCCCAAGTCCTCACACTGGCCATCACCAGGAGGGGCTCATTACCATCTTGAAAGTTGTCTGCCACCCCAAAGCCGGACGAGTGGACGAAGATGCCACATTTGAACCCAACTGCCGGTTAGTTTAAATGCCACTGGGGGGCTCCCGAATGACCACACCGATCGTAGTAGCGACCATGGGGGACCTCCGAGGGGACTCTTCCTGTGTTCGGGGAGGGTCAACAATGCGTTGCCTCTTTCGGGTTCGATTGGGCGGGGGGTGCAGATCTCTGCCGGGGACCTGCTACTGGTGAGCTAAAGGGTGCACGCCGGGTATAAACCTATCCACCGTCATCGTTCTCCTGGTCACCATATTTCCTTCTTCCTGTTCAGCCTCTGCTTTTTTGGGTGGCTAAATTACAGCACTGAGCTCCTCGATAGGCCTATGGATGGCAGATCCTTGGAACACAAAATCGGCTGAAGCGTCTCTCATGGGGACCAAAGACTCCGCTCTAACTAATCTGAGGCCCAGGTCTCGAGCTTCACCTACGGTTAGGTTGGGGGGGGGAAGAAATTCGGATGGCGCACGTCAATGTAGGATAAAAGCGGGTTGTCTACTAATAGAGCCTGCCCAAACGATTGCTAGGTGGAGTAGACAGAGGAGCAGCCAAGTATGAGGTGAGATGCTCAGAGCTGTCCGTCGAAGTTCACAAAAATCTCGGAGCGAAGGATGAAATTTAAGTCCCTCACATGTACGACCCTGATGTCCGGCTTAAATCTCTTACCCTCTGCGCGAAACAAAATGAAACGCATCTTTAGACAATAATAAATTAAGCGAAACACAAGAAACAAGTAATTAGTATCAAGAACAAGTAATCAGTTGTTCAATACCAACCAACATCCCGCGGAGAGGTTGGGAAGGTGAGCTCGTTGGCATGCCAGTTACCGTTCACCCGAACGAATTCTCCCGCAGAATTTTTGTTAGAGTTGTGTAGGCACGATATGAGCCGTACCCGTACATCCCTAACTTTCAAATAGTAGTCCGTCCTAATGTTACCGCAAACACTGTACATGAAATTGATGTCATGGTGATCTAACTGCAACCCGTATAATTGGTTTAACCGGCTGACACAACTCGCTACTCGGTAAAAATTGGGAGGGAGTTGGTCGGGACTTAACCCGTAGAACCTAAGTGTCCTAAGTATTAAGGGATCCACGGGAAACCTAACACCGCCTTCTAGAATAGCCATTAAAGGGAAAAATACTACCTAAGGACGCCATTCGAGAGCAATGTTGCCCTCATGGTAGTAAGTTACTTCTTCATCCTCAAGGACCCCGTAGGTGACTCTAAAGTTAGCAAGGGATGCCTCAGTGTTTAGAAGATGGGAAAACCCCATTTTTGAATTTAGAACTAGAGAAGGAATAAAAACAAAGACGTTAAAAGAAGAGGAATGGGTGTGAGAACTTACTGCTGGCTCTAGAAGTTGGAAATCTTGGTTGAAAACGTATGCTCGAGAAGAGTATGCTCGGCGAAGGATAGATTTCTAGTAGTGAGGGTGTAAAATGTAACGGGATGGGTCAGAAAGCACTATTTATAGGAGGAAGGCATTAAATGAAAATAGGCTGGAAAAATCTCTTTGGCTTCTTTTTGTAACCCCCACACGCGCAGCCTCGGTTCACAAACCGTCAGGTAATGATGACAGTTAAGCCTGACAGCCTAGCATAACACCCCTCTCTAAGGCACATTAATGACCATCCTATCAGTTTAACAGCTGATGGTTGAGCTTCCCGAGGGCTTTCAGGCGCTTGTACTCCTTGATCCATTCTCGAGAGCCGAGCATGGATCAAGGAGGGGCTATTGTACAGGCAAGGCCCCAGGCCCATTGGGCCTTGGGCGATGGCCCGGGGATGCAGTACGTGGGCCGTCCTCGTTGGGCTTATAGCCTTAACTTAGGCACACTGAGGACACCAGCCTAGGCCCAAAAACCGTAATGAATCCGTTCTAGTCAGAGTTCGGCTGCTCGAGGGCATAGGTCCTCTGTAACCCGGTATTGCCTTGGGGAATCTCGCTGCAGAGCGATCTTTTTGGCAGTGGGAACCAGTTCCAATGCCATTCCCATCGTTCCCAACAAAGCTCCCACTTAGCAGCGATGGAATTAGACCCCCATCCGCACGAGCAAGGAAGTAATCATAACATTTCCACTCATCTCATGCTATAAATAGGAGAATGGACTAAGAAATGGAGGTAGGCAATTCTAAGGAGAAAACACTGAGAGCAAGAGGAGTGACAATAGTAAGAGAAAAGGGAGTAACTTTGTGAGAGAGAGAAGGCTTTGTAAAAACTAGAGTGCGAAGTTGGGTCTCCGAGCATAGGACCACCCATAGTAGGAAACTCAAAACCAACAATACAAATAGATTGTGAGCCCAAGTAGAGGTTAAACCCAATAACCATATTTTGGGTACGCACACACGTCATTGAAAATGTGTCCCGTTCGCTTCCTAATTACGCTCCATTTGTTTTGAAATAAAATATTTTACAATTAAAAATTTTTATATATAAAACATTTTCAATTATTTTGTATGACAAGTAAAATAAATAAATACAAGTGACACACTATAAAAATAGATAATTCTAAACCTTTTTTAAAGAATATGACTAATAGGATTTTGCTAATGAATATAGCAAGATATAATTACAAATAATATATATTTAATTATTATTTCTAGTCAATATTTGGGGGGGGGGGGGGGGGAACTTTTCAATGTGTTGTTGGTTTGTATGCATGATCTCATTGTGTGTTTGTTTTTCTTAATATTTTTTTTATTGTTTAAGTTTTTTGGGGGAAAAAAATTATATAATGGAATACGAAATACTCAGCTTGAACGAGTCTTTTGGCTAAATATTGCTAAATTTAGAATATATTTGCGTTATAAGTACTGTTACAAGTTATTTAGGGGAATGAAGAGAGAGATTGAATTTCGGCAACAGTGTTACTGAAATTCAAGAAAAAGTAGGAGAGAGAATGAGAAAAAGGGAGGAAAGAGAAAAACTTAAATTTCGGCAACAATGTTGCTGTAATTCATCTGCCCAATTTTCCTCACCTGCCCGGATGTGAGTGTGAGAAGTGCAATGAGTGAGTGCCCAAAAAAAAAGGAAAAAAAAGTATTGTGGCAATGGTATTGCCGAAAATGGTAGGGGAAAAAAAAGTGAATGCCAAAATTTGGGGAAGAATTAAAGAAAAATATAATGTGCTACATACACAATATTTTTACAATATTTTCACAATAAATCACAGGTAACTAGTTATTATTAGTTCAAATTTAAATTTAACATTGAGATTACTACTTTAATCTAACAATAACAATAAGTAACAACCTGATACTTAGAATTTATTGTAAAAATGTTGTAAAAATTGTGTGCACTTAATTGAAAATAAAAAAAATAAAAAAATAAAAACTTTTTTCCCAATTGTGGCAATGGCATTGCTGAAATTGTGGGGAAATTTTTTTTTTTTCCCCAATTGTGGCAATGGTATTTCGGCAATACCATTGCCACAATTGAGAATTTTTTTTTTTTGTTTTTTTAGAAATGAAGTGCACACAATTTTTACAATATTTTTACAACAAATTCTAAGTGTCAAGTTGTTACTTATTGTTATTGTTGGAATAAAATAGTAATCTCAATATTAAATTTAAATTTGAATTAATAATAACCAGTTACCTGTGATTTGTTGTAAAAATATTGTGTACGTAGCACATTATATTTTTTTTTAAATTTCTCCCAGATTTCGGTATTCACTTTTTTTTTTTTTTTCCCACTCCCATTTTCAGCAATGGTATTGCCACAATAGGGACAAATTTTTTTTAGTTTTTTTGGGGCACGACTCAGAGCACTTCGTCTCACAGTGCCCAGGCAGATATTTAGGCAGCGAATTACAGCAACAGTGTTGCCGTAATTCACCATTTTTCTCTCTCCTACTTTTCTTAGAATTTCGGCAACACTGTTGCCGAAATTCAATCTCTCTCCTCAAATCTCCAAATAACTTGTAACAGTACCTATAACGTAAATATGTTTTAGAATTAGCAATATTTAATCAAAAGACTTCAACTTGAACTGATAGCAGTCGTTAAAAAATAAAAATAAAATCTCACTTATAGGTCGTGGAAGTAACATTTCACATTTATTTTGTTTAAATTTTAGGTCAATGACCTGTAATTGTCACTTGTCAATTTGTCATGACTCGTGACTCAGGACTCATGACTCATGAGCTTGGGGACAAAGCCAAAGTGTCAAAGTTTACAACCCCACTTATCCCAAAAAAATTAAATAAAACAATAATAATAACAAATTTTTGCTACGTGGATTTGTAGTTAGAAAATAGCAATACTAAATTTTTCGTAAGACTTCAAGAATACAATTTCATAGGCATGTAGAACCTACATGTTATTGAGACATATGTCTCATGAAACCGACTCTTACCAAACTTACTCTATTTTCTCATGTTACACTTGACTCGTTGAAAACGTATTATTTATGAAATTACTCAAATGTGACACAACTGAGAACTACAACCTTTTAAATGCTTGATTTAGTCGCTCTTCAACACAAAATGTACACTCATTCCAATAGAAATTTGCTACTATTGCAATGCATTCTCTTTCTTTTTCATTTTTTCTTTTTTTGGTAAGAAGGGAATTTTATTTATATAAAAAAGCTAGTAAATTAGATTTGTCCAAGAGACAACTGTGAAACTTGTCCAGTTATAGGAACCAAAGGGCACTAACATGAAGTCCTTATACACAAAAAGTCTCATACATATTTACAGAACGCAAAAGATGGACAATCAGTAAAGGTTTCCAAAAAGCTAGCTTGCATCCTCCCCCTCTTCGCGAGACCATCCGCTACAGAGTTTGCCTCGCGGTATATGTGATGTAGATGAACCACCCATTCCCTGTTGAGGAGCATCCTGCAATTAGAAATTAGGGGAAACAATTTCGAAGCCAAGTCCCTAGAAGAAGTTAGACATGTAAGAACAAAAGTGGATCAACATTAACATTTAAAAATTTAATACCCATGTTCCAAGCAGTAATTAAACCCTATCTAACACCCCCAATTTAGCCCACAATTCATTCACTTTCTATTCACCTGATTACATAAAAAGTACGAGAGCAACTTCTGTCTGGACAAGGCATAAAACGCCTATTATGCGCCCTTCAATCAAATTGCGCCACATCAGCTTATTGTAAACTAAAGAAATATGCACATAATCTTGCCTCTAACAATTCATATACCAACAAAATTGTATCTTCCTCTTGAAGAACCAACCAAATCTCCAAGCCCAGCCGCCAAAGATGTTGCCCAAAACCTTTGGAGATGCTACCAAAATCTGCCACAAAACCTGCTTATCCTGAAGAGCCACCGAACCTACAAGCCGCATAAGTAGCCAGAACCACCAAAAGCCGCTGGAGATGTCGCCACTGACCTCTAAGTTTCTATTTTCTAGATCTTTTTTCTAGATTTTTTTTTCTTTTTACCAATTTCATTGTCCCAGGTACAATCTTTTTAATTTTTCTAATTTTGCGCATGTGGATTATAAAGATATATATCCAATCTGGGTTGTGTGTAAGTTTGAATCTGGGTTTTGCTCAAGATTTGCATATGGGATAAAGTTGTGGACTTTGGTGAGGGAAGACAAGGTCTTGGTGTCTCTGCTATTTGTGGGTAATTAAATTTTGAGGTTTTTGCTTTTGCATGTGGGTTTTGGAACCAGGTTTCTTGGTTGTTTTTGTTTTTAAAAGGTTTTGTAAAATAAAATTTAGAGAGAGGAAGAGAGGTCACCAATTCATTGACAACGGTAGACCGTTGGTGGAGTGCTTCTTCAGCTTCTTTGTGTCTCCAATAACATTACTGTTGCCAACATCAACACAGGCGTTCATTGTTTTTTTTTTTTTTTAATGAGATTTTAATTGGGTGTTGACGTGGAATTATACTATTGGTGGCCACATCTGGACAGAATTTAAGCTCAAAAGTACACTCATTCCAAAAGAAATTTGCTACTTATGCAATGCACTCTCTTTCTATTAATTAGCCTTACTGGTTTGTATGTGGTTTTTTTTTTATATATATATTTTATTTTATCGTAATTAGCAACTAAACAACTTTTATTAATTTAGGGTTCCCAAATTACGTCATGTGATAATTTACTTTACACAAATGATAACATTTTTACTTTTGTCCAATGTATAATGGGGTAAACAGTAATATTGAAAAATTCAGAGCTAGAGATTGAGTGAACTACATTATATACAGGGAGTAAGAGCATTTTCCTCTTTTTTTTTCTTGAACAAGTATTTTCCTCAAAAAATTTTAAGACAATATATAAATGCTCTCTAAAATCACATAAATGTTATGTACGTCTTTTAAGTTTTATATATATTGTTGATGATGTAGGCATTGATGGTTGTTAAAGCACATAACTAATCTTTGGAGGAGTACACTGTAGTGATCAATGGGTATTAGTTAAAAAATTGAAGGTCGTGACTTCATGTCCTAGTTCTATTACAAAAATTTTATGTATTCTGAGTATAGTGAAAGCTTTTACTTCATTAACGAATATGGTTTACACCGGCAGGAATAAATTAGGCAACACATGGAATGATTTCCTTTACCTAAATGGTATTAGATGAATTTTGTAGTTAAGTGACACAGATTGCGAGACTTCAAACTCCACAACACGTCCACGGTTTCACCTGTTGGACGACCACCAACACACTGGAAACCACCGGAAAGCTCCCAGTACAAGATCAATTTTGACGGTGCTCTTTTTCAAGAGGAAAATTGTGCTGGTATTGAGGTCGTAAAAAGGAATAACAATGGGCAGGTCATGGTCTCTTTCTCCCAAAGAATCCTTCTCCCTTTCACTGCCATTGAAGTGCAGGCGTTGGCCGTGAGATGAGCTCTGGAGCTAGCTATGGAAATAGGTTTTAATCGGGTCGTCCTGGAAGGAGACTCACAAATCCTTATTAATGCTCTCAAAGCGGACTCTTACTATCTCACTTTGGCTATCTCCAAGTTAAATTATTTTCATGTGCGTAGGCACTGTAATATCGTAGCTCATTCGCTTGTAAGACGAGCAATTTTTTTCTCTCATTTGCATGTTTGGATGAAATATGTACTACTAGATGTTATTGATGTATTTTAGGCTGATTTTAAAAGCCTTCCTTAATTGAAATGCAATATCTTTTTTCTCAAAAAAAAAAAAAAAAAAAAGTTAAGCAACACAACGAGTTATTCTTTATAAAGCAAGTACATTAGCAGCACAATTACATCTCTTTAGTTATTAATATATTACTAGCCGCGAACTCGCGCGTTGCCATAATAATTATTTTTATGGTAGTTTTATTTATTATTTTTTTTTACAATTTAAACTAATCTAATAATGAGTAATGCATTTCGTCATTATATTTTTATTTATTATAAGAACAATCATAAATGTAATATAGGAACAATCCAAAACACCAAAAAAACGTAAACTAAAAAAAATTAATAAAACTTAACAATGATTAATTGAACCAATATTAGGATAAATTTTTCTTTTTAATAATCTATTAAGGTTATTTTTTTTGTAGAAATTATAATTTCGGCCACCCAAAACATATTATCAAATAAACAATTATTAGCAAAATCTAAGAATTAAATTTCTATACATGCAAAATCTAATAATAATTAGAATAAAATTGCAAAAGTTAAAATTTGTCACCTATCCGATTATTTTTCGTTTGGCTAACTTTTGCTTTTCTTTAAATGAATGGCATTATAGAGTACTTCTAATATAACTATTAAGAGTACTTTGTCCACCACAAAGGATTAGAAAATAAATAAAAATTAGTAAAAGTCTCATAGTTTAATATCTAAATTGAGCACTATAAAAAATCATGCTATGTAATAAAATAAATACCAAATTATCCAAATCATGCTATGTAATAGAATAATATTATATTTTTATATGCTATATTTAATTCTTTAGAACGCAATAGGATAACATTTAACAATAAAAAAGAATAAAATAAAAAAATAAAAAAACAACAACAACAACAACAATTTAAAAAATAAAACTAAATCGCATTAACCCAAAATAGAGTTTTAAATAATATAAAAAATTATCAACCTAAAGTAGAGATGTAAGAAAAATAAAAATAAAAATCCACCAAAAAATTTAGAGAGAGAGAGAGAGAACCATTTTTTTTTTTTTTGGTGAGAGAAAACTATGCATAGAATAGAAGAAATAGTGACAAATTTATAGTAAGAGAATGTGAATAAGAAGAGATAAAAATAAAGGAAGATGAAAGGAAAGAGAAAGAATGATATTAATATAGAGGGTAGTGGGGAGATGAAAAAGTAAGGGAGGGAGAAAAATTGAAGAAGTAGTAGGGAGATGAAATGGTAAGGGAGAAAGAAAGGTTGGAGAAGTGTAAATATTAAAAAAATAAATGTTAAAAACAGTTATAGGAAAATTGGAAAGGAAAAAAAAAAACCCCCTAAATCATGAAAGGCTTTAACATTTTTTTTTTTTCTCTTTCTTTAAGCTGAAAAGATTCACACAAAACCCTAAAACTGAATTGAAAAGACTTTGGGTTGGGCTTGATAGTGAAACTAATTAAATAAGAGATGAGCTGGATTAATTATACAGATTTATTATAGGGTGATAGTAGAAGTAAATAAATAAGTAGTGGGCTAGATTTATTATAGGGTGATAGTGGAAGTAAATAAATAAGTAGTGGGCTGCATTTATAAGGCTGAAAATTTTTTTGTTTTGAGAAAGATATAGGGCTGAAAATTGTAAAAACCATTTTAAAATTGTTGGACAAATTATATTTTTTGTTTAAAGAAAAAAAAAAGATATGGCAGCTGATGTGGGGCAACGTAAAAGCAGCAGCAACAGCATTAAATGTTACGCTTTAGCTTTTAGTAATATATAGATTAGTTAGATGTTATTTTTTATTTCAACCTCAATTTGGAACATATGCGAGTATTCAGTTGGTGGATTCGTTGATTTAGGTTCAATTTATCATATTATCGGTACATGAGATTTTTAAAGTATCTCCTAGACACAACTTCCTTCCTCATAATTGTGGGCCTCTTATATTATCGATGGACACACACAATCTGCATTCATTTTATTTTTATTTACGTTTTTAATAAATTGTCTAACATGAACTCAACTTTAAATGAAAATTTTTTGAAAGAACAAATCATGTACCCCCCATCATCAATTGTTATATATTTCGCCTTCTCACATGGTAAATTTTGAACTTCAATATATATACATGCATACATACTTATATAATTATTTAAAGCGTGCAGCATATATTTTGTTAATATTAAAAATAGAGTGAGAGCAGAGATGGACCCGAATTTTGCAGCAGATTCCTTTACTGAAAGTGGATGTTATTGGGCCATGGAGCACCTACACTTAAACACTGTAACTGGGCCCCTCAGTCAGAATATTGTTGCCTAAATAAAGCCCTTTCTTAAATGGGAGCCATTGGGCCAGTTCACACCCTCACTACACAGATTTCTAATTTGAACCAGCAGTCGAGCCTGTCCTTTAAAGTTTAAACTTTAAACAGAAAACTTACAAATAAAAGAGTCAGAAAAAGCATTGTAATTGTCACTCTTTTGTTGGGGACTCGCAATCAGCAAATCATATATTCAGATGTTGTCAAAATATGATAACAAGGGTTATATTTCTTTTTTCTTTTTCTTTTTTTTCTTTTTTTGGGATAATTTGATAGTTTCAATGAAGGGGGGGAGATTTGAACTCCAAATTTTAAGAACATATTAAGAGGTACTGACTAGTTGAGTTAGAAGATTCTTGACGGGGTTATACTTGTTGGCTTTTAAATAAAATATTCTATAAAAAAAATTTTAAAAAAATAAAAACCCTAATCTAGTCTGTTATACTCTAATAATAGCTATGGGAAGGATTTGTATTAGGTGCAATACTGGGTGCAATTACCCAATTTTCTCTCACAACAATTTTTTACCACTCCCACTTTTTAACTTTTTTTAAAAAAAAATTTCTTTATTTAATAGTTGAGATTAAAAGTTTTTTTTTTTTCAATTTTTAGTCTTAACCATCTAAATCTATTGCATCATATGCAACTCTCTAATAATCGCACTGGTCTCAATCCCAAGGGGGGAAATATGGATAGTAAAGTTGATATGCAACTCTCTAATAATTGCACTGGTCTCAATCCCAAGGGGGGAAATATGGATAGTAAAGTTGATGTCTAAGATACGATTATAGCCCAAGATTCTTCATTCTAATGATTCAATCGTTTGGGCCCAAATAGAACCTGTCTAATTGCGCAGTGTTTGTGTGAGCATTTGACTTGCACTAGGCCATTAGTTAAAAGTTTGAGAGTGCCAAGTGCAAAATGAAGCCTTTGTTATCGATGTACACTTTATGTGGGCCTAGACTTGCTGAAACCATCAAAAATTCCCACTTCATAAATTGTTTCTTTTTTCTTTTTTTCTTTTTGGAGAAAATGTTAGAAAAAGTGTTTCTTTTTTTGATGTGATTATGTTGAGATGTTGTGACTTTTGGCACATTCAAAAATTTTTTGGGGTAAATAATAATATTTAAAAAAATTGTGGACTATATTTTTAAAATAAAAAGCAAAAGAAAAAAGTATATAAAAAATGCATAGCCGTTACATACAATTTCTTTTATAGAGTTTTAACATATGATATTCATTTTTAATAATTGTGTTCTTTATCATTAGGCTAAGACATTAATCGGTATTTAAACTCACATAAAAATCTATTTAAAATCATGTAAATGCAAATGCACATTTGCCCGTTTGGCTGCCATTTTACTATTAAAAAAATGTAATGCAAATCCACATTCTTCCATTATTGTAGTATTAAGTTGGGATTTTTACTAAAATTACTTGTGTCAAAACAAAATTAAGTTTGGTATGACACATGAAATATATTTTTCCTATATATAAAAAAAATATTTATTTATTTTTTCTCAAGCATGGGATCCTAATGAGAAAGTTTAGGAATATAAAAAAAAATTCACAATATTTATATGATATCATTGTTTTTTCAGTTATGATGGGTCTTTATATAATATATCTATTTCTTTAATTTTATTTTAATTTATAATAAATTGACAACTCACTTGTTATGAAAATATTATGACATTTTGTTAAGTCAGAACTCAATCATAATCTTGTTGGAAGTAGTGAATATAGAAGTAATGAGAGGCTAAAGCAGATTTTTTTTTTTTTGAGAAGGAGAGGCTAAAGCAGATTGTTATCAGTTTCTTAAAAAAAAATTGATTACTGTATTACTGTATCTCTAATCAGAATGAAAGAGAACCACTAATAAGCAATTAAGCACTAAACAATGTAGACGTGTGGTTCAGTTGTAGTCGGTAAATGAATTGAATCCTTTCTTATTAGTCAGCAGGTGTTAATGCTATATTTTCCTTTCCTTTCAAAAAGAGTGTGCATGCGTGGCAAACTTGTATTAGTACACTTCAATATATATATATATATATATATATATTTTTTTTTTTTTTTTTTTTTGAGAAAGGTCAGGTCTAATATCACACAACTGACTAACCACAAAAGTCGGTAACTCTTGTAGAGAGTGAGAAGGCTTTAAACCTTAATGTGAATTCCTGCCTTCTCGATGTGGGATTTTAACCCCATATCTTTTTTGAGAAAGGTTAGAAGTTAAATTAGAACAAAGAACTGCAGTGTACTCACAGGTCTAATATCACACAACTGACTAACCACAAAAGCCGGTAACTCTTGTGGAGAGTGAGAAGACTTTAAACCTTAATGTGAGTTCCTGCCTTCTCGATGTGGGATTTTAACCCCGTATCTTTTTTGAGAAAAGTCAGAAGTTAAATTAGAATAAAGAACTGCAGTGTACTCAATAGACACACACTTATTACTTATATATTTACTTAAAGCGTGCAGCATATATTTTGTTAATATTAAAAATAGAATGAGAGCAGAGATGGACCCCCTTTATTGAAAGTGATTTTATTGGGCCTCGGAGCAGCTACACTTAGGGGGTGTTTCATTATAGTTTTCAAATAACTATTTTTAGTTTTTAAACAATATTTCACGCATTTTAACGCACTTTTTTACCTATACATATTTTCACAAATGTTTTCAAATAACAATTTTCAATTTTTAAACACATATACCAAACTGGCCCTTAAACACTGTAACTGGGCCCCTCAATCAGAATATTGTTGCCTAAATGAAGCCTTTTCTTAAATGGGAGCCATTGGGCCAGTTCACACCCTCACTAATTTGAACCAGCAGTCGAGCCTGTCCTTAGTTTGAACTTTAAACAGAAACAGAAAACTTACAAATAAAAGAGCCAGAAAAAGCATTGAAATTGTCACTCTTTTGTTGGGGTCCTTGGGGACTCGTAATTAGCAAATCATATATTCAGATGTTGTCGAAATATGATAACAGGGGTTATATTTCTTTTTTTCTTTTCTTTTTTTTTAGATAATTTGATAGTTTTAATGGAGGGGAGATTTAAACTCTGAAAGTTAAGAACACATTAAAAGGCTCCGACTAGTTGAATTACAAGATTCTTGATGGGGTTATACTTGTTGGCTTTTAAATAAAATCTTCTATTAATTTAAATGAATAAATAAATAACTAATCTAGTTTGTCATTCTTTAATAATAGCAATGGGAAGGATTTGGATTCAATGCAATACTGCAATAACGGGTGCAATTACCCGATTTCCTCTCACAACAATTTTTTACCACCCCCACTTTTTATCTTTAATTTTTCTTATAATTTTTGTTATTCAATAGTTGAGATTAAAGGTTGGTTTTTTTTGTTTTTTCAATTTTTAGTCTCAACCATCTTAACCTATTGCATCCTGCAACGTCCTAATAATTACACCTGACCTCAATCCCAAGGGGGAAATATGGATGGTAAAGTTGATGTTTGAGATATGATTATAGCCTAAGATTCTTCATTCTAATGATTCAATCGTTTGGGCCCAAATAGAACCTGTCTAATTGCACCGTGTTTGTGTGAGCATTTGACTTGCATTGGCCATTAGTTAAAAGCTCGAGAGTGCCAAGTGCAAAATGAAGCCTTTGTTATCGATGTGCACTTTACATAGGCCTAGGCTTGCTGAAACCATTGAAAATTCCTACTTCATAAAGTGCTTCTCCTTTTTTTTCTTTTATCTTTTATCTTTTTTCTTTTTTCTTTTTTCTTTTTTTTTGTGTGGAGAAAAGGTTAGAAAAAGTGTTTCTTTTTTTTGATATGATTATGATGAGATACTGTGACTTTTGGCACATTCAAAAAATTTGTAGGGGTAAATAATAATAATTAAAAAAATTGTGGACTAATTTTTTTTTTAATAAAAAGCAAAAGAAAAAGGTATATAAAAATGCGTAGACGCTACATACAATTTTTTTTTTTATAGAGTTTCAATATATGATGTCCATTTCTGATAATTGTATTTTTTATCATTAGACAAAGACATCAATTAGTGGGGTTTGTCTTACCTCCAGTACTTTTTAACTAAACATGTCATTTTGTTTTAAATATACAATGACAAATAGTAGTGAGTTTTAATCAACACATTTTATTTAGTTAGTGGGTGATGTGACAATCTCTCATTAAAATAAAATTAGATTCCTTTTTAAAAATTACTGAAAGTAAGCCAAACCTCAATCGGTGTTTAAACTCACATAAAAATCTATTTCAAATCATGTAAATGCAAATGCATATTTGCCAGTTTCGCTGCCATTTTATTATTAAAAACATGTAATGCAAATCCAACATGTAATGCAAATCCACATTCTTCCGTTATTGTAGTCTTAAGTAGGGATTTTTGCTAAAATTACTTATGTCAAAACAAAATTATGTTTGGTTTGACACATGAAATATATTTTTCCTATTAAAAAAGAAAAAGAAATATATATTTATTTTTTCTCAAGCATGAGATCTTAGTGAGAAAGTTTGGGAATATAACAAAATTTTACAATATTTTTATGATATCATTGTTTTTTTCAATTATGATGGGTCTTTTTATATATATATATATATATATATATTTAATTTTATTTTAATTTATAATAAATTTATAATTCACTTGTTATGAAAATATTATGACATTTTATGGGGACGGAACTCGATATAATCTTGCTATTTAGAAGTAATGAGCGGCTAAAGTTGATCGATACTATCAGTTTCTTAAAAAGACAAATGATGACTGTATATCTAGTCACAATGAAAGAGAAATACTAATAAGTAATTAAGCACTAGACAATGTCGACGTGTGGTCAAGTCAGCAGGTGTTAATGCTATATATATATTTTTTTTTTGCTTTCAAAAAGAGTGTGCATGCGTGGCAAACTTGTATTAGTACAATTTTTAGAACCCGTGCATGAGGCCCTGACAGATGAGAAAAAAGCAGTACTAATATTATCCGTAATAAGCATTGCTTGCGTGGCGCGCGCGCTTGCTTGTTACACAATCAAGATTGCTAGCTGGCTCTCGCTAATTAACCATGTCAGTCAAACTGGTGATGACACATAGTGAAACTGAAATTTTTTCCAAATGGAGAATCTAGGAAAATTTGTAGGGACTCAAAAAGTGATATTTCTTTCTCTCATATTTATGATAGGTTTCATTATAAAATTAATGAGTAAATTCTATTATAAATATAAAAAAATATATATATATCATTATTTATGTTCTGGAAGTAACTAAGAATTGTTCACGTAAATGATTACATTCATTCACTTCCCAACTATAAAAGAAAAAGACTTCCAAATCGAATATCCCTGAGGCCATCACATCTGGAATTTGTTTTAGTTTTCTCAGCTTTTGGTTTGTTTGGCTTCTCAATAGGAAAATTATTGTGTACTCTCAAAGTATTATAAATTCGTACTCCCTCCTCTCACATAAATTGTGGGTCCCACTAATTAAATTTATAATAAAATTAACTATTCATGTGAATCGAAAGAATACACATTTATAATACTTTGAAAATACCTAATAATTTTCTGTCTAGCCACCACCGACTTGCCACCAATTACCACTTCTGATCAGGAAAAGATTTTAAGAATATGCTCTTTATCATATTTTTTTTATAATTATTTTATATAATAAATTATGATTAGCTGTATATTACTTTTGAATTATTGTGAGAATTAATCAATGTCGCTCTAACTGTGCCAGCTTGCTAAGGCTGACGTGGCTAATAAGTTGTGTCTAATTAGTAAGTAGTTACATGCTTACAGAGTTACATTAGCACCATAATGGCACAACTGCCAACTCTTATACAGTTATTCTCAACCTCTGTTTCTCACTCGTTAAAAAAAAAAAAAAAAAAAAAAAAAAAGACCACCGGAATCTTCATGAATCATGACTATATGAATCATGACTATAATTTTTCACTTTTTTATATTTTGTTTTCAATATCGTTGAAGGGGTGTTCAGGGGCTAGTTATTTAAATGGTGTAAAATATAATATGATTGAAAAATGAAAGGCTTTTTTAGAAAAAAAAAAAAAAGGTAAAATAGGAAAATAAATATGGCTCGTAAAGCTCTTTATATTTTCACGATTTTAAAATTAACTAATTTAGTTCTTAAACATAAATGGGGTGCAAGGCTGTTTATCATTTTAATTGATAAACAGCGTTAAAGCTAACTTATACAAAGATCAGTCAAACTTTTATGATCAACACAAAATTAGTTAGCATTTGGATTCAGCAACGTCTGTGTTTTCGCTTTTCGTTGGCCGGACTTATAAATCTCTTTCTTCAGTAAAATTTTTATTAAAAATAAATTTTATAATAATATTCACACATTTAAAAATTATTTTACTATAATATTTTTAATTTTTAACAATAATCGATATCAAAACATGTCCTTAATATGTGTTTTAAGGATCTATTTATCATTTTTAAAATGTCTTAAAACTGGTTGATATTAGTCAATTTCAATTTAACTATTTGTACGTGTTTAAGAACCAAGTTGTAGTTTTGAAATATCTTGAAACTAGTTGGAACTAGTTGGCATTAATTCAATTATCAAGTAGTTACTGAATTTTACCCTTTAAAAAAAAAAAAAAAAAAGTTTGCTGCTTGCGCAAAAACCAGAACAGCCATGAAAACAAATTCCGATCAGATGAACACCCAAAAAATTCTTATCAACAAAAAAAAAAAAAAAAAAAAAATTAATAATATATGAGAACCAAAAATAGCAGAGGAGGCCATGAATAAACAACTAAGATCTGGTCAAAAAAAGGAAAAAGAAACTATAGATCACAGATGCAACCGCATACTACAAAAGTTTACATAATAAACCAAAACCAACAAAAAAAAAACGTAACTTCTTTTCGGCTTTTTTCCCGTTTTCTTAACAAGGATTTTCAGGTTCAATGGATTCATTGAAGAACTGAGGGTCAAGCTTGGTCCTACAAACAGGGCAAACCGAATGCTTAGAAAGCCAAGTGTCTGCGCATTGAACATGGAACCCATGGTTGCAACCGGGAATCAGTCTAGCCTGTTGCTCACTCTCAATCTCGTCAAGACAAACCGCGCACTCTGTACCCAACACCAAATCTTTCGCAGAAACCTTAGGCAGCTTCTCTAGCTCTGATTCCGATAACCCAGTTTTCTTGACCGGCTTTTCCGGTGACCTTAAATCGTTGACGTTGCCTGAGACATTGGTGGCGTACCATAAGAGACAGATGTATACGATGAAAACCACGCTGGTCCCAACACAAGGTAAGAAAAGAGCCAAGAAAACTGAGACCATCATTTTTTTTGGCTTTGGTTTTGGTTTTGGTTGTGGTTGTGGTTGGCGGTTCGATTGTTTTTTAGGGTGGTTGATAGAGAAGTGAATGTGATGGGTATAGAGGTGTAGTTGTGGACACCATAGCAGCGCACGATTAACAGGGTTTTGTGAGATTGAAAATATATATATATATATATATATATATATATATATATTTGACGCAAATTTATATTTTTAGGAGGGGGTGTTGGTTAAGAGGGTGTTTGGGAGGCTGGAATCTGAGGTGGGAAAGTGTGGAAGGGACTTTTTTGGGGTGTGACGTGGATCCGCTTTGGAGGGGTAACGGGTCCATATATATGGAAAGAATCCAGATGTTTCTTCTTCTTCTTTTTTTTTCTTTTTTTTTTTTTTTTTTTTTTTTTGAAAACGAAGCCAGATGTTTCTTATTATTATTATTTCTTTTCTTTTCTTTTTTAATTTTAGTCTAAATCACTTGTTTGGGATAAGAAAGTTTTTAATTCTCCAAAAAAAAAAAAAAAAAAAAAGGGATAAGAAAGTTTTTATCTTTTATTTATTTTTATTTTCTCTATTTTTTTTAACAGGGTAACGAGAAAATTTGCAAAATGTTAGCTAGTAGTAAATAGTAACACTATAATAAGTGCCTAAAATAATATTAGTTTTATTTTGATTTATCACTAACACTATAATAAGTAATTTTCATTTATTCTAAAAAAAAAAAAGTATTTTCCATTTGTAATAAGTTCTATAAATAATATTTTTTTTTAAAGTAAAAAATATTGTATATCTCATATCTGATAATCATATAGGAGTATAAGAAAAATTAACGAATGTCATAAGAACATTGATTTAATAAATATTTTTTAAAATTATTTTATATAAAAATAAACCAAAACTATTTTTTTGACAACCTTTTTTATTACTAATAAGCAACTATTATATAACTGATATACATAAGATTTTCCTAAAAAAAGAAAGATATACAAGAGATTTTTTTTTTTTTTTAAATTATATGCAACAATCAATAGGATATACATGAGTTTTTTATTTTTCGAGAAACTGATATACATTAAAATTTTTGTTTATTTCCTATCAAAAAAAAATTCGTTTATTGTTGATGAGAAGGAGTGAATAAGATGTCTTATATAAAAATCTCAAAATAAGTATGTTGAATTAGATGATTTATAATTTCTGCTAGTAAGACAGCCTTTTAGAGCATCTCCAATGGTATAGTTAAAAGTAAAATATTCTCTATAATAGAGAATGAGACAAAAAAAATGGTTTTCAATAGATTCTCTAAACTCTAAATTTTTTTTTGCTCATGAACAGTAGCTCATCAAATCTAATGGACTATTGTTCATTCATCAAATGTTTTTTTTATTATAATAATCAGGTGTTGAATAAAAAATGTTGCAAATCTAATGGACCAATGTTCATTCTTTAAATATTTTTTTCTATTATAATAATCAGGTGTTGAATAAAAAAAATATTAGAAGACGTGTAATTATTAAAAAAAGAATAAATAATGAATGAAAAAATAATATTTAAATCAGATAGATAATATATTAAAAAATGTATTTAAAAAAATTAATAAATAAAAAGTAAAAATTATTATTTAATTTTTAAATAATATAAAAATTTGATAAATTTGCTGAGAATTGTCTTATGCAATCAATTTGCTGAATCCCATGATTCTCTTCTGCAATCTTTTTTTCCTCTTTTGGTTGGTGAGTCATTGACCTACTGTAAAAAGTTTCAAAAGTGATCGAGTGCCGTGTACGGGCCTGCGGGCCGTGACCATTGGTTTTTAGTGGTGGAACTTTTTTATGATTGGTTTTTCAATGAAGAGATGAGGATAGGGGCATATTGGAGACTGTTCTTTGGCCCATCACAAAATAAATAAACAACACTCCTGTTTTTTATTTCGGCCATGGACCCCACTGTTTCTATCACCCATTTTTTTAAAATCAACTTGATAGAAACATTTTTATCAATTTTGCACTGCCACTACTAATTTCACAATAGGATGCCAAAAACAAATAACCCATATAAGATAATAACCCATATAAGATGTTCTGAAAAGGATTTTCATACTGAGATTACTTTTTTGTCTCAATAATAATAATCAGTAACAACCTGTTATTAGGATTTATTGTCAAAATATTGTAAACATAACATTTCTCTAATCGATACATTTCAATTGAATTTGATTTTACATTTAGTAATTTGGACAATCAAATTCTTGGCTGGAAATTTTTTCATATTTGCACATTCAGATTATTGGCCAGATTTTTTATTTTTCTATCAAATTGATGGATGAAAATTTTGTTGAAAGAGGTTGAGATAATCAATCTAAAATTTGAGGAAAAAGCATGCATGCAATTAAAATGGTGCCAACCCTTGATTTACGCATCCCAAGTAGCCACGAGTCGAAAATTGAATTTCCATGAGCTTGAATCATGGACTATGTCGAGAATGAAGTGTTTGAACGAGCTTGCTACCTTCAAAGAGTAGCTCGCTTTATGCACAAATATTGAATGCATTTGTTATCAGTTGGTTGGGTTAGGCTCATGTGCCTCTGGCATGGCAAAATAAAAAGTGTTCAACCATCTATTCTACTCTATTTATATTTCTTCCAAATGATCTAAAATCCAGGAAAAATAAACTTATTCAGGGCTGCAATTATTGTCAAATTTTATTTGCTTATGTCACTTATAGAATTAATTCAAGTGTAGTTCCAATAATGACATTTAAAAAAAAAAAAAAATTATCAATGAGAAATTTTTTATACAATGAAAACTAATAAGAAATTTTTTTAAGGATGAAATTTAGCTATAAGACTGGTTATAATTTAAGGCTACAACCTTACTCAATAAAATAAACATTACTATATATTAGGGCTGTCCACACCCCCATGACTCGCAATAACCGTCCAATCCAGAGCCACCCGAATCAAAACCGTCCAACCCGAGGAGAGAGGCGATTGGCAGCGGGTCTCAGAGGTTCAAAACCGATGCTGACGGGTTAGGTGGCAGATCTCCTTCCCCAAAACCCGAGCCACCCTATCCGACCAGCTAAAGGCCAAATCTACCTCCAATCCGGCAAAAACATACTGATTTTCGCTTAGATCCAATGAAGATCTTGTGGTTTTTGGTTAGATCTCCTCGTTTTCACTCATATCCAACTATGATTTACTAGGTTTTGCTCAAATACGGCACAAATCTGGTAATTTTTTACTAAGATCTGGTGAGTTTTCATCAAATCCGGCAAAGATCTAGTGTTATTTTGCTCATATCTAGTGGTTTTGCTCAAATTTGGTGAAGTTCCAGCTAAAAAAACATGTAGTTGCTGCTGATTTGAACCTCTGGCAACATCTTTTCAACTTTGACCAACTCGCCCGTCGACCAATCGAGTCCGATCCAACTTGACCCGTGGGTTTTTGCAGTCAGCGGCGGGTCTTCTCATCGGAAACCTGATGTCATCGGGTCGGTCGCAGGTTGGGCATAAACCCAACTCGAACTGACCTGTGGACACCTCTACTACATATTTTGAAAATTTAACTGTTGAATTACATATTCTTTACACTTTTAATACAAATGTCAAATTTTGTGTCAATCGGATATTATTTACTATATAATCTATAAGCTTATATTTAATGCATAATTTTAAACTACAAAAACTTGTAATTTAAACAATTTATTGATGACAGAGCTATTAATCTTTAATTTTCTCGAAATTTTGCAAGCATAGAGGATATAAGAAGAAAATGTAATCCAATGGTGAATTTGTCAAAATTCACCTCTAATAAAAAGATATTAATTTAAACTTTGTCATTTGTTTTATTCAACTACTACGGTGCTAAACCCTACATTGAAATGTAATTAGGGAGTTAATAGTCACTTGGGAAAGTGAAAAAATTATACCGTCCTCATGGTGGACCACGTCACTTATTTAAAATTGCTAAGTTAGTAATTAGTTTCTGTTTAAAAAAAATTTATGACTTAACAATTTCAAACAGGTGGAAGTCTTTTAGTAGAATGGTAGACTAAGTCATTTGTTCGCCAAGAGAACTTTATAATTTCTTGGGAAAGGGGATTTGTTGGTGTGTAAGAGCATGTTGCATTTATACCTGATTTGGAAATCAAACCGTTTTGCTATGCAATTGCAAGGGAAGATTTGTTTTGTTGTTGAATCGGTCGATTATACTGCCATTCAACAATTAAAGCTCATTCCTATAAATAATAATGAAAAAAAAAAATTTAAAGTTCATTGCCTTAGGATGGGGAAAAAAATAGTAGTTGGGGTGTATTTATGGCCGAAACTTATGCTAAAAAGAGAGGAAATCATGCCATAATTTACGGTACGTTAATGGCTGAAAATTGAATTGAAAGAAAGAGTGAATTCAGCTGAAAAATGTGAGGAAAAAAACATGCATGTAACTGAATCAGAATGGTGCCAGTCCATTGATTCATGCATCACAAGCAGAGACGACACAAGGCCAAAGGCATGGGTGATTTGCGTCATGTCAACCGCTCAAAACCCTACTCATCTGATCTAACAGTGCTAAGACTACTTCTTGCTGAAAATTTTAATTTCCATGGGGTGCGCCTAGAATGAAAATATTAGGAAAATATATTGTCGAATTTATTTATTTTTTATGTCACTAGTTCTAATGATACTAAATTAGAGGAAAATGCAAGAAAATGCGGTAGATATTTGGTTCCCATTAATAAAAACTAGTATATAACCCGTGCTTACGCACAAGAATGATAAATTGAAGTGATGCTATTGATGTTAGTTTGGGTTATTAAACATATGTGACATTAATTTGTCCAGGACATTTAGAGGTACTAAAATGGTTTTTCCTTACAATTTTCATGATATCAATTACGCCATGTTTCTCATTACATTATTCTCAATAAAAGTTTCTCATTACACTGCTATTTACAATATCAATTTACAATTATTGTACGTGAAATTATCTAAATACAACACAAAACAAAAGTCCAATAATATCTCCTAAATTGAATGGGGATAGGTGCATGTGATTGTTTAACTCAATTATAAATTTTTAGGTTCTAGATTTTCGCATACAAAATATCTAAATAGAAACAGCTTTAAAAAAATGCTCATTAGTTTAGAGAGAAAAATAACAGTAAAAATCTAAACAATTTAATTTTTATGGAAAGTTAACAAAAGCAAAATCCAATTTTGATTCTAATTGATTTTTTTCTAAGCTTTGGTTTAAAATAAACACACACACACACACACACACATATATACATATATTACCTTCTTCTTTTTTTTTTTTTTTTCTTTTTTTTTGGAGGAAGAAAAAAATGGGATTTTTACGGTCATATTACACCCCCGGGTAGGGAGCCAATGGCCTCGATCGGGATAGTCCGATCTCGGGGGCCCTTCTGTACCACTGTGCGGGAGTTACCTCACATTTGTAAGTACACCTCACCACTAAGTTTACCCACCAACGAAAACCTGCGGGCAGCGAGACTCGAACCTAAGTGTGTTGCACAAAACGTCCGAGCCTTACCCACTCAGCCAAGCCCTCGTTGGCTATACATAGTCATAGTATATATATTACCTAGTTAGTAATAGACCGTACATAGTCATAGTATATCGTATAAATAACTTATAAATTTAAATTATTTTTAGTTACACAAAAAAAAAAAGGCTCATAAATATAAAAGCATTCAAACTCTTTTTTCCTATAATTTTATATATAGAGTTAGATATATGATTAGGTTTTTTTTATGGTTTATTTATATTGGACTTCTTGTTTTCTACATTGAATTAACTCACTTGACACAAAAAATTAAAAACTTAAATAAGATAGGATATGTGCCGCAAAATTAAACTTTAATTAAAATCCAATTTTTGCATTGAATTAACTCACTTGGCACAAAAATTTAAAAGCTTAGATTAGATGGGACACGTGGTGCAAAATTAGACTCTAATTGAATTCCAATTTGAAATATAATTGGATTTTCTCTCTGCTTTGTCTATTAATATGTATATATATATATATATATATATAAAAGAAAGAATGTATTGCTATTTGCTTGTTGTAATTGGTTGAATATAAAATAAAGGCTAAATTGCAAACTACACCCCTAAAGTTTTAGGGGTATTTATATTTTACACCCTAAAATTTTAGAAATTAGATTTTATCTCATAAAGTTTGGACGTGTTTGGATTTTACACCTAAAGTTTCAAAAATTAGATTTTACCCCATAAAGTTTGGAGGTGTTTGGGTTTTATCCATTAAAGTTTGGGAGTATTTGAATTTCAACCTCTAAAGTTTGGGAGTCTCAAGCTACTTCAGGGTGTAAAATTCAAGCTACTTCAGGGTGTAAAATTCAAACACTCCTAAACTTTAGAGAGTAAAATCTAAATTCTGAAATTTCAGGGTTTAAAATCCAAACACCTCCAAACCTCAGGAGGTCAAATCCAAATTATGAAATTTCAAGGTGTAAAATCCAAACACGCATAAAATTTAGGGGTGTAGTTTGCAATTTAGCTTAAAATGAAACACAAAAAGTAGAATAGAATATCCGTGCCCTCTTCACCTCCTCCACCGTCTCTTTGATCCTTTACATTGTTGATAATATTGTAGTTAGATCATTTGAGTTGAGCCTATTGGGCTTGGCTTTTATTCAAGCTAGAGTGCTTTTCTTACAAGTAAGATTGCTAGTGATTTCTTCTTAAATTTTTATTTAAAAAAATCTATTGTCTTTAAATAAAATTGCATCATGAAAATACAATATTCAAATAGCATAATCAAACTGCATCCAAGTTTTTGTTACAAAAATAAATAAAACTATTTATTTCATGAATTCTGCCACATCCATGGACCTAGTAGCATAGAGTTCTAGCTAAATTATATATCCTAGTGGCATATAGTGAATCCTCATAACAACCATACACACCAAGCAAAACACAAAGAGTACAGATCAATCTTGCTAAAGCCAAATATCCTCCTAATTAGCAAGAAATTCAGGCACTCTTCATTCTTGTTGTCCCTTTTCGACAATTAATGGATCAATGAAACTTCTCCATCCAGAGCTATTTGTAGTAAAGCCAGCATCAGGCAGATAAAATCCATTTAGGAAGAAAGAAGGTGTTCCATACGCACCCCTCGAAGCACCATACTGCATAACATACAAAGTCATTCATTCAGAGATGATTGATGGTCAACTATATTTGAAAAGTTTTAACGTTACACCTATCCTAAAATGAAAGAGATCAGATGCTTATCAAACCTTGAAGGAAACCCTTGTCTTCAAATCTGATTTAATGTCATTGAGGCCAGAATAGAGGGTAACATGATAGGAATTCCCAATTACTTCTGTTGCAAAATTCACTGTATGATTTACAACAAAATCTCAAGACATGTTGCGTGTTGAGTTATGGTAAAACTTCTCCTGTTTGATAGTATACCAACAAGTTTAGTAGTATTATTTAGATACATTACATATTTTCATATGAGTAAGTAGGCATGAATAAACAATTACAGAGCACGTTCAATTTCAAACGGGTTTGAGATTTATCAGTATAAGACTCACTACATAACTGTGCCAAAATTTTGGGTCTTCTAGCCTAAGGGTTAGGCTTGTTCAAAATTAACAAATCATTGACTAGGCCCACCGTGGTGCACACTCTAGGGGGCTGTTAGTGTACAAGCCCATTGGGCTCTAGGCCTATTGTAATTTATTTGTCCATTACACAGATTGCCTTGTACTTCACACAGACTCATATAGTCATATGACACCTGTATGACTGCTTATAAAATTAGTTCATTGTATAGTTTCTCTTTTTGTATGACTTGGGGATCCAAACTCATCAACTCTATCCGGCTTTGGGCCCTTGTTGACGCTAATGGGCATGTTCTTCTTGTTCCCCCTTCTCATTTTTCTCAATAAATTTATCCTTAATTACCAAAAAAAAAAAAAAATCACTTAATACAATAAAATTTATTCACAATTCTATTACCCCTAATTTTAGAGAATTAAAATTGAGGAGTTTAGAGGGTTAAGATACCCACCAAATCCCCTCAAACTTTCTTGCTTCCATTTTTAAAAAAGAAAATCAAAACAAGGTTCATTAAACCCCCCGCATCCCCTTTTTTGTACTCCTTTCTTATCCAAACACATTGTTAGGTGAATTCTGCAGTTAACTTTTCAAATTCAAATTGTGCATTTTTACCATGTCAATATGTCATTAATGTAACTATCCAAGGCCCAGCCAAATCAAAAGTGTCTATTCACCCTTTAAGATTAGGATAGTACATGCCATAAACAAAAGAAATTCTAACCTGATGTTCGAAGAACCCCTCCAATAAGTCGAACATCGCAGAAGGATTCAGCTTATTTACAATGTGTAAAGCACGAGAAGCAACGAATGCATTGTCATGGTAACTACAATTTCCACACAATCATTTCAGTAGCCTAAAATACAAGTTCATCAAAAAAAGATTTTTCGACCAATAATTAAACGTAATCTTTTCCTCAACTACAAAACTAGATAATATTTTTGGATAAGACTAATTAAGTACAAAACTTTCAAAGTCAATCCTGTCAAGTGGGATAAGACTAATTTGACTTGAGTAGAGTGTTACATGTTGATTTAGAAATTACTATATCAAATTTTCATAAACCAAAGGGAGAGTTGAGAATAATCATAATGAGAGTAAATTACTGATGGTAATGGAAAAAGATGGACCGTGAGTCCAACGTGAGGACTGTAGTATTCTACGGCATGTTTAAGAGCTGGCCATGAGTCCCTACTATACGGGCGGACCGGGTCCAAGAACACGTCGATCACGATAGTATCTGAGTTAATTCGGCCATGTTTGTACACGAAGCCATCAATCTTTGTAGGAGGTATGAACATCGACAAAAATGAATAAAAAGAATATGATGAAGAAAGCTGAGTGTTCTTGTCTCATCATGTTTATTTTGGACTCAGCTCTTCTTTCTAAGCTTCAAATGATTTGTAAATAGGCTAAGTAGAGATAGGGTGGTTTGATGCATTTGGTTCTTTAGGTGAAAATTAATTTGAGACTTTTTATATATTTAAATTAATATGACTTTTTTTTGGGGGGGGGGGGGGGGGGAATTAACATTACTTAAATTCTATTATCTTGTTTTAGATGCAAAATTACTAATTAACCACTTTTTTTTTTCCAGAAAATCTAAAGACACAAAAAAATTGACAAATTTTTTTACAGCTATTGATGTGGTAAATTAGTAATGGTAAGTTAGTGGTAGACTTAAACGAAAATTAGTAAAAGTTTGTTAACTTAACTGTTGTAAAAAATGTTGTGAAATTCTTTATGTATTGCTTTTTTTTTTTTTTTTTTTTTTTTTTGGTGTGAAAAGCATTATATTCACAATATTTTCATTACAAATCCTAAATTTTAAGTTACTGGTTCTAATTTGAACTCATCACTGAAATTAATTTTTTGCCCACCAATAATAGCGATGTTGTAGATGTAGCATTTTTCTCCCCCTTTTTTTCTTGCCTTTTAATTTGATAAAAAAAATTATTTTATTTATAAGCTAATATTTGGGCTTAATTAATATTATTACAATAAAAAAATAACTTTATTGATTAAAATTTGGGGACCTTTTTCTACTTGGGGGCCTTAGGCGACCGCCTCATTTGCAAGTCTTCTATAAGACTTATTTATAAAAATGACATTCACTCCTTGCAAAATTCAATGGCCATTTAAAGATCTATTAAAAAAATAGAATCGTGACCTTCCGCATTCCAAAGATCTAACTTTTATTAATTACTAGTTTATAACTCCATGCATATGCATGAATACACTTAAAGATATACAATAAAATGTATAATATAATTCATATATATATATATATATATATATAATTTAAATACTATTGATAGTTATTTTTATATTTTGTTAACTCTTTAAAAAAAAAATTTTAAGAATATTATTAGGTATAAAATGTAAATTGTCCTTTTTATTTATTTATTGTGAAGCACTTATTTTTTACTATTCATTTATTCTAGACTCTTTAATTTTTGTATTTAATAACTCATTTGGATAAATATTTATGATGTGTTCTCACATTTTATTCTAAAATTAAGAAATAAAACTCTTCAAGAATAAATAATTTAGGATACATGGCGCAAAATTGAAACTCTAATTTGGAATTCTAATTTAAGTTTCTCTCAGCTTCACATATTATTATATACTAGCTTGTAACCCCATGCATATGCATGGATACACTTAAATATATACAATAAGATGCATAATATAATTCCTATATATATATAATTTAAATACTATTGACAGTCATTTTCATATTTTGTTAACTCTTTAAAAAAATTTGTAAGGATATTATTAGGTATAAAATGTAAATTGTCCATTTTTTTATTAATATTGTGAATCACTTTTTTTTTTTTTTATGATTTATTTATTCTAGATTCTTTGATTTTTGTACTTAATAACTCACTTGGATGACTATTTATGATGTGGTCTCACATTTGATTCTAAAATTAAGAAATAAAACTCTTTAAAAATAAATAATTTAAGACACATGGCACAAAATTGGAACTCTAATTGGAATTTTAATTTGAGTTTTTCTCAGTTTCACATATTATTAGATATATAGACTAGTTTATAAACTCATGCATATGCATAAATAAACTTAAAGATATACAATAAGATACATAATATAATTCTCATATATATAATTTAAATACTATTGATAGTCATTTTTATATTTTGTTAACTCTTCAAAAAAATTTGTAAGGATATTATTAGGTATAAAATGTAAATTATCCATGTTTTTTATTTTTAATTATCGTGAAACACATTTTTTTTACAATTCATTTGTGGGGGGTGAAAGTCCAGCCTAATTTATTGGGCCTGGGGCCCTATTCGAAGACTACTCGATATCCGAAGAGAAAAGAATATCTGGGAAAGGGTCCATGTGGAAGAGTCATACCTGGAAATGAATGAGGGATGCATTCCGAAGAGTTCGTAAGTTGTCCGAAGAGGTATTCCTCATCGGATACGAATATTCTTGATCAATTAAATGTGTGGAGGGTCAGAATAATCTTCCTAATAGTTCCAATAACGAAGATAAATTCTGAGCGTGTCTGGAGATGATAAGAACGAAAAAATATCTAAAGGGAAAATCTGCTACAACCGTGTTTAATGCATTACATCTACTTTTCTAACCGCATTTATATGGAGAAGACCCCTGAACAGTGTAATCTCAACTACCACCACTCACAGAAAACTAAAAAGAATACTTGACATGACATATACTCGAGTGGATGCTTAGATGAATACCAAGTGGACGATGAAGATGAGGGGTGAGGATGCTATATAAAAAGAAGAAGCCTCTGATAAAAAGGGGGGGGAGAGAAAAAGCAGAGAAATACGATTTTACTGTAACTCTAAGCATTGTAATCATTTTTATTCAATATAAATCTCTTTGGACGTTCATTAGGTCAATTGTTCAAGCCTGCTTGCATGTTAATTCATATTTAACTGTCTTCGTTAGTCACTGTGTGATTCACAACTAGCCTAACTCTTTCATCCACTCTCTACAAATTTATTGTTTTGGGTTCAGTGGGATCATAATCCATATCTCTTGGGCTTGAGTTACAAATCCTGACCCTACAATTGGCGCCGTCTGTGGGGAGAGCTTGTGCAGGGGTGAAAACAACAGTTAATGATGGCAGAACGAAGTTAACAAGAAGCTGAATCTAGGGCATCCCAGCACGCTGACCATTTTCTTAACTTGGAGAGGAGACAAGACCGTGAGGGTAGTGTGCACACTGTGCATACTGGCCAAAGCCGGTCACATGGCGGAAGTCACGTGTCTCATGCAGAAGAAAACCAGGATTTGCAACTAGAAATCGAAAAGCTAAGAAGGGAGTTGCGCCATGCAAAGAGAAATCGGATTCCTCCACACTCAGATGAAGACTTCGAATACGAACGGGACGTCTCTTACAAGCAGAAATCTCAAACACCAGCTAGTGAATCTTTTTCCTATGAAGAGAAGCATCATCATAAGAGGCAGCTGCAAAGCCCATCACGCGGAGGAGTAGGGAACGACGCTATGAGCAGGGCCTTGAATCAAATCTCTAAGTCACCTTTTACACGTAAAATCGAAGAAGCAAGACTTCCTCGGCATTTCAACCAGCCGACGTTTACTATCTATAATGGTAAGACAGACCCTATGGAACACGTGAGCTATTTTAATCAAAGGATGGCTGTCTACTCCAGAGACGAGGCTCTAATGTACAAGGTCTTTCCCTCCAACCTCGGACCGGTTGCAATGAGGTGGTTTGATAGCCTGGAAGAAAACTCCGTCAACTCCTTTAAGAAGCTCACTCAAGCTTTTAGTTCTCATTTTCTCACATGCCGAAGGGTGGCCAGGCCCTTGTCTTCATTGTTATCCTTGAGCATGCAAGAGGGTAAGACCCTGAAGGCATATTCGGATAGGTACTGGGAGATGTTTAATGATATGGAGGGCAACCCTGATGCAATGGCCTTCAGCACGTTCAAGCTCGGTCTCCCTACTAACCACGGTCTAAGGACCTCCTTATCTGGCCAACCAGTTACTAACATGCGACAGCTCATGGACCGTATAGAAAAATTTTAAAAAGTTGAGGAAGATCAGCAGCAAGGGAAGGGAAAGGACAAGGCTATCCCCCAAGAAATGAGGGATTTCCGGTCAGATCGTTACAATAGCAGCAAACCACGTAGAGATTTCGCTAGACAATCAGGATCGACCAATCCTCAAGCGGTCAACACTGTATTCAAAGAACCGGTACAACAGGTTTTGGAGAAGATTAAAATCGAGCCATTCTTCAGGTGGCCAAATAAGATGGTAGGAAACCCTGAGAGGCGTAATCATAATCTCTATTGCCAGTATCATCAAGACCATGGGCATACCACAGAAGATTGCAGGAGCTTGTGGGATCATTTAGATCAACTGGTCGGCGAGGGTAAATTAAGACACCTTCTGCACCATTCTAATGGCCAGGGAGGGCAGATGAGTTCAGTGCCCCGAGGAAATGATTCTTCAAAACCACCATTGGGAACTATTATGTCGTCTTCACTGCACCGGGGAGAACAGAATCCTGGCCATCGAAGGTTATGTCAATAGTCCAATCATTGGTAAGGCATTTCGGCCATGGTCCGAAGAGATCTAAGTGGGATGCCCCATTGGTTATAGGATTCTCGGACGAGGACAAGGTGGGGACTATTCAGCCCCATGATGATGCTTTAGTAATCACCCTCAGAATTGGAGGATACGATGTGAAGAGGGTGATGGTGGAACAGGGCAATGCTGTGGAGATAATGTATCCCGACCTCTACAAGGGGCTAGGCCTAAAACCTCAGGATTTAACACTGTACAATTCACCCCTTGTAAGTTTCGAAGGAAGGCTGGTCACCCTGAGGGGCCAGATACGATTACCCGTGCAGACCGGTTCAGAGGTGGTAGAGGTGGACTTCATAGTCGTAGATGTGTATTCCCCTTATACGGCAATTGTAGCCAGGCCATGGCTTCCTCTACCCTGCACCAGAAAGTTAAGTATCTATCTGAGGAACGAGTTTGCGAGATCAGAGGAGATCAGTTCGCAGCCAGGCAATGCTTAGTGGCTATCATCCAGCATGAACCCGAAGCTGAGACTTCGTCTAAGGCCGAAAGGAGTTTATAAAAGCTAAAGTCTCGGGTCTTACCCGTTGGAGATCCAGGCGAGGGCGCTCGGTGCGAGGATCTAGTAAAGGTTGTTATCGGAGATAATCCTGAAAAGTTCTTTCAAGTCGGATCTCAGCTACCTCTTCAGAAGAAGGAAGAGCTGATAGAATTTCTTTAGAGGAATCTTGATGTGTTTGCCTGGAATGCCTATGAAGCCCCAGGAGTGGATCCCCAGTTCATTTGTCATCATCTTAAAGTCAACCCATTGAGTATCCCCAAGAAGCAACCTCCTCGGCGCCAGTCTAAGGAACATGCAGATGCAGTGAGAGAAGAGATAACAAAGCTCAAGCAAGCTGGAGCTATCAAAGAAGTTTTTTATCTGGAATGGCTAGCGAATACTGTAGTGGTGAAGAAGAAGAACGGGAAGTGGCGAGTCTGTGTAGACTTCACTAACCTAAACAAGGCTTGTCCTAAGGATCCATTCTCCATGCCGAAAATTGATCAACTTATGGATGCCACTGTTGGCCATCCTCGGATGAGTTTCTTGGATGCCTTCCAAGGCTACCATCAAATACCGCTAGCCCTGGAGGATCAGGAGAAAACTGCTTTTGTCACCCCTATTGGTAATTACCACTATAAGGTAATGTCATTTGGTCTAAAAAACGCGGGATCTACCTATCAAAGAATGATGACGAGGATGTTTGAACTACAGTTGGGTAAAAACATCGAAATTTACATAGATGACATGGTGGTGAAGAGCAAAATTGTTGCTGAACATGTGAAAGACCTTGAAAGTACCTTTGAAGTTTTAAGGAAGCACAAGCTACGCCTGAACGCTTCCAAGTGCTCATTCGGTGTGGGGTCAGGCTAGTTTTTGGGGTACATGGTGACTCACAGGGCAATTGAGGTTAACCCCGACCAGATAAAGGCCATCAACAATTTACAAGCTCCTCGGAATCCTAAGGAAGTCTAGAAACTGATTGGAATGACTGCTGCCCTGAACCGATTTATCTCTCGATCAGCAGATAGGTGTCAGCCTTTCTTCTCTTTGATTAGCAAGTGGAGGGGATTCGAGTGGACTGAAGAATGTGCTGTAGCATTTCAGCAAATTTAAGATTATCTAGCTTGGCCACCAATCATGTCCAGTCCTGAGCCAGATGAAGTCTTGTTCGCCTACATTACTGTGGCTCCCTATGCCGTAAGCTTGGTGTTGATACGAGCAAATTGTGGTGTGCAAAGACCAGTTTACTACGTAAGTAAGTCGCTGCATGAGGCTGAGATTCGTTATTTGCCGTTGGAGAAGGCTATCCTAGCAGTGGTGCTCGGTACACGAAAGTTGTCTCACCATTTTCAGGCCCATACGGTCATTGTCCTTACTCAACTCCCACTCAGGGCTATACTCCAAAGTGCTGACTATACCAGAAGAATTGCTAAATGAGGTACGATCTTGGGGGCTTTCAATATCAAGTATATGCCTCGTACATCGGTCAAGGGCCAAATACTTGCGAATTTGGTAGCCGAGTTCACGGAGCCCCACTTAGAAGAAGTAATGCTCACATCAGACATGGATGAAAAATCAGTTGGCATGATTTCTCACCAAGGCCAGTCCCATTGGGAAGTGTACATGGACGACGCATCTAATCAGAAAGGTTCTGGAGTGGGGCTGGTACTGATATCCCCCGAAAGAATCACCATTGAAAAGTCATTAAGGTTGGATTTCTCGGCGATAAACAACGAGGCGGAGTACGAAGCCCTACTGAGGGGGATGGCTATGGTCCGAAGAATGGGAGGAAAAGCAGTGGAGATGTTCTCGGACTCAAGGTTAGTCGTGGGTCAAGTGCAAGGTGAGTTTGAAGCGAATGATGAAAGAATGCAGGGGTACTTGAGCCAAGTTAACTGCATGCGGTCCGAGTTCAAATTTTTTAGTTTGCTGCACATCCCCGGAGTGGTAATGCACATGCTGATTCTTTGGCCACTCTCGCTACTTCTTCGGCGCAAAATTTGCCGAAAGTCATCATTGTCGAGGACTTACACGGGCCTAACGAGGCAAGAAGAGATGCAGTTCAAGTTCACCAAGTTAGGACCGGGCTCTGCTGGATGGACCCTATTATTAAATTATTGAAAGAATATATTTTGCCTGAAGAAATGGGGGAAGCTGACAAAATTCGAAGGAAAGCGAATAGATTTTGGCTATCCAAGGACCAGAAATTATATAAACGCTCATATTCAGGACCGTACCTATTATGCATTCATCCTGAAGCGGCTGAGTTGCTACTAGAGGAGTTGCATGAAGGAATCTGCAGGAGCCACACCGGTGGTAGGTCCTTGGCTCACCGAGCCATCACTCAAGGTTACTGGTGGCCGAACATGCAAAAAGAAACCCACGAATACGTTAAAAAGTGCGATCAATGTCAACGGTTTGCCCCAAACATTCATTAACCAGGGGGAACTCTTAATCCATTATCCAGCCCATGGCCTTTCGCCCAATGGGGCTTAGATATCGTGAGACCATTCCTTAAAGCTACAGGAAACAGGAAATACCTTCTAGTCGGCATGGACTATTTCACCAAGTGGGTCGAAGCTGAACCTCTGGCCAACATTAGAGACGTAGAAGTGCAAAGGTTTGTGTGGAAGAATATTGTCACTCGGTTTAAGGTTCCTCATACTCTCATCTCGGACAATGGCCTGCAGTTCGATAGCAAAGCATTCAGAAGTTATTGTAGTGAGCTAGGAATCATAAACAGATACTCCACCCCTGCTTATCCCCAGGGTAATGGGCAAGCAAAGGCTGTTAATAAGGTCATAGTAAATGGCTTAAAGAAGAGACTCGACGACGCGAAGGGCAAGTGGGTGGAAGAATTGCCACACGTACTTTGGGCCTACCGAACTACGCCTCGCAGATTTACAGGAGAGAACCCCTTCTCAATGACCTATGGAGCTGAAACTGTCATACCTTTGGAAATTGGGTTCCCAACACTGAAAACCAATTCGTTCAATCCGACCAGTAATAATGAGCAGCTAGAGAGGAGTTTGGACCTGATTGATGAAAAAAGAGAAAATGCATTAGTTGGACTAGCACATTACCAACAAAAGCTCAAACAGGGCTATGATGCCAACGTACGGCTAAGGCCTCTAGAACTCGGTGATTTAGTGCTGAGGAAAGTTGTCGGCACCGCAAAAAACCCAGCTTGGGGAAAATTAGGACCCAATTGGAAAGGACCATATCGTATTACTTCAAGGGCTGGCATTGGGGCGTATTTCTTAGAAGATCTGAATAGTCATGTAATACCACGCCCCTGGAATGTAAATAACCTCAAAATGTACTATTATTAATCGAATCTTTTCTTCAATCAATATACTGATTCTGTATGTGAGTAGTTCTCTAAGTGTTTAAACTTAAATTCAATCATGCATGTAGTCCTCAAACCAGATGATTTGGGTTAGTTAACACTCGTTCCAAGTTCTCTAAGTGTTTAAACTTAAATTCAATCATGCCTGTAGTCCTCGGACCAGATGATTTGGGTTAGTTAACACTCGTTCCAAGTTCTCTAAGTGTTTAAACTTAAATTCAATCATGCCTGTAGTCCTCGGACCAGATGATTTGGGTTAGTTAACACTCGTTCCAAGTTCTCTAAGTGTTTAAACTTAAATTCAATCATGTCTGTAGTCCTCGGACCAGATGATTTGGGTTAGTTAACACTCGCTCCAAGTTCTCTAAGTGTTTAAACTTAAATTCAATCATGCCTGTAGTCCTCGGACCAGATGATTTGGGTTAGTTAACACTCGCTCCAAGTTCTCTAAGTGTTTAAACTTCAATTCAATCATGCCTATTGTTCTCGGACCAGATGATTTGGGTCAGTTAGCACTCCTTCAAAGGTTCTCTAAATGTTTAAACTTACATTCGACCATAACTGTAGTCTTCGGACCGGATCATTTGAGCTAAAGAGCATCTTCATATAGTTATTGTTAATGTTTGAATTTACCGTGCCTGAAATTCTTGGATGCATTTAACTTTAATTTATAGTCTGACTCATCAATTAGAAGTATGCTCTGCACACATGCAAGAAAGTCTGTGAAACTTTCATTTCACTCATCGTTTTCATTACTTAGTAATAACTCTTGTATGTACCACTCTCTTTGGCATTGGTTTAAGTCACTGGCCTTATTATCATGATATCATGGTTAAGTTCACCTATACTATTATAATCATGTGGTTTAAGCTGCTTGCAATAATGTCGAGACTTATAATTTAAGTAACAAAGATATCGAATGTAAAAGAAAGGATTTCATTAATCAAAATAAAAAAGTTTACAAGCCTTTACCTAAATAAAAAATAAATTAAAAAAAAAAACTGAACTAGATCATATAAAAATACAAAATAAAAACTCCTAATTATTTTTGAATCTTCGTCTGATCAGCCGGGGGATCAATGGTCTGACTGGGTTGGGCAGCAGCAGCATTTGGGACTTGTTCTTTGTCCTTCTCTATGGTGCCCTCAGACTCCTTAGCTGCTTCAACTGGGGCAAGAGGAGCCTGGCTAGCTGGGGGCTGCTCCTGAGTTGCTGGGAGTTCACGAATTTCTGGATCATAGTATATACTCCCAGGTAGCCTCAAGGGGGAATCTGCAGGAACCCCAGCAGCATCCAATGCTTTTCCCCACGTTATATCACAGTAGTCTCGGCCAACCGAGGCAAACTGCTTAGTGAGGCTGAGTTGGGTCTCCTTCACCCCCAGCGTGTATGCTGCCTGTTTCACGGCCTCCACTGCTTCCTTGGCTAACTGGGCATTCTTCTCGGCCAGTAGGGCAGCTTCCTTGGCCTTTTTGAGCTCAGCCTTAAGCCCCTTCACCACCTCCCTCTCTGTAGCCAAGTTGATCTCAGCCATGTGTAGGTGTTTACGCTGCTCTTCGGCCTGTCTTTCAGCAGTTTTCAGGTCAACATCGAGGCTATTCCTCTGATTGGTCATATCCTTGAATTGCTCGGACAGGTGAACATATTCCTCCTTTAGGTTACCCAAAGACCTTTCGGCCTCAGACCTAGAGTAGGCCTCCACTTGGGCTTCAATGTATGTCTTTTTGTTCCACTCTTCAGCCACAAAGACTTGTTGGGTAATCTGCGCAACAAAAATGATAAAGTTAACATAAAGTAAAGCAACATCCTCAAATGAAGAAATGGGTTAACTCACTTACCATAGCTAAATCCCTCTTTAGGGACGAGAAGAGTTCCTGCTGGCTGAAGCGCCGGTAAGACTCCATGTCCCGAGGGAGGAGCAGTGGCTGTTTCAAAACCTCGGCGACAAGGCCTGCCCTCCCTTCATCATAATTCCTTAGGGAAGTTTCCCAAGGAATAGGAGCGCCATCTAATTCTAACCGAGGGGACCAAGTGCGAGGTCCTCTGCGCACATTAGCAATAAGGACCTCCTCTCTGCTCTCAGTGGATGAGGCCCTCTTGCTCCGGTGGTCTTTCACCACCTTCTGCTACTTGGTCCCTTTTTGCGGAACCACCTCCCCTTCCTCTGGGGCCACAAAGAGCCTTTTCTTCCTTAGATCTGGCAGGGGCTTCAGGTCGAGATCAGGGGCATGGTGGGGTGGTGGTGGAAGGTTCACTGCCGGTTGGGATGTACTAGTCCCCTTGGACTCGGGCTTCTTACCCCTATTCTTCATCAGGTTCCTTAGATCAGCCATATCCTCTTCTTCCGAAGAGTCTTCGGGAAGAGCAGTTATTAGTACAGCAGGGTGGACAACAGATTGCCTATCAGCCTCCTCCTCAGCATCAGGAACTGTTATCACTTGAACCTCTTTCGAAGCTTCTCCTTCGAATTTGAACTTGTCTATCTGTTCCTCAAGTGAGGAGGTTGAAGTGGCAACTCCTTCGCCTGCTGCTTCCGGCCCGAGAGGAACCTGTTGAATTGGCTGGAGGAGCAAGGGTACACCCTGCGGATTGGGATGTGGCACGAGTTTAAGGTCGAACGAAGCCAAAAAATCCTTTTGGGCAACGTCTATACGGTTGATGCGGTAGTCCTCCTGCCTTATTGCATTGCCGACCGGCTAAAAATCCTTCAGTTTCACTGGGTACCCAAGGATAAGTGGAACCGATCGGAGTTGCCCGTCTTCCCTTACGAAAATCTCTAAGCGTAGTAGGTAATTAAGGGCGGCAACGTTTGTAAGGCTGAGTCAAGGAGAAATGTGGTATTTATCTGTTAGTATTATAGCAAAACTTAATCAGAAGCTCGAAAGGAATAAAAATATATATATATATATATATATCTTAATAAATAACAATAATAAAATTCAAAATTACTGGAAAGTGGAGATCCTAAATCTACGGTCAGCAAGCCTAAATCTATGATATTCTACCTAGTTCTCTTGGCCTGGTCGGGCAATGAGGGCCATCATGCCACGCGCCTAAGACGATCACATAGTCGTCTTTCATCCCTTTATTAGATTTAGGAAGGCAAGAGACGAGCCTAACCACGTCGGACCGGGATTTGAGATAATATCCCGCCCCTTTTTGGCTGTGGCACTCATACATGTGTTCCACATCGAGCCAAGTGAGGCCCAACCCTAGATGGCGGTTCAGACCCTCAACTGCTCCTAAGATCCTAAACATGTTGGGCGCACACTGGTCAGGGCTAAGCCTATGGTTTCTAAGATAATTACTAGTAATGGGACCCATAGGGATGGTCATCCCCCCTTCTAGAAAGGCAATGATGGGGATAACAACTTCACCCGTCTTTCGATCTGTTAGTATTCTTTTCGGAGAGCAATACCTCAGACCCACATCTTGACGTATGCGGTATGTCACCTTAAACTCCTCTATTTGGGCGGGGCTATCTACTAGATACTGGAATCTACACATTCCAGTTAGACAAAAAGATGGAATCACTAAGTGAAGTGACTAGAGGATGATTATTCGAAAGCCGAGGAGGTTGGCCGAAGAGGGAAACGAGAGGTTCAGAAGTCGAAAATTACGCAAACCAGATCGAAATGTGATCCTTATGATTCTTGAACTCGCAGAAATATTCTTACGGATTCTGGAAAGGAGCTAGGACCGGTGATTGGAAGAACTTGAAGGATTCGAATGCCTGAGTTTGCTGAGTGCTCTGAGAGTTTGCAAAGTAAAGAGGAAATAACTGCCTCTGAAGCTTTATATAGGGGGACAGGTGAAAGGGCAGGAGTCATCCCGCCAACCTTTGAAGAATAACCACGTCTGTTGGATCAATATCCCACCGTTGGATATAATAGACAAAACGGCGCCTGGAGTAATTAATAGCGCCTTGGGAATATTGAAACGATGATAGCAATAATGAAGCGCTTGCATCTATGCTCACGCACGTGTGTTTCTTGATATTTGTGTGTCTTTTCAAGCTTTTATTTGGTGATAAATCAAAATCCTATTTTTCCTCCTCGGATGCGAGGGAAAAAATAAAATTTTGAGGGGCTATTGTGGGGGGTGAAAGTCCAGCCTAATGTATTGGGTCTAGGGCCCTATTCGAAGACTACTAGATGTCCGAAGAGAAAAGAATATCTGGGAAAGGGTCCATGTGGAAGAGTCATACCTGTAAATGAATGAGGGATGCATTCCGAAGAGTTCGTAAGTTGTCCGAAGAGGTCTTCCTCCTCGGATACGAATATTCTTGATCAATCAAATGTGTGGAGGGTCAAAATGATCTTCCTAATGGTTCCAATAACGAAGATAAATTCTGAGCGTGTCTGGAGATGATAAGAACGAAGAAATATCTAAAGGAAAAAATTGCTACAACCGTGTTTAATGCATTACATCTACTTTTCTGGCCGCATTTATGTGGAGAAGACCCCTGAACAGTGTAATCTCAGCTACCACCACTCACAGAAAACAAAAAAGAAGACTTGACATGACATATACTCGAGTGGATGCTTAGATGAAGACCAAGTGAACGATGAAGATGAGGGGTGAGGATGCTATATAAAGGGAAGAAACCTCTGATGAAAGGGGAGGAGAAAAAGCAGAGAAATACGATTTTACTGTAACTCTAAGCATTGTAATCATCTTTATTCAATATAAATCTCTTCGGACGTTCATTAGGTCAATTGTTCAAGCATGCTTGCATGTTAATTCATATTTAACTGTATTCGTTAGTCACTGTGTGATTCACAACTAGCCTAGCTCTTTCACCCACTCTTTACAAATTTATTGTTCTTGGTTCAGTGGGCTCATAATCCATATCTCTTGGGCTTGAGCTACAAATCCTGAACCTACATCATTTATTATAGACTCTTTGGTATTTGTACTTAATAACTCACTTGAATGAATATTTATGATGCAGTCTCATATTTGATTCCAAAATTAAGAAATAAAATTTTTTAAGAATAAATCATTTAGGACACGTGGCGCAAAATTGAAACTTTAATTAGGAATTCTAATTTAAGTTTCTCTCAATTTCACTTGTACCACACCCTGTACCCGAGCCCATTTGGGCCCGGGACTCTGATATGGAGATACGGCCCATAAACTTGATTCCTCTCTACTCAGAAGCCCATCCCGAGCCCACGTAAGCCATACAAAAAAGATTGCTATTAGTGATGGCCAGAGTTCGTCGCAACAACACAAAAAGCCGTCGTAGATTAATACCTTTTTTTGACGAATAAAAGCCGTTGTAATTACTTGGTTTGTTGTCGACAATGTAACTTCATATGAGGAAGTCAAACGACCAAATACTTTCTACGACGAACTAAGGCCGTTGTTAATACCTTTTTTTGACAAATAAAAGCCGTCGTAATTACTTGGTTTGTCGTCGACAATGTAACTTCATACGAGGAAGTCAAACGACCAAATACTTTCTACGACGAACTAAGGCCGTTGTTAATGCCCTTGTTTTGATGAATAAAAGCTGTCATAAGTACTTGGTTTGTCGTCGAAAATAACTTTTGTGATGAACTATAGTTGTCGTAAATGTAGTTTTTCAACGACTAAAAGCCATTGTAAAATAATTGGTTTTTCGTCAACAATACATTATCAATGTGACCATTTACCTTTTTCAATGAACTTTGACCATTATTGAAACCTATTCACCACGTCAGTAACACATTATTTGCAACAAAATAACTCTGTCAATAATAAAAGAGAGATCATTTCTAATATTTTAATTGCGAGGAAACATAAATCTCCCAAAAGTTTTTCAATTCAAATAACAAGCACAAATCCATAATTGTCCAAATCTAGAAAGTGCACAATGCAATAAAAAAATATTAAAATGTTTATAAAATAGAATAAAAAATATTAATTAAAACGTATACATGAAAGCTATAATATCCTTCACCAAACTTGAAAACATAAATATTGGAAGACCAATCATCATCTGAGTCAGCATTCTCCTTCTGAGAGCCATTTGAGTCATCTTCCTCCTCAGAGTCATCTTCTGTGTTTTCATCCACATTTTGATTTCCTTCTCCAGCATTGATCTATAATATTTTGATTAAACTGAATAAGTATACAAAAAAATTATTACTATGCAAATTATATTTACAATACATAATAAAGATATTGAAACGTATTAATTTAACAACATCAACAACAATCCCCACAATGAATAACAATGGTATTATCAACATCAAAGAATACATATAGTGAATCAATTGAAAAATCAGAAGAACTTTTAATGTATATATGTCCAAACCCAAATTACAATATAAAAGAACTTTTAATGTATATATGTCCAAAAAAAAAAACCAAGCACTCACTGTACATACTTGAGCACCAAACATACAAAGAAAAGATGAACTAAATACAAAGTTAGCCCACAAGCCAGTATGCTAGTGCACCTAAACTTATCATCTATAGAAAAGATTCTAGCTTCATTGCTAGTTAACTGTACTAGTGCTACAGATCATTATTACCATATAAAAAGCATATGGAACTTAAAGCTACAGAGAGTATGAATGCTTACTTTTATATGAAGAGTGCCATATTCTGTTTCCAGGCCAACAATGCCCCACAAGAAAAGTCAATATATATAAAACTAAGAGACACCACTAGGCCAAGACTTGTATTTTACTATACATTAAAAAAAAAAAAAAATTCATGCTATACATTCTTCAAACTTAGTAAAAAACAAAAAGCAACTCTTTATGTTTTTAAAATTTTTAATAATATTAAAATAAACAGGAGGCAAGTTGGTGAAAGTATCTCGAGGAAACCATATGGCCAATCCACAAACAACCAATATTTGTGTGTGGCCAATTCATGAACTTTCCAATAAATAAATAAATACATAACAAACAATAGACTTTATGTTTATAAGAGAACCCAACTTTAAATTATTTAAAATAATTTTAAATAATTTTAAAATTATTTAAAATTTTAAACATAAAAAATAGGCAAAAAGAGAATATATATAGATGAAGGATATGTAATAAACAGGAGGCCTTTCCCATAAAAAGAAGCACCTATGCATTTATAAGGGGTGAGAAAGAAAAATACACAAATGATATATATCCATCAACTATAAAGCTATTAGACAGCACTAGATTAATAGCTATAGTATCCATCTTTTGTATACTACTGTTATGGAGTGTTACAGCCATGTTAGATTCACAGGCTTCTAGATCAATTTTGAGTTTCTCCAGGAGCAAAATAGGTTGTGTTGTGTGAATGCATACATCCATATATAACAGGCTTATGAAAATTATATCGCCATTATGGAATATATCAGGCTCCACACACAGTATTACCAAACATGAAACCAAATGGAACTATGGTAATATAGAATGCGATTGGTTTCCAGCAGTAGCTTAACTAATAACAATAATAAAACAAAGTTGTAGTCATTATGAAATATGTCATACTGACCATTGTAGTAAGATTTTAACTTAACATAAACAAAATATCTATTCATCAACCGAAGTGAAGAAACAAATATAACAATTTAAAATATATACATCAGAGTAGAAATAAAGAGAATAAGCAAAATGAATCACCTATTCACTTGGAAGTTAATAGCTACAGAATAAAATAAAATAAAAATCAATTTAAGCGCATATATTAGCAAGAGTTCTATCACAAAATAAAATACCAATTGTATATTCGCTCCTCCGAAGTGAAATCAAATGACTTAGCCATCTCTGGAGAAGTAAACACACCATTCTCTGTTGCAGCAACTGGAATGTAAAAAACAAGTGATGAATAAGGCTCTATGTTCAATACAAAACTTACAAAAACCAAGTCTTAGCAACAGTGTAAGACTTCAAATTTCACTTTCCTCTCACTTGTGTGCAATTTTCTTAGCAACCAAGCAATATTTGAACAAATTTCCTGATAGAATTCAACACCATTTGTTTGCCAAGAAATTGTAACAAAAAGAAGAAGAAGACTGAACTAACTAACATAAATTTCAAATTTCATTGTTTGACCACTCAACTAACTAAAATACCAAACTACCTTGTCTTGAGAATTCAAATCGCTTATAAAGATAGCATCTCCAACATTGAAGACCAAATAAGAACCTTTACCTTCGAAGTTTGAATTACCCATTGAATTACTAGAACTCGAAGACCCCAATGACCCAATCCTATTATTACTACTATTAATCTTAATTGAAGACCCCAATGACCCATGGACTTTTTAGAAAATCCCAGAATGTGAGAATCAACCAAACACCTTCTAGAAATACACGTTAATAAATTTGAAACAAAATAGTCCTAAAAACCTTAATTTTGAAAATTGGGTATCAAATTATATCCAAATATATCAACATTAACCAAAGATTATCATGGAAAACTATTAATCAAAATAAATCAAAACCCATATTCAAACGGTAATTCTAACAAACAAGTATTGATCATTAATTAAAACCCTAGAAATCATTATCAACAAGAAAGAAAAAAAAAACCTTAAACTCGCAGAACATCCATTTTCACGAAATGGGTATTCAAGAAAACTCCCAAAAGAGAAGAATTGGTTCGAAGAAATAAGAAATAGAAATTTCAGAAATGTTAGGAAGAACGAACCTGAGTGACGGTTTTGCCATGAGCATAATGAAGGAGACCTGAAGGGTGAGTCTTCTCGTAGTGTAGCTTATAACGTCCTTCTGGGGTTTTGAAATAAGTCTTGAGCCCCGGTGACTACACCGCCGTGTTGGCCGATGAGGATGGAGAGAAAGAGAGAAGAAGAATGACGGCTTAGAGAGAGGGAAGCAAATTTTGGGGGTAAAAAACCTAAGTAAAAGGTCAGATTTTGGTTTTTTGCGGCCGCGAAGGGGGGGGGGGGGGAGGGGGGAGCTAACTGAAACACGTTAGGAGGGAAACAAATTTTTGGGAAATTTTGGGTGGGAAAAATAAAAGAAAACATATTTATTTTGAGGAAAAAGAAAAAGACAATTTTAATTAATTACCATTTTTTACTGGCAATTACCATTTTGTCATGCATTTTGTAATTGTACATGAATCAAACACATCTATATATTTAAGTGAGTTAATGAGTTCAAAATATTAAGAATATAATATTAATGAGCTATGAAATAAAATTTATAAAAAAAAAAAAAAAAATCACATATACTCAATAAAAATCACCACACAACTTTCTTAAAAAAAAAAAAAAATACCACACAACAAAAATTATCACACGTTTTATCTTATTAAAAAATTTTAAAAAAATGATCATAGCTATTATTAAATTTATGTATAAATTTTAATATGTGACTAACTACGTTTACTTTAAAAAAAATATGACTAATTGGATAGTCAGATTGAGAGAACATAACCATACAAGTACACAGCACATGTCTATCATGTACCATACTTAGATTTGAAATCTAAACGTTAGATTTGAAGAGTGTAATGAAAGGTTAATTTTGGTAAATTATGGTCACAATCAAACGGTTGGATTTAGAGAAAGACGCAGTCAAAATTTAGTCAAAGTTGGTCAAACTCAGTCAAACTTAATAGATGGTCCCGAGACCACTCGACTTGGTGAAATTCATATTCAAATCTTGATCAATAGTATTGAAGAGTATGGTGACATACTGGTGTTGGTGAAATTTGAGACCAATTCGATAGTCAAATTGAGTAAACATAACCATAGAAATACACAGCACATGTCCATCATGCACCATACTTAGATTTGAAATCTAACCATTAGATTTGAAAAGTATAATGAAAGGTTAATTCTAGTAAATTATGGTCACAATCAAATGATTGAATTTATTAAAATGCGTGGTCAAGGTTTAGTCAAAGTTGGTCAAACCCGATCAAACTTAATAAATGGTCCGGTACCATTGGATTTGGTGAAATTCATATTCAAATATTGATCATTAGGATTAAAGAATATGGTGACATATTGATGTTGGTGAAATTTGAGACCAATTAGATGGTCAGATTGAGAGAATATATATAGCCATATAGGCACACAACACATGTCCATCACATGTCATACTTGGATTTGGAATCTAACCGTTGGATTTGAAGAGTGTAATGAAAGGTTCATTTTGGTAAATTATGGTTTGAGTCTAGAGCATTATGGACATGTGTTGTTGTACTAGCACACCAAGAAATTTTCATTGGTCATGTTCTCCTAATCCAACCGTTTGATTGAGCTCAAAATTTATCAAAACCAATATTTTATCCTACTTTTTTAATCCAATGGTCAAATTTTAAATTTGACTATTGCACAAGATGGATGCGTGTCGTATCCACCTATAATGAAACTTCAATTACTAAAAATATCTAATACTATACTAATTAAGAGAGTTATACACTATATAAGTATTACTAATAATCGAGAAAATGATCTACAAAATACAACCAAAAACCTAAAAAATGACCTCGAATGGATTTGCATATGACTTTTGACTTTGCCATTTTAAAACTTGAAACTAATAAAAACATGAAAACCAAGAAAACCTTAAAACTCTGATCAATACCCAAAACCCACTTAAAACCTCATTGAACAACCTAATTTGATTGAATCCAGTGGTCTTAGAACCAACTTTGAATTTTGACCAAAGATTGACCAAGTGTAATAGAATTTGATGAAGTTTCGCAAGATTTGACTACTCTGTTCTCATAATCTAATTGTCTGATTATCACTATAATTTACAAATACAAATATTTCACCACATTCTACCAATCCAACGGTCAGATTTTTGATCTCCATCTAGTTTCATGATGGACACATGTTGTTGTATGCACCCACTGGGAAACTTTGATTAACCCGTTGACACAATTCGACCATTCAAAATGGCTGAAATACGCCATCAAATATAGGAAATTACCAAAATACCCATAAACATCTAAAGTGATGAAAGTACCCCTAAAAGCTTCAAAATGATCAAAATACGTTTTAATTCTGAAATGACCAAAATTGCCATCATGTACTTGGAGGGTCTTTTTAGATTTTTTTTTCCTATTTTCAAAATTAAGATAAAATTCTAGAGTTTTAAGACAAAATTGAGGAAAATTTACCATTCAAAGTAAATAATCATTTTTTTTACAGCCATATGTATGTTGGAAATCACTTTTATTGTGACAAATTTATCTTACTGTCATTAATACCTTTTTTTCTTATGAAAATTTTAACTATTAACGATGACCATAACGTCCGTTGTAAATAACAATGCAATATATAGTGATGGAAAAAACCATCAAACACATGAAAAATAAGGGCATGATTTTCCCCTTTTAAAAAATTTACCAATGTCGATGGCGTAGGTCCATCGCAAATATTATTTATTGGGAGGGATTCAATTCCATTACTTATACATTCTTTCTTTTAAAGCAAATTAACTATTTACGATGGTCAGCATATTCGTCATAAATACAAACTCAATTCGACAAATAAAAAAATTAATTGCGATGGATAAATGTCGTCACAAATGTGAAAAGCAAGGAGGGAACTTTCCCTCCAAAATATTTTACCATTTTTAATGGCTTCATGTCTGTTGTTAATACCCTTTTTTTTTTTTTTTTTACGATGGAATAATGTTTGTCGTAAATAATAACACCATAAAAAATATATTTTTTGTATTTTCGATGCACAAAGGTTGTCACAAGTATTAATAGTGTCGACGGTGTTTCTTCTGTCGTCGTAAATAATACCCTCTTTTATATTTACGATGGAAGATTGTTTGTCGCAAATACTAACACCATAAAAAATATATGTTTTGTATTTTCGACGTACCAAAGCCGTCACAAGTGTTAATAGTTCCGACGGTTTTTCTTTAGTCGTCGTAAATAACTTTACTAGCGACAAACATTTTTACGCCGTCGTAAAAAGTAAGGCGGGAACACTTCCCTCCAAAAGAAATCACATTTTCGACAAAAATAATAGGCATTTTTGACAGACTTATTTTGCCGTCACAAATATGTTAATATTTGACGAGTAATTGTCAACAGAAGAGATTTGCCGTCGAAAAATCTAGTTTTTACGACGGCTTTTTGTAGTTGTCAAAAAAGTTTCGTTGCAAATAGCAATCTTTTTTGTAGAGAGCTGTGGGCCCAAGTTTTACTATCTCGTCCTTCCTCGGCAATGCTTTCCCGAGCGGCGAAGAGAGCGAACATTCAAACACATCGTCCCTTTTTGTTCGGCAGTGCCTTAGGGAACGTCGCTGCCGAGAACATCCGTAGAAGTGGAAACCAAGTTCCAAGGCCACTCATACCACACTCCACTCTCACTTGACCACCTATGATCAATGATATTGGACTGCCCATTGCACTAACCATGAAAATAATCATAGCCTCTCCAATAAATTTGAGCTATAAATACGAGGAACTGAGGAACAGAAAGGGGTTATTGAAACGTTCTAAAAAGAACAGAGACAGGAGCAGAGGTAAAAGGGAGAGAAAGCTTCATCGAGTTTCTGGGCCTGGAACCACACCCATAGTAGGAAATCCAAAACCCACGTTACAAATAGATTATGAGCCCAAGAGTGAACTGGCCCATTGAGTCCATTTTGGGTGCGCACAACTGGCGTCGTCTGTAGGGAATCTCCTACAAGGCAGTGGTTTAGCCGGGACTCACGCATAGGAAAATGTCTGGGAGACGTTCTAGGAGTGATGCGAAAGTGGTTCGACGGGATCCTCTCGAGGATCCTCCTGGCGAGAACAGAGGCAAAAAAAGCGCGAAGACAGGGAACGTGAATGGGAGGAAGAACGGTCTGGCCTTGGAGAGGGGTCGTACCAAACACAATGAATGGCCTTCAGTGCTTTGGGGCACAGGCAGTTCGACCAAAGGGACGTAGAGCTTGAACGGTCGCGCGGTCTGGTAAGGGATCTAGAGTTGGAAGCAGAAAATGGGCACCGAAGAAGGGATCGAGATAACCGAGAAAGAAGGTCTAATGCCGGAGGAGATTGCCGCGAAGAAGGGTCCAATCAGTCTCAATCCCACCAGCGCCGAGAACGCTCACATTCACGGGACTGATGTTGACACCGAGATCTGTCGTATTCGAGGGAATCTCGCCATTTGCGGGACCGTTAGCGTTCGCAAGAGTATGCAGACCGGGGTTCAGATTCCCCCGAAGATCGGCGGCCCCACAATGCTGCCAGGGATGCGATGAGCCGTGTCCTACGCGGAGCCGCTCAGTCACCATTCTCGGGTGAAATTGAAAGAGCCCAGATGCCCAGCCAGTTCGCCCGCCCACCATTCAACATCTACGATGGGAAAACAGACCCGGTTGAGCACGTCAGCCATTATATCCACATGATGTCTTTTCATTCTCACAATGATGCGCTGATGTGCAAGGTATTTCCCTCAAGCCTCGGCCCGACCGTTCTAAGATGGTTTAATGGGCTGCGCAAGGGTTCGATCCACATTTTTGCAGAGTTGATCCAGGAGTTTAGTGTTCAGTTTGTAACCTGTAGCCAAGTGCCACAACCGGTTGGTGCTCTACTGTCCATAAAAATGAAGGTCGGGGAGACCTTTCGAAGCTATGCCAGTCGATATTGGGAACTTTACAACAAGATAGAAGGTGGCAATGAGAAGATCGCAGCAAGCACCTTTAGAATAGGGTTACCTGAGGATTCCGAACTATGGGAGTCGCTGACAAAGAAGCCTCACGAGGATATGAGGCAGCTCATGAGGAACATAGAGGAGTATAAGCGCCTGAAGGACGATCGGTTGTAGAGTACGGGTAAAGCAAAATTCATAAATCGTCCTTGGCAGGGCGGTTTTCAGCTAAGATATAGGAAGGATTTGAAGGTGCAAGAGCCAGAGTGGCAGCCATGGGAGGTGAACGTGGCCTTTAAGGAGCCCATACACAGAATTATAGACAGAATTAAAAATGAGCCGTATTTCAGGTGGCCAAACAAGATGGGGGGAGACCCCCCCGAAGAAATCAGAATCTTTATTGCACCTATCACAAAGATAAAAGGCACACCACTGAGCAGTGCTTGGTATTGAAAGACCATCTATAGCAGTTGGTGAAAGCAGGACATTTGGCGAAGTTCGTTGTGAATCTTGGCGACCGGGGTAGAGGGCGAGGTACTCAGCAGAGGGGAAACCCTCTCCTGCCACCTCTAAGAGTGATTGAAGTGATCCATGCCACCCCAAGGGGCACGGCCGTGGCCGAAAAAAAGGTGCTATCCATTGTGCATATGGAAGATTTCCCGGACAAGAAGACCCCGGAAAAGAAAGCAAAGTTTGTCCAGGGGGCTCTGGTTTTCGATGACGACGACTTGTAAGGAATGAGTCAAGCCCATGACGACGCATTGGTTGTCACAGCCAGGGTAGGCAGTTTCATGGTGAAAAGGGTGATGATAGACCAGGGGAGCGGGGCTGACATAATGTATTCGGACCTGTTCAAAGGGCTCGGGCTTGAGAAGCAAGACCTGTCAAAGTACGACACGCTGTTAGTCGGATTTGATGGAAGGGTGGTGATCCCCGAGGGGCAAATTTCCCTACCCATGAATATGGAGGGTAAAGAGGTGGCGGTGACGTTCATAGTGGTTAACACGTTTTCGCCATAGCGATTCTCGGTAGGCCTTGGATTCATGCAATTGGGGCTGTTCCCTTGACCTTGCACGTGAACTTTAAATTCCCCACCGACAATGGCATCGCTGTAATGAGGGGGAGCCAGTAAGTAGCCAGACAATGCCTAGTAGCCGCGGTTGTTCAGAGGAATAAGCAGGGTTTGTAGAAAGAAGCAGTCAAAGAAGCCTCTTCATAGCAATTACAGGGCCCCTGAACGGGAACAGAGGCTAACTGCGTCGAGGAGTTAATTAGGGTAAGGATTCTCCTAGACTCTGACCATTATTTCCAAGTAGGAGCAAGCATGGAGGATAATGACAGGATAGAAGCATTGTTATTTTTTATACAAAATGTAGACGTGTTCGCATGGAGCCCGTATGAGGTGCCCAGAGTTGATCCCGAGTTCATTGTGCACAAGCTTAACGTGGATCTGTTGTCTCCACCGAAGAAACAAAAGTCGAGAAGGTCAGCTAGGGAGCACGTGGAGGCGATAAGAAAGGAGGTTGGGAAGTTAAAGGAGGCCGGGGCGATAAGGGAAATTTGCTTCCCTGAATGGTTGGCGAATACCGTGGTTATCAAAAAGAAAAGTGAAAAATGGAGAGTTTGTGTAGATTTCACAGATCTGAATGAAGCATGCCCGAAGGATCCATTCCCTATGCCGAAAATAGATCTATTGGTAGACGCAACCTACAGGCACCCGAGGATGAGTTTTTTGGACGCCTTTCAGGGTTATCATCAAATCGCTTTGGCTGCCAAGGACTAGAAAAAGACGGCGTTCATCTCTCCGGATGCAAATTATCATTACACCGTGATACTCTTCGGATTGAAGAATGCCGGGCCATATATCAACGAATGATTACCAGAATGTTTCGGGATAAGATCGGGCGAACGGTTGAGGTGTACATTGACGACATGGTGGTGAAAAGCAAGCTGGCAGCGCAGCATTTAGAGGATCTGCGGGGGGTGTTTGAGATCCTTCGATAGCACAAGCTGTGCCTAAATGCAAACAAGTGTGCCTTCAGAGTGGGGGCCAGTAAGTTTCTTGGTTATTTAATCTCCTGCCGAGGGATTGAGGTTGACCCCGATCATATCAATGCGGTGCAGCGTCTTAAGGCGCTAAGCAATCCAAAGGAGGTGCAAATCTTGACCGGAATGTTGGCTGCTTTTAATCGGTTCATTTCTAAGTTCGTCAACCGCTACCGTCCATTCTACCAGCTGCTGAAGAAATGGAGGGGGTTCCAATGGAATGAGGAATGTGAGAAGGTCTTCCAGGACTTGAAGCAGTACTTGACGCAAGCTCCAATGTTGGCAGCCCCAGAGCCCGGGGAGGATTTGTTCATGTATCTCTCAGTCTCCGTCCATGTTGTAAGTGTTGTGCTTTTAAGGGACTAGGGGGTACAGCAACTCGTGTATTACATTAGCAAGACCATGGTCGACGCTGAGACAAGGTACTTGCCCCTAGAAAATCTGGTACTTGCGTTGGTGCATGCAACGAAGAAGTTGCCCCAATATTTTCAGGCCCATACTATCTACGTTTTGACTGAGCATCCCTTACAGTCGTTGTTAAGAAAGTCAGATTTGACCAGCCGGATAGCTAAATGGGGGACCCGGCTAGGATCCTTTGATATAAGATACAAGCCAAAGAGCTCGATGAAGGGCCAAGTCTTAGCTGACTTTGTTGCGGAATTTTCACCAAAGAGCGAGGGGGAAATGGTCTGCCACGTAGAGCACCGCCCATGAAAGGTATTTATGGACGGTGCATCCAACGCCGTGGGAGCTAGAGCCGGGATTGTCATCATTACCTTAGAAGGGGTACGATTGGGACACTCTTTTAGACTGGGGTTTAGGGCCTCTAACAACGAAGCCGAGTACGAGGCCTTGCTTGTCGGATTGAGAACCATCTTAGGTTGGTTGTGAACCAAATACAGGGCAGTTTCGGGGCCCGTGATCCCCGAATGCAAGCCTATTTACAAGTGGTGAAGCAAGTTATAAACAAGTTTTGTACGGCGAGGGTGGCTCAGGTTTCCCGAGCTCAGAATCGGCACGTTGATTCACTAGCTACATTGGCATCATCGGTGATCGAGGAGGTTCCTCGACTGATTAAGGTTGAGCTTATCGAAGAACCAAGCATTAATGCAACAACTAGTGTCGGAAACACCGGGGTTGAGACGACCATGATTTCGAAAGCCACTGCATGTTGGATGGACCCGCTCATTATGTTCTTAGCTGAAGATAGGGTTCCTGAGGACGAAAAGGAGGCAAACAAGGTCTGCCGAATGGCTGCCCGGTATTGGTTGTCCGCGGATCACAAGTTATACCGAAGGTCTTTTGGGGGGCCATACCTTCTGTGTTTGCATCCCGAGAAGGTGGGCGAGCTTTTGGCCGAGCTTCATAGCGAAGTCTGTGGCAACCATGTGGGAGGATGTTTGTTGGCACACCGAGCGATGACTCAGGGATTTTGGTGGCCTCAAATGCAAAAAGACGCCGCCAAGTATGTGTGTAAATGCGAACAGTGCCAAAAGCATGCCCCGTTGATCCACCAACCTGTAGGCCTTTTGAATCCAGTGAGTAACCCTTGACCCTTTGCATAATGAAGGCTGGATATTCTCGACCCATTCCCTCGCACAATGGGCAATAGGAGGTTCGTGTTAGTGGCTATTGATTACTTCACCAAGTGGGCAGAAGCAGAGGCTCTAGCTAATATACGGGACGTGGACGTCAAGAGGTTCATATGGAAGAATATTGTCACGAGGTTTGGGGTGCTGGAGTGACTAATATCTGACAACGGACTGCAGTTTGACAGCAAAGTCTTTCATGAGTTCTGCATTAATCTCAGCATCAGAAATAGGTATGCCACCCCAACGTATCCACAGAGCAACGGCTAGGTAGAAGCAACCAATAAAGTGATTGTAAATAGATTAAAGAAAATGCTAGATGGTGCAAAAGGGAGATGGACGGGGGAGCTACCGAATGTTCTGTGGGCATATCGGACGACACCGAAAAGGTCTACAGGGGAAACCCTATTCTCTCTCACATAAGGTACAGAAGCAGTAATACCAACCGAGATCAATCTATGCAGTGCCCGGGCAACCGGATTTAACCCAGCGCAGAATGACAACTTGCGGGTACAACAGCTAGATTTACTAAAAGAATACTAAGAGTCTGCGACAATACAGCTAGCCAAGTACCAACAAAAGCTTGCCCAGCGCTACAACAAGGACGTGAAGACCAGGGGATTCAGCGCTGGGGATCTAGTTCTGCGAAGGGCGATAGGAAACATGCAGGACACCAACGCCGAAAAATTGGCCCAGACCTGGGAGGGCCCTTGTAGGGTAACCGCAGTTGTAGGAACGGGGGCGTATTACTTGGAAGATATGGACGAGAGACCACTCCCCCGACTGTGTAATGTTCATAACTTGAAGAGGTTTTATCATTGATTGAATGCATGCTGAGATGCCGATTCAATGTGATTGAACGTGTACGTTTCACCGATCAATACAACGGTAACTATTTGTGCAAACCTGTTTAACCCTATTTTCATTACCAACGACGTATACACGGGAAAAAGTAAAAGACGAAGGGCCTAAAGTCTCCTAAGGACAGAAACCTGTCCCTGGTCCGATCTTCATCGCCGGGCAGGTAGAAACCTTAGCCTAAAGCCTCCTAAGGACAAAAATATGTCCCTGGTCCGATCTTCATCGCCGGGCAGGTAGAAACCTTAGCCTAAAGTTTCCTAAGGACAGAAACCTATCCCTGGTCCGATCTTCATTGCCGGGCAGGTAGAAACCTTAGCTTAAAGTTTCCTAAGGACAGAAACCTATCCCCGGTTCGATCTTCATCGCTGGGCATGTAGAAACCTTAGCCTAAAGTCTCCTAAGGACAGAAACGTGTCCCCGGTCCGATCTTCATCGCTGGGCAGGTAGAAACCTTAGTCTAAAGTTTCCTAAGGACAGAAACCTGTGCCCGGTCCGATTTTCATCGCCGGGTAGGTAGAAACCTTAGCCTAAAGCCTCCTAAGGATAGAAACCTTAGCCTAAAAATGACTAACAGAAGCTGATTTCTCAGTCCTATCCTATCACCGAGCAGATGAGGGACTCATAAAAACCAACCGGCCATAAAGAAAGCATACCACGGCGAAACATTCATTAGCATAGCTTAAAACAGCGTATAAAATTCAAACTGATGTTTAGTTTCCAAAACTCGGTAACTGGAAAAATAGAAAATTAAGCTCAAAAGAAATAAATTGTTCCGTCACCATAACTCGGTGACGTAGGTAAACCAGCGGAAATGTTATTCAAGAGAAAGAAAAGCAAAGTACAAGAAATCCGGTTCGGCAGTCAACTTCAGGGATCCGCGGTCTGAACATGAGAAGTATCCCTAGGAGGCTGTTGGTCGGCAGAAGAAGGTGGTGGCTGAACGTTCCTGCTAACTTGATCTCCAGCAAGAGGGCGGCTAGTGGCCTCTAGATTGGTTGGCTCCACGTGAGAATCAATAACGTTCACCAGTTCCCTCATGCTAGTGGTATCTTCTTCATCAATAATGAGGGGGGCATTCGATACAGCGTCTGGGGGTCTCAGGAAAGGGATTTGACCGCGGTCCCACAGGGGAGAATCCTCGGGAACCCCCATGGTTTGAAGGGCAGCAAATCATCCCTCCTCAAATCCGAGCTTGTGAGCTTGATGAATAACTGGTTCCGTAGAATTCTCCGCATCAACAAACCCTTCGTCGTACCACTTGCTTTCATAAGCTTCCAACGTCGCCTTCAAGTTGGCCAGTTCTTCTCCTAAAGCAATGTTCAGACTCTGGGCTTCTACCAGCTTAAGCTCAATGCCCCCCAGTTGCACTTCCAGCTCCGCGGATTTCCCCTTGGCCAAAGCCCTTGCTTTTTCAACCGAAGCAGCCCTTTCCTCTGCATCCTTGACAATTTTCAATTTTTCCTTCACCGTGGCCTCGACGACGTCCTTCAGAGCCTTCTCCCGCTTAGCATCTTTAGCAAGCTCCTTCATCCTCCCATCCACAATATGGGATAGTTGCGCAGCCTGACCAAACAGTGATTACGGGTATAAGAGAAAAAAGAAAGTACGCATACAAAAGCAAGTAGAAAATCGAGAACAGTGAAATAAAGTAGAATGGTTACCGCTATAGTGTGCCACTGCAACCGCCGCCCTAAAGACTCGTTCGTCCCTTCCATAAAGGCGCGCACGTCCTCGGGCAGAAGGAAGCCACGCACTAAACTCGGGGCAATACAACCCCCTTGCCCTTTATCCCAAACTCTTACACTGGCTGACGCGGGAAGGGGCTCACTATCAAATTGGAAGGAAGGTTGCCACTCCACCGCGACCCTGGAAGTGGATGCCAAGTTCACTCTAGTTTGTACCACCGGCTCCCGGATGACAATGCCAGCCGACGGTCGGGGAGGCGTTCTGAAGGGTGTATTTCCCGAGCTTGTCTGCGTCTGCTTGGCCATGCGTTGCCTTTTTCGGACGCTACTTGCTGGAGCGGGGGGAGGCATAAGATCTTGACCGGGGGTGCATTGTTGTTGTGCGACTGGCTGGGCACCCGGAACGAAGCAGTTGATTGTCATCGTCTTTCTGGTCACCATATCGCCTGTGTGGTCGGATTCTGTTTCCAAGGAACTGACTAATTCGGTGGCTTCACCCCCGGCCTCCTGAGTAGGAGCCTCAAATTCTACCGGGGCCTCGGGTTAAGCAGGAGCTTGTGGCTGAATCGGTGCGTGAGCCCGCTCTCGGCGTTCTCACGATACCCGCTCGACTGACTCGTCTCGTATAGGCTTACGTTCGTCCGAACAAGTGTACAGGGGACCAAGATCTCGCGCCTCGCCTACGGTGAGCTTTGGGGGGAGGAAGTTCGCGTGCCGCACATCTATATATGAAAGGAAGGGGCTATCAACTGACAAAGCTTGGCTGAAGGCTTGCCAAGTGGAATTAACGGTGTCTAAACCAAGGATAAGATGCGATGCCCAGAGTTGTCCGTCCGAGTGAACAAAAATTTTTTACCTGAGCACAAAATTCAGGTCCCGAACATGTACTACTTTAAGGTCCGGCTTGAACCTTTTGCTCTCTGCACGGAAGCAACACAAGCTGGTTAGTGATTACTTATTAGAATTAAAATCAAAGAAAGATAAATAAAAGGCGCTTGATACCGACCAACATCGCGTAGTGAAAACGCCCAGGGGAGCTCCTCGGCGAACCAATTGCCGCTCACCCGTACAAAGTCTCCAGCTGAATTTCTATTCGAATCAGGTAGGCATGAAATAAGCCATACCCTTACATCCCTAGTTTTCAAGTAATAATCTGAGTTGATGTTGCCGCACAAACTATACATAAAATTAATGTCATGATGATTCAGTTGCAACCCGTACAACTGATTCAACCTACTAACGCAGCTCACCAGCCGGTAAAAATTACGGGGGAGTTGGTCAGGACAGAGACCATAAAACCAAAGGGTACCTAAGATCAGGGGGTCAATAGGGAACCTAACCCCACCCTCCAAAATAGCCATCAGGGGAAAGAAAACTGTATTTACCCCGCAGCGCCTTTGGATGTCAATATCGCCCACGTGACAGTGGGCAATGTCAACGTCCCTAGGGACGTTGTAGGCAGCCGTAAAACTAGCCAAAATGGCCGCGGAAGAAAGGAGATGAGAGTAGCTCATTTTCTAAGCGAGGATTTTGCAAAAGAAGAATGGAAGGACTACGATTACTGTAGAATAGAGTGAAATAGAACAAACAGAAAGAAAAGGATAAGGAACTTACTGTGGGCTCTAAGGAGGAAGGGTGTTCTGGGCTAGGAGATGAACCACGAAAGCTGTATGCTCAACAGAGTGAAAGTTTGGAAGATGAGGAATGCAAAAGTGAGGGAAAGAGTCAAAAGTGATTATTTATAGGGGTGAAAAGAGGAATAAGTAGCATTAAATAATTCATTGGCGGGAAACCTTATGAATTGCCACCTCAACTGCCACGCGTGTGACACCTCGATTCACGAACCGTCAGACCATAATGACGACCAAGCCATCAGTCAGGTTTAACACGTCTTTTAAGGGGTGCATTAATGCGTCCCTCAACTGCCAGATATTTACCCTTTTGGCTTTCTGGGCGATCACTGCCTCTTGGGTTCCTTGATTCGTCTCCAAGAGTAGGGGACGAATCAAGGGGGGGGGGCTAATGTACCGCACCCTATACTCGAGCCCATTTGGGCCCGGGACTCTGATATGGAGATACGACCTATAAACTTGATCCCTCTCTGCTCAGAAGCCCATCCCGAGCCCACGCAAGCTGCAGGCCCAGGTTTTGCCATCTCGTCCTTCCTCGGCAATGCTTTCCCGAGCGGTGAAGAGAGCGAACATTCAAACACACCGTCCCTTTTTGTTCGGCAATTCCTTAGGGAACGTCGCTGCCGAGAACATCCACAGAAGTGAAAACCAAGTTCTAAGGCCACTCACACCACACTCCACTCTCACCTAATCACTCACCTATGATCAATGATATTGGACTGCCCATTGCACTAACCATGAAAATAATCATAGCCTCTCCACTAAATTTGAGCAATAAATACGAGGAACTGAGGAACAGAAAGGGGTTGTTGAAACGTTCTAAAAAGAACTGAGATAGGAGTAGAGGTAAGAGGGAGAGAAAGCTTCATCGAGTTTCTGGGCCTGGAACCACACCAATAGTAGGATATCCAAAACCCACGTTGCAAATAGATTGTGAGCCCAAGAGTGAACTGGCCCATTAAGTCCATTTTGGGTGCGCACGTCGCTATAGATATAGATAAGACCGTTAAGTCAATCAATACGTACATGCTTAAGTTGTGTTAACATAAATTTTTGGTTTGGAGAATGAGAAATAAGTCTTGACATTTTATAATGTACCAAAAGTTTATGAAACTTTCAGCGACTATTAAAGGTTACTAGTTTACTACCGTGTATCCTTGACGTGATGATCACTTCACAAGTATAAGTGTTTGTGGGGTGTTGAGGGGGGGTAAGGGCTAGGGTTCAATTATCCAAGAAGGGGTTTCACATACATATACACTTAAATTAGGTTAGAATAGAATTTATATCTTGTATTAAAAAAAAAAAATTTTAAAAAGTTTACTAGTTTTGATTGATAATAGAAATGGATATTTATTGGATGCTCAAATAACTTGAAATGTGGTATTTAATAATAATTTGACGAAAGTACAATTTTGATCCCTATATTTTGAGGTTTTGATCCTTATATTTTAGAAAGAGTCAATTTGATCTCAAATTGGTTCCTATAGTAAACTCACCAACGAGCCGAAAGGTGAAAACCAATACATTCTCATTTTCCTTTTAATCTCTACAGCCCTTTCTTACTAACCAAAAAATGAAAACAAATCTGCTCTTTTTTTCATCTTCATCTCACACCAAAGAATCCCTCACTTTCTTGTTCTTACAATTTTTTCTTGCCTTCTCTTCTGTTTTTTCATTTCTCTTTCATATGTTTTTCTTCATCACTAGCAGATCTCTCTCTCGGCTTTGGAATCTCCGATGGGCTAACACAACGAATCACAGCCCAGTTTATGCTTTCGAAGAAGAGATGTTGTTTAATCTCTGTTGCTCCCTTGAAAGGAATCACTGCCACATCCCTCACCTTTGATGATTTCAGGTGCCAAGCACTTGTGGGTTTCAATGAATGACGTGGAATTCAACAAATATTTTTCATATAAGAAACCGGAATGACATCTACTTGGGATTTGCATTTAAATTTATTGGATTTCTTGTAAGGTAATGGGATTGTTGTTTTTAACCTTGATGATTTTGCTTTTTAGTGGTGGATATGGTTTGGTGGTGGTGAATTTGAGTTTGTGGTGGTGCTGAGCTGTTGAGGTGGTGGTTTTTTGGAATCAGTGATGGTGGGATTGTTGTTTTTAACCTTGATGATTTTGCTTTTTAGTGGTGGATATGGTTTGGTGGTGGTGGATTTGAGTTAGAGCATTAGCATTGGGAAATGCTAATGTCAAATCTAAGAGAAATTTACAATTTTAAGCCCAAAACCATTTGCATTGGGAGATGCTAAACAGCAGTATTGCAAATTTTTTTGCAATACTGCTACAGTGCAATTCTAAACATAGAATTGCACTGTAGCAAGTATTGTAAAAAAATAATAATATTTTATTTGAAAGAAAGCTGAAAATGAGAGAGAGAAGAGAGATGGGAGAGAATATATAATTTTGAGATATATTATTTTATTATGTAGATATATTATTTTAATGAGTAAAAGAGAGAAATAAAAGTTTGGGATGTGGAAGTATTGTAAAATGGTATGGTATAATGATAAAGTGACTTTTTAGAATTGTAAAATAGAGTAGCATTGGAATTTTCCAATGCTAATGCTCTAAGTGCTGAACTGTTGAGGTGATGGTTTTTTTGGAATCAATGATGGTGGGATTGTTGTTTAAACCTTGATGATTTTGCTTTTTAGTGGTGGATATGGTTTGGTGGTGGTGGATTTGAGTTAGTAGTGGTGTTGAACTGTTGAGGTGGTGGTTTTTTAGAATCAGTGATGGCGGAACTGGGTCTAGTGTTGGTGAACCTAATTGGAAGGTATACTGTTTGGTTACCAAGAAAGTAAAAGAAAGTAAAAAAGAAAATTAAGAAAATAAAAATCTATTTGGTTACCATAAAAAAAGAAGAAAGAAAGAAATGGTAAATAGAAAAAAAATTTAAAATAAAGAAAATACCACATGGGTATTTTCTATTAGTGAGTTAATGGTAATGATCAAATTAATTACAAGTTGAAAATAACAAGAACCAAATTAATTATTACCAAAATGTATTGACCAAATTTACTGTGACTTTACAATGGTGTTTTTGCCTAATAATTTCTATATAAAAAATAATTAATACTAAAATTCTCAACATCACATATACATCCTACTTAGACCTGGTGTAACTCTTATAAACTTACACATTTTTTACACCATAGATTTTTAAGAGATCTAACGGTTAAAAAAATACTATTAAATGCTATTGTTTTTCAACTTATTATCTAATTAATACTAACATTCTCTCTCTCCTTATTTACTGCTTTTCACCAAATAATATTTTCTTCAACACAGTCTAACAAAAAAAATTGAAAAATAATCCCATTTTCATTAATTTCACAGTGGCTTTTTGATGAAATGGGAGATCAATGAATACCTAATTTGGTGATACGAAAAACGGATTCTTATACAGGGTAGGGCCTCCAAAGCTCCACCAAATATCTTGATAGGGATCAAGCAGAATCGTGGACCAACCTATACACAAGCGTATTCAGTGTTAAAACTACCATCACAAGTATCTTATAAAGCACATAATTTAAGAAGCAAATCTCTGCAAACCTCAAAAGGGGTCATTTTCTCTCGATCCTCTCGAGGCCCTTTATCTGATACCTGCATTATAAGACGCAGAGAGTAAGCATTAATATTATTAGTAACAATCTTCGAATAAGAGACAGCTCCTGCACAATAATCCAAAGACACAAATACAACACAGTATTAGAGAACGCTATATTTAATTATTCTTCCTTTTTTTAATAAGTAATATGAATATTTTATTAGAAAATAGAAACCCAGTATACAATATCAACATGTATTCATTGATCTCTCATCCTAGCCTATTTGAAAAATTGCTTTTTGATGAAATGGGAGGTTTGATTGTTTAGTGAATGACAGGCTATTCGAAGTTTTTTTTTTTTTTTTTTTAAGTTTCTTTATCTATATATTTTAAGGAGCAAGTTGAAAGTCATTTGCTGACTCTTGTTTTGGGTAGTTTTGTGAAATCAATGAAAATGTGATTATTTTTCAATTTTTTTTTTGTTAGATTATGTTGAAGAAAATATTATTTGGTAGAAAGCAATAAATAAGAAGAGAGAGAATGCTAGTATTAATTAGGTAATAAGTTGGAAAATAATAGCATTTAATGTTGTTTTTTTAACCGTTAGATCTCTTAGAAATCTATGGCGTAAAAAATGTGTAAGTTTATAAGAGTTACACCATGTGTAACTTGAACCTATCTCTAAAAAATAATTAATACTAAAATTCTCAACATCACATATAGATCCTACTTGTAACAAAAAAGCAATGATTCAAATCATTTAAGGGAATTTACATAAAATGGCCTAAAGTTTATACCATGTTTCAAATTAGCTCCAAGTTTTTAATGCTTTTACTCGTTAATTAATTTTTAAATTTACGAAATTGTTTTAGTTTAAGGGCTATGTTCATTTATGTTATATGGATAGTTACAGAGTAGATACATGCTATGACCCTCATTGTTTTAAAGAGCCTCCATCCTTGAAAGATACAAGCATTTCTATATAAGATACCCTATTACTTAGTTATTCATTTATGTTATGGGGTTTGATTAATGGGTGTTCTTATAACATTTGTTAATGAACAATTTAAGAATATTTTCTTATCAAAAAAAAAAATTAAGAATATTTTGATACTACTTTTATGGAAAGTATAAAAAACTGTCAAAAAAATAATTGTTTTTTCTCCATAAAAGTATATAAAAATATTTTATAAACTAATGCTTTAAGGGCCTCCCTTAGCTTTTGTCTAATAAAAATAATGAGAACTAACTTTTTTTTTTATAAATTTTTTATGAACACTTATAGTGGGAACTAGGAATTGGAAAACGAGTCAAAGGGCACTTTTTTCCTCTAATGAATTATATGAGATTTAAGAGCATTTTCATCACATTTTAGTTAAGCAAGCCCAAAATTTACTCATATCAAGCTATATAAAGTTGTGTAAAAATACATGATTGCTACAATAACTATATAAATTTACATTGACACTATTTATTTTGCATTTAGTTTTTTATTATTTATTTACGTATCTCGATGATGAAAGAAGAGAGTGAATGAGAATTGTCATATGTGAAAAAAGAGAAACAATTAAAAAAAATTGATATTTAAATGAAATATAATGTAAAATAGATAATCTTATATGAGATATTTTGAAAAATGAGAATGTAAAATAGAAAGAAAAAAAAGTAGGTTCTTATGCAGTGGCAAAACACTCAGACAAGTAGGGGGGCCAAACTTCTCAAACATTATAAAATTACCCCTAATTTTTTGACAAATTTTCAAAATATATATAGTTAGCCCCCCAAACTTCTCAAATATTAGACTTTTACCTCTAAAAATTTACTTAAACATTACAAAAGAAATATGGTTAGCCCCCAAACTCTTCATATTTATTGCATGACTTAATTAAATTAGTTCAATTTTGAATTTGTTATAATTATGGCCCCCACTCATAAAATCATAATTCTGCCCAGTTCTTATGCGAATGTTCTAACTAATTATGTGTATTTTAGTTACTGTGGTGGCTTAGTCCGACGGAATGAAGGTTTTGGGCTAAACCCCCCTCCCCTCCCCCCCCCCCCCCCCTTCCCTATTTACTTGTATTATGGGTTAAGAATATCTGACAACGGGAGGCCTCAAAGATGGCGATGTAGTTTTTATAGTAAACATATGAATGTTTTCCTTTATCTTGCTTCATTTCTCAAATCCCTACATAACCCGAGAACATCACAGTGTATTTGCCCCCTCTTTTTGAAATTCGGATTGGACCTCTTTCTTCTCGGGAAGTATTTATCTTCTCTACTCTCATGTTTCTCTTCCCCAATTTTTCCAACCCTTCTCTCTCACCCATCGGTCTTTATTTATAGGCTTCCCTTAGTGGGATTGTCATGATGAAAAGTGAGTTTCCCATGTTGGTGGGCCCCTCTGAGCATATTCCTGACCAGATGGGACCCGTCGTTCGTGACTGACATGAGTCTCTTGGAACTTGTACCAAGCGCCAATTGGTGCTCAGCTGGCGGATTCTACCAAAGCATTATTTCTTGATCTCGACATAATAGGAGATGCTCGGTTAGGCTGCGAGCTTGGGCCAAGCCCATCTAGGGGACGAGCTAGGTGCTCGGTTAGCAAACAGGGTAGAAAGGGCCTATTTTAATAAACGTGTCCTGAGCTCGGTACAGATCGATAATTGTGAACGGTATAGATTGATAGTCCACAGTTACAGTCATTTGAAACAAAAAGTTGGTTGAACCAATTTTCTGTTCAATCTATTTGAAGGATTAAAAAAACAAAAAAAACCAAAATGTAATTATTTTGTAAAATAACAAGGGGGAAAAAAAAAATTCCAAGCATAGCTAAATATGGTTCATTGAATGTAGACATTTTCTTTTTTTTTTGGATAAGGAATGTAGACATTTTTTTAATATACAAATAAGGTAGACATCTGTTTTTTAAAATACAAATGTACAAACGTAGACATACGGGACTGAGTCATTAGTTATATCCGACAGTACTAGGAACACCCAAAACAGCAAAGACCACAAAAAATAAAACAATGGAGAGCTACGAGCACAAGACTGTGATATTGCCATCGGCTTTATCTTTGTTCATATTCTTGATATTCTACGTTGTCAATGTTGGCGCACAAACCTTACCACCTGCGAGGACTGATGGGTTCGTTTACAAGAACCACCGGGTCAACTCGGACACAATCATAATCGAAGCGTTCTATGACCCAGTCTGCCCCGATAGTAGGGACTCATGGCCACCACTCAAAAAAGCTCTTCACTACTTTGGCTCTCACACTTGGCTCGTCGTTCACCTCCTCCCATTACCGTAAGTATCTAATCTCTCTCTCTCTCTCTCTCAATTCTTCGTTTTTTTTTTTTTTTTTTTCTTCTCTGAATTAGATTGCCTTTTGGTTTTTTCAATTTCATATATTGATAACTAGTACAGATGATACATAGTTATTTATTTTCTGGAATTTGGATGAATGTTCAATGTGCTTCAATAAATGGGAACTTGATTCAGCTGCAAAAGTAAAGTCAAAGAGAAGTTTTTGTCATAAATTCATGACGTGGGCGAATATTCTGTATTGAAGAGAGAACCCTTTTACTCTGATATCTTTTAACGGGAGTGAGAGAACCCTTTTACTCTGATATCCTTTAACGGGAGAACTAATAATAATAAAATGTTAGTCTAAATTGCAAATTACACCATAAAAAGTTAAGATTTTAGATTTCTGAAATTTTAAAATTTAGATTTTATCCCTGAAGTTTGGGATATCTGGATTTTATAACTAATATTTGAATTTTATACCCGAAGTTTTAGAATTTAGATTTTACTCTCTAAATTGGTGTTTAGATTTTACATCATGAAGGTTCAGAATTTGAATTTCCCTCCTGAATTTTGAGGGTATTTAGATTTTATACCCCAAATTTTAGGGATTAAAATCTAAACACCCTTAATTAGGAGTAAAATCCAAATTCTGAAATGTTATGATGTAAAATTTCAAACACCCCAAACTTTAGGGGTAAATTCAAATTCTGAAACTTTATACTGTAAAATCCTAATAATCCCAAACTTTAGTGGTGTAATTTTCAAATTTATTCAAAATGTTATTAACCAGTGGCCTTAGGGCAATTGTTAATAAACCACATTATTAATCATTTTCTCATAAAATGTTTCTAAAAATAGTTCATAAACTAATGCCCACAGGACATTCATTAACATTTTTCAATAAAAAATAGGTCCTTGTTAACGCCCTACTTTAGAAAATTTTTGATACCATTTTTATAGGAAATATAAAAAGTTAATAAAATAAAAAAAAACTGTTGCTTTTTTTCTTCTGTAATTAAATTTTTCTAAAAATATATCATAAATCAACGCCACTATCAATTAATTCTGGAAATTCTGAATGTCTGTGGTGCTGGGAAGTGTGTAGGCTATTCTACTTTGAGTTTAGTTAGCAATATGGATTGCTTAGAACATTTAGTAGGTGGATAGACACCTCAGCAAGAACACTAAGTTCCGAGAAAAGCACACAAAGGCTTCAATTTTTATTAACTTTGAAAAACTGAGTACAAAAATGGAGTCCTAACAGTATTTATACATGTTGTTAGGAATTGGCAGCCACTTAGGAGCTTGCCAAGTGTCAAACTAATATTGGCTAATGCTATTCCAAATAACAAACTAGCTAATGAGAATCTGTTATAATAGATTAGACTGGCTGGCACCCTTGTAACTAACTGCCTGAAGCCCATTGTTTGGAAACAAGGATAGTGTAACTAAGTAACCACTGAACATATAAGACTCTTCCAAGCTGCATAACTGCTTTGCTATTTCCACTAGTCTTGGCTGTTAACTTCAAAAGGACTTTTCTCAATCAATTTGCAGCCACTTGATTGACTTCTTAACATCTTAAGATTGAATATAAGATGCTGCATCAGTCTGTCTGATAAGGAGTCACAATTTACAATGAATGTTGTCTGATATGGAGTCACAATTTACAATGAATGTATGACCCTTTTCTAAATTTGAGGTCTAATTAGGTTATTACTAGTAGCTGCCAGTTTTTGAACATTTCTTTTAGTCTGTTTTGTCATGGTTATAAGTTATAACCAACAAGCACACAGGAATTTTCTCATATTCCAGTTTAGAAATTCAACCATGGATATCTGTCTCTTTGATTGCCTCTGCTGAATTCCGCTTGCCCAGTTCCTTAGCTTGATTGTGCATAGAGCTTGACTGCTTAAGTGTCGCTTTGAAAAGATTCTTACCATGTATGTTACTTGTGCAAATTTCCTTTTCACTTTGGGTTCAGAACATCAGATAAGTCATCACAAAGCAAAACTACTGTACTTCCAAAGAAATAAACATAGAAGAAGAAGCCAAACACTGTCAATTGGCAATAACTGAAATCATTTGTGCATTAAAAATAAACTATGCGTTGTGATTATATGATCATGTTATGATGTATGAGCCCAATGCCTAAACAACATCAAGGTTGTTATTTTTCTTATTATATGTAGTATGTTGATTTGCAAATCAACCTTTCCAAATAAAATTGGGTATAAGGCTGCCTATCATGACCTCTCCCAGACTTTGCAAAAGTGGGAGTTTATGCATTGGGCATGACCTTTTTTCATGTAGTATGTTGCTCTATACAACCAAGAAAATACTTTGTTTGATTATAGACGTAAATAACTGCTTTAATTTTGAACATGAACAACTTAGTTATCGTTTCAGAAATATGATGAACCTTGTCTGCTCTTAACGTAATTATTGATCTTCTTTCTGGAAATTGCAGTTACCATGACAATGCATTTGTTGCATCTCGTGCCTTGCATATTGTAAACAACTTGAATACATCTGCTACTTTCCCCTTGCTGGAGCACTTCTTCAAGTATCAGGTTAGGATTTCCACGATCTACGGTATATCCTTCTCTTATTCCAAAACTTCATTTGAACTTTTCTTATTGCAAAACATCATTTGAATTTGCCGTAATGAGATATAACATTTAAGAATTGACGAGTAACCCCACCATTCTGCTCTCTGCTGCTCATATATTTGAGTGTTTTTTCAGTTTCACATCCAATCAACTTTACAGTATATTTCTGAAAGACATGATCTATATTTAATGTTAAGTTATTTTGGTTGTTAATTTTAGCACAATCTGTCACATGATTAGCATTCTAGCAGTTTGTGGGATGCTGCTAGTAGATGTGTTGGTATTCCTATGTCTCATTCCTAGATATCTTCTCAGTTGATCCTTTGATCTTTCTCTCTCCCTCCCTTTTTGATAAGTCTTTGAGATCTCCACTGTGTACTCTGTCAGCAGTTAATTTTCTATGAAACATCTATAGCAATTAAATTCTATGAATTTATGCTCCCCCTTTGTTTCTTTAGCTTTTTGTTCTGCTTTATAAGATCTCACGATGGCTTCAAGGTTGGTTGATCTCGATCTATTTCACCCGTTAGTTAGACTGATATTGAGAGTCGTGAGACACCTCTTGCATGGACCAATCATTAAGACGCTTCTGGCCTCCCTCGTCTATTTGGAAATTAGATGCTGTTCCATGTGAATGAAAGTGTGAAAGTCAAAGTTTTTCCTAGTTAAATTTCTTTTGAAACACTGGATGTTACTTATCGTGATTTGGCGTGTCTCTCTTACTGTTTTAATAAATAACAACCGCTCTTGCTGCTAGTAATTACTTATTAGGCAAATTCAATTTTTTCTTGTCAGTTGCAGTCATTCATTTTATTCAAAGACTAAACTTGTTGCCTACCATAAACAGGAGAAATTTTACAATGCCCAAACTCGGAACTTGTCTAGAGCTGTCATCGTAGAGGAGATTGTGAAGTTTGCTACAGAAGTAGTTGGGAGCTCCTATTATAGTGTTATTAAATCTGGCTTCAATGACACAAAAACTGATCTCAAAACAAGAATTTCATTCAAGGTAAGACAATCGGTTTCATTTTCAAATTGGTGTAATATCTTATATTACTGCAATACTATAAATGACTGAATGTCGCTGGTCCCTAGCTGTGATAGATTTCTTATGGAAAGCTCAAACAATTTCTAGGAAATGGGATCATAGATATGGTTCCATTATGTGAAGTTTTGTTAGCTTTATACAATCATTTCTTATTTTCGCGAAACATCACCTGTAATACAATCTTTGCTGCAACCAACAAACTCACATCTTGTTCATTCCATTTTATTCATTCTACTCTTTAATATATATCATTTCTATGATAACCATAATTTGAAATGTCTTTTGAAATGCAGTATTCCGCTTCCAGAGGGGTGTATGGGACACCTTTTTTCTTTGTTAATGGATTTCTATTGCCTGATAATGGCTCCACTATAGACTTCAAAGGATGGAAAAGCACAATTGATACATTGATTGGTGCACAAGGCAGCAAGGGGCGTTTCTTCTTATGATTTGGCTTTGACTGATCTCACTTTGCTCAAACTGTATGGAAAGTAGAAAGAGTCAGTACCTTGCCGGCAGGCTGTAGCACTAAGCTCTGTATGCTAGGCTAGCTGCTCCAATAATCATGCAATAAAGGGTTTTTTCTTTCTTAATAACAACAAAGAATTTGGATGCATTTTGCTTCTGTAACTTGTATGTTTTGTATTGTGATTGGTGATAAGTGCCTGTTGAAACTGTAACCATAGTGCGTTTGGTTAAATTCTGAAATCGAGCTTTTCAATCTTGTAAACGTGAAAAAGTGAGTTTTTGTGTTGCATTTCCTGTGTAGCAATAGTAAATCGCCATTTTTTCAAAAAGCCCAAAAGGCAAAAAGTTGAACCAAACTCATCCTAAATAAGCATGAGTGAAAATCAAGCTTATTCATAGATAGGGTTGATGGTGAACTAGTGACTAGTGATCAAATTCAATGAATAAAGATCTTATTCAACACCCATTTCATGCTTTAGGGCCCATTTGTTTTAGCTTAAAATCAAACTTATTTTCACTGCGGTGTAGCTTTTTAAAACTTTACTCCTCATTTAAGGTAAATTCATATTTTACTCAATTTAATTTTTAAACAAAATAAACCAATGAAAATAAGTTCATTTCTCACCTCTCCTCCAAAAGATCTCATTACTTCCACTCTTCTCTATGAGGTTGGGGAAAGATTAATCTGTTAGTACAATTAGATAGATAAAATAGAATAGAACCTTTTTTTTTTTTTTTGGCTGAGAATAAAGTATAATAGAAGTAGGTGAGTCAAAATAAAACTTTTGCATTGTTCCAATCCGGAGTTTGTTAGTTGTAACAGCCAAAGCTTTCTCTTCGTAACTTCACAATGTGCTAACAAAATCTGGTGCATTGACATCAGTGTCTTGGTACTTGATGTTCAAGTCAATTCCAACTTCATTTAATGGTAATAATGCCTCCACTTAAGTAGATTAACAAGTGCAAGGTCTAAATCACAAGATTAATTTATAGATTATTATTAAATCACGACATTTAAATATGTCACATAACTTTTAACGCTATAGGTTGAAACTACATTAAAAAAAAAAAATCATATGAATAAAAGTATGCTGGATGATCATTTGATTATTTCTTGTGAATTTGAGAAATTTTTCTTCAAGGAAAATCCAGAATCCTAATTTCCTAGAACTCGTTTGGTAAAAAATTTCTAGTAATGTTGTTGTTGTTTTGTGAAAATATATGTGAATTAAAAAGTGTGCAGAAATACGTGTAATATTATTTAAATACTGAAAATTATTGTTTAAACAACATTACTCAACACCCCCTAGTCTCCCTGTTTAGAGTTGAGGGGCAAAAATCATTTGGGATTTGTTTAACTATTTGTTTAACCATTTGTCGGGTTGGAAATGTCCCAAACAGATCCTAGGCCCGTACCCATTAACAGCAAAATACAGCTAGCAATTTGTGGGCTAGGCCTTCTGGCATAATGGGTTAAAAATAGTAAAACACCCCCTCCCTATCTGTGGATGCTACCTTTTTGGTCAATTGCGGCTAACTTTTCTGATTAATGATATTCATTTTCTTTCTTAAAAAAAAAAAAAAAGAGTAGGTTAAAATCAAATTACATTATCTTCTAACTTTATTTTCCAACTCTTGGTATTAGGAAAAACCTAAAATTGGTTCATCTAGAATAAATTAACTATTTTAATAATTAATTAGCAAATTTTGTAATTTTTAGATTTTTTTTTTTTTAGAAACAGAATTTTTAGAATCAATTAATTAGAAATATGATAAAAACACAATCTGATCATAACAACCTAAGGCATCATATTTATTTATTCTATAAAATGAGTCAATAACTTTATAAATCCATCCTTTCATTTTTTTTAATACATATAATAACATTTTATTTTATCTCCTATAATTACTTTTATCATTACACTAAATCCCTCGTTGAACAACAAAAGTCAACTGAACTAACTGAAATTCACGTCATCAAGAGTTCAGTGTCGGGATAGGATAACTATTATTATCAAACTAGATACAATAAAACTTTTTTAACTCCTATAATTACTCTTATTATCAAACATTAAATACTAATTATCTAGCTCTATTATTGGACAGTTTTTTCAATTGAGCTAATTTAAGAGTAATACTATGATCACAAATTTTATCATAATTTACTCACGTAGCAAGTTATAAGTGATGAAATCGTGAAACTGCCACTCTCACTCCACCACTCACGATCTAGTACGTGAGCAAGTTCTAGTCGTATCATTTTCCCTAATTTAAACTCACGTTTATTTGATGGACTTGGACCTTCGTGGACAAGGAGTTCGGTACCCACAGCTCAAGTCTGGATAGGATAACTTTTTTTAAAAAAAAAAAAAAGAAAATAAAAAGAAAGGAAAAGAAAAGAAATTTAGTTGGACCGACTTGGAGAAGAAGGGAGAAGAAAATTACAAGTTGGACCAGAAAAAGAGTTTGTTGGGGCAGTTTCGGAATATTGTGGGATATATATATAGGAGAGATGGGAATAGAGGGAATTAGGGCGTAAAAGAAGAAACGAAGCCGTAGAAGAGGGCTCTCTCTTTCTTTTTCATTTTCGTGGAGCAAAACTTTATCCTTGCGAACAAACAACGGTAAGACCAAATAGTTACCCAGATCCATTCTAACTCTTATCCAAAACCCTAGCCCTCCCTAGCCCTAGTTTTTCTCCTCTCTCCCAAAACCACTCCTCTTTTTTTTCTCTTCTCGTTTTTGAAAAAAAAAATTTCTGGTAAGTTTTCTGTTGTGATGTTTTTATGTGTGTGTATATATATATATATATATATATATTTTGCTTGATGCATGGTTTTGATGTGATTTTGTTTTTGATGGTGGAGAAGATGGATCGGTACCAGAGGGTGGAGAAGCCGAAAGCAGATACTCCGATTGATGAGAATGAGATTCGGATTACCAGTCAGGGAAGGATGCGCAACTATATCACCTATGCCATGAGCCTCCTTCACGTATTTCTCTCTCTCTCTCTCTCTGTTTTTTATTTTCTGCTTGGTGGTGTTGATTTTTGTTTCGTTTGGTTATGCTATAATTTATTGGAGTTTTGTAGAGACTGTTTTGTTGATTGGAATTTATTATTATTATTTTTTATTTTTTATTTTTTATTTATTTTTTTGACTTTGGATAGCTTGTAAAAGGGTTTGGTTAGGGTTTTGGTGATGAACTTGTGTTTTGTGGTCCCAAAAATTTGGGAAAATTTGCTGATAATTATTTTTCTATAATTGATGTGAGATTATTAAAGCAGAAAAAAGAGAGAGAGAAAATCATATTCTAGAAAATTGAAATGCAATACATCTTTTTACTTGTTTGAGAATATGTGTCCTTAAGATATATTTGTATCTAATTATGTGTTTATATATTCAATGGTCCTGCAATAGGTCACCTTATTATTCAATATTTTTTGGGGGAATGTTTGTTTTGCTAAGAATCCCTATTCTTGGATTGGATTAGAACAAAATTTTCAGGAATTAGCATAGGTGAATTTTATATTAAGCAGTCATTTTGATGAAGTTATTTTCTGCTTCAATGGTCCTGCAATAGGTCACCTTATTATTCAATATTTTTTTTGGGAACGCTTGTTTTGCTAAGAATCCCTAGTTTTGGATTGGGTTAGAACAAAGTTTTCAGGAATTAGCATAGGTGAAATTTATATTAGGCAATCTTTTTGATGAAGTTGGAGTGTAATTTTATTTTCTGCTCTGAATTTATTTATCTTAGCTGATATTTTCTATTCGCCCCCCCTCCCCCCCCTTTTTTTTTTCATTTTTTAGGATGAGAAAGGCTCGAATGAAATTGTATTCAAGGCAATGGGAAGAGCGATCAACAAGACCGTGACAATTGTGGAGCTTATCAAGGTTCTTTTTACCCTCTGCATATCAGCGGATTGAAAATTTGACATTTTTTGATTCCCTCAAAAGTGTTTTTTACAATTGGATATATTTTTTATTTTTATGCAGAGAAGAATTGTTGGTCTTCATCAGATCACTTCAATTGGATCCACGGACATAACTGATACATGGGAGCCTCTAGAGGAAGGCCTGCTTCCGTAAGAGGAGCTTGATTTATATCCAAATTTCATGATGTTTATTTATGGTTGTAAACATTACGACAACTTTATTCTTTAATTTTTGTCACAGATTGGAAACCACAAGGCATGTATCAATGATAACAATAACCCTTTCAAAGAACGAGCTGAATAGGTCTGCTGTTGGGTGAGTTTTCACTTGTTACTCAATGCCTCCTGTTACTGATGTAAAGTAGCTGGAGTTGTTAGTTTTTTGTGACAATATATTTTGATGAAATTATATGGATTTACTTGAAAGATATAAATTAGAAGTGTTCCAAAAAATCTTACAGCTATTAAGGATGTTCATGAAATTCGTGATGTGTTTTCTGTGATAAGTTTGTGGCATTGTTAGTGCTAGATGATTATATGTTTTGATGGTTACATGTGGATTGCATCAGTATGTAGAATGGTATTGGACTTTTCACTTATCTTATACTACGGTGTGGTTGTGATAGGCCTTAGGCACTTATAACTCACACAGGTCAGAATGTGAGTAGGTACTTGATTTTGAATAAAAGCTGGGTTATCCAATTTCTCAATGAAGGCGAACCTTTCTAAACTGTTATTGTATAAATGAACATGTTTTTTGTTATGTTTTGGGCAAGCCTTGTTGCTTTTAATAAAAACTTGTCAAAGAAGATATACTCTCTTGATCATTATACCAGTTTTATAAAACTAAAACTTAGTTTAACTTATTATAAGTAAAAATGATGCACATTTTAGGATGCAGATGGATAGATTACAAACTGTGTAGTGACTTCCACTAAGGTTTCAGGTTGCATCTGTTTTCTTTACAGTACTGATTTTACACCTTGTTAAAAAGATTCCTTTGTTTTTAAATTTCTATTTTTACTGGTCATGAAATCAGGTTGATTTTTTAAAACCCCTCTTATGTTTAGTTGTAAATGAAATTTGATATTGACTTTGAGAAATGCCCATATCCTCTGCTACCATTGTTGGAGACTGCTATCTCTCACGCTCGGGCTAGTTGTATTTTCTTGTATGTCTTTATAAGTAAGTTATGCTGATGCATGCAGCTAATGGGTTGAACCCACAATCGCACCATCTTCTTTATCATTCTTGGAAAAGGATCCTCTTCATTTAATGATGAGGATATAATTTTTTGTAAATCTAAAGGTGTACATTGTTCTACATCATTTAAAATCTCATTTCACCTGACAAGGAAAGATAAATGATGTTGCCCCAGAATTTTTTTTTCCTAATTTATTTTTTATTGCTAAGCTACAAACCCACCCAGTGGGCCTTGAACCCACGATCTCACCCTCTATTCCATTATTACACTTTTTGATAATTGAAATACCAAATCTTCACCATAAAATGGTCTCTCTATTTCAAAGTAAATGCAGTGGATTCTGGTCCCTTATTTTTAGGGTGGGACCATGGTTAGAGGTGCTGTATGAGCTTGAATTCATTGTCTAGTTTTTGAAATTTGTTTGATCAACTCAATTCAGTTCTAACCTCAATGTTTTTATAGTTTATTATATGATTGATTTAAGGTTTAAACTCTATAAGCTTGATAGTCATATAGTTGTAGGTTTTTTATCTCAATCAAAGAGGAAAGGAAAAGTAAAAAGATATTATTGAGTTTTATCATTAGACATAGGATAGCAAATCTGTGTTGTCCTTAGTTGGAGTGCTTTGACTGAGTATTTGAAAGAAACACTGTTAAAGGAGGAAGTTGAGCTTATACCTAGAACAGTCTTTAGTAGTCTTTTTCCCTCTGCACCCAAGGAATTTGTAAAAAATCCTTTGTCATTTAGGAAATTGCAGTGATTTATCATTGCTTATGAAATTTATGCTCGCCTCAGGTACCAGCCTCCATTACCTGCTGACCAGGTGAAGGCATCCGCCGAGTTCGATTATGAAGGAGGTAGTTTCACCTCATGATCAATCTATTTATTTTTCTGAAATTATTGTATTTGAGTTCAATTTGGTTATGCATTGCAGAGGGCTCACCCAATGGTCGAGGTCGGGGCCGTGGTGGCAGAGGAAGGCCAAGGGCTAGAGGTGTGTTCTATATAAGATCTACTTGCATGATTCACTTTTGATATAACTATACCTTTTTGCTCCTCCTGGGGAATTGGTGAGAGACTGATTTTGTTTAGGTTCAGGAGAGAATTGTTTCAACTTTCAAATAGGTCATTTAAATGGATAGTTGAATATCAGATATTGATATCTTCAAATTATAACTAAACCACACATTATATACTATATTCTAATTGCTAGATATGTGTTAGTAGTCCTAATATCAGTGTACTGAAACATCAAGTATTTGTGGCAGGACAATGATATTTTTTTTTTCCTGATATGGCTGTTACATATCATTCATTTTATTTTATTTCAGGGAATGGGTTTATGACAGCTGATTATGAGGATGGAGGCTGGGACCGCAGTAGGGGAAATCCTAGAGGTAGGGGTCGTGGGAGAGGACGTGGTTTCCGTGGTCGTGGAAGGGGAGGATACAATGGACCTCAGGTTGATATTCAGCAAGATGGAGGATACAATCGGGATGCACCTCCTCAAGGCCGCGGTAACCTTTTTCACTTATTTATTTAACACTCTGGGTGTAAGTTGAGATAGGTGCCTGTAGGTGGACCACTGGTGTTCTGGGCGTAGTCCTTTATAAAATCGTTGGGAGTGGACTTGATCAGTTTCCTTACTGGTTCATTATTCTGACAATCACTGGCCTGAACACTTCCTAAACTCAACTATGTTCCCCGTAAGATATAAACTCGATAAGCCCCCATAGTACATTCCCAATGTACTCGGGTTGGCTGTTTTTCGTTTTTAATTAAATTTTCGTTACTTATAAAAAAAAAAGATATAAACTTGATAAGCATCTCTAAAATGTGTTGGGAATTGATTAGGTGATGCATGATAAATAGTTGATATCAAGAGGAAAATCTGTGGTGTCTAATGAAGAGAAAAATGACCTTTAAAACTTCAACCTTTAACTTTAAACTGATGCTGAGAACTTCCAAAAGTTATTCAATGAAAGAGAGAATATATTAGATGCATTCACTTACCTTCTCTTTCTTGTAATTTGACTAATAATGTGTGATGTCGTGATGCTTGATATCCTGTTCAGATGAGTTTTACAAACTATGGTTATATGATGAACTATATAATTTTCTTCACTCTTTGTTGAACATTAAGAATTCCTCAATTTTTCCTGCAAGCATAATTTATCAAGCCAGAGACCGTTTTAACAAATCTAATGTAAGAGGAAGAGTGAGTTGCATCTGGTTCATTTTGTTCAATGGGTTTATCATTTAGAACCCATGAGACTTTGGACCATATGCAATTGCATGCATGGATGATTTTGGTAGAATGGCAAATGAAACTGGTCTTTAATTTTATCTGTCTGTTCATTTAATGATCTGTTTCACTTTGTTTAATGTGATGGAATTGATCTATTGTAGGTCGTGGTCGTGGGAGGGGGGGATATCGTGGAAGGGGTCGTGGCTTTAGATCTAATGGGCCGATCCAGACAGCTGCATGAGGCACTGAATGGGCTTCCAAGAGCACAATGCAAATTTCTCAAGTGATGGATGCCTTTTCCTATCTATGTTTTATTTTTATTTTTAATTTTAATCTTTTTGTTAGTTCTATTTTGGGTACTGTACTAATACTTAATTGTAGGACATACTGACATTTTAGTGTTGTAGACTAATAGTTTAGATTTGCTGCCATTTGAGGCAAACCTTTTTTGTCATAGACTTAGGTGAGATGCTTGAACAGTTGTAATTTTCCATTTTGACTGATTAGGGCATTCTTTCATTGTTGTTGAATTAGGAAACAAAATGCTTTAACACTTGAGGGTTGCATGTATATGTTGTATGTGATATGGATGTAGAATGGATCTAACAGAAAGGTGTGGTTAGGATTGTTACACCTGTTGTAAATCTTTAGATGGATACTTGAAAATGAAAATACAACTATAAAGGGTAGGATTCTAAATGAAGGAAATTTCTTTAAAAAGATGGGAGACCTTCTTTAGTGAAAAGACAAGGGGCAGTCACTTGAGCTGGTTTCCTCATGTTTAGAGGAGAGCCGCTAATGCATTGATAAAAAAGGATGATTTGATTTAAGTTGAGGGAACAAATAGGGGTAGAAAGGAAGACCAAGAATAACATTATAAATTTATAAGTAGCAAAAAAAAAAGAAAAGGACTTGTCAATTTTATAAGTAGCAAAAATAAAGGACTTGTCAATTAAGAAAATAATAGAGTATATCTTCAGATAAAATAGAATGGAGTAATAGATTACATGTGGTTGATTCAGACTGTTGGAATTTATAGTTTGACCCTAAAATATTTGGGATTAAGGTTTTATTGTTATTGTTAATATTTTGAAAATCTCATTGTTGGCTGTTTGATTTGTAAATTTATGTTTTGCATGTAATTTTTAAGTATAGACATGGAATTTAAATATTGGATTTGTAAGTATGGAATTAAGTTTTTGTATCTTAATATTTTGTGAGTGAGAAGGTTAAAAAAAATGTAATCTAATATTGGATTTGTTAAAAATCTTTTTTTACAGTGTAATTCAATATTGAACTTGTTAAAAGTTTAAGTCTCATTCTATAGTAGCTATTAATTGATATTAAGTATGTTTGTACGAGTGTATTTCGAATACTTTTAGTGGAGCAGAATATTTTTCAATAATAACTGTTTAAATTGGTATTGTTTTGATACTATTTGGTGATTTTGTCTCTTTTATATAAAATTGTGTTTTGAAAATATGATTTTAAGTGGTGAAATTGTATTTTCACTTAAAATTTAGTTGTCAATTGAAGTTGTGTTTTGAAAACATGTTTTTTAGTGATGAAATCAAGACAACTAAAAAAAAAAGGGCTATTTACCAAATAACTTCAGAACAGTTTAAATTAAAATTAAAATTTAAAAAATTGTTCTGCAAATTTTACTTAAAATTATACGCATCTAGGCAAACATGTGACTGATGTCTCATGTAGCTCCTCAGCAAATCTCTTATCTGTTTTTCGTAAATTTTACTGGAGACTTTCAAACTGATTTTTGCTTTTTATTTTATTATTATTATTATTTTTTTTTTGTGGAGAAACCTGACCCGGGAACTGATTTTTGCTGAGTATAATGATTTGGCCACTATTCTTAATTTTTTTTTAATATTTATAAAAATAAGATTGTTATCAAAATCATAACTAAAATGAACTAATAATTTCATTCTAAACATTTTGATTTTTCATTGAGATATCTGTCAATTGAGAATACCAGGGGTTCAAGTTGTCGTCCCCTTTTTACTCCGAATATTATGTGCCTCCATGGTCAACTTTATATATTAGGATTTTTCCCAAAAAAGGATAATATCAAGAATAAAAAAACTATTTCACATCAGCATCTTGACCAAAAAGATTGTATCAAGAATAAGAAAAAACCATTTCACAGTTGGAATTGATGGATGATTGTATAACCGTAATAAATCCATTTGGAATTGATTGTGCACTTTCATAATTGCTTTGTTTTGCAAATATCATATTTTTACCATTCATCCATGCCTCTGCATAAGTTGCCTATTTGATATTGAGAAATGATACTTCCATAACATTTTTCACAACAAATTTTAGGTGACAATTTAGATTACTTATAGTAGTCATGCATAACAATAAAACAACATAATCATCTTAACAACCAAAAATGCTCCTTATTCAAAACTTAGATTGATTCACCATCAAAACTCTTTCCACTTTAATATGAATCTATGGAATCTGGCATAAAAATACTTGCATTGCCTTGGACAAAATGAAATTCTTTTTTTCAATTGTGCATTTAAAAATGTATAATTGAAGTTCATTATTAAGAGCTTCCGTATTCTATTTACCGTCAATACACCATGAATATGGATGCACAAATCATGATCGTTAGACAATTTACATCCAGTACCCAAAATTCAATGAAAGGTTTTACCATTTTTCAAAAAGTTGTTTTCCATGAATAAACTACTTTTCCTCAAAAAGTGATTTTTAAATTTATACGTGCTTTTTGTCCATTATTTAAATCAACTAAGTTCAATGACTCCAAAATCAGGCCAAATATGTCCTTAAATTTGTGTGTTAGAATTTTCTTTTCTAGGGAATTGGGAACTTGAATAAATGATGTAACTTTTTAGAAAAATTGCTAAATACAATCACGTTGCTTTAAATATTTTCTTAATTTTTTTTTTCTAAATAATATTTCATCATACAACAAGATTAATAAAATTGCGCATCTCATAAATGTTTTTAATTACAAATATATATAATGCATAAAAGACTTTGCTAATATATTTGGACAAAAGGATAAAATTAACTTTTTTATTTTAATTGAAGATGATAGATTTTTTCTTAAAAACTAATACAAGAATACAATATACTAAACAAGACTTAAGAGATTAAATTGACAAAAATTAAATCTTAGCAATTAATTTAACCTCTTCTAAAAAATAGATTAATTGAACCATCTATCTATATAACTATATAATAATAATATTTAAAAGTTGAAGCATAGCATTTTTATTTCTAAACTCCTATTGAGCCACATCAACATAGAATTTTGGTCCATTTGGTCTACTTCAATCCAATTCAGTCTATTTGGTCCACTTCAGTCCAGTTTAGTCTATTTGGTCGACTTTGGTTTACTTCGGTCCATTTGATCTATTTCATTCTACTTCAGTTGAGCCACGTTAATGTAACATTTTGGTTTATTTCGGTTTAGGTCCATTTTGCTACACTTTAGTCCATTCGCTCCACTTCTATTAAGACACATCAGTGTAGCATTTTAATTTACTTCAGTCCATTCAGTTTTTGGTGCACTTTACTTAAGAATAGGAACAGAGAGGCTTCTTATCGGGGAAAAAAAAAAAATCAAAATTGACCCTCTAATTTTCAGTCTTTTTCATTTCAGTCTTCTAACTTTCAGTTTTGTCATTTCACTCATTTAACTTTCAATTGTTGTCAATTCAGTATTCTGTTAACCATCTTTAGCTGTCTCCGTTAAATGAGCAAAACAACGCCATTTTTGCTCTCTTTTTTTTTTTTTTTTTTTTTTTTTTTAAATCATAATTAAAAGAAATTAAAAAAACTGTTATAAAAAAATTATAAAAAAAAAACATTTAGGCCGAGTTTGAGAGAGAGTGACCTAGACATGGCAAAACGGGCGGGTTGGGTTGGGTTCGGGTCGGGTCAATCGGGTTGTGGGTCAAACGGGTCACGAGTCAAAAACGAGTCATTTTAAGCAGGTCAAAATCGGGTTCGGGTTGCGGGTCGGGTCGGGTTAACCCGTATTTTTCACATGAATTTTTTTATTTATTTTTTTATGTTTATAAAGAAAACAACATGTATCTGTCATTTGGAAAGTTATGCAACAAATTACTTGATATAAAATGCATTATTTTGAATTCACCACTTATATCAAGAATGAACTCAGTTAAACTTATTAATACTTATTCAACAATTTTAAAATTATACAAATCCTAACATTGCTATCTAAAACAAAATAACACAAAGATAAGTAAAACAAATACACAAGTTTTATTTATACACAATATCAACATTCCAAATATAAAACAAAATTACAAATGACTTATTGGATAACTCATTTGATATAGAATAAAAATATATAAGAAATTTACAATCTTGAAAATTAATTTTATAATCTATTATCAGTTGTGGTTAACACTCTATTTCAATTTGAGATATACTTTAAAATTTGATTGCTTACTTATTTATACATGGTCTCTTTTATGAATATCATATTATTGTTAAGCAACACACACTCTAGGAAATATCATAATTTATTTTGAAAAGCCGTTTATTTTGGACATAAATTATTAAAAAATAGGTCTAAGTATTCATAATTTATGCTAATTTGATACTTTTGCTTCACTATTTTCACACTTGTGAATATTTCTCACATGTTTACAATTTTAAATCTATGTTTTTAACTCTACTGTAACCAGATTATCTTGGCATGTACTTTGCTATTTGATATCTAAAAATATTTACTCATTACAGAATGTTCAACAATTTATTTTTCAATTAATTTGCATATAGTTATGTAAATGTATCAATTATTTCCTTAAAGTTCACAATAAACAATTAAACCAATATTGTCTTAGTTTTACTACTTTTTTACCAAAAAAAAAGTTTTAAAAAAATGGTTCCGGTTCGGGTCGGGTTGACCCGCAAAAAACACGGATCGGGTCACGGGTTAATCCGTTTTTGCTTCGGGTCAAAAAATCAGATTCGGGTCGGTATTTTTCGGGTCGGATCAAAAAATTCTGACCCGTTTTGCCATGTCTAACAGAGACCAAGTCCTGAAATCTTCTTCTTGGTTTAGAAATCTCAGCCTCTATGTCCGATTTTTATATCTTGTACCCGGCATATATGAATGCCGGGTACAGGGTATACTAGCTCCCCTATGTCAGTCAATGGCTTGTGAAGTCTCTATCAATATCTTGCTTACAAGCTTTAATGTACAACACCTTCACAATTCCTACCTAATCATCCACAACCGCTTCTCCTCTAACAAACTGATATCCAAGCATTACCTCTATACATACGTATATACACCTCAAATCATTACATCTCAGTGTCTCATCCATACAAACATTACACTGAAAGCTTTTTTTGACTGGGAAAATGGCGAGAGTCTTATCTCTGTTCACTTTTCTTGGTTGGGTTCTTCTCAAAGATCTCATTAATAGCTAGCATTTGCCCATTGCTCTTCTTGACCTTCTTCAGCTTCCTCAGAAAATACCCAGAACTTGGACTTGGCGCGAACCTCGTTCGTGGCCCAGAGCTTCAGGCGGTAAATCTTAGGGTGCTCATTGGATTCAGTGGGAAAAGCACGCCCAATAACTTGGTACGGGTGGAACCTGAAAGTAACCATTTCTGATAACAAGCAGAGATCTCTGAAGCCTCTCTCTCGCGCTCTCTCTCTCGGTGTGTATGAAGGTCTCTGTTCACTTTTCTTTTCCTTGGATTTCTTGGCTTAATTTCTTTTCTACCTGAAGCTGCCATAAAGAAGTACCAATTTGATGTGAGAAACTTTAGGGCTGTGAGAAACTTTACACGACTTGTGTTTTGATTTCAGGTAAAGGGAACGATGTCGTTCCGTAAATGTTTTTTTTTTTTTTTTTAAATTTTTAATAACACTTTTTTTAATTTCTTTTAATTACGAAAAATAAAAAAAATTGGAGCCAAAATACGCGTTGTTTTGCTCATTTAATGAAGATATTTAACAAATTGTTAACAAAATTTTGAATTGACAATAATTAAAAGTTAGAGTACTGAAATGATAAAATCAAAAGTTAAAAGACTGAAAGTTAGAGGGTCGGTTTTGAATTTTTGTCAAAAAAAAAAAGAAAAAAAAGGGAAAAAAGTTTAAAATACTATGGTCACGTGGAAGGCGCTAATTCAAGTCTCCTATTTATTTTTTTTTTTCCATAAAAAAAAAAGTTGAAAGTACTTATTTTAAATTTATATTTATTAAATAACTATAGACATCGTTAAAATAAAAATCAAAGATTAAATAATTTTTTTAATACTTAAAAAAAAAGGTTTTAGTAGTCTTTTTAACTGTTAATTGTGCCCAAAAAAAAAAAACTATTATCTTATTGTTGATGCCCAATTTTGCGAATCCATATCTAAAAACCCATGAGGAAGAAAGCCCAATGAAAAGCAAGACCCACCAAGAAGAGCGAAGAGCAAGAATGTTCCAAAGAAAGAAGTGCAAGTGAAAGCAATTTACAGCAAAACACAAATCTGCCTCAGAATACAAATCTGCCGCAGAATACAGCTTTGCCGCATAATACAGTTCTCTAGCAGAATGACTTTAACAGATGAAGATAAATTAGGCCCAAGACCCTTTTGATCTAGTCAACATTATTTGGCCCACAAAGGCTCAAATCCTTTTGTATAAAAAAGATAGGCGTGAAAATTGATATGAAGAAGCACGATTAAAGGAAACAAGGAACAGCAGGAAGTGTCAACAACAAGAATCACATGAAGGAAAGAAAAGCTAAACCAAAGGAAATGATAAGCGCAGCAGGAAACCCATGAGGAAATAAGACAAAAAAACACGTAGCAGACAGAATTAATCTGCTACGGCAGAAACAGCGTGGGAACGAAAGAAGACAAAAATAAAAGGGTCGGAGCACCACCAACCTGTACCTAACCAATACAAGGGAGGTGAGCCCACGGTCAAAGGGATTCAGGTGGCATGGTTTGGTGGTGGGAGGAAAAGGGGGTCTATATTTGGTTTCCTATCATGACTTCTTTTGGGAATATACCTTATTGGGATGATATCTTACCCAAAAGAAGTAATAGATGGTTGTGACCATCTGATGCATGCCATAGAGTTAGGTAGTGAGCTAGCTCAATCCTTATTTTTGAACCTAGAGTTAGAGGTATACGGCAGGAACAAACAAAAGGAAATTTCGTCGTGAACTGAGTAGTAGTGCAACAGGCATGTACTGGAGCAATGACAGTGGTTGGGGCAACCAATGGGTTGGTAGGTAGTCTTGAAAGGATGCCCACAACAAACCAAAAACAGTTGGTAAAGCCCTAAGGGTAAAAGGGAAAAATTTCATTGAATCAATTCACTATAAAAGGAGGAGTTAGCCATGGATGAAAAGGGGGAGACAGAATGGGAGAAGCACCTAAGGGAGGAAACCCATGGTAAGAGAATAGTAAGCACCCAGAGAAAGAGACCTAGGAAAAGGAAAGACTAAAAGGGGAAATAACCAATGGCAAAAGAGTTAGAAACTAAGAGTAAAAAAAAAAAAGAATGGAGAGAAAGAAAGAAAGAAAGAAAGCGGTAAAAATAAGAGAGAAAACGTGGCAAGAATAAGTGCATGTATCAATAGACCATCTTTTTCGTTCCTCTTAGCAAATCCACTCTTTGAAATCCTCAAAAGTAATAGCTAGTAGCCATTTAGGCCTATTCTAAAAAATGCACAACTTTGATGGCAAAAGCCTATGACAAGATTGTTTAAGTTGGGGTTTGGGTTTTTTCTTGGTTTACTTATCCTATGTGAGGATTCAATACTTGATTTTGATTGCAAATATATTTGATTTTTCTCATTATAACTTATATCTGCCGTATTTAGTCATTCTGCTGTAGTACTTTTTTATCACGTCTGCCGCATCAGTTGTTCTGCTATGGTGTCTTTACTTGTTGTATTAGTTATTCTGCCGTAACACATTTTCATTATATTTACCGTGTTAGCTATTTTACCAGCTAAACCTTTTCTGCCGAAGCTTTATTCTTTATTTGTTATTACGTGTTTTACTTTTGACACAAACTAATTATTATCCTGCCATAAGTATATACACATATACATTGTTTCTCATGTTCTGAAAGAATATATTTTATATATGTATGTGTGAATACGTATAAGCACATATTCTCATATATGTATGTATACATTTGAGAATATGCTAACCCATTTAAACTAATATTTGTTTGATGTGTATTTTTTTTTGGGTTTTAGAGTTGTTTATGTGCAGAAAATGGAAAAATATTTCTGCAGTAAAAATGAAGAGTAGTCATTCACACGGCAGAAGGCTTTAAAGCACAGTAGACAGCTTTACTGCACAGCAGACGGTTTTACTACACGGCAAAAAAGTCAGACTTGTGACAGAAACTGGAGAAAAGTTCCTTCTGCGATAGAAATGTCAATCTTGCGGCAGAAACAGAAAAGTTAATCCTACGGCAGAAACTAGAGAAAAGTTCATTCTGCAGCAGAAACAGAGGATAAGCCCACTTTACAGTGTCTTCTCTTGGACTTGGACTCAACGTTTGCGCACAAGTCGGACCAAATTGAGTTACAGTTGAACCGATCTCAACTCTTTTACTCAAAATATTTGGGCCTAGTACCGCTGGAGGTAATCCAGCCCACCAATACAACAAAAAAGGCCCCTACACTCATGAAAAAAAAAAAAAAAAAAAGAACTATTATTAATCAATATTATTATTTTAGAAGCGAAATAAAATGTTAACTTGAAGAAAAAGAAAAGAGTGATACTGAATAAAAATCAAAGAGAGTAGCTACAACCAAAGAAAGTGCTTTGTCCTCCTCTCCTTGCTCAGCGGACTTTCTCCAGATTCGTAAGTTGCATTCCACTCCCCTGAATTCTTCTCAATCATCATCTACTTGAATCTCACTTCACAGCTATTGTGCGTTTTCATTGCTTCCAAATTTTCTTGTATTTTCCGAGCAACCAAACAGATCGTTCAATCTCTTCTGTTTTGGCAGCTTCTCTTCATTCTTCAAGATGACTCAAGATGTGGAGATGAAAGAGAAAGACCACACAACTCCTTCACATTCTGTTACCACCGTCGTCCCATCCACTTTTCAGAGTAACTTCTACTGCTACTGCTTTTTATCCTCAATTTCAATCTCATCGATTTCTAATTCTAGGGTTTCATATTTAATTGACAATTTTCATATATTTCTGTGTGTGTGCGTGTGCGCGTATTTGGGGGTTTTATAGATTTGAAGGAGATAGCATCGCTTATTGAGACCGGTTCGTACACCAAGGAGGTTCGCCGAATCGGTCGCGCTGTTCGGCTCACGATTTCGTTGAGGCGTAAATTGACGGCATCGGTGCTCTCGGCTTTTCTCGATTTCGCTCTTGTTCCTGGTTCTGAAGCCCATGCTCGATTATCGGTGTATCTTCCAAAGGTACATTGATCATAGTTTTTTGTGATTTCAAGCTGAGTATCAATGTTGTTTGATTGGTTTGGTTTCTTAGGGTTATTCTTTCTCTGCAATATAGTAAGTGTGTTTCGGTATCTGAACTGTGAAACTAGATGTAGTTAAGGTTGTCCGAGTTTTTGTTAATGTTTGGTAGAGACAAAAATGCAAGACTCTGGGTATCATCGAGCTGAAATATCAGTTTTTTTTTATGACAATGGAGCGATTCTTTCTTGTTTGGTTCACAATCACTGTAAGAACTATTTAACATAGGCTACCCTCACTCGCCATCTTGATCTTACAAAGAGAGGAGGCGTCATTTAAGCTAGAGCTAATCGGCTGTTCAAAGTGAGAACTATTAAAAGAAATAGGAATTTTTCTTGTGGTGAGGATTTTGGCCAATGATTTGATTGTGGCCTAAAGGTATAATTCAATGTAGGGGTTCCACTGTATATTAGACTTATAATTTAAATTGTAATTGGAAGAAGTTTTTTTATTTATCACGCTAGGTTATATTAAGTTTGGTCATTTTTGAGAAAAATAGGAAACAGTGAGTGATGGTTTTGCTTAGTTTAGGAAAAACCACATTAACTCTTTGATAACACAACATCATAGCACGATCCAAAAAGTTTTATTAGATGTTTGCATACGTGATAAAAGAGTCATTTACTTATTGGGAGAGTAGAAGTGTCATTAAGACCACTTAATAATTAGCATCAAGTTGGGTAACTGTCTGGAAGTCAATCTTACAGATGCTGCATTTTGGAGATTAGAAGTGTCATTTGCTTTTGTGATTACCTTTTAGATTCTTTGGCATTGCCGGTAAGCTCTCTACCAAAGGGCCCCAAAGCTGGGGGAATAATTTTCTATGGGGTGGGCTAGGAGGTGAATTTTTTAAATTCCATCTAGTGGAGTGGAATACAATGTGCTCTCCAATCAAGAATGGGATTGGGGGTGAGAAAATCAGACACCATCAATCAATCCTTATTTGGGGAAATGGTTGTGGCATTTTGGAGGAAGGAAATCATTTTTGGAGAAGAGTGATTGGTGTGAAGAATGGGGAAGCTTGGGGTGAATGGACAATGAAGATTATCTAACATTCATGGTGTGACTTTTGGTAGATTGTAAGGGCGGTTCGCGTTAAATTTGTGGATTACATTAGTTATTGGTGATGGTAGTAGCGTGCGGTTTTGGCATGACACATGATGTGGTAGTTGTGCATTGAAAGAGTTATGCCCAAACTTCTACCCAATTGCAGTGATAAAGATGATTTTCTGCACTCTTGTTGAAGCAATTGAATGGAGGGTAAACTCGCTCATGAAATATCAGCATGCACTTATAACGATTGAGAATTGGAATTGACACTCTTTACTCCAATATCCTAAGTGGTGATGTGATGTAGGACAAAACCCAAATATATGCAACAATGAAATTAAAAAAAAAAAAAAAAAAAACAACAACAACAACAACTAGACTTGCCTAGAATTGGCACCAAGCAAGAGGAACAAAACACAGGAATTGACACCTAGGATTGCGTGCCAATGAGCTCTAGCTCAACTGGCACCTCATCCCTTTATAAATGTTAGATGAAGGGTGAGGTCATGAGTTCAAGATCAATCAGGTGTGTTTGTAACTTACCAATGCAAAAATAACATCTAGGATTGCCTAGAATCAACACCAAGCAGTTGAAGAAAAATCTCCAGCAATAAATTTGTTACTCAAGCAAACTGTCTAACTGTCTGCATTGGAGTATAATAGTGTGTGCTTATATAGATTACTATGACCTAATTCTTATTCTAATTGACCTAGGAAAGCCAATTATTGAATTACAAAAATAATTGGCTTTACTTTAGGAAATTAAATAAAAATACTATTAACCTAATTAATTAATAATATCTATCTATCAAAAAAAAAAAAAAAAAAAATCCAATAAAAAATAGAAATGACCTCATAGATAAAATAAAATAAAATAATCTTCGCATTTCCAGTATCATTTGGGCTCTGATCAAATGAGATGGAGGCCTAAAGGTAAAGGTAAATTTGATGTGAGATCTTATTATGAAGTGCTAAGAGGCTCCATAGCATAATATTTCGTGTACTAAGGTACTAAAGAAAGTTGCTCTTTTTGTGTGGACAACAGTGTAGATTTTATTGATTCCCTTTTAATTATTGGATTATGTAATTTTAAGGTGTATTTTGTGTACACATCCTTTGTGCATGACTTCTTTGTGATTCTTTAGACTATCTTATGAATACATCCTTTGTACATGAGGTACTTAGTTTGCATCAATAAATTTGATTACTTATATCTAAAAAAAATTCCTGGCTGTGTAAAACTTATTTCTGGTATTGAACATTCTATCTCTTTCATTACCATAATTTGGTGAAAGAGAACATGTCCATGATACAATTCATGAGTATTCTCCTAAACTATACAAATTTCTATTCATAGTTGCATTTTCTATGAGCATATAGCAAGCTTTCTTCAGGCTTTCCCTTTATAAAAGAATTTATAAAATCTGAATTTACATTTCCTGGCCAACCTAGCCAGTAAATACTTTAGATAGCTTGAAATGCTGATCTGAAATTTTACAAATGTGATAAGCCACTCATGATCAATGTAGTGGGATGTGAACTATAAAATGTGAGATACCTTACTTATATATTGGATATGAAAGGGGTGTGCGTCTATCCGTATGGTATATAGAAATTTGAGAACCATACTATGTTTAACATGAGAGGTGTTCTTATTGTTTTAACTCCATTTGAATAAAAAATTCTATGATAGTTCTATATTTTGTGCTTTAGCTTCACTGTTAAGAAGTTATAATGTCCACGTTGTTTAACCATACCTAATTACAAATGTTGTAACATTGTGTAGCAAGATGAGCATGAAATGGAAGTTGACACTGCTACATCAGTTAGTCAAGCTTCAGGGAAACATTTACTGCCAGAGCTTGAGATTTACTGTTACTTGCTCCTACTACTTTTTCTGATTGATCAGAAAAAGTACAACGAGGTTTGTGGATTGGTTCCTCTTTATTTACTTCTCTTTTTTGTTCATTATAGTGGATGGAACCCACTGAGGTAGAGGTAGTTATGTAGTGAATGTACTTTTGTTTCTCTTTTAGGCTAAAGCTTGTTCATCGGCAAGCATTGCTCGGCTTAAGAACGTGAACAGAAGAACTGTTGATGTCATAGCGTCTAGACTGTACTTTTATTACTCATATAGCTATGAGCTCACAGGTGAGCTTGCTGAAATTCGCGGGTAAGTTATATATCAACTCAAATGTGCATATGTATTTAGTATTTACATATGTTTGTAAATATGTGTTTGTGTCATACAGGGGAAAAAGAGAAAGGTTAGCTTTTAATCTTTTATTTTGTCTGTATGTATATTTGTTTTCAGCAATCTACTTGCCTTGCATCGTATTGCTACATTGCGCCATGATGAGCTGGGCCAGGTTTGTTTTCATCTCTAGTGCGAGATGTTGTCTTGGAGATTCAAAACTTGTAATAATATGATACCCTAATGCAGGAAACACTTCTAAACTTGTTACTTCGTAATTACCTCCACTACAACCTATATGATCAGGCTGAGAAACTGAGGTCTAAGGCACCACGATTTGAAGCACACTCAAACCAACAGGTGCGGCAAATTTCTTTTTAAAATTGTAGTGTTTGCGTTCATATGGATTACAGTTAAAAGTCTTTTTGCTTCACGTAATCTGAATGTCTAACCTGGCTACTGATTGTTGCTGCCCAAAATTTGCACATAAGAAAGACATGGGTCCCCATTTTAGAAAAAGGGCCCAATGAATTTGGTAAACCAAATAGAAAAAATATAAAAAAGGCCCAAAGGGAAAGCACCAGCCCTTGGAAAAAGGAAGTGGCCAAGGGAGAAGGTGCATGGCCCAGTAACTAATGTATGTCTAAGCAGTCCAAGGAAGGCCCAACCTACTTTAGAAAAGAAAAGGAGAAGGAAAAGCTTGTCTTGGAACTCTTTGCAACTCGAAAGAGATGAGAGAGCGGAGGAAATACCTCCCAGTCTGTTGTAAATGACAAACGTGGTCGACTCACTCCATATTCCAGGCATATGAGTGGCGTATGATCACTCATTTTCAGGTTTCAAGGGAGAACGGTTTGGCAGAAGGGGAGGAGAGCTCTAGTTGTGATGATCAGCCATGACCTTTAGTGGATTACTGGGGAAAGTGTCAACACTAAAATGGTGAAAGAAGGCAGACCTCACAGGTGCATGTCATAGAAAACCTACAGCCGACCAAAGCTTGTAAATGTTCGTAGTGTTTCATCGTTTTTTTCCTAGGCTGTTATTAGTTAAGGGCTTGCCATGACCCTCAATTCTCCCCCAATGAGGAGAATCTTCTATTTGGGCTTAAGTCCATATAATACTTTCATAGTTCTATTTGCCCAAAGAAATCTAGGGAAACCAGGTGTGATAGGGACAAACCAAAGGTTCTGTGCCCAAAGAAATTGGCTGGAAGGCCGAGGAGAGTGGTAAAACATTAAGGATGTCTCCCCAGTTTTGGGAAACCTATGGTTTGGGGGGAACAAGAAAAAGAAAGCAGAAACAGCCATAAGAACTACCAGATACACTTCGACAAATTCCTTCAATCATTTAGCAACATCCCATCCTTAACATTTAGCAAGAAACTCATGCCGCAGAATGAGAAGTGTTGACATGCATTTCTAGAAAAACTCTCCTCTCTCCCTGAATTGTCTCACCCATCTGAATCCTGTGGTAGAAAGGATTTCAACTAGTAAGGCGACCTTGTTCCAAGTCCCAAATCTCACGACTTCTGTAAGCCCGAGGGTTGATTGCAAACTGGACTGAGAGTTGGGGCCAAATACTTCGTGGGTCCAAACGGTTCGAGAGGAAAGATATATATATATATATATATATAAAGGCTATCACTTATTTCATTTTATCTTTTTTCATTGGACTTTTTGGATTATTTTGTTTGTGCACAGACTGGTTTTAGCAGGATAAGCCCATTCTGTAGGGAAACCAGGCCCAAGTCCCCCTCGCAACACTCAGGCTTGAGGCTGAGACCAATGACTTTCCAGTGAAGTGGCGACACTTGTCTTGGGCGTGATAAAGAAGGCCCCTACCCTGATTCATTTAATTTGAACCCTAACCTTGGACAGCCTTTGTTTGGTTCACATTAAAATTTATCACTTAATGCAGCCATGCAGTATGAAAGAAGTGTGCTGTGATATTTATTTTGCTTGTCTTTTAATGATTAAAGCAGGGGATTTGGGCCCTGCTATCTATTATGCGTGGAAGATTTTGATCTAGAATATTATTTTCTTGTACCCAAATTTCATAAAGTGAAAAGGGCATCTTTCTCATAAAATAAGTAGGTGAAAAGATTACCTAAATTAAAAATAATTGGAAGAGCTTGTGCACACTTGCTCTTGTACTCTTCCTTGACTGTTTTCTATGTCTTATCTTATTTCTTTTTTTCTTTCTTCTTGGTCTTATATCTTTTAACCTTCTTGCATATGTTTCTTTACAAGAATTCATTGTAGGAATGCACTTTCCATGTGTTTGATCAATTGTTGTATAGACCCATGGATTCAATCTACACCAATATATATTTGTTTGGTTTCTGTTGAGCTTCTCTATTCCCTCTTTGCAGTAGTTCTAGTTCCTATTAACTGAATGTGAGCATAATTGTTTATTAATAATTTGAATGTCTCATATTACTTCTGCAGTTCTGTCGATATCTCTTTTACCTTGGGAAGATTCGAACAATTCAGTTAGAGTACACCGATGCAAAAGAGTCTCTCCTGCAGGCTGCCCGGAAAGCGCCTCTTGCAGCTAGAGGGTTTCGAATCCAATGTAACAAGTGGGCTGTGCTAGTTCGTCTACTGCTGGGAGAAATACCTGAGAGAACCATCTTTATGCAGAAAGGAATGGAGAATGCTTTGAAGCCATACTTTGAGCTTACAAATGTGAGTCCAACTTGTCAAACCAGTAGCTAATTATAACATGTCAGTGCATTCAGTGGAGTCATGATTTTAAGATTGATTTACAACTTGGCAAATCGTAATTCTTGATTTATCACTGCAAATCCTCTTTTAGCATCAGACTGTAGCTATGTAGTATCAGAACCAAGTCAGTATGGTTCATACTACTTTTAATGAATGAGCTAAAATTTATTCATCAAACAAAGCAACAGTACAGCAAGCAACAAGCTGCAACCATAACAGAGAACAACAACAAAAAAAAAAAAAACTCTGCTAAAAGAAAAGGCAGAGCTGACTAGCACATAACATACAGAACGAACTCCTATTGGATACAGAAACTGGGACACGCCATAAACTGCCCAGAATTCTATTCTGGATAGTGATCTTTACATTCTTGTACAAATACAACCAAGCTAGTCTTTGGTTGTGATGTATTCTGTTTGGGTTTGGAGTGTTTTAACTTTGCATTGGAACTTTCAGGCTGTTCGGATTGGTGACCTGGAGCTGTTTAGGAATGTAGCTGAGAAGTTTGCTGACACTTTCAATGCTGACCGAACACACAATTTGATTGTCCGGCTGCGGCATAATGTCATTAGAACTGGTTTACGTAACATCAACATCTCCTATTCCCGCATCTCACTTGCTGATGTTGCTAAAAAATTGAGGTTAAACTCTCAAAACCCCATTGCTGATGCTGAGAGCATTGTGTCGAAGGCTATTCATGATGGAGCAATTGATGCCACCTTGGATCACACAAATGGGTGGATGGTATCAAAGGAAACAGGAGATATTTACTCCACAAATGAGCCTCAAATTGCTTTCAACTCCCGGATTGCTTTCTGCCTTAACATGCACAATGAAGCAGTTCGGGCCTTGCGATACCCTCCAAATACACACAAGGAGAAGGAAAGTGCTGAGAAGAGGAGAGAGAGGCATCAGCAGGAGCAGGAACTTGCCAAGCACATTGCTGAAGAAGATGATGATGATTTTTAAGTGTGTAATCTATGGGTCTTTTGCTGTGGCAAGAAACTTGGCCATTTCTTATTTTTTGCTTTTGTTTTAGCTTTATGAAGCCCCAAAAAATATTTAATTTTCTACGAAGATTACTATTATCATTTTTCTACCCTCTCTCTCTCTCTCTAACAGAGACTTGAACTTTCTTTGTTGCTGATCCGATGATATTTTAAGCTTGGAATTTGTTTTCACTACGTGTCATGGTTCTTCATTTATGAAGTAGAAAATTGTTTTTGGCTAGTACATGCTAGTATACTGGGCGTATTTTGGTTCCAAAGCGAAGTCCAGGCAACTTGTGTGTCTTTTAGTATTTAGTGAAGCCATCTACCTTGTAAATCACTTTTTCTGATTTGCAGTCACTAGTGAAATGCTCTTTTTTTTTTTTTTTTTTTTTTTTTTTTGTGTGGAATAGCGTGTGATCCAATATGGCATAGATACATAATTTAATAGGGATAATTGCAGTAAACCGACTTGTAATTTGACCTGAAATTACTTTGTTTATTCGTGGTTTGAAAAGTGGCAATTTATCAACCGAGATTTGCTTTGTTAGGATTCCGTAACCAACCTCATCACTCTCTTCGTTAAAACATAAAAAAACATAACAAAACCAATAAAAACAAGATTAAAAAGGTCATATTTGTAAAAATTGTTATACTTTCTCATAAAGAACTTCAATGGAACAAATACCTAATTTCAACGTAACACACTAACCTTTCACAAAAAACAAAAATGGAGAAGCTTTTGTTGTTAAGTAATATTATCTGAGTAAGAGAAAGCCACTGCATTGTGTACCATACATCCAGCAAAGCGACTCGTCTATTTCTACTAATAATATAGGCATTTCTCTCCGTTTTCACACCTCACAAACTTGCAATGGCATAGGGCAATTCTATGGTGTTTAGATGGTGTTTTGGGAAGTGGGACCTGTGGTTGGATCAACTTGGTTTGATATTGAAATGGTGGCCATGTTAGTGAAGTAGCATATTAGGGGTTTGGGAAATAGATCGGCATGTGATCTGGAGTTTGGTTACTAGAGGTCCGAGATCTTGCTTTTGGTGGGCCGCATTGTGGCGGATCTAGTGATTCCGTGGGTTTTGGGTTGCTGTTTAGCTTTGAAAATTTCACTTTTCTTCTACTATACCTAGCAAATCAAGTAATTTTTATTCTACTGACTACTGTTCACGATATTGTGATTTTTTCTGATGGGTTTGTTGTTTGGCTTTGAAACCTTCCTCTCTCATATCTCTATTCCCTTGGTCAAGCTTTGCTGATCCTCCCATTGGGTGCTGCCAATGTATATCCAGTGGCTTTTTGTGAGTGAGATCTTGGATGTTAGAAATCAAAGCTTTGGAAATTAACCGTTTGGTAATGTTGTTTGTATTTTTTAGAAATATGTGTGGGTGAAAAAGTGTGTAAAAATGCGTGTAATGTTATTTAAAAACTGAAAACATGTTGTTAAACAACATGTTGGGACCCGTCATCGACTCATCGAAGGTGTCAGTCCAGCCGTGACGGGTCGGTTCCGGTCGGATTAGTCGGTTCCCGTGGGTCTTCGATTTGCCTGGACAGCCTTAAAAAGTAAAAAGAAGACAACAAACCCAAAATATTTTTGAATTTTGTCGTACACTTTTCTTCATAATTTAATATAATTGAGATTTCCTTTGAAAAAAGAAGCTTGAGTTTATGTGTTCCAATGAAGTTCTTCAACTAAGTCTTTATAATTTTTACAAAAGGAACTTTTTGATATTGTTTTCTCTTTTATTTTTATGTTATTTTCGTTTTGGGAGGAGAGATATAAAATTGGATTAAAAATATATAATTACCCATATTTTTAATAGAGGTGTGTTATAGAATCTTAACGGACCGAACCTCAGGTGGGTAAAGTGATACTTTTCAAACCATAGGTAGGTAAAGTGATTTCAGGTTAAACTACAAGTGTGTTTACTGTAATTACTATTTAGTGAAGCCATGTACCGTGTAAATCACTTTTTCTAATTTTCTGTCATTAGTGAAAGCACTATTTTTTTTTTCTCTGGGAACAGCGTGTGATCCAATATGGCATAGATACATAATTTAATCGTAGTAATAAAGGCTGCTACTGAGAAAAAACGATTAGATCTCTTCGTAAAGCAATTGGACTATCTAAAGTATTTTCCTTTGACCATCCTAGAGTTTGTACTATAGTCTCTGCTGTCGTACAATTTTCCGATATAGTAGCATACGATTTCACCACAGATTGGTCTACTCTGTCATGTGCTCGATATGACTTTCTTTTTGGTTTGGTTTGTTTTTCTAAATGGATGACTTTCTTTCTTCAATCACTGGAAATTAAAAATTTATGACCCTATTATCCCTTAAATTTGGTTATGCTTCATAATTTATATTTGATAAACCACCTTTGTAGTGTGAATGTGCGAACCGCCTCAAGGACTTCGAATACTTCAAATGATTGCCATTTCCATCTCTTTTATCAATTAGTACTATTTTTTTGTTTTCAAGATTCTTAGGACTGGCGCTAATCATGGCCAGTTGTTTTTGCCTTTTAAATTATTTGCACTTGCCAAAAGAACATTTTCACGTCTTTGCGTGACGGTGATACTATATATCACATGGAAAATTTGATTCAAGGGTAGTAGATCCAAATTTTTATCTTTAGAATTACTTTCAAAATGAGGTGAAAAGTATAGTAAGATTTGCTATAACTTTCCCGATTGGGAATGAGAATAATACCATTTTTTTTTTCAATCTGAATGATGGGGCCCTTTATCTAGCTGCCAGTCCATAATCCAAAGTGAACACTATTCTTATCAATGGCGGCGATGGAGATGCTTTGTACGAGACCTAAAAACCTTGTTATCAACGTATCACAACTCATCCCCATCTAAATGTCAAAAGGGTCATGTGCCAAGCACATGAAGAATAATGCTTTGTATCATATGCGTCAAGGTATTGCCATGTGAGTTTGTATGACATGATCTAAGCAAAAATATACCATCAAAAAAAGTCATTGAATATATGTCATCTTATCTTTAAGTAGAATCAACCAACATTAAAGAAACTTGTGGGGAAAAAAAAAGATAAAAGAAAATGAATAAGAGTGGATTTTGATTTATTCACGGCCCTTCTGTTGGGGAAAGCATGTGGATGTGAGAGGTAAGTAAGAGTTAGAGAACGTGGGAATAATTGAATGAGGTTCAGAATTCTTCAGGTTCCCACAGAAAATTCACAATTAAATAAAACATCTGGGTTCTCTCTGTTTCCAGTGGTCACATGTGAGGTTGTTGCATTTTTGAGTCTGGTCCCCTTATTTATAGAGGCAGCACTTTACTTGGAAATGAAAATAAACATAGATACATAGTTACATACACAAACCCTCTCCTCCCTATCTGTTCTCTACTTCACTTACATTTGTCTATTGGGTAGTTGGACTAGCAAGGAATGGAGAAAATCATATTTGTATTAGCAATCTTGTTTGGATTAGGCTATTTTTCTATCTATGCCAATGCATTTTCGCCTTCCGCGTGGACTAAAGGTCATGCTACCTTTTATGGTGGCAGTGATGCCTCAGGAACTATGGGTATGTTAGCTCCAATTCAATGAGGTATTTGTTTTTTAGTGTTCTTTGCAAGGCTGAATCTTATTGAATTCTTTGTTATGGCTACAGGAGGAGCTTGTGGATATGGGAACTTATATTCTACAGGGTATGGGACTAGGACTGCGGCCTTGAGTACTGCATTGTTCAATGATGGAGGTTCATGCGGGCAATGCTACAGGATCATATGTGACTATACAAGTGATAACCAGTGGTGTAGGAAAGGAGTATCAGTGACGGTCACTGCTACAAACTTCTGCCCTCCTAACTATGATCTTCCGAGCAATAATGGAGGATGGTGCAACCCACCTCTCCAGCATTTCGATATGGCTCAGCCTGCCTGGGAAAAGATTGGTATTTACAAAGGAGGGATTGTGCCTGTATTGTTCCAAAGGTTGTATATAACTTCGTTTATTTTTTGTTTTGCATTATCAATAAGTCCAGAGACTATATTTTTTAACAATTATTGACATAACCTGTTATGATTTGTACATAATAAAAGTAGTGTTAGTGGTGGACCCCAAGTGAAAGTGACTTGCCTCTGATCACAATAGGGCCATGTAGTTGTAGTGAAAAATGTGTTCTCATTTTCTTTCTTCTATCTTGTTAATGTGTAAGGTTCCAATGGAATGGTTATCTTATGCTTTTTTTGATTTTGATGGTGCAGGGTTCCATGCAAGAAACATGGTGGAGTTAGATTCACCATAAATGGAAGAGACTATTTTGAGCTTGTTTTAGTTACTAATGTGGCAGGGGCTGGATCTATTCAATCTATGTACATCAAAGGCTCAGGAACTGATTGGATGGCTATGTCAAGAAATTGGGGAGCTAATTGGCAATCCAATGCTTATCTTAATGGCCAATCTCTATCTTTCAAGGTCATCACTACTGACGGAGAAATCAAACTGTTCCCAGACATTGTGCCATCCAATTGGGCGTTTGGCCAAACCTTCTCCAGCAGTGTACAATTCTAAGCTGAAAGCGATTTTAGGGTTCAGGGTTTTGGGTTTGGAATCAATCGGCAGAGGCGTGCTTAATATTTTACTCAAGCAGCCCGCCAACTCTTTTTTGGGTTGTCTATTGAGGTGGTGAGGACACGGAGTTCTGGAATGGGGGTTGAGAAGGGGAGCAAACCAATGAACTCAAGAAGACTCTCAGTTTTGTGCATTTTTGAACTAAGAAAACATTATTGTTGATGCTCACAACTTGGTGGTGCTGTGTGGATGTTGCATTTGTTATAGCACATCAATAAGAGGCGCAATAAAATGCAGCTTCAGCATGTAGAAATACTTGAAAACTTACAATTTATATGCTTGTAATATTAATCTTGTTGTAATAGTTACATCATTGGGAATTAAAGTTTCCTGCAAACCCTTTTGCAAAATTCAAGGTCATATTCTACCTAGCTACTGTACTTGCAGAGTTTTAATTGGGTGCATATAGAGGTAAAATTGTAGGCAAAGATGATTACAAATCCCCAATCTATTCCATTCAATCATGACTTGTAAAAGGTTGTAATATGTTCCCAGATAGACTTTGTAAGTCTGGTGAATCCAAAATTGTCAGTGTCTTTTTTATTGAAACTGTTTTTTGTGTTGTGGTGTCCTAGTGAGGTGAGTGTGAAATATTTTTGTGAAAAATTATGAGAAATGTAGCACAACTCTTTGGCCTGTAGCAAAACTACGAGAAAAAATGGCATAGACAATAAAAATAATAATTCGTTTTTAGTAGAGGGACCCCTGGTCTGCAGGGGAGAATAATAAGGGATGAGTATGGTAAAGGGTTTCTCATGCTAGGAAATAAGAGGGGACAATGGAACAAGGAGAACAAAATGAAGTAGGCATAAAGGTGCATGTGACGAACCACTTTCTTTAAGACAATATTTTCCCCGCTCAAAGAGTTTGTTAAAGGGTTACATGCAAATTGTCTCCTGATAAAGCAAGATCAAAATTTGCGGATTAGTAATTCTGAATAAATTTTATGAATTTTTGTTTGAATGTGTGTAATAATTGCAGTAAAAAACTGAATATGATTATATTTATAACCAACAAAGAGATACTAATTGAAAGACACCACTGAAAGTTTACTATTGAAGAGAAATAACTCTTAATACAATTTCTAATTGTTAAGAATAATCAACCTCACCACCATGCACCATTGACTTTACAATCACTTTACAAGTACAAAGTTTTTTTGAAGGTGGAAAGAGTGGGTAACGGCCGGGATTCAAATTTCGAGGGAGAAGATTCACACATATATATACTTATATTAGACTAAAGTAAAATTTCTATTTTATATGGAAAAAAAAAAAATTCAACCCTCATTTAGGTTTTTTTTTTGGCGAAAACCACATTTTCGTCCTTACATTTTTCACGCGATTTCACTTTGGTCCCTAACTTTTTTTTTCACCGCTTTTAGTCCCTATCCTAAAAAACGTGTCTCGTTTTAGTCCCTACCGTTACATCAAAGACGGAAAATACACACGTGACAAACAGCAGAATTAAAAAATATTAAAAAAAAATAATAAATGTTATTTGGCATTAAAAAAACTAAAAACTAAAAACCAAAAACTATATGAATCAAGATCTAAGTCAATCTAGAACAAGAACAACAAAAATACCAACCCAGATGATTCTCAAAAGAAAAGAAAAGAAAAACCCAACCCAGATTTTTTTTTTGAGAAGTAACCCAACCCAGATTTAAATACAAAGAACAAGAACAAGAAAGGGAAGAGCTCGGCAGTCTTTCATCCTCTCTAGATTTAAAAAAAACCCAACCCAACCCAGATTTAAACCCACCCCTTTTCAGTTTTCATCCTCTCATTTTCATTAAAACCCACACAATCAAATCCACATCACGAACAAGAAAACAAACGGCGGTTGCGACGGCGACCGATCGATTTGGTTGTCTTGAGAGTACTTGATGGTGGTGTAGTGAGGGAAGAGCTCGGCAGGGAGGTTGTCGTCGGAGATGGAGGCGTAGTTGGGAGGGAAGTGGTTGCGCTGGAAGCAGAAAGGGCGAAGTCGACAATGGCGAAGGGGTTGAGGACGATGGCAGATCCAGATCTTGGAGGCGAAGTCAACGATGGCGTAGTTGTCTTGATTTCTCTAGTTCCAAGAATTCTGCCATTTAGGGATTTTGAAATTTATTTTCCCAATTCGGTTGGGAATTTGAATTCCCGTTCTAATTACTGGAGAGTGTGGGCGGGATTGTGAAGTTTTGGAACAGAGGAAATGATATCGATGGTTACTGTGGATGGTCTATGGTGATGAACATTGGCATGGTGATGGTGCAGTGGGTTTGTTGATTCGTTGCAAATTTTCTGGGATTTATGTATGTTTTTGCTTGTTTGGATGCTAAGAAAATGCAAGAAATAAGAAGAAAATATTGAATTTCATATTTTCTGGCAATCATGTTCTTAGGGATGAAGAACAATTATTATTTAAATAATTAAATGATAACTAAAAAAATCTGGGTTGGGTTTTTTTTTCTTTTCTTTTGAGAATCATTTGGGTTGGTATTTTTATTGTTCTTGTTCTTGATTGACTTAGATCTTAATTCATATGGATTTTGGTTTTTAGTTATGTTTTTATTTATTTTATTTTTTTAATGCCAAATAATATTTTTTTATTATTTTTTTAAATATTTTTTTAATTATGCCGTTTGTTACGTGTACATTTTTCGTTTCTGATGTAACGGCAGAGACCAAAACGAAACGCGTTTTCCAGGATAGGGACTAAAAACGGTGAAAAAAAAAGTTAGGGACTAAAGTGAGAATTACGTGAAAATGTAAAGACGAAAATGTGATTTTCGCCTTTTTTTTTTTTTTGGGTGCAGAATTCTATTAATCAGTTTGCAAACTATTTAATAAAACTGTAAAATTTAAGAAAAAAAAAAGGCCAATCCTTTCATTTGTAAATTCACTTAAGTGATCATTTTGCTCGAGCAAACTTTTTTAGGGAAATGCTAACGAGTGCCCTAAGGGCACTTGTTAAGAATCTAGTTAAAGAAAGTTTTTATGAGAAAAGGAAAAAAAAACAATTAATATTTTGACAGTTTTTTCATTTCTCATAAAAGTGATGTCAAAACTTTCCTAAAATGAATTCTTAACAAGTGTCCTAAGGACACTGGTTAGCATGACCCAACTTTTTACAGCTTGTATTCTTCATTCTTCCATAATTCCATAATTCCATTTCCAAAGTTACACATATAACATCTCACTTACTTTAGGGACCACTCATATATATAGGCTGAACTTTGGGAACTCAGATTTGGGCACCAACTTCTTTGGTGCGTAGGCTATCACAACATTTATTTAGAAAGTGATTCAAGCCTAGCTGTGCGATGGTTAAGTTAAGAGGCCCATTGGGCCCTTTCCCCTTGAACTCTCTATCTTATTCTTGATTGCATGTGCCTTTTCAGTTTTGGAGAGACGATGGACGATCACCCTTCCTTGATGAGCATGTACTAGGAGGCAAAAAAGTGGACATATAGGGTAAGAAGTCAACAACAAGAACGTGAAGTAATTTATGATGCCTGCTCAACTTTTTTGTTATTGTGATGTACTTTATGATAGCTGCCTGACTTTTTTGTTAGATTGTACTAGTATAATGGATTTTGTCTTTTTTATTTTTATTTTTTTTATTAGGTATAATGGATTTTGTCTATGTAAGACTGTACGTATGAATAATATACATGCAAAAAAATCGTTTTCGTTTTGGGTAAATACTAGTCACACTATTTATTGTACATGAACGTAGACACACTTTTTACATTGAAATTAAGAGATAAGACCGCCCCTTTAGAGTATTTTGGGCAAATTTTTCTAATTTTTGTATTGTTTGGAGAATAAACAGTGATTTTTAACTTTTAAGTACATATTTTTTTAAATACACTTTTCAACATATTTTTTATCTATTTTCTATTTCATTTAAATACTATTTATTCGTTCTTTTTTAATATTTCTTTATTCTTCTTTTATTCATTCCTAACTACTATATTTTTCAAATTCTCATTTGCCATCGTTTTTAAATTTCATAACATTTTCAAATTTTGCATCAGAAAGAGAACAAGAGGAGAGAATATATATATATATATATTTTTTTTTTCAGTTATTTGATTTTGTTGGTTGACTTCAATAATCTCACGGTACTGGAATTTGAGAAGACAACAAAAAAAAAATCCAAGAAAAAATATAAAGGCAAAGCCTCCTTTCACTTGTTTTGTGAGAAGCAACAGAGAGAGAGTATGAGAGAGAAAAAAAATCCAAAAGAAAGAGAAATAATTGATATAATAGTAGTTGGTATAATTTTTTAATTAAAAAAAAATCTAATTGTTAATGTACAGTAGCTCATAAAACTTGATGAGTTACTGTTCATAAGCAAAAAATAAATTGTGATTTAGAGAATCCATTGAGGACCATTATTTTTTTGTTTCATTCTCTGTTATATAGATTATTTTACTTTTACCTAAGCTATTGAAGATACTCTTAGTTAGGATTTAGGAACCTCTTTTTTTTTTATACGAACTCAATTTCAACCTCCTGACCGGTCTATGTAATAGTGTGGTATATTTGTGATAAATTACCGTATGTTAGATTTTATGGCTTTGGATTATATTATCAGTGCTCATAGATTATAATATATAATTTCATGATATTATTTTGAGAAACTTTGTGTTTCATCGTTTAATCATTCTTGTTACATTATTATAAATAAATAAAATCCAACTTATCCAATTTGCCTTTTGTCAAGTCTCTATGATAAAAATTAAAATATAATTTTTAATTTGACCATTTTTTGATGTAAATTTAAATCAGTGCCGGCTCAACATATAAGCAATTGATACAATGGCTTGAGGCCCCCAAATAAAAGAAAACCCCTCAATGCAAATTAATTACGGCTCCTTCACCTAGGAAAAAAATTTAAGGCGCCACTAATAGAAATAAATTGATATGAATAGTGAAAATTAAGGACGCTTGGAGAGAGAAAATTAGGCCCCTTTGTAACCGATGGTTTATCAAAAAAAAAATTAAAGCCCCCTTTCCCAAAACATAGAAATTGAAGAGATAATGTTCCTATTTAAAATCTGAATTAATGTCTTTATAAATAACTTCATTGATAGAAACTAACTTTTATTACTTGAATCTATTGGAAAAAACAGACAGAAAAAACATTCTCTCTCCATCTTAAATCTCAAGAAATCAAATACAGTATCGATTAGTATTTTTTTCCCTGCTCACCTTGCTTCTCTCTAGTCTCCATCTTGATTCAATTTTTATAGCATTCTTCGTTGTTGGCTAGCTACTCTTCTTTGATCTTCAGGTTTGCTTCTATTTGCTCTTCCTTTCTTTTTATTCTTCTTGCTACAAGTTTTTTTTTAAATTTTTTTACTTGTTGCCGAGTTTCACTTATTTGGGTTTCTCTCTTTTTTTTGTTTAGGAATTGGAACTAAACACTCTCTAGTCATAGTCACCACCCAGGTCTTTTTACTAGACTTAAAATTTTTAATATTTTTCTCCAAAGTACAAGTTGTGCACGTTTATGGCTGGGAAACATTCCACTTTTTTCTATGCTATGAGTTATAATGTCAATCTGTAAGAGTTATTAGAAGTCATAACCCATGTGAATTGCTGACTATAGTTACACGTTTACATAAAGCATTCCACTTTATTTTAGTGCTTCTATTTTCAACATTATAGTTACACGTTAACATAATGACTATCTAGTGATTATTATTATTATTATTTTTTGCTTTTTTTTCCCATCCATTTAGAAAGTCATTAATTTGTTATATGTAGAGTGTTGTTTTAATGTAATTAAATTACAAGTTTAGGATAATATATTTTGTATTAAAATTAATTTGTTAAGTTATGTGATAAATAATTTTTTATTCCAGAAAATTAATAATTTTTCTATTACAGATCATGTTTTATTTTAATTATAAATGTTTACTAAAAGATTAAGTGATATTAAAAGGAAATGTTAATGAAACTTAAATGTAAAAAATTTAATTAGTAATTTTGTATCTCAAAGAGAATGATAAATATATTTTAAATATAAAAAAAATTTAAAATTTAAAAGTTAAATAAATATTACCTAATTAATATTTAAATAATTAATAAAAGTCCCGCCTAAAGTTTTCACCTAAGGCCCCCAAATTTGTTGAGCGGACCTTGATTTAAATGCTAAAGTTATATTAGATTTTTTATTTTATTTTATATATTATAGATGAAAATAAAAATGATATTATTTGTTAACTTGATCACGTGCACTTCTCTATAAATATTTTTAATGTCGAATCTATTGCAACATTGAGTAGTTTTTTTAGTAACTTCATTATAAATTTAGTTCCAAATTATTCTCTTTTCTTTACCTAACAACCTTTTTTTTTTTTTTTTTTAAATTCATAAAGCACTATATATTTTAATAATTTTTATAAGTAGTTTAACTTTATTTTATGTTGCATTTACCGTACTGTTTTTTTGGGGGAATTATTGGTCTAGTAAACTTTTAGAATTAATTATCGGACCATAACATAAGATTTCATGTATTATTCAACTTTTACTTTTGAATATTTTATTTATTTTTTAATTATATTGAAAAAATGGGGAAATATGTTAAAAAAATGCTTTTGTGTTAAAAAAAGGAAAAAGAAAAGAGAGTTTGACATAGGATGACAACAATAGCAATAACAATTCATTTTAGTTTAACATTTTTTTAGCCCACATGCAATACAATCCGCACACATCTGGCTCAAATCCGACCCAATTCAACCCGTTATGTCAGAGTCTAAACCAGGATCAAATTGGTCATATCCACACCTTCAGTAGTATAATTACACTGTGAATTTCTTTGTAACATCAATCAAAAGATTAATAAAATTCACATCCTTCTTCTCCAAAATAATAATAATAATAATAATAATCAAATGAAGTTCAATACCTTAACGACATCACCCACCTGCCTTTCCCCCGGACCCGGTGCTGGTTTTGTAATTATTTAATCTGCAAACCCATAAGTTGTTTTTGACAATTCAATAACACACACAGAGTGTCGCGACATAGTAGTTGGCCAGACCCCCCCAACTTATTATACTATGTCTCAATTATCAATTATCATATACCCCATCTCATTTCCCATTAGAGGAATCTGGCAGATCCTTTCATCGAAAATTGCAATAATTTGTGCTACAAGGAAAATATCATTAAAATCAACATTTCTTTCTTTATTGAAATATGAAAAGAATGAATTTTATATCTTTTTTTGACCTTGTAGGGTTCAAAACTTATTTTCCATTACTATAGAGCCAAATGCAATCAAGGAGAAGAAACTTTGAATAGCTTATATATGCTATTATGTTCATTGGTGGGGACATGCTTTTTGTTTAGTAGGTGTAAATCCTGATTAGAAAAAAAAATCAATACACGAATTTAATATTATTCCCTATAAAGAGTTTTTATTCCAAATCAATATATTATACACTTGTCCTCAACTAGTCTTCAGACCTTGGAAATATTGCATAATCATCTTATCTTATCATGAATATTATAAATAATATCTTAATATATGTGATAGGTCAATTATTCATTAAATTAACCATCTCCCATTTAGTTATGCAAAAGTGATATTAAAAAATAAAATAAAAATAGGGGCAGGTAGAATATATATTCATAATTTCATGTACCAAATATACATCTATATTGAAATAGTAGATACAGAATCCAATAATTTCTGATTGGATCAACGGATTCCTTACAATATTCATTACAAAAGTTAAAAAAAATTATATATATTAAAAAAAAATTGACAAGTCAAGGGGTTCATTTGAACCCCCTGGCTTGAACACAACGTCGCCCCTGGAGCAAGTACACCAAAGGATGCAATATATATATATATATATTAATCTGATCAACTGATTTTATTTTTGTTAGTTTGGTTTTAAGTATCTCAACTAGTTTTGTAGCAAAGCAATATATGATTTTGAGTTTTGAAAATTCATTGTTGGAGCACATATTAATTTTAAGTGATATTTAATTATAGGTATTCAACTAATAAATTTTTTTATCATTACATAAAGAATCTAGATTCAAATCTTTTCTACACCAAATGTTATAGTTCAAATATCATATCCATGAAAAAAATATCAAACTACAAGTGCCATGAGATCCACCACAAAAAATTCATTTTGAGCAAGATGATTCAACCTTTTTGTATCCGAAGTTACAAATGAATCACCTAAGCATGGTAATATTTCCAAGCCAGATTATTATTCATAACTAAATAATAAAGACCCTAATATGATAAGGGCATACCACTGAATATCCTTGGTGCAATGGTCACTTCACAGGTATAAGTGCTTGTGGGGTGTGGGGGACAAGAGTCGGGGTTCAAGTATTCAGGAAAGAGTTTTACATACATATACACTTAGATTAGGCTAAAATAAAATTTCTATCTTGTATAAAAAAAAAGGACACTAGCATCAGGTGTGTCAAATGCTAAATATTTGGCATTTGGCACAACGAACACCAAAAAACCTCTCACATCAGATGTTCTAAATGCCAAAAAATTTGGCATTGATGAATAGTACCGTTCCAAATTTGGAATGGTATGGACACCAAATGCTAATACATAAATTACTTTTGTATCCAATCATCTCTCATCTCTCACACGTTCCTCTTTCTTCTCTCTCAGTTTCAGATTTCTCTCACCTCCCCTTTCCTTTCTTCTTTGTCAAACCTCACCTCTTTCTTCTCTCACACCTCGTCGTGGAGATCAACTAGTGGAGATTGAGATCAAGATCAGTGTGGTCTACTGGTGGAGATTAAGATCAACATGTTGATGGTGGGGATCTAAATCGGCGTGCCTATTTGGGAATCAAATTGAAAAAAGTTTGACAACTTTTTCAATTTTTGATAAAAAAATTTCTTAAAATGGTTTACTAACATATGCCTTAAGGGCATACATTAGTAAAACCCTTGATATATATATATATATATATATATATATATATATGGGATGGGTCATTGCTTTTTAGCTTGGTAGGATTGTTGCTCGCATGACTCAATTGAAAATTGCTACAGTATCTTCTGTGTAGCATGTAGCTCGGAATTTGGAATTGCTTCGTTTTTATATGCCAAATTTGTGCCTTACAGTTTATTTGTCATTAGATATTTAGCTGTGTTCTTGATCTTGGTAATATGTGATTGTGGACGGGCATGGGGATGGTGGATCTTGACATTGTGAATGGTTTTGTGAGCTTTGTTTTATTTTTTTTCCAGTTCTGGTGAGTTGCTGCCACACAGAAGAAAGAAGGAGAGGAAGAAAGAGACAAATAATAATAAATAAATGAATAGAACACGAAAATAAAACATGTGATGTAGAATGTGTTGTAAAATAGTGTATTAAAATAATAAAGTAAGTTTATCCAATTAATTTAAAAAACTGTGATTTAAATAATATTCTCTCTCTCTCTCTAAAAATAGATAAGTAATGTATGGAGGAAAGTTTGAGACATTTTTTGTTTTGTTTGAGAAATGGGGGGACCATATATAAAAAAAAAGCATTTTTTTCCCTCTTTTGAAATTTCGATTACCCAAAGTTTTTTAAAAATTCTCATAATTGACCTTTGAAATTTTTTTAATTGCGCACAAAAATGACAAAAAATCATTTTTGGTCCTTATAAATATGTAGTAATTTCACTTTGATTAAAAAAAAAAGAGAATTTAGGGTAAATAAACATAAAACACCATAAATGCTTTTGTTATGGACTTATCATTGTGCTATCAGCTGAACCTTGCTTTTCAGAAATTAAATTGTACGGTTTTAATTTAGTCCATCATTTTATTTAAATCATTTCAATTTAGTCATTTTTGTTATCTCATTGATAGAATGCACAAACGTGTCAAACAGACATTTTTTTTTTTTTTTTTGTGGTAAAGAGATCGCTTGCATGTCAAATTTGTGGCCTAATAAAAAATATAAATAATTGAAAATGACCACCTCATCAACTAGGTGAAGGTGACGTAAAGTAGCCGCCTGATAAACTATTTAATAATCATGTGGCATATATTGTCCATTTGTCATTATTACTTTGTTTTTTCTTCTATTTTTATTTGGGTTTTACCTAGCCGCCCGGTAAACTATTTAATAATCATGTGGCATATATTGTCCATTGTTTTTTCTTCTATTTTTATTTGGGTTTTACCTCTCTCTCTCTCTCTCTCTCTCTGTTTTTACAAGCAGTGGCAGAGTTAGAAAATAATTTTAGGCGGCCAAGGTAAATGCAATAAAGTTCTTATGTATAATGATAAAAAAAATGGCTAAAAAAAATCTTAATTTTACAAATTAACTTTAACTTAAAAAGGTGGCTTTTACGCGCTTTCATTGCATTAAAATCACTTATAATTGAGAGGTCATTTTTTGCATCAATTGTAGATCTTTCTCCTCATAAGTTATTATAAAAATATGAAATCTTGAATATTAAAATTTTAACCTCAATACCTCATATTGATAGAATAAACAAGTTTATAATGATAATTTAATTTAATTATCCAAGCCACTAATATCAATTAAACAAACAACTAACTAATTACTATTATCAAATTATAATATATTTAATTTAAGTACTAAACTACTCAGCCATGCTAAGGACCTACAACTACAGTACTCTATTCTAGTCATTGACCCATAGTTACTTTTGTTTTGAGGATTGGAATTATTGCATATATTTTTTGTCAAAAATATTAGGGGGGTTTGGGGGGGGGGGGCCAACGGTGATTAAGTTCTTCTTAATTAATTAATTAATTTATTTCATTTTAGTACTATTATTAAGAGAGTTTTTCAAAACTCAGGGGAGTCTAACCCCCCATTAGCTTCGCCTGTGTGCGTGCGAAACTTATTTCTGAAAACTTGAACTTTAACTCTTATCTTCCATACTCCAAAAACACTTATAGTTATGATGCTAGGGGTGTACAATAGTCTTTTTTTTATTAATTTTTTTTATAGAGTTTCAACTTATTACGTCCGTTTCTGATAATTCTGCTATTTATCATCAGACTAAAATACTAAAAAGTTTTTGGTATAAACAGAGGATTGAATTCCAGATTTCTTATTTAATCACTAGAGACTTTATTTGTATCTAAACTTTCATTTTCTCTCTCCTCTGTTAATTATGCAACTAGCTCTTTTTTTTTTTTTCTCTTCACAACATTCGAACCACTCACATTTGACAATGACAATGAAACCACTAGATACCCCTAATGCAGACCAGTCCAAGTCACCATCTTTATCGACACAAACGCATCCTCAAAACACACTCCCATACTCGTAACAAAATCCAAAACCCGTGCCACCTCACTCATCCAAGATACCCATAATCATAATAATCAATTGACCCTACTCCAAAACCACTTTGCAGCTGGGACGACATCGATTTTGGCCAGATCTTATTGGGAGTGGGAGAGGAGCTGGTCATTGATTGAGAGAGAAATGAAAAGATGGCAAAGAAAGGGATTTGGAAAAAATACCAACATGGTCGTTGGCGTGGCAATTTATGCCACATAAGCCAATGATTTGTCACAATCTGTTAACACAATTCAGATTTATAAAGTTAAGGTTTAAACTTGTTGTGCATTAAACTGTTTTACATAGTTTTATGCACGTTTCTAAAAACAATTGAAACTTCAAGTTAGAATTTCAGTTGTTTTTAGATGCGTGCGTAAAATCATGTAAAATAATTTGTGTGAAATAAACATTACTCTAAAATTAATATGCCACATTAATTTTAAGTATGATATATTAGCATTTTGTTTAACACATAAGTAAATTCTGAAGACCAAATTGAAATGATGTGAAAAAAAAAAATAATAATCAAGGATTGAATTGATACAATTATTCTGAAGACCAACATAAATTTAATGGGACTAACATTGATTTTTTACCCCCAAAAAAAAAGGATTCACTCCACCATTGATTGTGCTTGTTAAATCCCGAATTTATTTTATGGCTCATGCCAACCAAAATATAAGAAAACAATAAATAAATAAAAAAGGTTTGTTATGGTTCCTTCAGCACTGTATGATTTATTTTACTTCAAAAATTTTATCAATAATTAGCACTACTTAAAATAAAATGCAATAGACCTTTTCATATTTTACGATTTTGTGAAAGCTAATTATGATGCTCCCAACAAGTTGTTAGTTATGAGTACTGAGTAGTTGCAAATTGCAATGGAGTTATACACTTTTTTATTAGCCGTTGCCTGTTGATAATAACACCAGCATGGCTGTTGACTATATGAAGATTACGCAAAGTTGCCTTTATTTGTTCAACCTTCTTCACCAAACACGTTCTTCTCTATACGGTCTTTACTCTTTTAGGTCACTGAGCTAATGGAAAGGACTTTCCTTTGCTTACTTTCTGACAAGAAAAAGTTGATCAAGTACACTAGGCGTGCGTTTGTTTTGTGATGATTCTGCCTTTGCGTTTGTTGTGTTTGGCTGGTCCATGGCCTTTGCGTTTGTTGTGTTTGGCTGGTCCATGAATTGCCATGGACCAGCCAAGTACTAAAAACGCAGGAAAAGTTTTTGCTATAGTATTTTTGTCAATTAAAAATTATTTTGTTATAGTATTTTTAGGAATAAATTTTTAGTTTTCAGTAATAAGTATTATCCAAAAAAACCTAGGTCTCATTGAGAAAATCTAGAGACATAAAAAAATTTAATTTGATATCTACAAATTAATGTGGTAGATTAAAAATGATATCAATGGTGAGCTAAAAAAAAAAAAAAAAAACCAATGAAAACCTACCTATTTAGTGTGCGTTCGGTATCAGATTAAAAAACCAGCTTATTTTACTATTCAGCTTATTTTTGTTACCATTTATGGGCACCACTACATTTTTTTATACTATTCATAGGTTATATTGTACTATTTTAACTAACTTTTACCTTTATCTATAATGTTTTTAGTAAAAAGTTTTTAATATTAGAAAAATAAACGGATCCCAAACAGACCCTTAATAGGTGTGATTAAAGTAGCCAAAATTTTTAAGTCCGTGGCATTATTCCATTTCATCTCCAGCAATTATTTCGTTTTCATTTAGTCATTTTAATTTATTGCATCCTATCCACCAAGGTTAATCTTTCGCACTCGTTTTGGTTTTCACCTTATCCTCCAAAAGAGTGGGAAGTAGATCTACTTGATAAAAATTTTAACTTACAAAAACAAACCCATTATCATGTATTGGACATTTTGGACGCAGTAGTCACCTATTTTGACCTTCATTTTAGCCTTTTGGGCAATGAACCGGCTGGTCTTTTAAAATTGTAATTTTTTTTTCTTACTTTTTCTTCATTTGAATAATGTTATTTTTCTTAAGGTCAAAGCAAAAAAACACTTGAAACATCACTTTCTAAATTAATAAATCAATATCAAAAGTAACATGGCTTGTCCTCTTAGTTTGAGCTTGCTTCAATAATACTGCTCCGATAACAATATTCTTGATCACCAAATTTGCTAACCACCATATTCTCCTTAACCACTCCAAGTGTGTTATTAAGTGTTCTCATTTGCTGCCTCTACTATAAATACCATCCACCCATCTGAGTTTTCACCGACAAAAATTAGCCAATAATACAAATATAGCTCAATTGACTAGTTTCAACAATGGCAGCCACACTTGTTTCACTAGCCCTTTCCATCCTTTTCATTTCTTCTTCAGTGAATGCACTGAGCTTGAACTACTATGACAAAACATGCCCACATCTTGAGTCCGCTGTCACCGATGCTGTCAAGAATGGCTTTGTAAATGACAAAACAGTTCCAGCTGCTCTGCTTCGGATGCACTTTCACGATTGCTTCATAAGAGTAATCATCTTATATATCTATAGCCCCAATCCACACACACACACAAACAAGCACACATTTGTATCTTTATCCATATATCTATATAACTTTATATACAATAATATTTTTAAAAAATTAACTTTTTTGTTGACTTTCTTCAATGCTACCTCGCACATAAGTTTTTGAAAGTAGTCCATATTTTCCCACATCATCATTTTAATACATTTTTTTTTTAATTTGTTTTAATTTTTTCATAGTTATAAATAGTGTTAAAAAAATTAGTTTGAACTGATTATGACTCACACTTTTCTAATAAAACATTCCCAACACCAAACAAATTCTAATTAAATTAGGGATTGATATTTTGAAATAAATTCTACTTAAATACGTATTATATAAAAATACTTTTTCCAAACCATTTTTTAATTTGTTTTTACATATATAGTTATAAATAGTTTTAAACAAATTAGTTTGAACTAATTATGACTCACACTTTTTTAATAAAACATTCCCAACACCAAACAAATTAATTCTAATTAAATTAGGGGTTGATATTTTGAAACAAATTCTACTTAAATATGTATTATATATAAATACTTTTTCCGAACATTATCATTCATTGCATAAGCTTCTGACAAGAGGTTTGATGTTGTTGTTCCTATGTAAAATTTGCTTGGTACCTATGTTTTGTGTTTAAGGGTTGTGATGCTTCTGTGCTGCTGGAATCAAAGGGAAATCAAAAGGCTGAGAAGGACGGACCTCCTAACATTTCATTGCATGCATTTTATGTCATTGACAACGCAAAGAAAGCGGTGGAAGAATTGTGCCCCGGCGTCGTCTCTTGTGCTGATATCTTGGCTCTGGCGGCTCGGGATGCCGTTGCTCTGGTTAGTCGTCGTGGAGAATATAATCATAATAATAATATATAAGTTTGAAAGAAACACTACTTAACAACTCTAACGACAATTGAGATCTAGTTTTTATCATGCAACTTATTTAATAGTTATGTGATTTATTAAAATGATTCAATGATTAGACGTGTCATTAAAATACATGTGAGTGGTATCGTACTATGAATTGCCATCTCATCTAATCTGGCCAATCTAGAGAAAATTTGTGTCCACAATAATAATAATAATAATAATAACAATGATAATAGTAATAATAACAGCCCTTCGATTTCTAAGCTTATGGTAGTACTTTTTTGGTCTGGTTTGATGTATTAGTCTGGAGGTCCCACTTGGCAAGTACCAAAAGGGAGAAAAGATGGAAGAATCTCAAAAGCAAATGACACTAGTCAATTACCAGCTCCAGTTTTCAACATCACTCAATTACAGCAAAGCTTCTCCCAAAGAGGCCTGAACTTGGACGATCTTGTGGCTCTCTCAGGTATATATATTTCTATATATTTATGATCTTGTGCATATGTATATATAGTACTTGCATGAAAATTGATTTATATATAAATGAATATCTTGTTGATGCAAATTTGTAGGGGGACACACACTTGGGTTTGCTCATTGCTCATCATTCCAGAACAGAATTCACAATTTCAATGGCTCCATTGACATCGACCCGTCACTGAAGTCAACCTTCGCGGCCACCTTAAGAAGCATTTGCCCGGAGCACAACAAGGTGAGAAGTGCTGGCACCACAATGGATTCAACCACCACAGCATTTGACAATGCATACTACAAGTTACTTCTCAAAGGGAAGGGTATATTTTCTTCAGATGTAGCTCTACTCAGTACCCCAAAAACTAAAGCGTTAGTTTCTAAGTTTGCTAGCTCCCAAGAAGAGTTTGATAATGCTTTTGTGAAGTCCATGATCAAGATGAGTAGCCTCCCTGGTGGGCAAGAGATTAGGCTGGATTGCAGAAGAGTTAGATGATTTTAGCCGAGTGGATTTAATTAATTAATGTGATGTTGAGCAAGGCAGTCCCAGCTAAAATTATTGGGTCTCTTCGAGTACAATTTGATAGTATTTTTTTCTTCTTCTTTAGGGAGCAAAGTAATAAATGTGGACAATGTGCAAGTGTCTTTGCGTGCAAGTGTCTTTGCATGCAAGTTTGTGTTGTTTATGCCACCGTCAAAATGGACGATGTTAGAATTGAAAATTACTTATGTACAAGCATGCTTAATATTAATAAACATGTGTTTGGTTTTCAATTATTATAATTTGGTTGGTGTTAGTTCGTTTTGACCAACCGTACTATCAGGCATGTGTCCTATCCTTCTAAGGCTAAATGGTAATAATTTTCATTAAAAAAAAAAAAAAAACCTAATCCAAATGCACCCTAAAATTAAGGCTTAAATAGCATAGAGACTGAAATTTGGAATGAGCAGCTTTCTTTATGTACTTTCTCGCAATATAAACCAAACATCAAAGTAAAGGCACGTATGATTGATATAAGAATAAAGCAGTTGTAATTGGAATAAGAGTATCACATCAAATAGAGGAAGGGGAAAAAAAACAGCCTATTAGCAAGTTGCAACTTTATCCCTTCATAAGGAAATAAAATAATAGCAAAAGCAAACATTCACAAATTTCATATGATAAGAACAAAGTACCTGTTATTTCAAAATGAGCAAATATTGGTCCAGTTTTCTAGTGTATTAAATTCGTTTTCTTAAAGATAGATGCCCATTTTATGTTGCCATCACAAAGGTCCAGTGCCAGTGCACTAGACCCAAGCCAAGTCCGTTTCAAAATAGCTATGCTAAAATTGTAATTAGATAAAATAATAGCAAAAGCAAACATTCACAAATTTCATATGATAAAAACAAAAGTACCTGTCATTTCAAAATGAGCAAATATTGGTCCAGTTTTCTAGTGTATTAAATTCGTTTTCATAACGATAGATGCCCATTTTATGTTGTCATCACAAAGGTCTAGTGCTAGTGCACTAGACCCAAGCCAAGTCCATTCCAAAATAGCTATGCTAAAATTGTAATTGGAATAAGAGTATCACATCAAATAGAGGAACGAAACAAAAAAAAGCCTATTAGCAAGTTGCAACTTTATCCCTTCATAAGGAAATAAAATAATAGCAAAAGCAAACATTTACAAATTTCATATGATAAGAACAAAAGTACCTGCCATTTCAAAATGAGCAAATATTGGTCAAGTTTTCTAGTGTATTAAATTCGTTTTCATAACGATAGATGCCCATTTTATGTCGCCATCACAAAGGTCTAATGCCAGTGCACTGTACTCAAGCCAAGTCCGTTCCAAAATAACTATGCTAAAATTATAAATCTCATTCAATAATAATAATATAAAGCTACGTGTCATTTCTGTATAAAACTGTGCTACCCTACCAGTGGATAATTAGGAAAAAAAGAAGAAGAAGAAAAAAACATACAAGTCGTTCTCTCGCATACACTTCTTAACGGGCTTTATAGCCGGCCAGGCCTGATTGTTGTATTCAGGGCCGATGTCCAGTCTGAGCTCGGCCCATTAGACTGCCATTTGAAATGCATAAAAAGGTCACTAATTTCAAGCCCAATTACTAAAACCAGCTTAGCCCAAAACCCGACTACTCGGGTGAACCGAACACAACACAACACAGAACCGAACCTCAGCTTAGTTAACTTTGACAGCCGCCATAGCTACCTTTGACTCAAGCTCACGCACTGAAACTGAAAGTGAAAGGAGCCAAGCTTTGTACGGACCGGACTCGATCCCATTCAAACAAAATCTTGTTTAGATTTCAATGAAGGACCACAGCGTCGACGACACAATAAATCTAGAACACGAACAGGAACAGGAACAAGAACAAGACTCATTACATAGGATTCTCGTACCTGATGTGCGCGATCTCCCTCTCACTCCTCCCTCTGCCATTGAATCCAATTTCGTCTCCTATTTCGCTCCAGGTACGACATAACCACACACACACACACACACACACATATATATATAATTATTTTATTCTATTATGACCTTATTGCTGAGAAATCAAAATTGATTACTTAACTAAATGTTCCACTCAACTGATTTCACGAAGTTTCACTGATTTCGATTTTTTCAAATTTTCAGATTTCACGAAGCCAGGACACGATCAGTACGTTTATCGCCATGCCAATGGGTACATTACCTATTTTACTTTTTTTTTTTTTTTTCTCTCGGTAGTATATGTTAAATTGGAGAAATTTCATAATCTTGATAATTGATTTTTTTTTTTTTTTTTTAAATTTAAATAATAGACTGTGTGTGATTGGATTGGCTCGGACGCATGTGGCGTTTAAAGATACAAGTGGTATCACGGCCGTTGATTTCAACGTTGGGAAGTCTGATCGCAGCGGCATCAAGGTCACCGGAAAGCGCAAGAAGGTACTAAAGCAATGCATCCATTATTTGAAGAAATTACTTTACTATTGTGCTCATTATTATTATTATCATTTGAATTCATGTTAGTGTTTTAAGTTTCTAAGTTCTAACATTAAGAGAAGAGATTTATATTTATACTTTTTAATCTTTTAATGTATGGAATTCAGAAATCAAATTAATGTTTGGAAGGTAATTCTAAAGTCTTTTTAAAATTACATAACATTCTCTGCTGCAGATTTTAGAAAAATACTGCTGTGCAATTCTAATCTCAAGATGAAAAGAGTCATTTGGGTATGTCTATAAGTCTATATAAATCGTTTTTCGGCACGATTTGATGCATCATATTAAGTTGTTTTGTGATATAAAGTATGCTTCTACTATTGTATTTTTAGAGGCTGAAACTATTGTGCTCTTTGGAGTATATAGCCTAAGCCTATTATATAGCTTCAAATGTGTATAAATTACTTTTTCATGAGTACTCATTTTCCTTCTTTGCAAGATGATTTGTTTCATACTTTCATGTCAGCTTTCAAGCCTATACTTGATTAAAATCGGAGATGTTCTTTTGCAGAATGCACAACACTTTGAGTCCAACTCAGCTTTGTGTAAAGTTAACACGGATGACGCTTCTTATATTGTGAGGTAGGTATCTTCTTCAGTTCTTCCTTAACTCTCCTTTCCCTTTTGGGGGATGTTTTATTCGTATTTGCTTCTAAATTCTTTTGATATAAAGTTAAAAGGTTGTAGTGGCTTGACAGATGTTGTGTGAAAGGCTCTCTATTAGAAGTCAATGATAGGTTAATCAAGCAGCCGGGATTGCTTAATTCATCGGTGAGAATAATTAACCTTTTATACTAACTCAAAGTTCATATAGTATAATTAGTAGTATAATATATCTGTCTTGAATTATTGCTGCACTTCAAGTCCTCCTCTGGTTTATAATCTTTTTTCATATTACATGTTTACATTAGCTTTTTCACTGGGCAATTTTCAAATTTTTAGAAATTGGAGCATTGTGCTCTTGACTGTTTCCTTCTTTATATTTTAAATAAAAGAAACATTAGCCATAAGTTCTATTGCCATTTAGCTCTTTGTATAATTGAATATTTCATAATTTTTTAAAAATTTTATTTATAAGTTTTGGCCCCAAGGGAGAGGGGTAAGGCGAGGTTCGTACTAGTGACCTCTGCTTCACAAGGAGTGGTCTCTAATTGATTGTGCTATCCCTTGGGGTATAATTGAATATTTCATGATCTATGGCTGTTAGATTCCTTAGCAATTTATTTATTTGTCAAGTTCGATTCTGTGGTAGGCCATTGAGCTCTAGCCCAAATGTCATTTACTACCCCATAAAAATGTGATGGAAGGTAAGGTTGTGGAATCAAGACCCTGGATGCATGCAGGTTTAATTTTAGTACCCAGCATGCATAACATAACAAGATGGGTCTTACCAATATTAGTTTTAGAAAAAGGGTATATCCAGTGCTCGCAAGGCATTTGCTTTGGCATACGTTTTCCCAAAAAAAAATAAAGATTATGCACTCCTGCATTATCTCTATACAAGTAAGAAAGTTTATTGGAAAATATACTTAGAAGATGCAGCCCAACTAATTATGCAAGATATGACAACCTTAAGCGTTGAAATTAATGTAAAAAATAGAATTAATTAGAAAAAGGGTGAGAGAATAGTGAGAATAGAAGCTTAAAGCTGTAGTAAATGCTCTGTCATATTCTAGAATACAAATTAGTACTAGTTTGCGTCTAGAAGATGGCTATCTAAAGGGTACTTGGGGAAAATATACAATCTGTGTATGTGCGTCTGTGCGTGCTTGGTGTTGTGTTTGTAGGTTACATATGCTTTTTTTTATGGGTTAAACACCTCCCAGGTGCACTTAATTGTTATGCAAAGAAATGAGGAATCTTGAATTTCTATTTTAGTTGCAATTTTGTTTTTGTTTTTTTAATAGTTTCTTCATGAACTTCATCATTGGTGTTTCAACAAACATGTGGTTGCAGTTCTATGAAGTTAATCTAACCCTATGCTAATCCAATGAAGTAGAATGTATTGGTAGGTTCAGCTGTCTAGAAAATTATCAAGGAGACTTATAAGACAAGATTTTGAGATGTCTTAGTGTATAGAAAATCAGTTGATTGACACCCAAGGAAATAAGAATTATTATACAAATGGGATGAGAAGTGTGGTGGTGGCCATGTAGAATTAGGTTGTTCTCATACTGTTGCAATTAATGGCAGTGATGACGCATGAAGATGGTAATTTTATTATTATTATTGACAAACTAGGGTATCCAAACCTTTTCGAGTATCCGACTATTCTCTCTTTCAAACTTAGGATCTCATAGATGTCATGAGGCCTTAAGAACCACTAAGCCAACCCCTTGAGGTTTATAGAAGTAATTAAAGTCTTTTAATAGAAAAAAGAGAACCTGTACACAGGTTGTATGCAATTGATCCACCTAAAAAATGATGGGATGGTTATTTCCCTAGCATTTCATGATTTTTCAATAAACTGCTTACTAATTTATCAAAAAAGAGAGGGTGATTTTTCAAGCATCTTGCTTCTAAATGCATGAATATGTTTTTGAAGTCTTCTTATCTAATTCCAGACCGAGTCTCCCGCATTTGAGGACCTCCTCAGGAACCATGGCATTGATTTACCTTTATTTTGAGTTCATGTTATGTGAAAGGGATTTTTGCTAATGAGCTCTAGCTAAAATATCATCTCCTCCCATAATAAAAGGATGGAATGTGTGGTGTGAGTTCAAGATCTATTATGTTAGGTGCATGTATAACTTACCAATTAAAAATGTGTGATATGATAAATGATAGTGATTATGGTTCTTTATTTTTCAGCTGTCATTTGTAGCTTGTACTTATTGTTCATAATTCTAGTTCATCTGCCTTTTTTTTGTCCAGGCAGATAGAGAAGGATACATTGCCATTATCATGCCAAAACCAGCAGATTGGCTCAAAGTCAAGGGATCGTTACTGGGCCTTGAAGATTATAAGAAATTGAGAGAATGTTAAATCATTGGGATGTGTTATTTACGCAGGTCTGGGCTTGAGAGTAAAAAGGAACTGAGAGAAGTGTTGCTCCCCATGGCAGTGCATTTGTGTTCCCCTTCACCGGTTCATTTGATGGCCCTCCCAGGTTAACCTCACTACTGGTGATGAGCTTGATGATATTAATGCTTCTCACATTTTAAACCTTCATTGGAGAAGCTTTAATATTCATCTTGTTCCTCAGTATTCTGTATTATTATTATTATTTTTTTAATTTTTTATTTTGTAGAATGTATTCTGTTTAATTATTTTGTCATGAAATAAATTTTGCATGATTAGAATTAAAATAATAAAAATAAGTCTTTTCTCTTAGTATTAACTTTTAAGTTTCTCTTTCCCAGATTTCTACTCCAAACCTCTTTCATGGAAGTCTTATGGTTCTCCTCTTTTCCCAGAAGTCTTTGGTTAAGTATGTTGTTAATGTTAAATCAATGGAAGTTTATCGGGTTAGGGACACTTACGTCATCCCAAAAAAAAAAAAAAAATCCCACCTTAAACTATCACTTGCTTTATAATGTCTGCTAAATCTCTTAACTTTATTTGAAATGTAAAAAAAGCTTCCTATTGTTATTAATTTCTTATAAATTGAAGATATTTTTTTTATCAAAAAAGAAAAACTTCCTTCCTAAGTAGCCAAAATTGAAAAATAAAGGCATGGGTAGATTGAATGATTGGTGATGGTCTGATGGACTGAATTTTTACAATTTGTCCACACAAAAAAAAACTAATCAGACTGTTAATTGGCAACAATCATGTGATTTCTACTTCTTCTTTTTTACTTACTTGGATAGTTCGGGGAACGGAAATTTGAATCATGGATGTCTTTCTTGAAAACACAAAAAGTACTAATTGTGCTACAAAATTCTTGATAAAATGTTCTTTCTATCGTTACAAAGTATTAAATGACTGGGGCTGTCATTTTATGCAATAGGATTTTGTTTTTGGTAGAAAGCAATAGGATTATAGGACCATGAGAACAGTCACTCAATCTGCAATGAGGAGCCCGAAAAGGAAGAATACCAATCGAATTTCATAATTTGACATAGTGTTATAGCCATGTCTAGGCATAAATAAATTACAAATCATGTTTCAAAAGAAACTTGAGTAAATTATAAACATCTGTACCATCTGAATTGTCCCCCCCAAAAAAAAAAAAAAAAAAAAGTTAAAAACATCTGTAATTAGTCTTCACCGTAAAAGGTCTCTTCTTTGTTGATTGACAAAATCTATCCCACAACAAAACAATCGTGAGGAATTTCATCTCAAACAAGACTCTTATGATTCAACATGAACTGTCACTATCTATTTGCATATGATTAGTACCTACCTTTACAAACATGATCACAAAAATATATAAATATGTGTTTGTCAATGGTGGGCTGCCATTATCTCTTGAATTACAAGCCTCCTAGATCTGTTTATTGTGAGAAAGCACAAGTAGATATGTTCTTCAAGCTCTTCTAATTGTTCCAGGAAGCTTGACTCATGGACATGAAACTCCCTGACAACCTCCTTCAATATCTCAAATTTTCCGTTCTTAACACATATATCAGCCACTGCTTTTCGGTGTTCTACTTCGTCATGTAATCTCTTAACCATCCGACTCATCGTATCAAAATCATTGACTAATATATAAACCCCTTTGGCAGCAACATCAGTTTGCTCACCAAGTTTTCCAAGCAATTTTGCCTTAAGCCCTCCCCAAGCTCCCTTCATTTTCTTCGTACATAGACCCAAGGAACAAGCAAGAAGCGCTGGTGCAGCCACAATTCCCACAATGCTATGGAATGCAAAGAGTAGCAACAGAATCAGAATTGCACTATAAGACATAACAAGACCAACCCCCCCAACTTTCTTCCATATTTTACCAAATCTTGCATTCCTTTTAATTTTTCTCTGTTTTGATGTAAGCCTTTGGAGCAACACCATGTAGCCATCACGAGTTTCACGAAATTGTTCCGGGCTAATAATTGATAACGGGTTTTTCATTGATGCAAATGCAGCAAGCTTTCCAAAAATAACCTGACATTGGTCATCAGTGTAATCTGCAGAATCGTGCACACTTCTACTTAGCTTGATAACTCTTTTGATTTTCCGATAATTAGCATGCGTTTGATGTACACTTTGAAGGAGTATCTCACAAATTTTACATGCTTCTAAGCTGGCTTTAAAATAGTCAATTAGAAGGTGATGAAGATCCATGCCTTGTATCATGTCCGATAGGGTTTCTTGCCGCGGTTCAAGTAAGCTTTCGGAGAGATGCGTGTGAAGTGAAAGAGAAGTCGATGAAGAAGGTCTCTTCATGCTCGTACTTTCTAGCTGGTCATGAACTTTGTCCCACATTTCTGTATAAGATTTTGTTCTGAAAGCTTCCATGTATTCTTCATTTACGCTTGACAAGCTATTGGCATCTTCTTTCGGTGACCTGACTGAGACCAAACATTAAAAACAACAACAACAATCAATCAATCAATCACTTTTAAACATGAATATAGGATCTCAAAACTTTTTCTCAGTGTTAAATTCAAAACTATAACCATGAAGAAATAAAACCAACCAAACTTAACATAAAAAATAGTCTTAACCCAATATACATAATTCCAAGATCTTTTAAACCCAGGAAGGAATTGGTAGAATTATGCCATAAACTTTATGAAAAAGAGAGAAGAAAAAGATAGATATGTTGAAAACTAACCAGCCCTTCTGAAGGGAGATTTCAACTTGGGCCAACGAATACTCTTTCTCATCTGGGACATGTTGTTGAAAGATTAAAATGAAAAGTGTAAGCTGGATCGTATCTTGAAAAAAAAAATGGATTAAAAGTTGCAGGATAGGTATGTTGCGGAATATATATATAACTAGCTTTCACGGCTTGAAGAGAAGCTAAGAAGAAAAAGAGAAGAAGGCCAGTTGGCATAGTTATAGCACCGCCTCAAATTGTTTATGACTTTTGTCACACGTTAGCGTCCCTCACACGTCGTGTTCTCTAGTCTCTACGTGTAATCTGCTCCGAAACAGAGGCTGATGTTTTTTCATGGAGTTTGTAGGAAAAAACAGTAGGTAATGAGTTTTGTAAATTTGAAGTTCCTCTTAAGCTTGAGATAAAGATTAGAAATTTTCCTTGGTCTTCTTGGGTAGATATATATATATATATATATATATAACTGTCCCTAACTTTCTGTACCGTGTATTTTACATTACAAGTTTACAACCGAACGAAAATTTTGAAGATAGAATCAATGAATAATGGGGATAGACCTTCATGTTTGCAATCCGACACGGTAGACTACGTCACTTGTCCATCATTTCACTAAAAGCTATCCAACTATTTAAAATTGCTGTGTCAAGTTTCACGAATCTGTTTACATTTTTTTTTAATCATAAACTGACTCAACCATTTTAAATAGTTGGGAGTCTTTTAGTGGAATAATGGATAAGTGACGTGATCCACGTCGAAGACCATATAATTTCTCTATATTCAAGTGCTTAATGGATTTTATTCTTATTTTCAAATTAAGAAGTAAATTATTGGTAATACAAGTTAGTTAGATAATGATTGATAACTGCACGCATTTTGCGTGAAGTATTTGAATCATGTGCTGCCGAGGGATGAGGTGGTCATATATGTGGGTCTACTAAGCAAACGAAATCAGAAATTATCAGCCAAGTTAAGCTTGGGGGGAAGAATGCGTAAGTACACAGAGCTCTCATTGCATTCACATAACTTTGTTTAACATGGCTGAATAGCTGTCACTCAACATTCAGTTATCATTAAGAGTATTCGATTTTCAGTAGCTCATTTGCATAGTCTTTATAAATAAAAATATAGTGTTCAATCTAGTAAAATTTGTTAGATCTATGTGAATTGTCAAGGTATCTATGAGTTTTCAATTTTCGGTAACTTATTTGCACAGTGTTTATTAAAAAATATAGTGTCGAACTTGGTAAAAGTAGTTGGATCTATGTATGAATTGCCAAGGAAGTATCACCCCATAGTCTATGAGTTTAATGAGTCAACCCCAAACAATTTTTTTTATAGAAAAAAAAATTGACTATTGAATAGATTGCTTTCCTCCCAAATAAAAGAAAAAAAAAAAAAAAAACGTTAAATGTGTGATAAAAATGAAAAAACTAAAATTTAGCTCATTTAATTAAAAAAAAACTAAAAACTGAATTATTTGAAAAAAGCAGTCCAAAATTAATTTAATTCTTGGTTTTCAATTGCACTATAGGCTAAAAAGCTCTTGCCTCTTGAGACAATACATTACCATTTTTATAAGTAGCACTATTGTATTTTGGTAATAAAGCACCATTAAACAAAAGTTTTAATAGTTGAATCCAACTACTGTATATTCTAACTCCTAGCTACTCTACTACTAAATTTTTTTCTATCAAGCAACATCTGAAAAATATCAATAGGATTTGTCGGCAGAGAAACTGGATTTTAATATTTTTTGCTATGATTATTTTTGGGGGCAGTCCAAATACTTTTGGAGAAAAGTTCTCCCAAATTTTCTCACATTTGTCATGAGAAAATATGAAGCACTTCTCTTTTATTTTTGGATAAGAAACTACTTCTTAGTTCTTAACTTCTTATTATCACCTTGTCCATATTAAATATGGTCCACATTCAAAAATAACAGAAAATAGATAATTATAAGGATCAAAATCCACCTCAGTCAATTAATGTTATTGAAAATTTAATTGTTAAACACTCGGCCACGTTTTTAACTTTAGTTTGATTTGTTCAATAAATTTTGAAATCAAAATCAAATCATGATTCATTATTAGCTAGATTGTCTTGCATGCTAAATTATCCTAAATTTTGGAGTGGTAACCCTCTCTCTCTCTCTCTCTCTCTATAGCTTTCTTTGTTAGCATAAAATATGATTGCTTTCGGGCCCAAAGTTAGCTCTTGAAAGACATCCTTGCTTCCACTCTTTGATCTCTTTAAGTTGGACAAAATTTAGTCTGAGAAACGTTATATAAGGTTATACCATTAATTCCTGGTTAACAGTTGGTTTTCGTTTTTTCTTTTTTCTTTTTCTATAATCAGTGTGGCTCTAGCGGTGCATTTCTCTAAAACTCTAACCTCCACAGCTATATAGGGTCTTTTTTTCACACTCCACAGTCCACATTCATCACGCATCAACAATGAGCTCTTGATGACGCTCAGGGTCAAGAGCCACCTATTACGGTTTCATATTCAGTTTGAACACTAATATATAATATAACGATTGATCAAGTCAACTTTTTCCCCGCCATCTGGCATATGAAATCCTTTTAGCTTATGTTTCTCAAATTTCGGATTGTTTTGCTGTGCATACGCAGAAAAATGAGGAATTCTAATAGCAGGGACGGACCCACGTTGGGGCAGAAGTGGGCATTGCCCCCCCCTCCCCCCCAAAATTAAAAAAGAAAAAAAAAACTAGTATAAAAAAATTAAGATTTTCCCTTTAATATATATATATATATATATATATATATTTGTCTCTCTTCTAAAATATTTAGATATTAACCTACAAGAAAATAAATAAAATCCATGCCCCTTTACTACAAAAACAAAATAAAAAAATAAATATACAATAAACAAAAATCGCACACAAAATAAGAAACAATTATTTTGTATGTTATACTTTGTTGATATGCTTTATAATATGAAATGTTTAAGAAATACTTATTTTGTATGTAGTATTTTGTTGAATATAAAATGGATATTAGTTTTATTTTCATATATATATATATATATACTTTTTTTTTTTTTTTAAGCTTTGGCCCCCTCAGGTATAAATCCTGGTTCCATCCTTGTCTAATAGCATAACAAAATATTATGACATCTCAATTTGTTGTAAAATTTTGTGTGCCCATAAAGCAGTGACTTTGTGATTTTTTTTTTTGGGCAGTTACTAAAAAATTTAAATTATACAAAATCTAATAAAACGATAGCTTAAATATTTGCTACAAGTCGCTAAAGAGAGCAAAATTATTGTGACTGCAAAACCAAAAAAAGTATAATTGTCATGTCACCACCAAGAAGAACACACAGCCACAATATTTTTCTTTGTACCATTTTTTAAGGAAAAATGAGATTATAGATTATTTTTATTGAACAGGTTGAACGAGTTACAAATTTTATCATTTTGTTTTATAATATGCTTTTTGTTGAATAATTTGTTCACTTGTTGTTGTTTGGACTTGTCTTATTATTGTTTGGTTTATTTTTGTTGTTATTTGGGCTAATATTTATTGTTGTTATTTAAGATTAAAAAAAAGGGATTAAGGATAATGTTTGGAGGTAGAATTAATTTTGGAGTAATGCTATGTTCACAACATTTTTACAATAAGCTTATGTAAAAAGCTGTTATTGGTGGGTAAAAAAATAATATCAGTATTTGGCTCAAATTAGAATTAATAACAGCTTATCACATTGGATTTGTTGTGAAATTATTGTGAAAATATTGTGAATGTAGTATTACTCTTATTTTTGTCGAACCCAAAATTTTGGAATTCTTAGGTCAAGGTGTTCAACATTTTTATTAGGGTGGCACAATTGGTTAGTTTAGCATATAAATTTTTTTTTTTGACAAGTGTATATATACGCTTTTTTTTTTTTTTTTTTTTTTTTTTCAGTTAGAGTGGTCCTATGACCACCTTGGCTTGCATGTGAAGCCACCACTGCCAAAAAGACCTTAAAAAAAAAAAAAAATCAGTTGTTTCTTTAATTTGATTTTATCTTTCAGAGTTTGAGCCTTAACAAAGTAGACAAATCCTTACATATTAAATGGAAGTATAGAATGATGGACATATTTTTTGTGGACAACTTAAGCAAGAGTTAAAAATAATCATTGGGTTAAGAGTTTTGCAGCTCAACTGATACTTCTTAATATTTTTAACAAAGATATTCAAAGTTCAAAATTTCAAATCTCTAACCTCCCCAACTCTATCCATCAAAAAATGCAACCCTCAGGTATTTTTTTTCTGCTTTTACTAAACCTTATTGACAAATTTTAGAATATTTTCAAACAAACTCTACAAATGAAAAGAAAAAAAAAATCAATATATATATATATATATATATCACTAAATAAATAAAACAATTTAATACGAGAAATTTGCATGCTCTAATAATTTTTTATCCTGTTAAATTTTTTTTTAGAATAAAATTTAAATTTTGTCATTTAAAATGATCAAAACGATTTACTAGTATTTATTTATTTATTTTTTTTGGTGCAATCCACTTCTTAGGATGATAATTGATCATTACTCTTTAATATACCCATGCGCATACTGCATACATGCACATCTCACATACTTACTACGTAGTTTTCTTAATATCATTCTAATAATTATTGTAGGTGTAGAATTCTAATTGTGTTTAAGAGTTTGAATTTTCTTTAACGTACGATGTGGTATATATAGGCAAATACCAATCAGATCTAAAACTTTTCAAAACTGACCTATTTGATCCCTGAAATCAGCATAATCTCAAACAAGGGAGTCAATACCGTATTGGAGGCTGTACCGATTTGGCCAGCGGTACGATATATTTCGGATACCGGTCAATACCGGTGTACCGTTTCGGATTTACCGCATTTTTTTATATTTATAAATAAATAAATAAATATATATATATGTGTGTGTGTGTGTATTATAATAAATATAAAAGTTTGCCATAAAACATTTCCTCAATTCAAAACTAATTATTCATTGTTTTAGACTTTAATATCAATTAAAAAAAAAAACACAATATAAAAAATAGAAAGCTTAAAGTTACCATTGCATACTAAGAAAAAAATAATACTAATAAGTTAATGGAAATAAGTTACCATTCTGCCCTAACAAAAATTCAAAAATTACAAAACTTAAAAATAAAAATAAAAATAAAAACTTTTTTTTTGTACCGGCTGGTATTGCTCAAAATTGGCCAGTATGACCGGTACATGGCCAATACGGCCGGTATTTAAACCGGTATGAAACATTGATATTTCGATACCGCTATACATACCGGTACGGCCGTACCGGTACGGTATTGACTACCTTGGTCTCAAATCACTATTAGGTCAATTAGTCATTTAAAAAAAAAAAAAATATTCAGAGACTAAGTTGATTTTAAAGACCAAATTAATGGATGCATGGTCATAGAAAACATGCATAATTGGTCCCTTGATCTCTTAACGAAATCAATATTACGTGATACTTTGCAACGACTAACGAGATGCTTGCAAGATGCACAAAAAGAAGAAAAATACAAAGATACTTTGGTACAATTGGGATCCCAATGCCGGCTGTTTAAATAAGAAACAACGCAGCTTTCTTTGCCACAAGCCCACGTTAACACTATTGAGAAATGCCTAGTGCCCCTTAGCCTTAATTTCCTACAAAACGACGAAACAATTGTACACATGATTATTACGTGAATTATCTAGCAAAGGACAACCCTCTAATATGAAATACAGTAGTATCTTATCAACTAATCTTACAAGACATCTTTATCAAAACGTGTAAAATCTTACATATTGTGAGAGACATTGTCTCTTAAGATAACCCTTTTTTTTTAATGTAATCATTTTGCATTTGATGACAGAAAAATTATTAAATACTTCCAGAGTACAGTGATGTGACGCTTGTTTCTCTAATAATTAATTAGTGAGGTTCATCATAAATGTGAGAGGAGAAAACATCAAATCAATCTATTTTGAGAGTATCTAATAATAATTCTTGATGACAAGATTTTTCCCTTTTTTGACAAAAAAAAGCCCTTCAATCCCAAATGTAGTTTTCTACTACTATTATATCATACGGCAAGTATTAATTAGAAAAATACATGCGCATGCATAGACCTCGTGGGAAATTTTCTATTATATTTAAAGAGAATAGAAGAAATCAAGACGTAGCTTAATATATTAAACATAAAAATCTTTGGTAGTTCATATAGGAGTCATACGAGTATGAGATATAAACTTTAGAAATATATTGTTTATAATAGACAACAATCACATGTACATATTAGGTTAAAGAATACATATAGTAAGTAGTCCCATGTACGTTAGAATGTGTTGGTGAATATGTTAAATAGTATAAAAATAAAAAATATATACGGTTGAATTATCTTAAATAGAATTGGATCGAGGTGGGAAAATTTTGTTCTATTTCAAACTCCTCCTCTACACTTTCTCATGCTTGTGTTCTCGACTAATTTGTCTCTTAAGCCCAATAACTTAAAACACTTAAAAATTAATAAGGATTTGAACAAAATTAATAATTTTCTGACTTTTTTATTAAATTTAATTTAAAATGCTCCAATAGGATGCATGAAATTGAATCATTAATTCCTCTATCAAAAGTATGTCATTAAAAGAAGGACGCCACGTTTTTTATCCTTCATGTTTGTCTCCCAATTTTCCTTTTCAGATTTTGTGTGTGGTTGCAGAAAGTGGACGAGATAGAGCCTTCCCTAGATTGGCTTATAAGCCCATGCAGGCTATACCTGCCTGATTTGAAATTTCGTAAAAGATAGAATATTGTCTGAACTCTGAAGTGCTTGTTTGCCATAGATTAATTCCAATTTATTCAACTTTAAGTATAATTATATCTTGATTCTGGAAAAAAGAGTATAATTATATCTTTATCCAAGTTATTTTTAAGCTTAATTAATAAATCAATAAAATAAGTTTTCCAAAAAGAGCACGAACAAATAAAATACTTTAGCAATAATTGTTAAAGTGGGCTATACTTTAGCTCCACAAGCTCCCTCACACAGTTACAAGAATTTTTATTATTATTATTATTTTTGGATAGAGGCCATTAATATTTTATAAAAATGTGGTCATTAATATAACAAAGATACATTCCATAAGTCTCACATTGGATTCAAGCAAATCACAACTTAAAAAATATGAAAAATGCTAAAGTTATTACAAAATAATTACAAAGTAATGTGACAAGGAATTTGATTGATGTACATAGGTACTTCAACAACCTAATAAAGTGAATATTTGAATTATTTATATATGATTGCAAAGTATCAATTAATGTGTAAGTTTTTATATAGTAAAATTTATAGGATGTTTACCGCAACTTAAGAAATATTTGCAAAAATATCAATATATTTAGCAGTTTTCACTTGCATGGCATCCTTAATCCATACACATGACAATCCGCATGTCCATACATCCACGTTATCGAGTAGAAAATATTAGGGTAAACTACATATTTGGTCCCTAACCTTTACACCATATTTCAATTTAGTCCCTAACCTTTCAATTGTGTCAATTTGATCACTAACCTTTGAATGTCGTGTCAATTTAGTCCCTAATGTTATATCTTAGATGAAAATTGCTAACATGATAAACAGCCAAAATAAAATTTAAGTTTATTGTCTCATCAACATAAGCTAATTTTTTTTGTTTTGACCATTAGGCATGTCATAAATTTTCATCCAAAAGATAACGGTAAGGACTAAATTGACACGATACTAAAAAATTAGGGACCAAATTGACACAATTGAAAGGTTAGGGATCAAATTAAAATATAGTGTATAGAATAGAGACTAATTACATAGTTTACCCAAAATATTATCTTGCGTAGAATATTGGGATACAAGTCATACAACATAGGGCAAAACTTAGGTACAGTACCTTAGGTACAGTACTTTAGGTTCCTCAATTAAAATTTTGATATCTGTCTAATTTAACAACCCCAAATAAACAACGTTAAAACTAATTTTTTTTTTCCTTCTTCCTTTTTTTTCCTGTACTGCAAACCGCTTCTCTTCCAATTCAACCCAAGCCCCAACCGATTCAACGCAAGCCCTAACCAATTCAACTCCAGCCCCAATCTGATCTACACGACTCCACTCTCCAAACCAACCGCCACCAGAACTAAAACCCAAACAATCAAAGAGGAAGAGACAGAATTGAAACCCAAACCCGATCTCCACTGTGACCCATACTCAAACCTAAACTCCACCGTGAAACCCAGCCAACACCCAAACGAGCACAACCGAAACCTAACCAAGTAACCACCGAATCGCCACCCCTGAAATCAACCCACCAATGAAACCCACCATCACCGAAACCCATCACTGAAATCCATCACAGAGACCCACCACCAAAACCCAGTCACCGATTCAACTCCACCACCAAAACCCTTCTCTTTGAAACCCAAAACCCAAAAAAAGAAAAAAGAAAAAAAGAAAATCTCATATCTCCTCTTTCACTCTCGGTGTGTGTGTAAGTTTCCTTTCTTGTTTTCTGATATATGATTCTTTCTTTCTCTCTCGGTGTGGGTATACCTATTTCCTTTCTTCTTTTCTGATCTATGATTCTTTCTTTCTCTCTCGGTGTGTGTTATTACTTTCCTTAAGAGTGTGGAAGTTTCGGGTATAGCTGAAAAGGGTATGTGTTTTGGTTTGAAACCCAATAGATCTGGCTTTTATTTTTTGATCTTTCCAGTTTGGTTAGTGAGAAAATGAGGGAGAAGGGTCCCTTAGATCTGGCTTTTATTTTTTGCTTTTTGATCTTACCTGTTTGGTTCTACATTTTAGCTTCTGAGTTTTGGATTGGAATTTGGAATTCCCTTTATTATCTTCATTTTAGTTTCATCAATCAGAGGCAACTGGAGATTTGAAGCCGTGGTTCTCTTGTAGTTACAAGAAAAGAAGGAAGAAGGAAAAAAAAAAAATAGTTTTAACGCTGTTTATTTGGGTTGTTAAATTAGACAAATGTCAAAATTTTAAGTGGGGAACCTAAGATACTATACCTAAGTTTTGCCCTACAACATATACCTAAAAGATAAATTGTATAAAAATAAATAAAATTTTAAAAATTAAAAATTAAAAAAAAAAAAAACCTAGGTGATAATAAACAACTTGGAAGAGAATATGATGATCTTACCACATAATTCAGACGTTTGACAAAGAATACATATTCATCGAATTTCTCCGATGTTAGACAAAACAGAGAATTATATACATACAAATAAGTTGTACAATAATCTAATATCTAAGTAGTGGAAGTACATCGCAGGAATAGTAGCCAGACAGAGACTATATATGGACATCATAACCAGTAATCAAACAATGATCCGAGGATGAGTGGATGCACATGAGAGGACAAAAGCAAAAGGCTAAAAACAAAACAAAAAAACCGAATCCCATACACTTGTGTACATCGAAACAATGAGAGGAACACACTGAAAAGTGGAGAGTTGGCTTAGTCTGCGGGGTTAGTGGAGAAGGATCCCAAAGCTTTGAGAGCTGTGGCTCCAAGAATATATTCATGATATATTGCTGCAGCGAGTGCTCCCAGAAAAGGTCCAACCCAGAAAATCCACTGTAAATCACCATCACCACCTCATGAGTCAACAACAGTCAAACAATAAACAAATACAAATAATTAATTAGCCACTAAAGCCTCAATTAAATTAAGCTACAATTAATTAAACTGACTTGATCATCCCAAACTGGTTGTTTATTGTATATTACAGCAGCTCCAAAGCTCCGAGCTGGGTTTATTCCTGTGCCTGTGATAGGAATAGTGGCCAAGTGCACCAAAAATACTGCAAACCCAATTGGCAGGGGAGCCAAAACCTATAATTTCCACACATAGACATGTTAGTTAGTAGTAGCCACTAGCCAGCACAATAGGCATTAACTTGTAAAATTTAAAGGACTTAATTAGAAACTAGTAAGCGCCAAGAGCTTGTAGCTCAATTGACAATTCCTTGCTAGTTTTGCTAATAGTGTCGTTTAAGGTTCAAATCTCTCATCTTCCAATTAAAAAGCTACTCACTGGGACGTGGGAATCGCGAGCATTTCGCTTAGGATCTGTGGCGGAGAAGACTGTATAGACAAGTACAAAGGTGCCAATAATCTCAGCTGCTAAAGCGGTTCCTTTGGAGTAAGTAGGTGAAACAGTGTTTGTACCACCTCCAAAATTATCATAGTAGTCTTTCGCGATGCCTTTCACTATCCCTACTCCACATATTGCTCCCAAGAGCTGAGCCACTATGTAAGCAATAGCTCTTATTAATGAAACCTTCCTTGCCAGGAACAAACCGAAAGTCACAGCTGGATTAATATGACCACCTATATCCAAAACAATGGAATTAAACATATTGTTAACCCAAAAAAAAAAAGGATACAAAGTAAGTAAAGAACATATATATGAACCTGATATTCCAGCAGTGCTGTAAACAAGGATGAAAATCATGCCCCCAAAAGCCCAAGCAACGCCGAGAAGACCAACTGTTTCGCATGGATCAGTTTGCTTCCTGTAGCCAATAACTGTGAGGACAGTGATGTAGAGAAAGACTAGGGTAGCAACGAACTCAGCAATAACTGCCCTATAAAAGGACCAGAGACTAAGCTCTTCAGCATCAAAAAGTGGTGCCGGTGGTGGGTCAACATAGTCTCTCACTGGCTCAGAAGCTTGAGCTTCTTCACTCACTTCCTTCGACATCTTACTTGGTTTTCTTCACTTCTCTTCGTTTTTTTTTTACTGGTTAAGACACTGAGAGAACTTGAGAGTGAGACTAGCGTATGAATTTATGAGTGCAAGAGAGAGCATATGCTATAGAATATAATGGAAATTATCCTGAGAGGACAAAGGAATCTTTTATTCGAGTCTCAGGTCTTTTCTGTCTTGTTAGTGTGATCAATGGCAAGCTGTAGTGTCCCTCGTACGCTCTCTTCTCCAATCATGATAAAGCATCAGCTTTTTTTTTATTATCTTATCTAAGAATTTTATCCTATATCAAATGATAATGACGATCAACCTACTACTAAATTAATCCTACTGTTTGATCGTGAAAGGAGCCTCAAAAAATCTTAAAGAACATTGTTCATTTTTGGTGCTTAAAACTCACCAATCGATTGTGCTAATCCTTTTATAGGCACCACAGTGAATGAGACTCTGCTGATGGACCTACTGTTGACTGTTATTATCCAAATATAACTTTGATGTGCTTTTATTTATTTATCTTTTAATGATGAAAAATGAATGATTTTGTTTTTGTGTTTAGTCTGGTATACTTTGCTCAAACGATCCCAAGTAAAAACAGTTGGAGAATTGCGATAAATTGATGGGAAGAATAAGATTTTATTCACTTTAATTTCTTTACTATGAATGAATCTTTAAAGATGCAAATTCAGAAAATACAGGCGATCGATCTATCCCGAATAATATGTTGAAAACTCGTAATTGACCTCAAAATTTGTTGTTGGAAAGTGAAGTATATGATTTACTCAACATCATCTTGCAATTTTTTATTTTTTATTTTTTTCAATTAAAGATATCAAAGATCAATCTTAGTCGAGGTCAGAGTTCATTATCCTAATCTAGGTTCATTATTCTAGGACCTAATTGTAGCACAATTCATATTTATATATAGTAGCCTTACTTGCAATGCAAGTAAAGTAATGCTATGGTTAATGATCTAAGGTTAACCTTAGGTTTGATCTACTATATTTATCCTTTAATGTCATTATAATAAACAAGTTTATTATAGTGAAGATGTATTTGTTAAGAACTTCTACTGTGAATTTAGGCTATCAAGTCGAGTCATGTTAATTACAATTCTCTTCTCTATTTCTCTCATTGACAACCCTAACGACATTTCAAACATAATATTGAAACTATGTTTCAACAATTTTAACACAGTGTGAGTGTTTTTTGACCTCATTGTAATAGCTTATTGATGTTCCTTGATTTTTCAACAATTTTATTTTTCAGTGTAGATGTACGACTTCCAAATGTTGATTTCCATTACCAACCACCAAATTCACTCCCTTAATTAGAAGCAAATCTACAGTATATCAAAAGAACAGTAAAAAAATTACCCTTCATTTGGCACTGCTGGTCCTATCATGGAGCCTGAACAAGCATCCACACAACCATTCATTCATTTACCTTGTCCATATCAGATGTCATCATTTTGGCCATTATCTAGCCATCCACAACACTTTCGTTTACTGATGTTATCGTTCAAACCATTGGTGAAGCCATCCTTCAGCCATTGTTTATTGTTAGGCTAGAGAGATTTGAACTAAGAACATCTTTATTGGAAATACTATGAGATACCAATTAAGCTATAAAGCTTTTGATTAAGTCGGACCATATTAATTCTACTTCTATTTTCAATTTCTCTCTTTCACATTTCTCAACAAATTTTTTTTCTCTTTCACATACAATACCAACAACACTTAAGATTCTCTCAAGAAACTACATGCATGGAGACCTAGAATCTATTGATATATATATGCAAAGGTATTTGGTATTAAATGATACCATATCAGCTGTATCAAACGATACCATATTAGCGGTATTAAAATTTAATAAGTGTTAGACATGTCAGCAAAAAATAACTAACTCATTGACAATTAAAAGACATGTTAGTGGGTAATTATTTTTTCACACATGTCTCTCGTTTATTAGAATTTGATATGAATGACGTGGTTGATACGCCTACAATGGACACACATTCAAAGGCCGAAAAAGACTATAAGTCCGCTCACATTTATCTAGTGTATTCCTCATTTCTTCTTGATAAGAAAATTTTCAACTAAAAAGGGATTGTCAGTGGATTAAAATCAAAGCAGAGTTTTTATTCAATTGGATGGTTCCCGCTAATCTCACACAATTGTATGGTCATAATCTCTGAGAACATAGCACACAAATGTGGCTAACATAGATTTCTGAACGAAAGAAGCAAAAGATATTCCTATTTCCAATCGGCATATTCTCTTCTACAATATGCTTAATTATCTCTTGACTAATATTTATTTCCAAGTTGGTATGACTAACTTTAATCATTGATACCCAGAAGATAGAGATATAGAATATGGTGGGCCGTGTGGCCACTTTCAAAGTAAATATTATGATACTAATTCTATGAAATTTCAGGTGATCTGTTTTCTAAATTAAGTTTAAGCGGAACATATGTTAGAATTTGTGATGTCCCATATTGATTGGATATTAGTTGAATGTATGTTATGCGAATTTGTTCTCAATTTCACATCCGGCATATATTGCATTTTATAAACAACTATTAGTAATAGTCTCAATTGTGACTAGATTAGTCATTTTGGGATATAAAGCAAATATGATTAAAGCTTTTTCTCAGTTCTTTATTCATTATGTGGGTTCATAGATTTAAGTTTTTGTCTTTTTCATGACTTTTGAGGTTTGCCTGTCACTTTCAAAACACTCTTGGTAAATTGAAACTTCTCTCTCAAATTTTCGAAATTCAAGTTTTTCAAGTGTGGTTGAGGTAATCTTCTTCAATCCCATTTAATCTTCTCCAACATATATGTAGTTTCATATTAAGGTATGCAACATTGGGGTTTTCGACATATGGCGGCATTTTTGCTTAAATTTGAAAATTTATTGTGCCCAATGAGTTAAATCATGGGCTTTGTTCCCCTTTGTTGCCATGAAGGCATTTGTATGTGAATTTTTTGGCCATTTTCATGGGTAACCTATTGCTTACTCCTTGGTTGTGTTGACTATGCACATCAAGTGTTAGACAAATGTCCAAGTGATAATTTGGTCATGTAATCACTGCGGGCGTGGCATGATTTCGTTGTGGACTATGTCCAAGGATTTTTTTTTTTTTTTGGTTGCTAAACAACAATATTATTCAACTAGCCAAAGAGCTAGCAATCAGCCATACAAGCATCTGCAATTTCTACAGGGAGACTACACTTATTGAGACAGAAAGACCTAAGCTTGACTGCATACTTTGCAGCCTCATGTGCAGCAGTATTGAAACATCTTCTAACCCAATAAAAATTACAATTCAAAAAGAAGTTACGAAGTTCAAGTATATTATTAACAGTAGTAGCAATGGACCAGTCAGATTGAATTTCAGCTATGGTTAGGGGGTCAAAACAGGACTTTGCATCTCCCTCAATGATGATTTGCTCCCAATTTTCAGTCAGAGCTAGCTGGATTGTGCAGAGCACAGCTGCAGCTTCAGCTCGCAGTGGTGAACACAATTTGTGCATGTTAGCCCAAAGTGTGTCTCCCTCATTTGCATTCCATAATTAGCATGGTGCTTGGCTTATGCCATCTCACACACTTGCATTTGCCTAGACATTCCTACCCTTGCATTGCATAGTGGTTTGATGTTCATTGCATGTCTTGCATTTTTGTCAGAGAGGAAGAGTAATTATCAATGAAGTCGCTCCGTACGTGTTCTTGGCTGAAATGAGCTTATTAAGAAATTCAATTTGGACAAGGCCATTGTGTTTATTTTCAATGGGGCAGGGGACTTGATTGTATGACTTCATATTTGCTGAAATTAAAAAATGTTACACGTCGAGATGATGCAATTTGTGAGTGAATTACTCGCTATATGCACAAAATTTACTGATATATTCTAAAAACTCATGTGGGTGCTGATGCTATTATCTCATGTACTTACCAATTAGATTGGTGATATAAACCGGTTGTATAAATGGTTTGACGTGACTAGCCTCAAAGAATACGAGAAAGAGAGGAACTTTGGATTGTAATTCTAGTTGATTTCTTATTTACTCTTTACTAATTTAATACAGTGCTTCTCAACTCAACTAAAAATAAACTGAGCACTAGCATTAGCTTTTCTAAAAAATTTAGCATTTGAAGTATCAAAAAGTTACTTTATTTATTTTAACACACCATTTTATAATTTATTCTATATCACATCTTCTATTTTAAGATTACAACAAATTAAAATAATTTAAAATAAACCTCATCTATATTAAAAAATTAACAAAACAAATATATTTTATCATGTGGCCCTATCTGACAAAGAGAGAGGCGGAGAGAGAAAAAGATAGAGAGGACCTAGGAATGTAAGGTGGGAAAGAGAAAATGGAATAAAAGACTCCAAAATATGTTTAGCACGTATAACATTTTCTGCTAGTATAGTTCCAAATATGGTATTACACTATTTATCAAAGTCAAATTTTTTAGTATTTAGAACATTTGACATGTGAGATTTTTTGGTCTTTGGTGTGCCAAATTCCAAATGCCAAATTTTTAACATTTCACACACTTGATGCTAGTGCTATGCTCAATCATAAGATTATTTATGATATAAAGCTTTTATTTGATAAGCCTATCAATAAACTTAAGATTATTTATTTTATCAATAAACTTTATACTTAATCCAAATCTCTATCATTTATACAAGGCGATAGCAGATTGGACACCTTCAGCAGCTGTTCTGCACTCCAAGACCCTTCAAGCCTTATGCCTACATCTCGTTACATCAATTTTCCGCCAACACAAAAATTAAAGAATTCAAAGTGTAAAAATTAATATCTTGAAAATGTGTCAAAAACTCAAGTTAAATTTTAAACAACATAAGAAAATTTAACCCCAGTTGAGTTTACTATTTATTAGTCTTTCACGTAACAAAATAGTTTCTGGCTTTCTGCCTAACTTCTGTGTATAATTTTGAACCCGTATATATATTTGCGACAGCAATACCAAAGCTTCATTTAGTCATGATATTCTAAGAAAATCTCCTAATGGTACTTCTTTTTCCAATTTATAGGTGAATATTTTCAATAAAATTTACTAAAGTTGTTTATTGGTTGATGCAATTATTGATTATTACTAGCTCTCTTTTTTTTTCCTCTTTAATTTTGGAAGGTACCTTTTGCAGATTCAAGCATTTTAGAAGTGTTGACAAAATATTTTGTCATATGAAAGTTGTGAAATTCACAAAATTAAGTTGATAGAAAAATAAAATTCTAAAAAATTTATTATAGAGCTAAAATTTAATACAGAAGACTATTGACAAAGTTGAGTGGTTCTGTTTCTCAAAAAAAAAAAAAAAAAAAAAAAGTTGAGTGGTTCTTTTTCAACACATTTGGTTTTAAAATATTGAAGACTATAATTAACTTTTTATATTTTATTATATGATATAATTTACTTATTAATAAAAATCTAGCATATTGCACTAGTGTCATGCACATGACATATTAGTATTAAAAAAAAAAAGCAATAAAATCCAAACCCTTTGATAATACTTTTTATATTTCTTAGGAAATACATATAAACAAATAATTTTTATATCGAACCACATCAGCCTTGCATTTGGCCCTATTTGGTCCGCTTCGGTCTTATTCGGTCCACCTTGGTCCATTTGGGTCACTTTAGTCCTATCGGTCTTATTAAGTCCACTTTGGTGATTTTAGTTCCACTTTGGTTCTATTCGGTCATATTCGGTTCTATTTGGTTCAATTCAGTCCAATTTGGTCATACTCGGTTCACTTTGGTCTTAATCGGTCCACTATGGTCATATTCGGTCCATTATGTCCACTGTGGTCTTATTCAGTCCTATTCAATCTACTTCGGTCCACTTTGGTCCTTTTCGGTCCATTCGGTCTTATTCGGTTCACCTTGGTCCATTTGGTTCACTTTAGTCTTATCGGTCTTATTCGGTCCACTTTGGTTATATTCAGTCCACTCGGTCCTATTTGTTCCACTTTGGTTCTATTCGGTCATATTCAATTCATTCCATCCACTTCGGTCCTATTCGGTCATATTTGGTCCACTTTCGTCTTATTTGGTCCACTTTGGTTATATTCAGTCCATTCCACTATGGTCTTATTCGGTCCTATTCAATCTACTTCAGTCCACTTTGATCCTATTTAGTTTACTTTGATCCACTTTGGTCCTATTCAGTTTACTTCGGTCTACTCTGATCCTATTTAGTTTACTTCGGTTTTATTTAGTTTACTTTCGGTCCACTCGGTGTGCACTTACATGATGGGAAAAGACAGAATTTTTTTTTTTTTTTTTTACAGGATAAAAATTCTACTATATTCTAATTTAAGTGTATATATATGTGAAGCTTATTCTTAGAAACTTGAACTTCGGCCCTTACCTTCCACACTCCACAAACACTTATACTTGTGGAGTGATTATCGTACCAAGAGTGTGCGATGGTAAAGACAGGTTTGAATTAAGAGCACCTTTTTTTTTTTTTGTTTTTGTTTCTACGTGTATATATAATTTTTATTTAACTATGTAGTGCAAGCATGTCATTGCATGGGCCATTAGATGATATCAACGGCTGAGATTAAAAAGACTTCTCAACCCTTTCCCAACTACTTTGGCGGAGCTTGCAACCTGCCATTTCCCTCGTTTTTATCGAGCGCTTACCTTCAAAAGCCTCCTCAACTCTCACGCTTCTTTCTCCAACTCTCTCTCTCTCTCCAGCTCACACTCTCTCCGAAATCTCCCTTGATTTTGGATCAGAACACCTCCATTGTTGTTCCCATTCCAGAGGTAATTTTCACACTTAACGCTTGAATAAAATTGATGATAAAATTTATGTTATTTTTGTGTTTATTTCAAAATGGGCTTGTTTTGTTTTAGGCATTTACTCCTTTTGCTCTGGAAACAATGGATGCCACACTGCCTTTTTGCAAATCTGTCACGTCAACTCCTGTAAGACTATAATACATTTTATATTCGAATGCAGTTCTTTGTTCCAAGTGTTGGGTTCTGATCAAATTAGTGAATCTTTAAATGGGTCGCAATTGGATCTTCAATTGTTATAACTCATTTTGTTTGAATGATATTTCTGGTTCTACGTGTTGGGTTTTGCTTAAATAAGTGAATCTTGAATTGGGTCACTAATGGATCTTTAATTGTTATTATCGTTATGATTATTGTATTTAATTTTCTTTTGGGTTTTGTGAATGCAATGGAAGGGTTTATTTGTGGGGACGAGTAGAGGAATCAGAGCTGCTTCCCAATGTAGCTTTATGGTGGGAAATAGTAGAGTGTACTTTCCAAGGCAAAGAGCTGAGGGTGCACAAGTTGAAAGTTATAAAGCTAAGAAGAGTGGAAGAGCTCTCCATGCTACATGTCGTGCTGAGAAAATTCTGATTGCGAATAGAGGAGAGATTGCCGTTCGGGTCATTAGAACTGCTCATGAGATGGGGATACCTTGTGTGGCTGTTTACTCAACCATTGACAAGGATGCACTCCATGTGAAATTGGCTGATGAATCGGTTTGCATTGGTGAAGCACCAAGCAATCAGTCGTAAGTGTTCTATGATTGGATTGCTTTTCTTGTTCTTCTTTCTTAATCATTTGCTGCCATTAAAGATATTTATCATTCAATAATAATTATCATTATGTATGTTGACAACTCCTTGTAACTATTTTATTTCATATTTTGTTGAGGGAAGTAATAAGAATAAAAAAAGTGTTTCAAAAAAAAGTTTTGGATTTCAAGCTGGGTATGGACTATTGGATTTGAAGGATAAAGCATAAAGTTTTTTTTTATTTAACTATATATCATTAATAAGTAAATTTGGCCCTAATGGGGAAGAGGTGATTTGAACAAATGACCTTGGGTAAGCATAAGGATCTATTTGCATAGATTATGATAAACAATAATGACATTGAAATGAAAATTGAGATGTTTCTTTTTTTAGGAATCTCTCTCTCTCTCTCTCTACTTACACACACACACACACACATATATTTCATGTATTATACACACACACACACACATCATCATCATCATCATTATCATCAATATTAGCTGACCCCAAAAATTTGGGGCTAAGGCTTGGTTTTTGTTGTATATTTCATCAATATCAATATCCACTTATCAAAAAAAAAAAAAAAAAATCATCAATATCTGTCCGAATATTTGTTTGTTTTTTCTCCTCTTTAGTTCTTGGTATGGTTGATAGTGGTGTAACATGCAAGCTGATTGGCCTTTTTACAGGTATTTATTAATTCAAAATGTTCTATCCGCTGCTATTAGCCGTAAGTGTACAATGCTGCATCCTGGATATGGCTTCCTTGCTGAGAATGCAGTATTTGTTGAAATGTGCAGAGAACATCGGATCAACTTTATTGGGCCTAATGTAAGTACCTTAAGTAGTACAAATGTTTCCTCATAGAAAGGATATGAAGTTCATCCTCTAAATCCCAATAACCTATCTTTTAATGGGTCAGAATATTTTAATTAATTTGGCATTTCTTGTCAAAATTCCACATAAACTGAACAGGAGAAAGGCACCTGTCTTTCTAAGAACAAAACCAGACAGGGACATATCCATAGCTGGGGTGCATAAGAGGGTTTGTGGGGTTTATGTAATAAATCCAAAGTGAGTCTTTCCACGGATCTGTGGCATTTCAATAATACATTTAATTGACAATAAATTTGAACTTCCAGCAGAATTTAATATTTTACTGTAAAACCATACAGGTTCAGTATGTACCCAGATTGATACAAGGTGATGCAGATTGCAATCAGCTTATAGGAAAAACCTTAAATCAGATTGTTTTAGTGTATATTAATATTGAGCTCAGGGAAAAGGATACCATGTGCCTGTTAAACCTGTGCATCTAAAGTTGATTGATATTCTGTTTGAGTGGTCTTCATCAAACCTCATTAGGAAACATGAATTGTTTTTGGCTTATTGATCTAGAAATTGAGGCTTTGTACCTGATGTTCTACACTGATGCTTCTATCTAGATTTTGAAGCAAAATTCTTCCTGTATGTAATGTACGACAAAAACAAAACAGAAGTAACAACAAAATTGTAGAACAAAACATAAAAATAAGATATAAATCTAGGACCAGCCCCTAGGCTTGCTTGGAGTTAGCACCAAGTAAGAGAGAATAAGCCTAGGAGTCAGTGTCTAAGTGCATCTAGGGTTGGCTGGAGTGAACACTAGACCATTTGAAAAATTCCAACAGAGATTTCATTAATCAATCAAATTGTAAGCTGTCTCCATAGGAATACAATATTCTGTATATAGACTACCATGACTTAACCATAATTCTAATTATAATCAACTTGGAAAATCCCATTGATTGAATTACAAAAAGACCTTTTACTCTAGGAAATTAAATAAGATAATAATTAATCTAATTAACTAATAAGTCCTAAAATATAATCCAAGTGACCGATAAAAATACAATTGACTTCTGAAATTAGAAAAAAAATGTCTTCCTACTTATGATGTTAGGGCTTAGAAAGATGGAGGAGAAGGTTTAGGGTACGTGATAATAATTTTTATTTTTATTTTTTATAAGTAATAATAGTCAATTAAAAGTGCGAAAATGGGTGCAACCCTAGTACACGGGGAGAATACATAGGGTATGTAATAATTAGGGTGGAAGGATAGGATTGAAAGGAAAATAGAGGATGAAGTTGATTAAATATGGCTGGATTTTCTGTACACAGCAGATAAGTGGTTCTTTTAGAGGCTGATATGATGGGATAATGGATGCTAAATCTTCAAAGAAAACTTGGGGTTTTTGGGATTAAAAAAGGCGAGGTATGAGGGTATGGTTTGGGATTGTTTGGATGGGAAGAAAGGGTATGTTCAAGGTGCTGTTCTCCACTTGTGATCATTGCCTGTGAACATTAAGTCGGTAAGTCTGCAAAGAGAGAGAGAGAGAGAGAGAGCACTGGGCAGCCTTACATCAACACTCAAATACACACCAACTTTAGAGATTGGTGTATCTGTTTTTCTTCCCTAGTTATAACTCAGAAGGGGTTTCTCTTATAAAAGACCCAAAATTAAATTTGTTTTATGTATATTTTTACTGTCAAAACAGACGGATAAAGTTCTGGTTTATATGTAGATATTATAGGGGGAGTCCATGGTTGAAGCCATGTCTTGAATTCCAAAAGTTTGGGCAAGAAATTTAAATTCCTGGTTACATTTTGCAGCCTGACAGTATCCGTGTTATGGGTGACAAGTCAACTGCTAGAGAAACAATGAAGAAAGCAGGTGTTCCAACTGTACCAGGAAGTGATGGATTGTTACAGGTATCCTGTGTGATTCATGGTACTATACTATTTTACTGCTTGGGAAAGAGTTGTGATATCAGTTTTTATATCTTTTTAAAAAAAAAAAAAAAAAAATTGTTATCACAGAGTACTGAAGAAGCAATCAAGCTTGCCAATGAGATTGGATATCCTGTTATGATCAAGGTAAATAATCTTTCTTAGTATTTTTTTTATAGTAGTTATAAAACACTGCCTAGTAGTTATAACACAGTGCCTTATGCGGCTGCTGGAATTGCAATGCACACCTACTTCTACCTTCTACTGATTAACTTAAGAGTATTAGGAATTTTGACCTGCTCCTGACTAGAATACATCTGCTCTAATTTTCTGTGGCTTGGTGAGTAACCAAAATGAGAATTACAGATTATTTTTTGCCATTTATTTCTATACTAATTTGGTTATACATAATGATATTACATGACCAAATACATGTAAAGCTACTCACGAGATAGAAATTTTAAGTCTTTTTTCTTATCAAAAGAATAATAATGTCACAAAACACTGCAGTGTGTGATCACCTCCTTGGAAAATATTGAAGTTTACTGTAACCTATCTGTGCCAAGAATAATTCTTTCTGTTCACTAAAAAAATTGATGGGTGTTTTAGTTACTAAAGTTAAAGGCTTCAGAGACTAAAGTTTGATAGTGTGTATCGGTGCTTTCACAGTGTTAAGTCTCTTTTTCTTCGTATTTAAAACTGTTATTTTGGATTGAAGGTTACAAGTTCATAGTCAGTTCATTCTTTCTGGGTATCTTACTAAAATCTTATCTTTATTTCTTTGAATTTTCTGTGAACTGATAAACATTTATACTTTGAAGGCAACAGCTGGTGGTGGTGGCCGTGGCATGCGTCTAGCTAAAGAACCTGATGAGTTTGTGAAGTTGCTACAGGTATTGCCCCAAATGCACGTATTTCCTGTAATGTTAAAAGGGGGATGACTGCTATATTAAAAAGTGTTTGATGTTTGAACTTCTGTAAAATTTTAGTCACGTCTTCCTTATCTTTCTCTTGCAAAGTATACTAATAATGTTATGTTAGCACCTCTTCCCTACATAAGCATGGAGTGGAGGGTGAAGACATGGGCTCTGAATCCTCTTGGTGCAAGTATGACTTTAACAATTAGAAAAAAGAAAAGAAAAGTTGTAATTGATTATGAAATTATTGTGATGTATTGGTGTAATAGATTCTTATAACTCTTCCTCTTTTGACTGATGGAATATAAAATAAACAATTTTTTCTGACAACTCTGGTATTTGCTAGTTACTACTATTTTGTTTGGTACTTTTACTTAAAAAAAAAAAAAGAATACAATGAGAATACATAATAGGTTACAGTTCAATTTTATAAAAGCTTATAGACAGTAGTAACAAGGAGAACACAACGTAAATAAATAAAAAAAGAAAAAAGAGAGAGACACGTAGCACTAGCTTGATACAAAGTTTAAAGCTGAGATCTCAATTGTATTATTACTTAGACCGACATTCCTGACAAATAAATCTTGAATTACTGACATTAAATCTGATTAACAAATTGGAACCATCAATAGAAATTAGAATGACAGTAAAAAGAATGCAGTGTCTGTTTTGCTAACTTGTGATAATAGAGTGAACATAAGCTATTATGTTAACCTGGAGCGTGTACTACCTAAAGACCCAAACGTTACCATGGACATTTTTAAAGAATCAAGAAGGATATCGACTGGCTTGACACCCACAGACCATATTTGAGTGTGACACTAGTCCATATATATATGGGTTAGGTTTAAGTTCCACCTTGCATAACTTTTGTCCCAATGCTACATATATATAAATTCAAATTCCTAATATGGCATTTTACCATCTTGTACATTCAGAAGTACTGTAAATCTTTGGTTAATGTCTTGATTCTGTCTCTCCATAACTATCCTGTTGCCGCTGCCGCTGCTGAGGCTGTTGCATCACTTGAAATTGGTCATATTGTCTGTATAATGAATATGGCATTCTTCTTCTAACATTTTCACTTAGTTTATGACATTTTCTTTTGATTAAATTTAATCAATCTATTTCATGAGATATGATTTACCCATTTTCCATGATGATTTGTCTGCTTCCTCTTAGATACTTGATTTTTTATATCATATTTGGTTTGAATTGTGTACTGAAAAATAAATGGCACAATTTAATCTTAACAAATATTTGCTACAAAGAATTTTGTAGTTCCTTTGAAATTTGTATTAAATTGGGTCTGATTTGATTTGCAGCAAGCCAAGAGTGAGGCGGCAGCTGCATTTGGAAATGATGGAGTTTATTTGGAGAAGTACATTCAAAATCCAAGGCACATTGAGTTCCAGGTAACTGCTGGGTGCTGGGTGTTTTGATGTCTTTTCAAATCAATGATCTCTTGAAGTTCTCAAGGAATTTCATTTAACTATGTCATAGCAAGTAACTCAAGAAAGGCCATTCCTGAGGAAAATAAGTTTATACTTAATGGAAGACCCAATTAGTTGAGTGTTCTTGAAAAAATTATACTTGGCATTTCTGTTCTTTAAGCTCAGTTGGAGAAAACTAACCGATTCATGGACCAGTAGGAGCATCCTGAGTGCTCTAGATCTGCCCACTAGGCTCTACGTGAACTTTAGACTGTGCTACTTTAGAGTCAATTATAATCATAAATTCAAATAGTAAAATGTTCCAAATTCCTAACATTTTATTGCAGATGATTCACATTTGTGTAAGCAGTACATAACAGTTATCCATTTAATAAAGATAGATGCACATATAAATAGTTTCAAGGACTAGGAGTCACAGTGAGAACTTTCATTTTATATTTAAATGAGTATAAATATAAGGCTGATTAGCCCTTTTCATGCCAGTCTTACTGGTACAACTATGAGAGTTCAAATAAATTCTGGGTTGTTGATTCAGGACCAATTGTTCAGCACCATAAAGGTTTTTGAAATCTGAGTCAACATGGATAGGTTACTGCCACTCCCCCCCCCCCCCCCCCCCCAAAAAAAAGAAAAAAGAAAAAAGAAGAAAACGAAAACTCTCACTACTATTGATGCATATATTGAGTTGTTTGCTAAACATCATTACATATTGTCTTGTTGACAATATGGTTTAGTAAGATAATATTGGCCTACCTACTATATGCAACTTTTGCTTCATCCCTGGCATGCTGTATGGTTTTACAGGTTCTTGCAGATAAATTTGGTAATGTCGTCCACTTTGGAGAGCGTGATTGCAGCATCCAGGTACCAGAAGCCCCCTCATTTCTTTTATTTTTAGGACAGTTTGTCAAAATGGTTTTGGAGTGTTCTCTGAATTCAGCTATGAAAATGGATTTTGTTTCATAATTAAAAATGAAGAACCAAGTAAAAGATCTATAGGCAAATGGAAATTTTAGATAGAGAACTTATGTCCAACTCTTATCCACATATTGGCTTTTGTTTTCTTATGGTTGTAAAATAAAATTTCTAGGCTGTTTTGAAAGTATTTTTGTTAATAAAGTCTCTTTCAACTACTTTTGAAATGCAAGTAAAACAAAGTAATAAGCTCTCTTGACTGTGGCTTTTGTACAGAGAAGGAATCAAAAGCTGCTGGAAGAAGCACCCTCTCCTGCATTGACCCCAGAGTTGCGGAAAGCCATGGGTGATGCAGCGGTTGCAGCAGCAGCATCTATAGGTTACATTGGTGTTGGAACAGTTGAGTTCCTTTTGGATGAAAGAGGTTCCTTCTACTTTATGGAAATGAACACTCGGATCCAGGTAGAAATATTTCTCAAGAATGTGGATTTACCTGAGTGTCTAAAAGCTTACTTGTTTTAGGGTGTACTAATTGCAAGTTATGCTGTATAATTTTTTCCACCTTTTTGGGTTTTTTTTTTTGGGGTGTGGTGGGATTCAGGTTGAGCATCCTGTGACAGAAATGATCTCCTCTGTGGACTTGATCGAGGAACAAATTCGTGTAGCTATGGGAGAAAAACTCCGGTACAAACAGGTAATGAAAAAGGGGTACCTTAATTATAAGTCTCTTTATTTTTATTTTTTGTAAGTGATACCTTAGCCTTAAGCATAAAATACTTAAACACCCCCCCCACACCCCCCCCCCCCCCCCCAAAAAAAAGTTCTAAACATAAAATACTGTGTATTTAATTTATGACTTGGATTTCTTCTACAGGAAGATATTGTGCTCAGAGGACACTCAATTGAATGCCGTATCAATGCAGAAGATGCCTTTAAAGGATTCCGACCTGGACCAGGTATGTTCAGATAATGTGCCTGTGAACTATTTCTTGCATGCGTGTGAAAATTAAATGATGCACCAAACCATTCTGATACTGTCTTCTCAAGTTTGTTAGATTACCTAACTAGCCTCATTTGCATACAGCTGGACCTTGCAGTTACTTCACTAAATTTTCCTTTATTTTTCTGTATTATAACATAGTCAACCCCTAATCAGTAGGAGGTTTATAGTTCAACGCATACTGAGTCAGAATATTAAATGAAACCAGTTAGCATCATGGTTTTCAATCACCTTTTTTGATAATTTATTTATATAATATATATACACACACACAAGGTTGGGCCTTGGTGTGATGGCAAGTGCCTTCCACCAAAACTGATAGGTTGCAGGCTTGAGTCCAGGAATCTGCCCCTCCAAAAAACATTGGGGGTAAGAATGCCTACCAATCACTTCTCCTAGGAAGTAGGAGCTTTGTGCACTAGGTATGACCTCTTAATTAATTAAAAAATATATGCAGAAAAGGGACACAAACCTCGTACATGGAAGTATACAAGGGAAACCCTCAAAAGGAACAACTAACTTCTAAAATTTAAAAAGATCAATAAACTCTTACAATTTGGACAAAGTGACAAACAACTTGTAGCTTCCATCCAATCATTTGAAGCATGAGGATGGGTAAATTCACACCCTTCAAAATTCTGCGCTTTCCTTTCTCCAAGTACACCACACGATAGACGACTACCTTCCAGATTTCAATATCTTCTAAGTAATATATAATTGTTATCAATCTTTTCTAAGTGCTCCCAATCTTTGTTTGGGCAACAGGGAGAATAACAGCATATTTGCCATCTGGAGGCCCATTTGTTAGAATGGATAGCCATGTTTATCCTGACTATGTGGTTCCTCCGAGCTATGATTCCCTTCTAGGAAAGGTATGCCACACTTCTCCTCTTGTTAGAATATATTTGTCCTATGAAATGTGTTGTAAATATGAGTTGATGCCACCAAGCATTAACATGCATGTGGCTGATTTTTAGGGATGTATGAAATGCTGTTGTATTTGTGTATTCTATGTCTGAAAATTATTTGTGTATCAGTAATCAATATGGCTCAAATCATGCAGAAGTTAATAGTACAGTTGCAAATGAGGGCCTTCTCCTGCCTGGCTAACCCTCAAATTTCTATATAGTTTTAGTTCATTGATGTTGGGGTACCCAGGCTTATGGAGTGTGGATACTTGGTGAAGTTTACAAAACTTGTTTGGCAAAACCTTTCTTCTCTAGGCCGGGAACTGGCTTGTGAACAGAGAAATTTCCTAAATTATGCAAGTAACATTTTAATTATTAATTTAGACTTCTGAATAAGTTTCATTTGGACTTGCTAATGAATAATGGAAGTAATTAGAAAAAAGATTGTTGAATAAAGGAATGAAAAGCACACATTATGGCTTCAGGTCTGAGTGACAGTTTCGGCTAGCAAATGATAAGTTTCAGTCTTTATCATGTATATAGTTTAAGATAAAGAATGTTAGTATTCATTAATATTTTCCTGTCACCTGAGCATTGGTGTAGGTGATGGACAGCTTATGCTTATGTTGAACATGATAGTATAAACTTTTTTTTGATAGGTAAACATGATAGTATAAACATTCAATATTCTTGGCGCTGCTCATCTAAATTGGAAGTTTTTGCTAAAAATTGTTGTTCTAATTAGTTTGGCAACTATGGCACTATATTGCAGCTTATTGTATGGGCTCCAACTAGAGAAAAGGCAATTGAGCGCATGAAAAGAGCTCTTGATGACACTATTATTACAGGTAATTGTACTAGTTCTGGCTTAAGATTATCTCTCTCTCCTACCTTTCTTTTTTTTTTTTCACTTTACACTTCAATTTCTAAGTGTTGTGCATGCTAGGTATTCAGTTTATTGAGTGTGGGAGGGTGGTACAGGACCCAGAATACTATCCTTTAACAGCTTGTGTTGCCAATTTTGAGCTTTTATAAGGACTAAGTCTTGAAATTTTCTTTTACTAGTTAACGGGTTAGGTACTTTTTGTAGATGGTTTTCCCCGGGCTTTTGCCTTTATTTGGTATGAGCTAATTTGATCGCACTTTAGTTGAGATCTTGTAGTTGAGAGGTGTCCGTACTTTTCTCTATTGCATTTTCATTCATAGACCCTTTGATTGTAATTGTTCTGTGCTTGAAATCTATAGGATTTCTTGATTAATCCTCTCTTGGGATTCTTAATTAATTTAAGTATTTTAATTCTGAACGCTGTTCCACAGGGGTTCCAACGACCATTGAATACCATAAACTTATACTTGAAGTGGAGGTAGGCAACCCAAATATGGATCTTTTCTTTTAACATCTTTATTTAAGTTGTCTTTGTTTGTGTATCTGTACGTTTATGTTACTATTCTCTCTCAGTGATATGAACTCGAAGAAATTCAATTTTAAAAAAAATCTAATTTGCAAGTTTTCCTGGTTTATCACAGGATTTCAAAAATGGCAAAGTTGATACTGCTTTTATCCCGAAGCACGAGCAAGAATTAGCAGCGGTAAGAAGCTGATTGACCCTGAATATACATGTATACATGTAGATGTACATATGCATGTACCTCTACTTTCCATCCATATATATACACTCACGCACACACACTATCACTTTTATCTGGACTGCTTGGTATGTTGTACATGTAGTGCAGTAAACGATAACATTCACCCCCACCCCCCTCTTTCCCCCTTGTCTCTCCTAGACTTAATGGCATGCATTTGGCTCAGGCCACATTTGCTTTAAAAAAATCTCATTAAATCAACTCCTGTTTGGTTCTTTGCTTTCAAATGTTTCACAACAAGTGCATGCTGTTAAAACGAATTCCTAGGCCACCCTTGATTTATGTACTTTGTTCAAATTCAAACTCCAAATGATTACAAATAAAATTTCATAAGAAAATTGCGAGAAAATGCATTTTGCCATGAATTTCAGTTTTTAAGTTTTTAACTGATTTCATGCACCAATGCATGTGTCATGTGCGTGCTTAATTTTTTTAAAAATATTTTTATTTATTATTCCATTATGTAATACTCTCTGTTCAAAATAAGTAATTGTTTGGATGTGAAAGAGTTTTGAAAGTTTCGTTTGTTACAACCTATAACTATGGAGAAAATATGGGGTATGAAGTTAAATATATTTTTTTCAATTTGACTGTTTTATGCCTTATCGTTTTATTTTATTCCAATTTGTCTTTTAACCATTTGTTAAAATACTTTTCTGTCCTTAATTTATGTTTTTGGGAAGATCAATTTCAACAAAATAAGGGTAGTTTTGGAAACAGTGAAAAGCAAACGCCAAAGAGTCTTGTTCCAGTTAGATATACAGATATCAGAATATTGACCATCCCTCCAATAAACTGATGCCACCAGAAGAAGTTAGCCATGATTTAGATGAAGACACAAATACAATTACTGTTGGATTACTGAGTTAGTAAGTACACATGCTGTTATAAATTTATAACTAAAACCTCCTAGGAACAAGCTGGAGATATTACGCAACCCAAGTGGTTTCTCAAGGTCTTATAAGATCCATGGGTCCTGGATTAAAAACTCCTAGCCTACATCTTGAGGCCACCCTCAAGGAATCCTCCCTATAATTACCTAATGTGTGGGACAGGGGAATACACAGCTGGTGATTAGTCAGGTGCTTGAAGAAAGCTGGACACCCACATTAGAGGAAAAGAGAGAGAGAGAGAGATTAAGTGACCGTTTGGATAGTGCTGAAAGCATTGCGCCTGGCGTTTTGGCTTTTTTTTTTTTAAGAAGTGCAATTCTGTCTTTTCCAGTGGGTCCTATGCACTGTTCACGAGACTCACAAACCTCTTTTTTCACCAAAACTTTCATTAAAAATGGGTCCCACGGTACTATTCACACATTTAAAAATTATTTTGCTACAGTGTTTTCAGTTTTCAGCAAAATAAGCGGTATCCAAACACACTCTAATCAGCCCCTAAAACTTTGTGAGAGATAAGAAATCAACACAGCATCTAGATGGGTCGTTTCTATGTTGCTACATTTGATAGATATTCTCCTTCAGTTAGCTTGTGTGTGTTTGTGTGTTGGGTTAGTTTTTTGTGAAATAATTTATATACTTGGACATTGGTTTGTGTGCCTGCAGCCCCAGAACCTGGTGCCAACAACTTCACGCAAAGAACTAGTTGGCACAGCTGCTTAGATGGATTGTTTGCTCTGGTATTTCAGTCTTTTCTCAGTTCCAGTTCTAACAAATCAAAAAGGCTGCTTGCTATTGGTGTTGGTGGAAGGAGGAAATACCGAGTGTTGTCATGATGCTGCAAAAGCCTAATGCTAGATGTTGAATTTTTTTCCATTGAGCATCCTGAGTGCAAAGGTCCTTGTTTTTTGGGGTCTAATGCATCTTTTCTGATAGGGAAAAGCATGTAAACTTGGTGTGTTTCTTGCCAGCTTTGGCTATAACTCGGCTTGTATCCTCCAATGTTTAGCTTCATACCAAATTTAATTATTAACGTTTTGTTTTTGAGAATGAAAGGAAATTATAAAAGGTAGCAACACTTCATAGAGCCGCATTAGTTCATAGAGCCGCATTAGTGTTCAATAATATGAGCAAATATTCAATACATAACTGAACATATGGTAGCTAGCTATCTTCTGAAGTGGTACTAGACATTATAGACTTGTCTTTTTGTTTTGATGACTAGTTTCTGCTGGACACCTCGACTTGTCTTTTTGTCTTTTTGGCATATGATACGAGGCTATGAATTCAAACCTCCCCATGAGCAGTCTCTTTTTTGAGTCCTTTTTGTTTATTTATTTATGGGCTAATTACAACTTACTTGTGATTTGATTGAAATTTAAGTTGACTACCTGTAGTTTGAAATTTGGCACTTTACCCATTTAAGGTTAGCTCAGTTAGGGTTTCGTTACCTACTTCTGTTAAAAATGAGGCTAAATATGTATTTTTGCTATTTTTTATGTCTCTTTCCCCTCAAAACATAAAATAATAAGAGAAAACAAGATCAAAGGTAAGGGTTCTTAAAAATTAAGAACAAACAGCCGTACCCAAAGGAGAAACAATCAATGTTGGAACCAAGGATGATGTATCAGCTGTGAAGAAAGTTGGATGTCCTCTACGTTCTCTTTGAAATTTGGGTTTGACTCCCCTCCCGTTTAAACCCCTCCATTTTTCTCCAGTTTTTATTTTGAAGAATGACACTTGGCAAGCAAATGATTCAAGGATAAAAATAAAAGCAACTCAATCTCATCTTCTTTGTCTTTAATCTATCCTTCTTTTTTCTGCAACATCACCAACAGTATGAGAGAAGGCCAATAGTTAAAAAAAGCCAGTCTCACAACATCACCGCCAGAGCATGAGAAAAGTCTATCCCACCACAAAGTCTGTACCAGCACATACAATCACGAATAGACTGAATCAATTGTGCCCTCCTTAAGGTCACCAATGCCATAAACGAGAATTTTCAAATCTCATTGCACACACTGAGAGAGAGAGAGAGAGTTGATAACCATAATGTGGTAATGACACAATGAAGCCCAATTCCAAGAAACAACCCCGTTGACCTCCACCTGCCTGTCACTACTTTGCAAATCCCAAAAGCCAATTACTTTCAGTTTAAATATATATAAAATTCCATACAAAGGGCCTCTATGTTCTATTGCTTACAAGTTACAATGAGAAGAAGGAAGAAAACAAAGAAATAGATCTAAGAGAGATTGATTTCAATTTAGCAGTACCTGCGTCCCCACTTTACCTTTTGTGTATTACTAAATTACTCAGTTACTTCAGTTTTATATTAAATTTGGTCGGTTTGAGCTATGAAAGCTCAAAGACTGGTGGTTTAATGGAAAGTGAAAATGATAATTTTTCGGTAATGTTTGTTCATAAGGAATTTGTTTTTGTTAGATATGATTCTTGACAGAAGCTTCTATGGTGGTGGTAATGTTTGTTCATAATTTTTACAAAATCTTCACTTTTTGTTCATAATTCTTTTATTTATTTATTATTTTTTTTAATAATGTTTAGAGAGGTGAGAGACATAAAAGAGAGCAAAAATACATATTTAGCCCAATTTTTAACGAAGGTGAGTAACGGAATTCTAACTGAGCTAAACTCAGGTGGGTAAAATGTCAAATTTCAAATAACAGGTAGACAACTTAAATTTTAGCCAAACCATAGGTGAGTAAGTTGTAATTAACCCTTTATATATTTATTTATTTTTATATCAGACTTATCTTGCTTGAGTTTGATATATATATTTTTCTTATGTTACTAATTATGATTACAAGATGTCAAGAATCGAATAACTCAATCAAATTGTCTAGTTTTTTCTATAAGAAAAATCAAATTGTCTAGTTTTCTCTATAAGAAAAATCATAGTTTGAATATTCTTTTTCCTGCTTATTATTATAATAATTGAATTATTAAAAACTATGATTTTGAGATAACACCCCTATCAAACACAAAATAAAAGGAATATTTTTGGCAATTGAATATTAAAATGACTTTATTTTATTTTTTTTATGAGTAGTGATAATGATATATTATATGTAAATAAAATAAAATAAACAGAGGATGGTTCAAATTCATTTCAATCCTTCGGGAAGAAAATCCAAGAGAGAAGGTAGGAGATGCCCACGGGCCTTAGATACAACTTGCAGCCCAATGGACCAAATTATGTTCTAAAAAAATTAAAATCTCTAAGATCAAATATAAAATTCAGATAAAGAACTAAGAGCAGTCTTCAACTCAGGAAGACATACCGATCCAATGCGTAAATCAGATGCTAATAGAAGCACAAACCCACAAAAATAAACAAACAAGGACACGAGGAAATAGAGAAGTGCAAGACTCCTACACATCTAATTAAAGAGCTGATGAATTTCCAGCAACGTCTATGACAAAACGATACCGAACATCATTCCTAACAAGGCGATCCATGGCCTCGTTAATGTTGTCCGGTTTGATAACCTCGACGTCGCACGTAATGTTATGCTTTCCACAAATGTCCATCATCTCTTGTGTCTCTCTCATTCCTCCTATCATACTGCCCTTCACAACTCGCTTTCCTATAAAAATTTACAAATGGGTGGTCTTGCTTATTTTGGAGCAATATGAACATTGTATAGGAGTATTTAGTTATCAATGCAGAACTTCAAATGTTACCAAATATCAAAGGAAAAGAAGGCAATTCAATTGGCTTCTCTGGTGCACCAACAAACACCAAAGTCCCATTCACTTTGAGCAATTCCAAGATGGGACCGAGGGAGTGGTTAGCTGATACTGTATCCAAAATGAAGTCTAGGCTCCTCCTGGCTTTCTGTCACCACACAATTACAAAAAAGTTCATTAATATCGACCAAAAGAGTCATTGGTCTGGTTTGGCCTTACTTTCCACATGATTAGCTAGATTATGAACTATTTTTTTTTTTTAATCAAACTACTTGAAAGGGCAATTTATTAGGTTCTAATTAGTTCAGCTTATAATAAAAATCTCTTATCCTTTGCTTAAGGAATCTCCATTTGAATTCGCCTACGCCAGACAAAACAAAAAATGGCACAATACTGTGACATTGTGATTCATCCCTAACTATCGTTTTGCACAGATTGTATTTTATTGCGTTGATTTTTTTTGTATTGTTTGCAACAGCCAAAAGGTCATTTCGTATTAGTCAGAGCAGAGTGATGCATTTTGTTACTCTATACCACACGAGTCGTTTTTTTTTAAAAAATCATGTAAAAACTCATATTTTTTTTCTCTCTTAAAAAAATCAGCTATCATTCTACAATTTTGAAAAAAAATTGTACAATTTTGAGATCTTTTATTTGTTTAATATTGGTGCTTTAGATAAAAATTGGGACTAATTAATAGAGGCCTAAGGCTATAGCCTATAGGCCTTGAGCCAGCATGGGCATAGCACACGCAAAACTAGGAGAAAGTCTTTGTTTTTGTTTTGTGTTGTTTTGCTTCTTTTGGGTCTGAGAGAAAAAGAGAGCGAGCATAGTAATTAGTAAGTACAAATTCATTGTGCGGTGCCGATCAGAAGGAATGCGATTCTCAAAAAATATAGATATTTTTATGGACGCAATAATTCACATCCAGTCATGCATGCACAACTGAGAGACAAAGATAGAGATAAGCACACACCTGCATTTGCTGATCGTCGGTGCTGATTATGAAATCATCGGCGCCCAAACGAGCTTTGGCTTCATTTTGTTTGGATGGAGAGGTACTGATAACAGTAACATGATGACCAAATGCCTTGGCAAATTTGACAGCCACATGTCCAAGTCCTCCCAAACCCACTATCCCCACCTTCTTCCCCATTGCTCCACCGACCAAGTTATTGTCTTTCATGGGGCAGAACACTGTTATTCCCGCACATAGTAGCGGTGCTGCGGCGTCCATTGCCAGATTTTCTGGTATGTGCACCACGTATCTTCATAGCAAAGATTCCCATAGTTAAATGCATGTCATTGTCAACTAGAAATAAATAAAAATAAAAGACCTTTTAGGTAAAAATAAAAGTGATAGGACGAATATATTGAAGCACACCATCCTATTATTCTAGTAATTTATTGCGCAATGGAGAATTGGAGACTGTTGCTGTCTATTGCCCTACAAAAAGAAATATTTAAAATTTTTGCTAACCCCAACTAATTTTCCTCCTTCAGTACCATAATTGTCAATCAAAATTAATTTAACCTTAAGATATCCTTGAAGTTACAATTTATCTTACAATTCGAATCTTACCACGAATTTTTGTTCTTTGTTTTGTTGAGAAACTCTTTCCTCGAGTATTTAGTCAGTCTTTTAGATTTACCTCGACAAGTGGCAGCATGCTCGTACATATATATATGTAAATCGGACTTCAGAATTTATAAAATAATAATAATAATTAAATGTATCATTAGACTTATTGATGACAATTAATATGACGCCTATAAGATTAATTCAAGTGTTCCATGAGCTTTCAAAAAAAAAAAAATTCAAGTGTTCCATGATAGAAAATACTAAAAACTAGGTGAAGTAAAATACGTAGAATTTTTAATTTTTAAATTAAAGTATAGTAAAGATAGAGATCAAACTCAAAACACTTAACTCTAGTACTATAATAAAATATCATTGGTTTTTAAATTTTTATATAACAGATGGTATAAAATTGAAAGTAGACGATAATATTCATTTGAAATGAATCGTTCCTGAGTGATTCTATTGTTTTTATAATTAAAAAATTGGTTATATATATATATATATATATATATATGTACATAAATGATAAATGTATGATCCAAATCTAGTTCAATGAATGTGATTGAAAATTAAATTTTCACTTTTAATCTTAGCTTTTGGATTAAATTTTTTTTTTAACCTTTCAAACTTTTTTTTTTTTTTTTTATACTATTTTTTTACCTTTCAAACCTGTACCCCCAAATTAAAAGTTACAACTCCATTGTAAGATGCAATTATTACAATCCGAAAATGAATGGACATGATATTGGCATTAATTGGGTTCCACATCTTATCTTAGATGTTAAAGATTGAGACTTGAATGTGGAGGTGGTAGATGTAGATGTAAATGTAGATGTAGATGGGCTGGTCCCTCCAACATTTCTTGTCCCAATAAATTATTAATTTCTTCAGTTTTTTTTTTTTTTTTTTTTTTTTTTTTTTTTTTTTTTTTTTTGTGGTTAAGATAGGTCCTAGAATTTAAACAAAAAGTAGAAAGTAGAGGAAAGGAAAGGATGACTGAAGAGCAATTCAGAAGTGGAAGAACCACGTTGATTTTATTTATTCTTTAAACAGTAAAATGTGATTTTGGGATATTTGGGGTTAGATTAGACCACACTAACCTGTGATCTGCAACCAACATTTTTGAGTAGCCACCATAAGTGATACTACCATCCCAGAAGATGCCATTGTAAGTGAACTGAACTTGGTCACAGTAATTCTCCTGAGAGTTGTTGCAAAACTCACAATCCAAACACGATGCTGCCAAGCACCCTACCCCTACTTTATCTCCTACTTTGAACCCCTTTACATTGCTTCCCACCTTCGTAATCAGCCCAGTAATCTCATGCCTAGCACACATAAATATATGTCAAAAAAATAAAAATAAAAGTCTACACTTTTGGGCAAACAAACAATTATTAATGTGACAGAAATGGAAGGTAGAGATGTTACATACCCGGGTACAATAGGATACATGGTGATGCCCCAGTCATTCCTGACTTGGTGGAGATCAGTGTGGCAAATCCCACAGAACAGGATTTCTATGGTAACATCGTTTACGCCGTTTTCTCTGTATGGCAAAAAAGGTTAACCTTATGTTTTATGCGTATCTTAAACCTTATGAACATTGAGAAGACTGAGAATATATGGAAATTTGTGGTTAATTAATGGACGAAAATGAATGAATTTTCTTTTTTTCTTTTGGAGACTTTGTTATACCTTCGTTTGAAGATGTAAGGGGTGATCTTGCCCGAGGTGTCATGAGCTGCCCAACCGGACACAGTTTGTGTGTGGTTTGGAGTAGTTTGAGCCATGAGAGAGAGAGAGAGAGAGAGAGAGAGAGAGAGAGAGATTGATTAACTTGACTTGAGGTGATGATCGACTCTCTGCTGGCTCTCCTGTATTTAAAAGCCTCATTGCGGTAGGAGGATTGGTTTGAACATTAATTAATTTGGAGCATGGTCTTTTCAAATGTTTTAGTACAAGTGGGGATTCGAACTCACATGGAGAATCATTTGGCAAAAGGAAAAAAAAAAGGGGAGAACTAAAAAAATAGGAACTCGTGGAAGAAAGTTTTTTTTTGGAGAAACGGTTTGTTTATTTGTTTGTATAAATAACTACTATGTATATTTTATAACAAGTGGGGAATGGGAATACGAACTCATGGCATAATCAAGAAGTATTGATAATATCTAGATCTCTTTCTCTTTCCGTTTATTATAAGAATCTAAAAAAAAACGTGTATATTGTTAGGAAAATAATTTATCTACATTTCAAATGGTTCAATTCATTGCAGACACCAAATACCCCAAAAAATAAAAAATCTTAATTGGAAAATCAGTTATATTCATTTTACTTTAAGTGAAAACAAAAGAATATCTCATTGTATGATTATCCATATTATTTCATCCCACATATACCAAGTAATTATATGAAAGAATATCTCGTCACTAGACCAACATCTTGAATTACCTTAATTATTTTGTTGGTATAGTTCATTGGGTCCAATACTATTTCTATTATAGACTCAATAGTTCCACATGCAAATATATTACATAAAAGAATCTTTCCTCGTATGCACATCTTTTCTTTTCTTTTCTTCTTTCTTCGCCTTCATCATCATTGTTGTTATCATATGTAAGCTAATTTTTTTTTTTTAAAAATAATTACATATAAATAGTAATATAAATTATAAAATAAGTAAATAATTTTAATAAAAAATTTGCTTTTAAGTTCTAATTATTTAGAGTTTAGACTTTATCAGTGTTTATCTATTTTTTTATTTGAAAATTCTCTTTGTGCTTTGTGTTAATTTCTTAATATGAGATATGGAATGAGTTTGGTGATTCCTATTTGAGTAAAGTTTAATTAATGCTCTAGCCAACTTAAACAATAATAAACAAAATATATAGTTCCTCAATACAAATTTTTTTCTAGTGATAGTCTAATTTAAAAAATCAACACACTCACAAATTAAATATAATAACCACCCAAAATAAAAAAAAAATACACAAAAGAGTTCAAAATATGAGAATATAAATTTTTTTTAAAAACTTACATAAGAGAACCAATAACTTAAATAAACTTCTTTTAGCATAATATTCTACGCCCAAATTCAAAAGCAAAGAACAATAAATGAGATGAATTTATTAGATTAAAACATAAGCGTTAGTCGCATCTTGGGAGAAAAAAGTGAAAAAAGATAAAATAAAACAGCATGGGGTGCATTGAGTGGGATATAATTATAGGATGACTCTGTTAGTTAAGAGAGATTAATTCAAAAAGTCATGCTATATATATATATATATATATACACACTAGTATGTAACCCATGCTACCACATGAAAATTGATATATTATTAATCATGAGTTTATTCATGTTTAAAAAGCTCAGTTAAGTCTAAATTCATATTATTAACCATAAAATTTCATTAACAAAACTTAGCAGTATATATATATATATATATATCTATAAAAGAAAGCGAGTTGAACCACAATAGTTCCACTAGAGAAAGGGTAGCAAAAATAGAAACAAAGACAAACTTTGATCAAATTATAGATTGATATAGTATACAAGTTACAGTTGCAGTCATGCGTATATTAAAAAGGTAATTAAAGGGTAATTAAGCCCATACAATTAATTGGTTCTTAAGTAAATAAAACTTTAGAGACATTTGACACAACAATCAAACTTAAGTAAAAAAATATTCAAAAGTAGCACAACTATAAGCCAAAATAGAGTAATATGAAACTAAATTGGCAGCCATGAAGCTACTAAGAGAGAGGTGTTTGCCATAAAGGGGACTAATTAATAGGTTTAAGAATTCACAAGGTTGACATTGGATATTCTTCCCATGTGCTAAATATTGTTTTCAGTAAGGTCACACCAAATAGGTTGAAAGCCATCTTCGTGCAAGATTGATATCTGCAAGAGAAGTCAATCATCAAGCAAGGACCAAAGGATTTCAAAAAATGTTAATATTGACTCAATGTATGTGCACACACACAAACCCATCACTATATCAATTAAGGGAATCAAAACTAAATGGAAATATTACACAGAAAGATGAACCTTGGTGACGATGTTTATCCAAAATATCCATTTACGCTTTTGAATCTTCAATCTCTATTGGTGATTGAAATTTTCGTAGCTTAAAAAAAAAAAAAAAAAAAAACCCTCAGAGTTGTACTCATTTTGTAGTTTTACGATGGGTCATTTTGTAACATGGTGGGCATTTGTGTGAAGAAAAAACCTTTGAAGTTGCATGGCTGATAAAAGAAATTCTCTCCAATCTCTTTTTATAGAGAGATGGATTTGTGTGTGTTTTTATACATCCTTCACAGTTGTATTATCACGAAGCAAGTCCAATGGATTTAGATTGGTACTACAAATTCCCAAAGCATGAGTGTTTAATGTGTTATTAATTTCATCTCATTGGCTTTTGCACATGACAACAAAATTAAAAATAATTAGATTGTACACGTGTATAGTAAAATTGGACTCCAATTTCAAATTCTAATTGAACAATTGGAATGATACATGGCACAAAATTGAAACTCTAATTTGGAATTGGAGTCTAATTTTCCACCACGTGTCTCATCTAATTTTTAATTTTTTGTGTTAAGTGAATTATTATGTGCAAAAATCAAAGAGTCTAAATTAGATTTTAAATTGAATTTTAATTGGAATTCAATTTTGCCAAGTGGTGCATCTCTTGCAATATTCTTTCATTTTTTATTTTTAATTAATTTTTTGAAATTTATTTTCAATTCCCATGGCCACTTTCCATATTCGGCTTCCTGTTATAGTTCCCTAGGCACTTTGAAGTTTGAACCAAGAGAACAATGAACCTACATAAAAATAAATAAAAACAATGAACCAGAGTAATGGTTCTCTCGAAAACAACCCCAAATCATATTATATTCTTCTAATTATTTTCTTTGTACACATGTATAGTAAAATTGGACTCCAATTTCAAATTCTAATTGAACAATTGGAATGACATATGGCACAAAATTGAAACTCTAATTTGGAATTCTATTTGAGTTTCTCTCTGCTTCACATATTATTATATATATAGATTAATAATAGACTATTAGTTGAAGTAGAATTTAAATTGATCTAATTTAAATTATTGTTAAATCTTATCCCTTAGTCAAGAGTCTTGTAGTTTATATCCTAATAAAATATTACTTTAATAAGATACAACTTGAGGGAAAAAAATAAAATAAAAATGTGAGTTGTGTGGAATTTAAGTTTAGAAAATTTTGATGATAGACTTTTAGTTTTATTTAAATTAAACAGTTGATAAATGTTATCCCTTAATTTGAGAAAATATATCATAACAAATAATATAAAATTAATTTACTAATTAATTGCTCTTAAAATTTTGATAATAGACTTTTAATTGGAGTAGAAGTCAAAAAGTTTTTTTTTTTTTTTGAGAAAGAAAACATTTTCTGGGATTTAAGTTTAGAATTTTTTATGATTTTGGATAGAATTTAAATTTGTTGAATTTTAAATGTATAAAATTAATTTACTAATTAGTTGTTCTTAAAATATTGATAATAGACTTTTGGTTGGAAGAAAAGTCAAAACGTGGATTTTTTTTTAGAAAGAAAACATGGGTTGTTATTTGGGGTTTAAGTTTAGAATTTTTTATAATAGACTTTTAGTTTGAATATAATTTAAATTTGTTGAAATTTAAAGGATAATGTTTTACCTAAATTAAACAGTTGTTAAATTATTGATGATAGACTTTTAGTTGGAGTAAAAGTCAAAACATTGGTTTTTTTTTTTTTTTTGGAAAGAAAACGTGGATTGTTATTTGTGCTTTTGGGGTTTAAGTTTATAATTTTTTATAATAGCTTTTAGTTTGAATAGAATTTAAATGATGAAATTTTACCTAAATTAAACTGTTGTTAAACAAATGTACAATTCATGTGAGAGAGATGTTACGTGGATCTAGGAGATTTGGGGATGTTTGAATGGAAATCAAGTTTGGGTTAGAAGTTAAAACCAGGTCAAATGCTTATGTGAGACTTTTTTAATATAAAATATGTTGTCATTCAATAATTAAAAAAAAATGTTATAAAAAAATGTTAGGATCACAAAAAATAACACAACTTTTGCTACTCACAACTCACCACATGACAAATTGTGGCATAAGTGTTATTTTTTGTGGTACTAGCATTGTTCAAAGTTATCTTATCGCTCCGTTAGACATTTAGGTAATGGAAGTTAATTGAGGGATTAATAGCATTTTTATTTTGTGACTGAAGGGATTAATAACGCTTAGCTTTGAAATTTTAGGAACTAATAATACTCATTTAAAACTGGCGCGATTGTCATTTTACAAGTATAAGTGTTTGTGAAGATGTTTAAAGTCTATACTGTGTATCCAAAAGTTAGGCCATTTTAGATATACACCACTGTTAGTTTCTTTAAGACTTTCTCTCCTTTCTCCGTGTGTGTGTGTTAAATACTTAGGTTATGTTTGGTAATAGTTTTTGTTTCCTGTTTTCAAAAACTTGTTTTTAAGAATATAAAGAAAAGAAGATTTTTCTTGTATTTTTGAAATTAAAAACATATTTGGTTGGTTGAAATTAAAAAGATAGTTTTTTGAAGAAAAAAAATAGAAAATACTAAAATATGTTGCTTTTAGGATTTGAACTCTAACACTAACTTGTAAGGACCTGGTTTGAACTCCTACCCCAAAAAGTATATGGACTTAGGCCCAAAAAGTCCAAAACAATAAATTTGTAGAGAATAGGTTGGAAAACTGGGTTCTAATGAATTAAGCAACAAATAAACTGTAAAGTTGTCATTTACAACTTTGTATTTTGTTGACTTTTATTCCGTGCCAAATTTGATTGTAATCTTATTCAATCTGTTGTACCCTGTATTTAATATGGGATCTCATTGTAAGGGTTGTGTGTTAGAGAGAGAGAGTGTGAAGACTCGAGCATTTGAAGACTGAAGATTTCTCGCAGGTATGTCGCGACTTAGCTTCCCGCGAAGTGACACATATGCCTTGCACATGCTGGAATACGAAGAGTCAGGTTAGGTGGAGACAGCTGTGTCTCGCGAGTATCTCGCGGGTAAGGCCTTCCCGCGAGACACTCGCGAGGCATTCTATTCTGCCAGTCTGTCTAGTCTGATTCACATTTTCTGTGCCTACACTATTTATACCCACATTATCCACAAATGTTGGTGAGGCCATTCAGAGATAAAAACCCTAGATAGGTTTTTCTACAACACACACACCCATCTTTTGAGAGAGAGCTACTCCTCCTTAGTGAGAAATCATTGTAGCCTCTTCTCCATCCCTCTCCCATTATCATACCTTGAGAGAAGATTTGTACCCAAACACAACCCACACCTATTCAGAGTGTAGAGAGTGTTTTGGAGCTGTTGGGAAGTATTGGAAGAAGCCAAGGATGGCAGATGCAACATGGAGCTTGTTGCAGGATTCAGAGAGCTAGATAAGACACGGTTCCGAGAAGCCTTGTTGGAGTAGGAGCTTGGAGGGCTTAGGTACATCAGGTGGATTAGACTTGGAGGGTCTCTTGCTAACCTATGTATCCCAACTGATTGTCTAGTGGATCGATTTCCGCTTGGAGGGCAGCGGAGAGGTTTTTCGCCGAGTTCTTCGGTTTCCTCTTCGATAACACATCTCGGTGTTATCTGTGTTTGCATCCTTCTTCCCTACTCTTGTTTATTTCATTTTTACTGCTGTGTTGCTTTAAATATGGAATAGAGTAGTTGTCTTGCATATATGCTTGTGTTTACACTATTCCGCACTTAGTATTAAGTTAGTGTAAAATCAACCAAGCTGTAATTTTAATTTGGGGGTCTAAATTGCTCTTGTATTTTCAACACATTTTCGAGCTTTCAATTGGTATCAGAGCGGGTACACTTGTTTTGGTTTCATTACCTAAGTGTGATCCTTGACCCCGTGTGTGTGTTTTGCCATGGATAATGCTTTGTATGCTTCTATGGATGTTATTGATTGTAACATGCCAAGTGTTTGTGAAAATGTCTCTATGAGTGATAATCCTCATGATTGTGATGCTGTTACATGAATCCTTAGGTGTTGTTGATATTCCTAACATTAAACTCTTGAAGAAAAATGCTAAGAAGTTTCAAAAGAATTTAAGCAAGTTATTTTATGAAAATGATTATTTGATTGCTAAGCTCAATGAATCCATCAAATTGGTTGAAAATTATAAGAAAATTGCTGAAAATTCGCTTGAAAAGCTGAAAGAGTTTGAATGTTTGAATATGGACTTGGATGCTAAACTTGTTTTGTCTAACAAACTTGTTGATGATTTTAAATATGAAAAAGAATCTCTTAAGATGCATGCCAAGTGTTTGATTGCTGAACCTATTGTTCAAAAGGATGAAAATATATGTTGCAATCATGTTGTGGTACCCGATTTTGTGCCTAATGTGTGTTCTGCCTCAAAGGACAAATCGGTGTACATTCCTCCACATAAAAGAAATCAAAAAGTGGAGAGAAAAGCTGTTAAGTCAAAGTTTCTGTTTAGGTCCAATCTTAGGGAATTGAGTGGATCTAAGTTTGTTCCAACTTGCCACCATTGCGGTGTGATTAGTCATATAAGGCCTTAATGTTCTAAGTTGAAGAGAGAACAAACCCAAGTTGCTAGTGTGGACGACTAAATTTCTCAGTTCGAAATAAATCAAACAAGTAAAATAGTTTCACAAATGCGAATTTGTATTGATAATTGTGTGGTACAATTCTCTCTGATTACAAAAGAGTGATCCTCTGATTCGATCTCCTTGCAAGACTTATTGATTTGGATTTTTGGTAATGTGATTGTGACTTGAACACAAAATATACTTCAATTTGGCTGAAGAATGGATCAAAGATTGCTGAAACAGAATTACAATGAATCTCTGGCTATGAGCTTGTTAGAAATCCTTTGTTCTTCACGTTCTTCGTGTTCTTCGTGTGTTCTTTGTCTTTGAAGGTTTATGGTGGAAGTTCTTCGGGGCTTTAGGAGCTTGAATCCGTAGAGCTTCGTTGATTTGTGATTTGTTGATGTTTTCGGACACTTTAGGCTTGATTCCCGCAAACTTTTAGATCTAGGCGGATGATTTGGATGATTTCTCTTCGAATGTTCTTCGTATTCGAAGGTTGAAGTTCTTGGAGGCTTTAGAGCTTGGTTCCGGCAGAGCTTCTGGACTTCTGAATCTTCTCTAATGCTGCTTGTGCTTCAAATGGCTTGATCTCTTCCTAAATATCTTAGGAAGGCTTCTATTTATAGGAGTTTTGGGGTGGATGAGCGACACGTGGCGGAGTTTGATTGGTGACACATGTCACAGTTTGATTGGTCCGCTTATGTCATCGCTTACACGTGCGAGGTTGCTTAGGTCATCGCTTACACGTGCGAGGTTGCTTGGGTCATCGCTTACACGTGCGAGGCTGCTTGTGTCATCGCTTGCACGAGCCGATGCATGATTGGTTCTTGCATGACACTTGGCAAATTTCTGTTGGCTTCTAAATGGCAACAGTAAAACCTAGCAGCAGTATGTGGCGCTTTGTAATTGGCTGTATTTTGTGGCCTTGGTAGTGTGACGTGTCAGCTTGTGATAGGTCGGGAATTTTCCCTCTCTACAAATGCCCCCTCGAGACTCGTTCACGCACACGGTTTCAGAGTGTGGTGTGGGAATGAGTTTCGAAAACAGATTTTTACACTTGGTTTTTCAAATGAAGTAATTGAAGGTGGTGGAGCTTTCAGCAGGATGAAATAATTTTCGAGGAGTAGACCCACCCATATGAAAGGTTTTGATGAGACTGAAAAGAGGTCTGCGAGTATTTGAATGTACTTGCGTGACCGAGCCTTTTCAGGAGAGGTTAAGTTGAAGTAACTTCAGAAGAGTATTTTTGGATCGTTGGCGGCGATCATAGGGTGTAGAAAATGGGGAAGATGCGAGGATGGTGGCTGGGTACAGCCTGTAGAGTCATGGGGCTAGCCTCGTGTTTTTGAGAACTTCTGGTGAAGTTATATCGGAAGAGTATACTTCGGATTAAGGCGAGGCCATGTGGGAAAGTGGTTGAGTGCGCATGTGTCATCGTTTCACTCAGGTTAAGTTAAGGTAATTTCAGAAGCTTATGGATTCTGGGGATGATGGTGTTGGTGGTGAAGAAGACGGGGATGAAGCAAAGCGAATGGGTGAAACACACACCACCATGGTGCTGGCCCTGTACGTTGCATGGGTTCTGACAGTGAGTCATCGAATGTGCGTGTGTAATGGGACCATGCCGACAGACATTAAGTTGAAGTAATTTTAGAAGAGTACCTTCTGAAATACTTCAAGCTAGATTTAAGTTGGAGTAATTTCAGAAAATGTGTTTTGAGGTACCAGCAACGATGACCTTTGAGTCCCATAGTGGTGAGGACATGGAATAAGGCTCTGGTAACCATTTACCAGCCCCAAAGGCTGAACTCTGATGAGCTGGTGCCTTGAAGGTTGTCTCAAATGTTGGATGAAAGACAATTTATAGGATACCCCAACACTTTTTACCATCTTCACTTACTGCTTCTTGTTGAAAAAGCACAAAAAAATGAAAGATGGAGCTAACTTGTGATTCTGGTCTTAGAAACCAGCCAAGTTGCTGTTTGTTCCGAACCACCGCTTCTATTGGATGGCCAAGCAATTGGAGAGAGACTACAGGAGACCTGAGGTTAGGAACATGTGTCTCTGCTGGACTTAGACTTCCTGGCCAGCCAAATCCACGGAAACATGGAAGGCCGATACAGACCTTGTTATGAGTAATTTTATGAACAAAGGTGGTCGTTAAGTGGAGAAACAAAATTTGTTTGGATCTCAAAACTACAATGATGTTGTGAAGAGGGTTTCTACCGAACCATGAGAGGGTTGATTTCAAACTGAATATGAAGCAATATTGGTTGCTAAGTGTTGAGAATGATGAAGTCATAGTGAGAAATGGCTGTGAGAAGGAGGACTTGAAAATTTGAAAGAAGCAAATCTTCATTTCATGACTCAGTGTGTTTTTCTTGATAAGTTCTTGATGAATCCGGCCCTTCTATTTATAGTGGAAAGATGAAGAATGGTAGATGGGTAGTTGAGAATGGCGGATGTGAATTTTTGGTTAGACCGGTGGATGAGAATGGTAGGTGAGAGACCGGTAGGGAACGAGAATGGTAGGTGAAAGAGATGAAGAATGGTAGGTGGGAATGTTTGGCACCGAAAGGGGAATGGTGGGTTGGATGGGTGACCCGATATAATTTCAAGTTCAAGACACACTTGTGAAAGTTCATTTGTACTTTTAGAAGGAAAGCCTTGATGAAGTCTGGGGAATAACCCTGAGGGGATCCAAACTAAATGGATGAATCTCAAATTTTGATATTGAGAGCTTTAGTTTTGGATACTGTCAGCACTCCACCGATGTGGGTTAGATTGATGATTTCCAAGTTGTAAAAAAAAAAAAACTATGCAAGACAAGTCTGGCTTGAAAATCTTGACTTTGGGTTGATTTCAACATAAAAGTCAACTATTTTGGAATTGAGTCATTTTGTGCAATTTCTGAGTCTCAAATGATGGAACGGACTCCAAATTTGGAATGTACACGAAAAATTGAGCAAGATAGGTCCATCTTAAAAATTTTGACTTTTGGTCAACATTTACGCAAAAGTCAACTTTCTGGAAATTGGATGTTTGCACAATTTTCGAGTTTCAAATGAAGAAACGGATCCCAAAATCGGAATGTACTCGAAAAACTGAGTGGGACAGGTCCATTTTGAAAATTTTGACTTTTGGTCAAAGTCAAAGTTCAACTTGGTCAAAGAATTTTTTTTTTCCAGCGGTTTAGACCGGGTCAGATTTCCGGGTCGGTCAAACCGGTGAGATGACGTCATGCATGATGTCACAGAGCTGAGGCGTGTGGCACGTGTGGCGCGTGTACGCGCGTGAGAGAGAGCTGGCGCGTGTGAGCGCGTGACCTGATGATGGTGGCGCGTGTCGGCGCATGAATCTGAGGCAATGAGCGCCGGATCTTCTGGTGGCATGTGGCGGCGCGTGGGAGCTCTTTTGATCCCAAAATTTTTGGGTTTTTTCGATCTAAGGCCGTAGATGACTCCTGTAGGGTCAGTTTTGTGAAATTATGATCAGGTTTGCACAGATTTGAAGGACTAGGCCACGGTTCGTTGTGAAATTGTGGCGGTGCGTGGTGGCGCGTGGCCGGGTATCTGGGTCTGGCATTTTCAGGTTTGGTGAATCGAAGGCCGTAGAAGTCTCCTATGATGTCGGTTTCATGGATTTATGGTCTTGGGCGGCCCTGACAGTGCTTGACATTGGTTAATCTGCCATTGTTTCTGCTTTCAAGGTCGGTTACACAAGGAGCTTTGAACAATCATGCGGCCTAGAACTTCATCCCAGATATAGTGCAGTATTTTCTTGACATGTTTACTTCTTTTTGCAGGCCTATGGGTATTTTTCTGAGATCTAGTGCAGTATTCTTTGACAATCCTTTTAACCATTTTCACACTTCTTTCCTTTTGTCTATTAGCTTTCCAGGAATCCCTATATAAAGCCCTCCGGGGCATGCATTAATCAGTACAAGGAATTTTCAGTGGGTAGTATCTTTAAGTGTAGAGAAATTATGTGTTTTTTTTACAGGTTAGAGATTAAAATTGAAGCTCTCTCTTTATCGATTTTTTTTTTTTTTTTGGTTGAGACATGCCATGAGATTTTCTACTGACAAGTTCTTTGTTGTTGCTTATTTTTGTCATGCAGCATGCTTTCTTTGGCAATTAAGCCGTACCAACACTTATCTTTTCAACGCAGCTATCTCAAGAGTCTTTGCAATGTAGCCACATCAAGAGTCTTTACCATGAAGATATGCCAACATTTGTCCTTGTACTGAAGCCATGCCAACATTCATCTTTGCCATGAAGCAATATTTGCACTTACATATGTCATGAAGTCGCACCACCATTTGCACTGAAGCCGTGTCAACATTCATCTTTGCCATGCAGCCACGACAACACTTCATTCGCACCGAAGCTGTGCCAACCTTCATCTTTGCCATGTCAACACTTATCTTAGCCATGAAGCCATGTCAACAATTCATTCGCACCAAAGTCGTGCCGACATCCATTTTTGCCATGAAGCCACGACAACACTTCATTCGTACCGAAGCTGTGCCAACCTTCATCTTTGCCATGTCAAAACTTGTCTCAGCCATGAAGCCATGTCAACAATTCATTCGCACCAAAGTCGTGCCAACGTTCATCTTTGTCATGAAGCCACGTCAACACTTTATTCGCATCGAAGTCGTGCCAACGCTCATCTTTGTCATGAAGCCATGGCAACACTTATCGAAGCCATGAAGCCATGTCAACAATTCATTCGCACCAAAGCCGTGCCAACGTTCATCTTTGTCATGAAGCCACGTCAACACTTTATTCGCATTGAAGTCGTGCCAACGCTCATCTTTGTCCTGAAGCCATGACAACACTCCACACTAGCACTTGCACTCGTATTTGAAGTTGCACCCATATTTGCCTTTATAATAAAGCTACAACAGCATCAATTTTCAGAGGCAACATAGCTCAGACATCGAGGTGCATAGCACTGTAGCTAGACATCAGGATTTCAAAGATGCCAACAAGACGTTGAAGATGCAAGGAAAGGCCAACAAAACCTTGAAGATGAGGGAAAGAATGATGCCAATACTTTGAAGATGTCAGAACATGCCACCAAGAATCCGACACTGCATGAACATGCCTATAGAGGAGAGATGATGCAACACCGACTTCGGATATATAATCTATCATCATTCTGGAGGAAGTTGACGTCATTTAAATTTCAGAGACATGATGTAAAATGACACCACTCAGAAGGGAGATGATGTAGCTTAGACTTGCAAGGTAGAAGAAGATGCCCCCAGGAGATAAGTGATGCAAAGCATACTTCAGAAACGTAGGAGAATGTCCATAGAAAATGAGCAATGCCATGCAGACTTTGTTTCTTGCAAAAGAGGTTGAAGATTTTATTTTGTTCCATAACCAAGAATCAACTTATGCTTATCATCATTTCAAGGAAAGCTAAGCAACGTCAACTCTTTAAAGTCTTCATCTTTGACTACAACGATCTTCGATCATCCTTGACAACTGTTACAAAACTCTTCAAGCCAGACTAGAAATCCTTCTTCTTTTCATGTGACTGAACTTAGTGACAAGTACTAAGCTGCCTACATACCCTAGAGAGGGATCAAGTCATCACGTAGTTCAACATAATTTTTTTTTGAAATATTTTTTTTTGATGATTTTTTTTTTTTGATATTTTCTTTTTTGGATGATTTCTTTTTTTTCTTTTCTTTTTTTTTTTTGCTTGCAAAAAGGGGGGCTCAGTGTGTAATAATGGATATCACCACTAATCGAACCCGAGACCTCTCAAGGGCGACTTGGGCATCCAACCACTACGCCACACTAGCAATTGGTGACATAGAGTGGGATTAATTTCTCCTTATTGGTACGCTTTCAGAGGTAATGGGAAGATATCATGTACTCTTGCAGCGTTACAGTGGGCAGTTTAAACTCTTACCAAGGAGCAATCCTCGATTTTCAAGCATAGAAGCGTTTGAGGAACTTCCCATTGATGGGGTCGATCCTTAAACCATCATTATCAATCAACTTGTAAGCTCCATTGGTGTAGCCTTCTTGCACAACATAAGGTCCATTCCATTTTGAAGTGAACTTATTGCCTGTACGATGAGTTGTGATGATAGGTCTCCGAACGGCAAGGACTAAGTCACCAACTTGGAATGATCGTGGTTTAACTCTTTTATTAAAGACGCTTGAAAGACGAGCTTGATAGCACTCAAGGAGTTGTTGGGCCTCGAGCCTTTTCTCATCGAGTGCCTCTAATTCTTGCAATCTGAGCTTGGCATTTTCTTCTCTAGTCAATCCTTCTTGAATGGCAATCTGTAATGACGGGATTTGACGTTCCAAAGGAAGGACGGCTTCCACTCCATAGACAAGAGAATATGGTGTCGCTTGAGTAGGCGTTCGAAATGTTGTTCGATATGCCTATAATGCTTCTCCGATTCTTTCATGCCAGTCCCTCTTTGTTTTGGATACCACCTTCTTTAACAAACTGCCAAGCGTTTTGTTAAATGCTTCAGCTAGTCCATTTGCCGGGGCATTGTACATGAAGGAGTTGTATTGTTTAAACTCAAACTTCTCGCATAATTCCGTCATCAACCTATTGTAGAATGGCTTTCCATTATCAGTTATGATATACTGAGGGACACCATACCGATAGATCAAATGAGTTCGAATGAAATTGACCACCGTCTCTTTTTTCACTTCCCTAAGGGGCACAGCTTCCGCCCACTTTGAAAAGTAATCAGTTGCAGCCAAGATGTATAAATGGCCACCGGACGACTTTGGTAATGGTCCTATCGCATCAAGCCCCCATGTATTAAAAGGCCAAGAAACTACAGTTGGGTGTAGAGGTTCTGGCGGCTGGTGGATGAAGTTTGCGTGATACTGACAAGCTTCGCATTTCTTAGCGCACTCCATGGAATCTTGCACCATTGTAGGCCAATAGTAACCCATTCGTTTGATCCTGTAATGTAACTTAGGACCCGACTGATGTGCGCCACATATTCCAGAATGAGCCTCCTCTAAGGCCTGTTTAGCCTCCTCCTCTCCTAAGCAATGGAGAAATAATCCATCAAATGAACGGCAGAAGAGAGTGTCTTTATAGTAAATGAATCGAGCAGCCCTCCGCTGGACTTCAGTCTTGTGGCGTTTATCATCTGGGAGTCTTCCATGTTAAAGGTATTTAATGATCGCTTATTGCCAATCTTCTTTTTCAACAAGGCATACCGAAATGATGTTGGCTTGCTCTTCCTCTTCTTCTTCAATCACGTGAGGTACCACCCACCTCTGAGAAATAGCAACTTTGGTGGTCTCTTCTTGGGATAATGCCAAGGCGGTAGCCAAATTAGCTAAAGCATCGGCCTGTCTATTCTCCTCTCTTGGTATATGCTCCAATGTGATGGCCTCAAAATTTGTTAGCAACTTCTTCGCATATTTGCAATAGGGGATGAGGTCTTCCTTCTTGACGTCATACTGCTCCAATATTTGGCTGATGATTAATTTGGAATCCCCAAAGATCTCAAGTTGCGATATGCCCATCTCAATGGCCATTTGTAGACCAATAATCAGTGCTTGATATTCGGCTACGTTGTTAGAGCAAAGTTTGCTTAATGAGAACGAGTACAAAAGTATTTGCCGTTGTGGAGAAACAAACACTACACTTGCCCTCGCTCCTTCTCGATGTGCAACCCCATCGAAAAACATCATCCATGGTGGCATTACTTCAATGTAAAACACGTCTTCATCCGGGAAATCATCGGAGAACTCCCAATCAGATGGCACTGGGTGATTAGCTAAGAAATCTGCCAATGCTTGTCCCTTGATAGCTTTTTGTGGGACATATGCGAGGTCATATTGTTGTAGCAAGACCGCCCATCAAGCTATACGACCTGCAACCACTGGCTTAGAAAGGACATACTTAATTGGGTCCGCTTTTGCTATCAAGCGAACCGTGTATGCTTGCATGTAGTGCTCCAGTTTATCTATAGCAAAGAAAAGAGCGAGACACATCTTTTCAATAGGAGAATAATTTAATTCAGCCCCATTGAGAGTTCGACTTAGGTAATAAAGGGCTCTTTCTTTCCCCTCTTCATTTTCTTGCGCCATAAGAGCACCCAGAGACTTTTCTTGTGCCGCGATGTACAACACTAGAGACTTTCCTGGAATAGGAGCACCCAAAACTGGAGGATTAAGCAAGTATCTTTTGACGCGCGCAAAAGCATTGCTACAAGCTTCATCCCATTCAAAGTGCACATCCTTCTTCATCAATCTATTGAAAGGTTGACATCGACCAGCCAAGTTCGAGATAAATCGTTGTATGTAGGCTAGTTTTCCTTGCAAGCCTCTAAGTTCTCGCAGATTCTTGGACTCTGGCATTTTTTGGATGGCTTCAATTTTGGACTGGTCAATTTTAATACCACGGTGTCTCACAATGAAACCAAGAAATCTCCCAGATGTTACGCTAAAAGCACATTTGCAGGGGTTCATCTTAAGCTGATACTTTCTTAGGCGGTTGAACACAGATCGCAGATCTACCAGATGGTCTTCCCTCCTTTTTGTTTTAACCACCAGATCATCGACATAACACTCCACGTATTTGTGAAGTACATTATCAAAGATCTTTTGCATGGCCCGTTGGTAAGTAGCACCAGCGTTCTTTAGCCCAAAAGGCATCACTTTGTAACAGTAAATGCCCTTAGGGGTACGAAAAGCTGTGAGCTCTTCATCCTTAGGATTCATTCGAATTTGGTTGTAGCCTGAAGAACCATCCATGAAAGATAAAGCTTCATGACCAGTAGTGGCGTCAACCATGACCTCAGTGATGGGTAATGGAAAATCATCCTTGGGACATGCATTGTTCAAATTACGGAAGTCAACGCACACCCGGATTTGTCCATTCTTCTTTTTGACAGGGACGATGTTAGCGTTCCATTCCGGGTACTGTACTTCACGAATGAAACCTGCCCCAATTAGCTTATTGACCTCGGTTTCTATTTGAGGGATTAGCTCCGGCCGAAAGCGTCTTTGGGCTTGTTTAACTGGGCGCACGCCTTTCTTTACTGCCAAATGGTGTAGAGCAATACTTGGATTAAGCCCGGGCATTTCCTTGTAAGTCCAAGCAAACACATCTTTGTATTCTACTAGGAGCTTGAGGTACCCTTCTTCTTCTTCAGGGGTGAGAAGTGCACTGATGAAAGTTGGCCGGGGTTCTTCAGTAGTTCCTAAATTGACCTCTTTAAGTTCATCAACTGTAGCTTGCCCTCCATCTTCCAAGGCTGGAGGAGCTTCATCAACCTCTTCAGCTTCAGCATCTGAAAGTGTATCCTCTTCTATTGCAATATGAAACGAGGATGATACCTCTTCAATTTGCTCATTGTGGGCGAGTGACTGACTTGTGTGTACAATCGTTCATCTTTTGACTTTGAACGATCCTTTAGTGCTGATATCTAAGGTAAAGTTATGTTTCATGCGTGAAGGAATGCTACTGCGGATCTCATCATTAGCTTTCTTCTCCCTTTGAAACTCAAAGTTTATTGAATTTTGAGAATGACTATCAACAGGCCTTTTTGTTGCCCCCAATCGATCAAAGACTGATTTACAAGCGTCATGATTTTGTGTTAAGCAAGTTGTATTTAACCTGTTGAACACTGTGACTCGTGACGATGAGGCCTCGATGTGATCAAACACCGAGACACGAGATGAAGAGTGATCTTTTCTTTGGTTCGAACTTTCGCCAACCTTTACTGTTATGTATTGAGAACTTGCAGCATCGCTTCTCCTCTTGATCCATATCTGAGCTGGTTGTTCTGGAGTATAACCTAATCCGGTCTTTGGGATAGGAATTTTATGTCCTTCAAGCCGCATTTTTCTTTGGGTTTTGCTAAGGCCATGCATCTTTTCTTCGATGGCTTCTGGAATTAGTTTCCCTAAGTCTCCTTGTTTTGAGAAATCGTAGCCTGCTCTAGCTAACAGCCTGTATGCTTTTGGATCGAACCATTCTTTCGTCTACTCACTTGGTAGAATACCATGCTCCGTCAGACTTTGTGAAGACCTCACGAATCCATTTAGTGGTTTCGAGGGCAAAGGATTTGTGGATGAAGTTAAAGGCATTACATGATTTTCTTTCAATATGGCTACATCCTCCATTGTGAGCTTTGCAGGAGGCCTTTCCATGTCTTCTGTAGATTGAAGGCATTCCACAAATGGTGACTGTCCATTCCTGCGGCGTGATAATGGTACATAACGGAGGAATGGAGGGTTATTGAAAGGTGTTGAAATCTCAGCTCTTATTGAATTACTGGTAGATTCAATAGGATGATCATTCCCGCATTCTGGACCTTTCTTTGAGGAAGGATTACCCTTTTCAGTGATGAATCTAACATGCTTCTTTTCATTCTGCTTGCTTTCCATAGCTGGGATCTCAACTGGGAGAACTTCACTAGCAATGTTATCTTCTACATAAAATTTTGCGTCAGCAAAGTGAGCTTCAGTCTCAGCAAAAGGCTTTAAGTCGGCATTGACCTTCTTTATTCCACCTTGAAGATACTTGAAACATTGATGCAAAGTTGACGGCACTATTCCATTTCCATGGATCCATGGACGTCCTAACAACATGTTGTAGGTTGTCTTGGCATCGATGACATGGAACAAAACGTTACTTATCAATTCTCCAATGATTAATTCCAAGTGTATCATGCCGATTGCGCGTTGTCCTCCTTGGTTAAAACCTTGAATGACCAAACGACTATGCGATAATTCCTCCATAGTAAGACCAAGTCGTCTCATCGTCATTTTTGGTAGTATATTAACAGCTGAACCTCCGTCAATGAGAATACGATCGTGTTAGGGTTTGTGCCCTAAAATCCAATTTATTGGCATGTCATGAATAATTAAGTTGTTTAATTGTATGAGATCATTTATGAACTAATGGGACATTATCTTAGTCCATGAGATGCATAGTATGTGATTTATGTGAAAAGTCACAGAAAGATATAAATCACAAGTTCTTTGTAAACTCAGAATTTTAGTTCGTAGTCGGCGATGAAATTGGGCGTTTCATCTGCGAAGACTATAACATATCAACTAAGATGATTTGTCTTGATCATGGAAGTGGAGACTTCTAGTTGGTATGTTAATATGTTTTAAGAGTTAAGACATATTGAACTGGACCGCTGTGAGATTTATTATTCTCCTAAAGACTGTCAATTGAATAATAAATCTCACGACTTCTATTTACATCAACTCTAAATCCTGAGAGAATAATGGACCTGATCATGAGATGTAGGTTGCTTTGATATATCAGGAGTGAGATCTATAAGTTATGGTCAAAACCTCAGTATGTTGGGCAGCCGCATTTAGTGTTGATGGAACATATATTCTCAAGATGGAATTCATAATCTCTTAACGGAGATATAAAGTATTCCCTTGAGATAAGTTTAATGGGTTTGGTTATTCAGAGTGTTGGGCCCAACCACTTTAGTAAAGAGTTACTAAAGTATATATTTATGAAATTGGATTCCATAAATATATTATGAATAACATAAAGGATTAAACCGGGTACTCAAGGATTAAGATGTAGTAACCTTCAAAGTGGCAGTCAATATTAATGACTTTGTATTACTACGAATATTTTAATGAAGGGGTTGAATGTATAATAAAGTCTTGGGATATAATTTATAGATAAGGCCTAGAGTGCAATTATATTCTTATAGTGGTATTGAATATAATTAATGGTAACTTTGGACTCGTCAAGAGTTGACGGAAAAGCCCAAGGCCCATTGGAGCTAGTGTCTTATTGGTCCCTTTGGTCCCATCTCAAGCCACAAACTAAAGCCCAATTGGGTAGGCCCAAAAGGCTAACCCAATTAGAAATCAGTCATTATTTAATAAGTGTTATTAAATAAAGAAACTATGAGAATAGTTTAACGTACGTAAGATGAAAAGAAAAAGAGTTCAGTTTTTCTCCACAAGGAGAAGAAGATGGATTTTTCTTTGAGAGTCTATGTACAAAAGACTGATTGAGAGACCACACATCTTGGGCACCATGTGGAATTGAGATGAAGATTGAAGGTATTCTCAAGTCAAGGTTTTGAAATTTACTGCATCAAGGTACGTTTTCTATTCTTTGATTCTAGAATTCATGGTTATATGTTTATCTTTCATGATTGAAGTAGATCCGTTTCTTTTTGTTGCTTCCGCTGCATGTGTTTTTGTATGAGATACAAAAACCAGATTTTTCCAACAGATTGATCTTTTGTTCACGAGCATAACCAGAGACATAAAGTGGACGATTGTGGGGCTTAGAGCCTAACAATAGATCCCCATCAGTGAAAGTTAAGTCTGGAGAGCACGCGTAACATTCCTGGGTTTGTTGAAGCGTGTTGGTAGAAGGAGTGTACATCTCTGGCTTTTCAAGAGCTTGAGTGAGTGCTTCTTTTGGTGAGATGGAGGATTGCAAGGGTTCAACTTCATCAACTCGAGATTGGAGTTCTTCCAAAGATGACAAAGTCTCGTTTGGACCACCATGGTCAACATCCTCCTTTTCATCCTGAATTTCGCAACGAGTGACCGTGTGAACGGCCTCGGCTGAGTCATTTTGAAAGAATTTTCTGGGGAAGAATTCTTCCAATGTGATGAGATTTCAAAGTTTTTGGGTTTGTGTTGAATCGTCAGACATTTTTGTTCCCAGTCTTTCTTGCCTTTTATCACTCCTTCTTCTTGACCAAGGCTGAATCTGGTTTTGTGCTCTTCTGGACTCTTGGGTGATCAAATGAAGCGGGAATGTGTGTCTCTTCTTCCATCTCCTGCGAGTAACCACCGTCCATCCTTCTTCCTCATCCATTATTGACCTTTTATCATCATTTGAATTATAATCAAGTGCTTTTTGTGAGAGCTGAACTTGAACAGGTTCTAGAGAACCAAACTGAACGAGAGTGGTATTTACCCCCTGCTTAGTAGTTGGAGACATGTAACTAGGTAACCCACAAGCAAAGGTTGCAAGGTTTGACTGAGCAACATCATTAAAATCCAAGTCGATTTTCCTTTCCTTGGCGAGTTTCATGATGAGTTCTTTAAGAACAAAGCATTTTTGGATTGGATGGCTTATGATGCGATGATACTTACAATAGTTTGGGTTATCAACTTTCCTATCTCTTCCGGTCATTTGCATTCTGGCAATTCAATTAATTTCAACTTGAGCAGTTGTTCTAGCATTTCTGGCATATCGGCATCTAGGAAAGGATACACCTTTTGTTCCCATTCCTTAAGTGATGAGCGTCGCGTCTCACGCTGTTGGCCTACCTCGGGCCTCTTCTCATTGGCTTTTACATTTCTTGTTGAAATTTTGATTAGGGCAGGGTTGACATTCATTAAGTCTTTGACATTACTTTTCGGATTCCTGTCATTTTTCCTTATTTCTCGTCTTTCTTTCCTTTCCTCAAGTACGGGAGGTTTTGTATTTCCATGGCTAGAGATACTTAATTCCATGTCATGCGCACGAGTTGCTAACTCCTCAAATGTTCGGGGCTTTATCCCTGGAAGGATATAAAGAAGTCCCCAATGCATGCCTTGGATGCACATCTCTACAGCAGATATTTCAGAAAGTCTATCCTTGCAATCTAGACTCAAAGAACGTCACCGATTGATATAATCAACGACGGGCTCATCTTTCCACTGTTTGGTATTGGTAAGCTCCATCATGCTTACCGTGCGCCGTGTGCTATAGAATCGTTGAGAAACTCTCTTTCAAGTTGTTCCCAGCTATCGATTGACTCGGGTTCTAAGTCTGTATACCAATCAAAGGCATTTCCTTTCAGTGAACGAACAAATTGCTTTACAAAGAGGCCTTCTTGAGTCCCTGCATTCTCACACGTTTCTACAAAGTGAGCCACGTGTTGCTTAGGGTTTCCTTTGCCATCAAATTGTAAGAACTTGGGGGGTTGATACCCATTTGGCATCCTCATATTATCGATGCGCTTTGTATAGGGCTTCAAATATATGAGAGAACTTGTAGAAGAACCTCCATATTGTGCTTGAATGGTGTTCATTATCATATCCTGCAATTGTTGGACAGATATCGAAGCCATTGAGGTGGAATGTCCGTGTTGAGAAGTGCCTTCACCTCCTTTTCCCTTATCACCCTTAGCATTTTCTCCTTTCAAGGTAAAGCCCGGTGGGCGCTCAGGGCCATGACTTGATTCACCCGAATCTTCTACCTCCAGCTTGTTCATTAGGGTTGCAATTTTGACGTCCTTTTCTTCAATTGATTTTGTGAGGAGGATGATCCTTTGTTCCATTTTAGCCATCTTTTCTTCCATGGTAGAGGTGTTAGTCATCATTACTGGCATGACTTCTAGATATGATGGAGAAAATGATGAAATAGGATGAGTCAAAGGTACTGTATTCCTTAAGTTTCTCATCACAGGTGAAGAGTTGATAGAAAAGGTCTTTGTTGGGGATGATTCATTACTACTCTCCAAATCTTTTGAGACATATGAATCCTTAGTGGTAGCTTTCCTATTTGCAAGAAAGTCCAGAGAGATGACAGTAGGAGGTTGGCTTTCTTTGGTTGGTTGGGGTTGAAGTTGATCAAGAGCTTTGGATCGACTGCGAGTGATTGGGCCAACGTAATCCTCAGCACTAGAAGCATCAACTACTGATTTTCGGGCATTCTTGCTAGAGGCCATTGAAGCTGGTAGCAAAATTATGTCGAATTTCTTTTCTTTTGAAGGAGAAAGAGATGAGAGGCAGAGATGTCCCACCGGGCGTGCCAGAATATGTGGACAACTAAATTTCTCGGTTCGAAATAAATCAAACAAGTAAAATAGTTTCACAAATGCGAATTTGTATTGATAATTGTGTGGTACAATTCTCTCTGATTACAAAAGAGTGATCCTCTGATTCGATCTCCTTGCAAGACTTATTGATTTGGATTTGTGGTAATGTGATTGTGACTTGAACACAAAATATACTTCAATTTGGCTGAAGAATGGATCGAAGATTGCTAAAACAAAATTACAATGAATCTCTGGCTATGAGCTTGCTAGAAATCCTTTGTTCTTCACGTTCTTCGTGTGTTCTTCATCTTTGAAGGTTTATGGTGGAAGTTCTTCGGGGCTTTAGGAGCTTGAATTCGTAGAGCTTCGTTGATTTGTGATTTGTTGATGTTTTCAGACATTTTAGGCTTGATTCCCGCAAACTTTTGGATCTAGGCGGATGATTTGGATGATTTCTCTTCGAATGTTCTTCGTATTCGAAGGTTGAAGTTCTTGAAGTTCTTGGAGGCTTTAGAGCTTGGTTTCGACAGAGCTTCTGGACTTCTGAATCTTCTCTGATGCTGCTTGTGCTTCAAATGGCTTGATCTCTTCCTAAATGTCTTAGGAAGGCTTCTATTTATAGGAGTTTTGGGGTGGATGAGCGACACGTGGCGGAGTTTGATTGGTGACACATGTCATAGTCTGATTGGTCCGCTTATGTCATCACTTACACGTGCGAGGTTGCTTAGGTCATCGCTTACACGTGCGAGGTTGCTTGGGTCATCGCTTACACGTGCGAGGCTGCTTGTGTCATCGCTTACACGTGCGAGGCTGCTTGTGTCATCGCTTGCACGAGCTGATGCATGATTGGTTCTTGCATGACACTTGGCAAATTTCTGTTGGCTTCTGAATGGCAACAATAAAACCTAGCAGCAGTATGTGGCGCTTTGTAATTGGCTGTATTTTGTGGTCTTGGTAGTGTGACGTGTCAGCTTGTGATAGGTCGGGAATTTTCCCTCTTTACAGCTAGATCCATTCCTAAAAAGCCTAATGGACCTAAACATATTGTTTGTCACCATTGTGGTGCCCTTGGTCATCTTAGACCTCATTGCTCTAAGTTTCAAGCTGCGAAAAGAATTAAAAAAAAAAGAGAAACTTGAGCTTCTTGGAAGTTGTACATTGCATGATAAACCGGATTTGAGTGAAAATAGCATGTTGTTAAAGAAAGTGTTTAATACTCTTAACTCCTTGACTATGTGCATCTCCGGTTCTCATTCTTCCTACCTTCGTCTCACTTCTCTTAAGACACTCATTCCAAACAATCATTCCGTTTGGATGAGGAAGGGTTCCTATGGTTGAGCTTATGCTCTTTTGGTCCTTGATCTAATTCTTTCGATCTTTGTAGGACCCTTTATGCATGTCATGCATTTGTGCACCATGCATCTCTTTATATGCTTTGTTTGTGTTTTTGTTTTTGATCTTTTTTTTTTCTTTTCTTTTTTTTTTTTTTTTTTTTTTTGCTTTTGTTTTGTGTGAGTAAAAATCCAAAACCACATAAAAAGTGAAAAATTTAAAAGTTTGATCGTATATGTTTGAGCATATATCTCATTTGAGTTTGGCCTAGTACCTTCGTACTAATGGCGTAGTGCATTTACGAGCTTAGCTTGTTATGTATGCACATTTATTTGAGTGGAAGAAATCTTGAAAACTATGTGTGATTGTTGAAAATAGATCTTCAAGCTTGTCATGAATGATTGGTCAATAGTCTTGATGGTCTTGACACTTGCATAGACTTGTGCCTATATCTCTTCCCACTTTATTTTTATGTTTTTGCTTAAAGAGCTCAACAAATGTAAATCTCAAAATGAAAAGAGATAATGAGCTGCAAAAGCCTTCGCACATACTAGTATTTGACTAGGAAAAAGGTAAAGCGACATTTTAAATTGAATTGTATGGTGCTCAAAAAGCCAAAGGCTAACTCTCAATGTTGAAATATCAAAAATTTCAAGCACCGATCTAAAAAATGAGATGTATTATCCAAAATGGATCAAATGTTATGATTTATTCAGAAGCCAAATGAAAAACTTCTAGGTTTTTTAATCAATCTGTAGGAGGTCATATATGCTCATTTCTATAATTGAGATAGTCCACTTGACTTAATGCTAGTTGTGTATGACTTGATTGAATTGATCATTGAAACTTCACTCTAGTCTAAGGACTATTCCACACTTGATCCTCACACACAACACACAAGACTTTTGTTCAATGAATGTTTATTTCATTTGTGTGATTGTACATGTTCAAATGTGATGTGTGTGTGCTCAACCATATGTGGATCAAACCAAAAAGATTTTTGTTCTTTTTGTTTGCTTTTGGAAGTGATTTGTATCACCCATGTTTTTCAAAGTTTTTAAAGTGTTTTTGTGTGAAAAACATGTTTTCTGGGTGTTTTTGTGTCCTATTTCATGTATAGGCTCAACTGGGAGTTAAATGGTCCAATTTTAAAGCTTTTTTAGCTTTGAACAGAGAGTTTCGCGATTGTTTCGCGAGTATCTCGCGAGTAAGGCTTACCCGCGAAAATTTCGCAAGTCAGCTTCCTGCGAAAATTTCCAGATCAGCTTTTTAAAGGGTTTTTCGTGGGTCTTTTGTTTTAAACTTCTTCCATCTTCTCCTGAACCCCTATTTTAAGGTTTCTACATCAAAACCCAACTAAATTCAAGTGTTTTTCATTTCATTAACATCTCTAAGGTAATCTTTAACTCTTTTCATTGATTTTGATGCTTAGATTATATTTTTGGGGGTTTTATGTTCATAGTTGGGATTTTCTCAAATGGGAGTTGGAAAACTTAATTTTTGTCAATCTTTTTGATTGGGCTTTGTTTTAAATGATATTTTGCTTTGGATGTTGGCCCCTTGTGGCAAAAATAACATGTATTTAGGCAAGATTTTCATATGTTCTTGCATTGTTTAACATACTTGTGTAGTGTGTGCACTCTATGTGTTTGATAAAATGCCCAAATGACATTTTCTCGTTGTTTTGGACTCCGATGAGTACCAAATTTTGGGGATCACCATAATTATTCATGTTTATCATGTTTTGATAATTGGTGGTGTGTTTTGTACACTTTACCTCTTGAGTGCCTTGTCCATGCATTGGTCTTGCATCTCTCATGCACACTAGATGCACACTAGTTACACATTTGCTGCACACACTTGAACACTTGACATGCTTTGCATTCACTCATGCTAGTTAAGTCTTTTTAGACCTTTTAGCACATATAACATGTTATTGTGTCCTTGCCATGCCATTGGTCTACACCTTGTTCCATCATCCATAGCATGTCTTGTTTACTTTATGCTTTGTAGCATGTTTTTAAAAATGTTTCTGTCTTATGTTTGAGCTTCATTTTCTCATTCATCTTGCACCCCTCATGCATCATCTTCATATTTTCTTCTTTCTCTCCTTCCTTTTGATTCATTTGTCTATTCGTGACAATAAGGGGGAGAATATACCGGAGAGTATATCGGTGTGTTTCGTCATTTCTATATGACTTCTGTGCACACTTTTAGGGGGAGATGTATATACCAAGGGAGAGAAGACATTTTTTGAGAAAACCTTGATTTACTTTATGCTTGTTTTCTCGTTGCTTTATGGTGCTTTGATATGCTTTATTGCTCTCATTGCATCGTGCTTTTGTGTTGGACATGCTTTTACCCTTATGCTTTTGTGCTTTATTGGTTGCATGTTCAGATGATCATTTACTTTGCTATATGATCATTATAGTCATTTCCATATGACTGTCATGTGTTTGATTAAGTTGCTCATATGTTTCTCAACATGTTTACTTGATCGTATTTTACTTGTTACATTATACTTGTCCGTTCATTACTTGCTTTACCTTGAGAGTCTAATGTGTTTTGTGCAAGTGTTTCAGGGTACAGGTATATATGTTCCAAGCTCATCACAACTCATATGATTCATGATAGGGGGAGTGATATGATAAGGGAAGTATTTTACATTTTGTATGGTTCATTTGTACCCATGTTGCTTTTGTAAGCTTTTAGGGTTTGTTTCATTGCATGCTTGTAGGCTTTTATGGTTTGTACCATGCATATGCAGTACCTTGCTTATGCAGCCTTTATGCTTATGTACGTGATGTTAAATGTCATGCATTTTACTTCAGTACATCACTCTTGTGCCTTAGAAGAATTTTTCCTAGATGCAAATACTTCGTGTATTTTGCATTGATTGAGTGTTGGATTTGCAAATGATACTCTTCAAATGATCTTATCATCTTGCATGTTCGGATGTTCATTCCGTGTGTGAATGAACATAGCAATCACTCTTGTATAGTGATTGCTTGTTTGGTCTAGCCATGGTTTATTCATTTATCCCATTTAACTTGATCGCATTTTACTTGCTCATGTACGTACCTTGTGTTCATCTTGTCATAAGCTTAATGAAAGTTTTGTTTGTGTACGAGTGTTTCAGGTTACAGGTATATACGTGCAAGTGCTTCACAGCTTCTAGATTAGGTGTGAGTGAGTTTTGCCTTTGTTCCCAAACTCATGTTTAAGTCTAGAGTCTGTTTTAGGGTTTTGTCACAGAATAGCCAAAGGGGGAGATTGTAAAGTTGTTATTTACAAATTTGTATTTTGTTGGCTTTTGTTCCGTGCCAAATTTGATTGTAATCTTATTCAATCTGTTGTACCCTATATTTAATGTGGGATTTCATTGTAAGGGTTGTGTGTTAGAGAGAGAGAGTGTGAAGACTCGAGCATTTGAAGACTAAAGATTTCTCGCGGGTATGTCGTGACTTAGCTTCCCGCGAAGTGACACATGTACCCTGCACATGCTGGAATGCGAAAATTCAGGCCAGGTGGAGACAGATGTGTCTTGCGAGTATCTCGCGGGTAAGGCCTTCCTGTGAGACACCCGTGAGGCATTTTGTTCTGCCAGCCTGTCCAGTCTGATTCACACTTTCTATGCCTACACTATTTATACCCACATTACCCACAAATGTTGGTGAGGCCATTCAGAGAGAAAAACCCTAGATAGATTTTCTACAACACACACACCCATCTTTTGAAAGAGAGCTACTCCTCCTTAGTGAGAAATCATTGTAGCCTCTTCTCTATCCCTCTCCCATTATCATACCTTGAGAGGAGATTTGTACCTAAACACAACCCACACCTATTCAGAGTGTAGAGAGTGTTTTGGAGCTATTGGGAATCATTGGAAGAAGCCAAGGATGGCAGATGCAACATGGAGCTTGTTGCGGGATTCGGAGAGCTAGACAAGACACGGTTCCAAGAAGTCTTGTTGGAGTAGGAGCTTGGAGGGCTTAGGTACATCGGGTAGATTAGGCTTGGAGGGTCTCTTGCTAACCCATGTATCCTAACTGATTGTCTAGTGGATCAATTTCCGCTTGGAGGGCGACGGAGAGGTTTTTCACCGAGTTCTTCGGTTTCCTCTTCGATAACACATCTCGGTGTTATCTGTGTTTGCATCCTTCTTCCCTACTCTTGTTTATTTCATTTTTACTGTTGTGTTGCTTTAAATATGGATTAGAGTAGTTGTCTTGCATATACGCTTGTGTTTACACTATTCCGCACTTAGTATTAAGTTAGTGTAAAATCAACTAAGCCGTAATTTTAATTTGGGGGTCTAAATTGCTCTTGTGTTTTCAACACATTTTCAAGCTTCCATAAACAAATCTTGATGACAAAAAAAGAAAATAACAAACTTTCACTGTGGAAAAACGTCCTCGGCAGAGTCCGAGGAGACTGATTCTGGTGTATTGATTTCGAAGTTTGATTACAAGTCTGGTTCTAGATTGCTACAGTGTTTCTTTCCTAATTTTTTGATCCCCCTTCCTTCAGGGGTCTCTTTCTAGTGATCTTGGCCTTTCACTTGTTGATCATCCAAGCCACTACTTGAGTGTTTGTCCCATCAGACACCCTCTTTGGCTTTCTGTGAGTTGTGGTAGCCAAGGCAGCACTGTTCAGGGGTTTTCTCCACATAAATGTGGCCAGAAAGTTAGTTGTAGGGCATTCAATACGGTGGCAGCAGCTTTTCCCTAGGCATCTCCTAGCTTCTACTTTCTGGTACACTTGAGAAATACACCCCTGCCATTGAAGCTTCCTAGAAGGTCGCCTTGATCATTAGGATCTACATCAGATTCGTGTTTAGCTTATCTGAGGAGGCATTCCTCCTCGGACCACTTTCCCATTAATATCATGCTCGTAAAGCTATGAGCTTAAATCACTTACTACTATTTAATCGTCCTCGAATCACCCGTGTTCTCGGCCAAGGCCCAATATCAGATTTGGGCCTTTACCCCTACAATAGCCCCTAAAAATTCCAATTTTTCCCTCTCATCCAAGGAGAAAATTGGGGTTTTGAATTTTTAAGAGATAACACCAACTGATTTCTCGATTCGCACATGCAGGAGTGCCGTTTAACGCGCCCCGTAATTGCCACTGACGCTTTGAAGCCCGCGGGGTGCCATTACTTGCTCCAGGCGGCACTTTGTTCCCCAAATCCAACAGTGAGGCGCTAATCCAACGATTGACCTTTCTCTTGGAATTTCGAGCGGGATAACTCACACTCATTTTCACCCTCTATATAAAGCCTTGAGGGAAATCATTTTCCCCTCATTTTACGAACTCTCAAGCCCTCTAGAGATCTGAAGCATTCGAATTCACTTAGCTCTCTAAGTTACTAAGCTTCCCACACCTTTTCTTTGAGAAATCCTTGAAAGTATTTCTAAAGGTTTCAGGGACTATCACACATCTTAGTTCTCGTAAGTTTCAATTGCTTTAAACCTTTCTTTTTCTCCTCGGCCAATCTCCTCAGCCTTCTAGTTCTTTCTTCTCCATTTATCAATTTCGGTTGTTTCCCTTTAACTTGTCCAAATGGGTAGATTTAAGCACCTAGTGGACTCCCTTGCCAAAATAGAGGCCTTTAAAGATAAATACTACATACCACAGGAAGTAGTCCTGCGATACTGTTCTCCGGAACAAATAGTGTCACATAGAGAAGAGAGGGAAGTCATTATCCCCATGATAGCTTTCATAGAAGGGGGAATGACTCTCCACATGGGTAGGATAATACGGGACTACCTCATCAACCATAGGATATGCCCTCATCAGTGTGCGCCTAACCTATTTAGGGTCTTGGGTAGCGTTGATACTTTCAACGAGCATCTGGGTCTACGGCTCACCTGGCATGATGTGGTCCACATGTACGAGTGCCACTCTCTCAAAAGTACGGGATATTATCTCAAGTTCTGATCTGACATTGTTAGACTAGTATTGTGTCTACCCAAATCTAACAAGGGTATGAAAGATGACTATTTGATAGCTTCGGGAGCGTGACATGATGGCCTTCATTGCCCCATCCGAGAGGGAGTGCCAGGTGGGATACCTTAGAGTTAGGCTCCTTAGTAAGAGATTTAGGCTCTTTAACCCTGGCTGTGTTTTGCTCTTTTTCGTTTTGCTTTCTTTTAATGATGGATTTCAATTTTCTAACCATGTTTTTCTCCTTGACCATTTTCGTAGACAAGAGGCAAGTAGCTCCCAGGCTCAGTCTGACCAACGTTGAAGCTCTCAATTACTTACTGAGGTTCGAGATCTTCATAAGTGAGGATAGGCAATTGAGAGCAGTCCATTTAATTTTGGACTTCAAGCCTATTTCGGAGATATATCAAGAAGTAGGCCACGCCATAAAAGCAGGTGACCAGCGGCTGGCTCGGATTAACGTGTCACACCCGAATTTCCTTGCCTAAGAAGACCTTCCTCCAGTCATATTGCCCCTTTAACAGGCTCTGCCTGAAGCAGTTGCAGTGCCAAGGGAGGAGACCAACTTTTCACGTTTATCACTCGAAGAGGAGATAGACAAATTTCATTTCGAGGAAAAGGAGGCTCCAGGGGCTCAGATAATTCATATCTCGAACGCTGAGGAGGAGACTGATAGGCACTCAGGTGTTCACGCCCCAGTTCTCTTGACTGCTCACCCAGATAACTCCTTCGACGAAGAGGAAGATGAAATGGCGCTGAACCGGAGGAATAAAAGCCTAAGAGATCTCATGGCTGCAAGGGGCAAGGTGTCAACTTCGAAAAAAGCCACCAAGTCCTAAGTTCCTGCTAATCTTCCACCTCCCCTTCCTCTCCCCGTGACTTCAGTCGGGCTGCTCCCTAACCCTGATCTGAAGAAGAAGAGGAAAGTGCCAGAGGTGCATGACATAAAGGAGGGTGAGATGGTTCTTCCAAAGGGAGCGAAGTAACCCAACCATGCCAAAGACAAACGGGCTTCCTCTGTGGACAGTAGGAAGGACTCTCTAGGGGCCGATGTATGCCGACCACCGCGCACTTGGTCCCCCAAGCTGGAGATGGATGGTGTCCCCATCCCTTAGGACACCTCAATACGAAACTTTTAGGAGAGGCATTCAGGTTATGTTGCTGAAGCCCTTGAGCAGCCACTTCTTTTGTTGAAAGACATGGATGCTTACAAGCGCTTCAAGTAGCCCGACCTCTTCCTGTCCCTAAAGAGGGACCTTGCTATGGTAAGCAGTTTGACACATCTTTTGAATTACATACTTAGCCGTTTTTTTTTTTATTTTTTATTTTTAAATTTATTCTTTCCCCTTTTCTTACGTGGAATTCTTCTGTTATTTTTATGTAGGTTACCCAATAGGTCTTCGTTGTCGAGGAGTGGGTCAAGGATGCCCGCAATCAAGTTAGGGCGGAGGCCCACTCCCGTGGTGAGACCAAGAAGATACTGGGGGCTCTTAAAGAGGAGCACGTTGAGTTGACCAACAAGCTGACTGCTTCAGAGATGGAATGTATGAGTGCTCTGGCTGATCTGAAAAGCACTGAGGCCCAAGCCGAGGACCAGCGTAAGCTTCTCTACACGACAGAACTTGAGTTGGCCACCCAAAAACAGCAAGTTCTAGATCTCAAGACCGAGCTGCAAAAGGCAAAGGAGGCAGCCTAATTGACTAAGGAGGTAGCCGAGGCTGAGAAGCAAGCGTCTTATCTGCTCGGCGTGGAAGAAACGCAAGTTAGGCTTACTGAGGAGCTTTTCGAGGTGTGCAGGGATTATTGTAATGTATCATGGGATAGGGCCCTTGATGTTGCAGGAGTCCCTGCAGACTCGGTTTAGAGGCAGCCTAGGAGCATATACTACCATCCAGATATCCGTGAAGTCCTAGATGCCGTCCCTTCTCCCTCTGCCCTTGCCCCAGAGACCTCTGAGCGGCCCTTAAATACCCAAGATGCTCTCCTTCTTCCTGACTCCTCGAAGGGATCCAGCCAAGCTGGTTATCAAGGCCAGGGGGCTGAAGGGGCCAAAGACAAGGGCAAGGACAAGGAGAACAAGCCTTTTGTAGAAGCCAAAGACGCTGCCAAGGCCAAGGAAGCTGCAGTTAAGGCAAAGGAAGTAGAGGTCAAGACTAAAGAAGCTGATCCTAAGGCCAAGGACGCTCCCACCTCTCAGCCGAGCCAGAAAGAAGTCCCTCCTGCTCCCAAGGCCCAGGCTTAGCACTTAGGATTTTCTTTGTAGTTTTCTCTGTGTATAACTTTTTTGTAATGGTGTTCTGCCACCAGACATAATGTATTCCCTTTTTTGTTTAATGGAAATGTTTTTTCTTTTTATCTCTCATACCTTTACTTTCATGTGCTTCAAAGCTTATTATTGTTATAAATAGTATTGAACTACTACTTGTCTTTCTTAAAAGCTAACAATAACATACTGCTAACAATCTAAGTAATTTGATAAAATACCAGCAATAGATAGGTTTACCACATATTTGTATTGAGAATTGAACCTTCTGTAATGAAGGCTGAGTCCAATAAAGATGCGTATATACTTTGTAAAAAATAGAAGGGAGAGACTGTCTTCATCCTGCTCATTACTTAGATAAATAAATAAGGACTTCAACTTACACAAAATCATTGATCTTGGGAGTTGGGTGTTAGGACATATGTGTGTTCACTTGTTAAGAACATATGTCACTTGTTTATGTAAATTGGCTAATCCTTTTGACAAAACGCACTCTACTTGTAATTGGGTAGTTCTAGGTGTTTTTAATACTTCAAGAAACAAGGTTTCAAGATTAAGTGTTGAAGTCATCAAGTCTGTCCAAGAAAAAGCAAGCTGAAGTGCAATTTCATTAAAGCTCGACACCTTCTCGATAGCTACCTCGACACCTGCTATCTGTCGAGATTTATAATTTCAGATTTTCTGATCTGATTTTCTTGGGATCCGTGAATGTGTTTTTGGGCCTTCTTTTCTTTTAATCCTAAACATATAAAAGGATTGTTTTAAGAGCCGTCAAGTGGTACACAAGTTGCAAAAGCATTGAGCAATCCTTGTTCAAGCAAATTGTGATCAAAAGACTAAGTTCTTAACCTAGTTCATCTTCTCTCTAGAAGTTGCTGTGTATGTGCACCATAGGGTTTTGTAACCAAGCATCTTCCTGATCTTCATTGTGTATGATGAACTGAAGAACTTTGCAGCCAACCTCTTCTTCCCAAGTTGGTGTTTTGAAGTCGCATACTGGGATCCGCGCATTGGTTAGTCAAGTACTTGGGAGCCGTGCATCAAAGGTGGAAATTGTCACTACAGATCAAGTCCAATCAGGTATTGGGGTAAGGGTTCAACTGTAGGTTGGTAAGGTACTTGGAATTCCTTTACTTGTAACCGCTTGATTTGATAATAGTGGAGTTTTGGGAGTGGTGACCTGAAAATCACCCGGTGGGGTTTTTGCCGTTAGGGTTTTCCCCATTCGTAAACAAATCACCGTGTCATTTATTTTTCCACTGCATATTTAGTATTTGGTGATTTGTTTGTGCTTCCACGTATTTGCATGTTAAATTGATTAATTAATAAACTTGACTAATTAATTAATTAATTTTATCACAATGGGTCATTCAGTTTATGGCCTATCATTGGGTATGACCCTTGATTTGTATTGACACTTAGCAAAAGACCAATAGGTATCACAGTGTTAATTTTCCCTTAGTATGTGATCCAGGGGATCAGCCATGACTAGAATTCTGTTTAACACTTAGAAATATGTCATAGAGTGTTACTTTCCCCAAAGCATCTTGTCCGAGGACTCAGGCATGACTAAGGTTCTGTTTAAACACTTACAAAAATGTCATAGAATGTTAATTTCCCCAAATCATCTGGTTCGAAGACTCAGGCATGACTAAGGTTCTGTTTAAACACTTATAAAGATGTCATAGTGTTAATTTTTTCAAAGCATTTGGTCCAAGGACCCAGGCATGATTAAAGTTCTGTTTAAACACTTATAAAGATGTCATAGTGTTAATTTCCCCAAAGCACCTGGTCTGAGGACCCAGGCATGACTAAGGTTCTGTTTAAACACTTACAAAGATGTCATAGAGTGTTAATTTTTCCAAAGCATCTGATTTGAAGACTCAGGCATGACTAAGGTTTTGTTTAATTACTTACAAAGATGTCATAGTGAAATAAGCAATATTTACACAATAAAGAGGCACATGACAAAGGAAACTTTCATTAATAATAATACATTTTCAAGTTGTTTACATTCCATGGGCGTGGTATTACATGTTCATCTAGGTCTTCAAGGAAATACGCTCCTATACCAACCGCCGAGGTGATGCGATATGGCCCTTCCTAATTGGGCCCCAGCTTTTCCCATGCTGGGTTCTTTGTAGTACCTAGAACTTTTCTCAACACCAAGTCACTAGGTGTTAACGATCTCAGCTTCACATTGGCATCATAACCTTGCTTGAGCTTGTGTTGGTAATATGCCAATTGGACCATTGCATTTTCTCTCCTGTCTTTAATCAAGTTTAAGCTTTTCTCCAACAGACCGTTGTTATCGCTTGGATCAAAAGAACTCGTTCTCAGCGTCGAGAATCCAGTCTCTAGAGGGATGACAGCTTCGGCTCCATAAGTCATCGAGAATGGAGTTTCCCCTGTTGACCTACGGGGTGTAGTTCGGTATGTCCACAGGACATGCGATAATTTTCCACCCATTTTCCCTTTGCATTGTCCAACCTCTTCTTGAGCCTGCTTACTATAATCTTGTTGATAGCCTCAACTTGTCCATTCCCTTGGGAATAGGCTGGGGTAGAATATCTATTCGTGATTCCCAAGTCACAACAGTATCTCCTGAAAGATTTGCTATCAAATTGAAGGTCGTTGTCTGAGATAAGGGTACGGGGGACCCCGAATCGTGTGACGATATTTTTCCAAATAAATTTCTTGGCATCCACGTCCCTGATGTTTACCAAGAGCTCGGCTTCAACCCACTTAGTGAAGTAGTTCGTGGTGACCAGTAAATATCTCTTGTTTTTCGTTGCCTTGGGGAAAGGGCCCATAATGTCTAAGCCCCATTGAGCAAATGGCCAAGGGCTGGACAGAGGATTAAGGACTCCTCTCAGTTGGTGTATGTTTGGCGCGAATCTTTGACACTGGTCGCACTTCTTTACATATTCTTGTGCTTCCCTTTGCATATTTGGCCACCAATAGCCCTAAGTGATGGCTCTATGTGCCAAAGATTTGCCTCCAGTGTAACTTCCATAAATCCCTTCATGTAACTCCTCAAGGAGTAACTCTGTTGCCTTGGGGCATACGCATAGCAGGTACGACCCAGAAAATGAGCGTTTATATAATTTTTGGTTCTCGAACAGCCAGAATCGAGGAGCCTTTCTCCGTACCTTGTCCGCTTCTGATTTCTCCTCGGGCAGGATATCCTTCTTCAAGAATAATACCACAGGTCCATCCAGCTAAGCCCTACTCTAACTTGGTGGACCTAGATCATCTCTCCCTTCACCTTTGTGGGTTTGTACAAATCCTCTACAAGGATGATCCGGGGCAGGCTCTGTGCCGAGGAGGTGGCAAGTGTGGCTAGGGAATCAGCATGTGTGTTTCCACTTCTAGGGATATGCAACAGGTTGAAAGATTCGAACCCTGATTGCAAATGTCTAACCTGACTCAAGTACCCCTACATTCTTTCATCGCTCGCTTCAAATTCTCCTTTCACTTGGCCGACGACTAATCTTGAGTCCGATAACATCTTTATTTCCTTTCCACCCATTCTTTGAACCATGGCCATTCCCATCAGTAAAGCCTCATATTCAGCCTCGTTATTTGTGGACGAGAAGTCCAGCTTCAATGACTTCTCAATAGTGATCTCTTCAGGGGATACTAGAACTAGCCCCACTCTGGAACCCTTCTGATTAGCTGCACTATCAACGTATACTTTCCAGGATAAGGGACCTTGTTAAGAGATCATGCCAACCGATTTTCCATCCATGTGTTATGTTTCTGCCTCTTCTGTCAACGGGGATTCAGCAAACTTGGCTACCAAATCCGCGAGGACTTGACCCTTAATAAAGGTACGAGGCATGTATTTGATGTCAAAAACCCCCAGCATTGTCTCCCATTTAGCAATCCTCCATGTATAATCAACACTTCAGAGTAGAGCTCTAAGTGAGAGCTGAGTTAGGACAACTACCGTATGTGCCTGGAAGTAATGGGGGAGTTCACGTGTAGCATGTACCACCACAAAAATGGCTTTTTTCAGTGGCAGATAATGGACCTTGGCCTCATGTAGTGACTTGCTCACATAATAAACTGACCTTTGTATGCCGCTATCGACTCGTATCAAAACCAAGCTTACGGCATGGAGGGCCACAGCAATATAAGCAAACAAGACCTTATCCACCTTAGGATTGGACAGGATAGGTGGCCGAAAGAGATAATCCTTAAGATGTTGGAAGGCTAAGGTACACTCCTTGGTCCACTCAAACCCCTTCCATTTGTTCATATAGGAAGATGGGTCTGCATTTATCCGCTGATCGGGAGATAAATCGATTTAAAGTAGCAGTCATTCCGGTCAGCTTCTAAACTTCCTTGGGATTCCGAGGTGGTTGTAAACTGTTGATTTCTTTAATTTGATTGGGGTTAACTTTAATTCTGTGATGAGTAACCATGTAGCCCAGAAATTTGCCTGACCCTACACCAAAAGAGCATTTGGAAGCGTTAAGGCGCAACTTATGCTTCTTCAGAATTTCAAAAATGTTCCCAAAATCTCCCACATGTTCGGACACTACCTTACTCTTCACCACCATGTCGTCTATATAGACCTTGATACTCTTGCCCAACTGTGGTTCGAACATTCTAGTCATCATCCTTTGATAGGTAGACCCTACATTTTTCAAATCAAATGGCATCACTTTGTAGTGGTAGTTCCCAATGGGGGTATTCTTGAAAGGTGTCTAAGAAGCTCATCCGAGGGTGGCCCACAGTTGCATCCACCAATTGGTCTATTCTAGGCATAGGGAAGGGATTTTTTGGGCAAGCTTTATTCAGATCGATGAAGTCCAAACACACTCACCATTTTTCGCTCTTCTTCTTCACCACAATTGTATTAGCCAGCCACTCAGGGTAGAAAACCTCCTTGATAGCCCCTGCCTACTTGAACTTTTTCACCTCATCTCTAACAGCATCAGAGTGACCCTTGGACGAACGCCGAGGCGGTTGCTTCTTGGGGGTGACAGATGGGTTAACATTTAAATGGTGGCAGATGAAGCTTGGATCCACCCCCGGGGCTTCGTAAGTGCTCCATGCGAATACATCCACATTTCTCTTAAGAAACTCTATCAGCTCTTCCTTCTCTGAAAGAGGAAGCTGAGCTCCGATCAGAAAAAACTTCTCCAGATCATCACCGACAACAACCATTTCTAAGTCTTCACATTATGCCTCCTTGGCTGATCCATCGACAGGTAAATTTGGAGCTTTTAATTGCTATGACTCCCTTGCAGCAGAGGCCGAGGACTCAGCCTCGGGCTGATGTAAGATGGCGGCTACTAGGCATTGCCTAACTGTGTATTAACTCCCAACAATCTCTTTAATTCGGCCGCCCGACGGATATTTCACCTTTTGGTGTAGGGTAGAAGAGATGGCCCCCAGCGCATGCAACCAGGGCCTAGCCACAATGGCCGTGTAGCGGGAATAAGCATCTACTACGATGAAGTCCACCTCCACCACTTCTGAACCGGCTTGCACGGGTAGCCTAATCTAGCCCTTCGGGATGACGACCTTCCCATCAAAACTTACCAGGGGCGAATCGTAGGCTGTTAGGTCCTCGGGTCTCAAGTTCAGCCCCTTGTACAGGTCAGGGTACATTATTTTGGCACCATTGCCTTGGTCCACCATCACCATCTTCATGTAATACCCCCCAATCCTGAGTGTGACCACCAAAGCGTCGTCATGGGGCTGTATGGTTCCAACTTTATCTTCATCGAAAAAGCTCAACGCTGGCTGAGTACTCACTTTAACCCTCTTTGGCTCAGCATTTGAGTCCTCTGCAGTTAGTCAAGCGACAGACATTACCCTGGAAGGGCAGGACCCGGTCCTCCCTGAAGCAGTGAAGATGACATTTATCGTGCCTAAAGGAGGCCTCGAAGGAGCATCTCTTCGGGGTTCTTGGCCAGTCTGGTTCCCCTGGCTACTGGAATGATGCAAGAGCTGCTTTAACTTTCCTTCTTGGACCAGCTAGTCCAAATGGTCCCATAAATTTCTACAGTCTTCTGTAGCGTGCCCCTGGTCCTTATGATATTGGCAATAGAGGTTTTGATTGCGCCTCATAGGATTTCCTGCCATCTTATTTGGCCATTTAAAGAATGGCTCATTCTTAATCTTCTCCAGAACTGGATGCACCGATTCCCAGAACACCGCATTAATCGCCTGAGTATTGGCAAACCCTAACTGCTCAGCAAAGTCCCTCCGAGGCCTGTTGTTGTTGTATCGATCTGATCTGAAATCCTCCTCGCATGGACAAGGACAGTGGGGAGTCTAAGGGCCGAAGGACTCTGCTACAAGTGACAAAACAATAGCCAAATGCTTGGGTGAGCTTCTTGAAGGAATCTATGGAGCCCGCCCTTAAGCCATCGAACCATATCATCGCCACGGGTCTTAAACTTGAGGGGAACACCTTACACATCAAGGCTTCGTCCTTGGAATGGACAGCCATCCTCTAGTTGAAATGGCTTACATGCTCCACAGGATCCGTTCGACCGTTGTAAATGGTGAACGTTGACTAATTGAATCGCCGAGGAAGCCTTGCCCCTTCAATCTTGTGCGTGAAGGGCGATCTGGAAATCTGGTTCAACGCCTTGCTCATTGCGTCATTTTCCAGGCCCTTGCGAGGTGGGCTTTTATACCTACGTTTGTGATAGTGCTCCTCATCGTAGGAGAAAGAATCGCTGGGTAGGGTCCTTAACCTTCGTCTATAACTGGCATCCTCTCTATCATCAGAGGAAATGTCGGAGCTGGAAGAGGTTTCGTTTCACTGTGCATGGCGCAGCTTTCTCTTCAGCTGGTCAACCTCCAGTTGCAGGGCTCTGGTATCTTCCTCACGAGAGAGATGGCTCTTACCTCAGGGCTGACTCTTACCAGACTAGACGGTATGCACACTCCCCTCCCGATCCCTTCTACGTTCGAGGTTGACAAAAGAATTTTCACGTTGGGATCTTATGGATTTTTCCTGGTGTGGACCTGAACCTACCATCGTTGAATGTTGCACTCACTATCACCCAAGTAATCTCCCCACAGACGGCGCCAATTGTAAGGACCTAGTTTGAACTCCTAACCCAAAAAGTATATGGACTTAGGCCCAAAAAGCCCAAAACAATAAATTTGTAGAGAATGGGTTAGAAAACTGGGCTCTAATGAATTAAGCAACAAATAAACAGATCTTGATGACAAAAAAGGAAAATAACAAACTTTCACTGAGGAAAAATATCATCGGTGGAGTTTGAGGAGATTGATTCTGGTGTATTGATTTCGAAATTTGATTACAAGTCTGGTTCTAGATTGCTACAGTGTTTCTTTCCTGATTTTTCGATCCCCTTCCTTCAGGGGTCTCTTACATTATATATCTCCCTTCTAATGATCTTGGCTTTCCACTTGTTGATCATCCAAGCTACTATAAGTGCTTGTCCCATCAGACACCCTCTTTGGCTTTTTGTGAGTTATGGTAGTCAAGGTAGCACTGTTCAAGGGTCTTCTCCACATAAATACAACAAGAAAGTTAGCCGCAAGGCATTCAATACGGCAGCAGCAGGTTTTCCCTAGGCACCTCCAAGCTTCTACTTTCTGGTACACTTGAGAAGTACGCCCTTGCCACTGGAGCTTCCTAGAAGGCCGCCTTGATCATTAGGATCTACATCAGATTCGTGTTTAGCTTATTCAAGGAGGCATTCCTCCTTAGACCACCTTCCCATTAATATCATGCTCATGAAGCTATGAGCTTAAACCACTTACTACTATTTAATCATCCTCGGATCACCCGTGTTCTCGGCCAAGCCCCAATACCGGATTTGGGCCTTTACCTACATAACTCATTAAATGAGACAGATGCATTAAATTAAATGTATGTTTTCATTGACTTTTAAAAATTAAAAACTGAAAATAGTTTTTGTTTTTTGTCTATTTTGGGTTGCCAAACAAGTTTTTTAGTTTCAAAAATAGAAATTTGTTTTTGGAAACAGAAAATAAAAGAAAAAAACAGTTACCAAACATACCTTTAGTATTCTCAAAAAAAAAAAAAATATATATATATATATATAAGTGCTTGTGGGGTGTAAGAGAGCAAGGGCCGGGGTTCAAATTTTTAGGAGGGAGTTTCACACACATATACACTTAAATTATACTATAATAGAATTTTTATCTTATATAAAAATAAAAAATAAAAACTTCTTATTAAAAGCGCTCAATTGGTAAATTTCATGAACCAACAATGTTTTTAAGCCAAAAATAAATCGTCATCAAGATAAAATAAAAATAAATAAAAATAAAAACCAAATACTGGATTAACGACCATATATTTACACTCACAAATTGAACAAGTTTTAGGAGAATTCTTATGAAACTCTATTGCTAATAACATTTGGATTTTAAACTAAAGCAGATAGATCCTAAATGAATTCTTTTTGTTCCTTTTATTTCCTTTTCTCCCTCCTGGCCCAAAAAAAAAATTACTGGTTATATTTTTTATTTTTGTAGCTGGGTCACCTTCTTCCAAAATCTTAGGCCCTCTCTTCTCTAATTAGTCTAGCCCAACTAACAACTATCCAATTCAAAAACTTAACAAAAACAATAACTTAAAATAAAATAAAATAAAAAATCCTAGCCAGCCTAGCATTAAAAATAAAAAATAAAAAATTTGTCTTTGTTGGTAAATAATTGTATCTTAATGTATTAAGAAATAATAATTTTACATATTTATAGTTTGTTAATACTATATATATATATATATATATATTGATACAATTTGTTAATACACCTATTTGGAATTATTTTTTTGCTTATACTTCGGCTCTCTTAGTTTGAAATTCTGGGTCCGTCCTTGCAAATAAGTACTTAAAGGGTGCTACAAGCTGCATTGTAAGCTTTGCAGTTTGCACCAGTGCAGTTATAACTTATAACTCAGAATATTTGAAATGTCTTTTTTTTTTTTTTTTTAATCTCTTGCTTAACTCATCCCTGGAACAATGAATTACCAAAAAAATTTGCTACAAGAGCCAAAATGATCATGCTAGCCATTCAACATCAATCTAATCCTAGTATGAGGCACACAAAATAACATTTACATACATTTCTATTAGGACATATGTGTTTCACTTGTTATAGAACATATGTCATTCTTTTATGTAATTGGCTAATCCTTTGACAAAACGCACTTTACTTGTAATTGGGTAGTTCTAGGTGTTTTTAATATTTCAAGAAACAAGGTTTCAAGATCAAGTGTTGAAGTCATCAAGTCTGTCCAAGAAAACAAGCTGTTAGTGCAAATTCATTAAATCTCGATAGCTGGCTCGATAGCTGCATCTATCGAGCTTAAGAAAGCTGTCTCAAGCCCGTAAGCTTGACACCTGCTCGACAGCTTCTCGACACCTCCTATCTGTCGAGATTTAAGAAATTCAGAATTCTTATATGATTTCTTGAGATCTGTGAATGTGTTTTTAGGCCTTCTTTTCTCCTAACCCTAGACATATAAAAAGATTGTTTTTAAGGCCGTCAAATAGTTCACAAGTTGCACAAGCATTGAGAAAACTCTGTTGAAGAAATTTGTGACCAGAGACGAAGTTCTTGCCCTAGTTCATCTCTTCTGAAGAAGTTGCTGTGTATTTGCACCTTTGGGTTTTGTGACCAAGCATCTTCTTGATCTTCATTGTGTAGGATGAACTGAATAACTTTGCAGCCAACCTCTCTTTCAGTTGGTGTTGAAGTCGCGTACTGGGATCCGCACATTGGTTAGTTACGTATTTGAGAGCCGTGCAACAAAAAGGGGGAACTGTCACTACAGAACAAGTCCAATTGGGTATTGGGGTAAGGGTTTAACTGTAGGTGGTAAGGTACTTGGGATTCCTTTACTTGTAACCGCTTGTTGTGATAATAGTGGAGTTTCGGGAGTGGTGACCTGAAAATCACCCGGTGGGGTTTTTGCCATAAGGTTTTTCCCCATTCGTAAACAAATCACCATGTCATTTATTTTTCGCTGCATAATTAGTTTATTGGTGATTTGTTTGTGCTACCACGCGTTTGCATGTTAAATTGATTAATTAATAACTTGACTAATTAATTAATTGGTTTAATCACAAGGGGTCATTCAGTTTGTGGCCTATCAAGTGGCATCAGAGCGGGCACACTCTGATTAGGTTTAATCTTTGCTGTGTTGATCCATTGACCCCTATTATCATGGCTGTAACCAACTTGACGAGATCTTTATTTTCAAATACATCTTTTTTTTCTAATCACTATTTATTTGAGTGTCTCAGAAAATACAAGTCTAAAAGTGATTTGAATTCTCTTATGATGACTATTGGAAAAGATCTTAGTTTGGCTAAGAAGAAACTAGACTGTCTCAGAATGAAAATGTGCAAAGGAGTTCGTCTGAGAAGAGTGAAAGTTAAAGGCTTGGCTCATAAAAGGCAGTTGAAAGAACCATTCCCTCTGATTTGTCATCTAAGCATGAAGTGTGTTTCATGATGAAGTATGCATTCAAAGTGATGGACACATGTCTGTGGTACCTTGACAGTGGTTGCTCAAGACACATGACTGGAGACCGATCTCTCTTCAAGGTTTTCGAGTCTAAGAAAGGTGGCAATGTTACTTTTGGTGATGGAAGTAAGTCACAGATTAAAGGGAAATGAATCATATCTCTACCAGGACTGCAGGACATTGCAAATGTTCTTTATGTAGAAGGTCTAAGAGTGAACCTATTGAGCATAAGTCAGATATGTGATCAAGACTTCATGGTACTATTCTCAAAGGGAAAGTGTCTTGTCATGGATGAGTCTGGAAAGAAGCTCATTAGTGGGGTTCGCACTTTGGACAACTGTTATGGATTGGTTCCTGATGCTGATATTGTCTGTAATAGCATTCGTTTGCCTAATGAAGATCTATTGCATCAACGAATGGGACATGCTAGTTACAAGCATCTATCTATTGTATATAAGCATGAATCAGTCTTGGGGATACCAAAGCTTAGTAGAATGAGCAATGTGGTGTGTGGACCATGTCAACTTGGGAAACAGACGAAAGCTAAGCATCCAAGTACTTAGACATCAGCTACATCAAGGCCATTGGAGCTTCTACATTTAGATCTTATGGGTCCAACCAAAACCGAGTCTCTTGGTGGTAAGAGATACATCATGGTTGTGGTAGACGAATTCACTGGATACACTTGGGTCATTCAACTACGATCCAAGTCTGATGCTCCTGAGCACATTAAAGCTTTGTGCACAAGACTGTAGAATGAAAAGATCCTAAAGATTGATCGAATTCGAAGTGACCATGGTAAAGAATTCGAGAACTCATACATGGAGTCTTTCTGCACAAGATCGGGTATATCTCAAGAATTCTCTTACGCCTCAGAAAAATGGTGTGGTAGAAAGGAAGAATAGGGTTATTCAAGAGATGGCCAGAGCCATGTTGCACAACAAATATGTGGCTAGAAACTTGTGGGGAGAAGTCGTAAACACTGCATGTCATACGGTTAATAGGGTATACTTCAGACCCGGTACCAAAAAGACTCCCTATGAGTTATAGAAAGGAAGGAAGTGAAATGTGAAGTACTTCAGAATCTTTGGAAGTACTTGCTTCATTCTCAAGGATAGAGAGAATGTGAGAAAGTTTGACTCTCGGAGCGATGAAGGCATATTTCTAGGCTACTCTTCTACAAGCAAGGCTTATCGGGTATACAACAAAAGAACTATGAAGGTAATGGAGACAGTAAATGTCGTCATTAATGAGTCTTCAGATTCCAGTTTTGAGAAAGGCATTGAGGAACTCTCCAAAGAAATTCTTCCTCCTGAGCCTAGGGAAGTTCAAGACATTATTGAACAAGAACCTGTATCTCCAAGTACTCCCAGTACTCCGAGTGTTGTGCAAGACTCTACAGACATACCCACTTCACCAGATTCTGAATCTCATGAAGAGAAGGGACCTTCCTCTAGAATCAAATTAAATCATCCTCCAGAAGTTATTGTGGGAAACATGAATGAACTCACATTAAGGAAACGCACAGTTGATAAATGTGTTGCTAACTTTGTGTCTTATTCTTGCTACTTGTCACAGGTTGAACCCAAGAAAGTTGAGGAAGCATTACAAGATGAAAGTTGGGTCGAAGCAATGCATGACGAACTACTTCAGTTTTAGAGGAATGATGTTTAGACTCTAGTACCTAGACCGGAAGGTGAGCACATTATCGGTATAAAGTGGATATTCTGTAACAAGACTGATGAAGAATGCAATGTGATTCGCAACAAGGCTCGACTTGTAGCTCAAGGATACTCACAAATGGAAGGAGTAGACTATGATGAAACATTTGCCCCAGTTGCCCGAATGGAGTCAATCAGAATTCTCCTTGCCCTAGCATGTCAGCTGAAGTTCAAACTTTAACAGATGGATGTAAAGACTGCATTCTTGAATGAGTTATTCAAAGAGGATGTCTATGTGGCTCAACTAAAAGGATTCATTGATCCACACTTTCCGGATCATGTGTTGTACCTCAAAAAGGCACTTTATGGGTTGAAACAAGCTCCTAGAGCCTGGTATGATCGACTCACACAATATCTGGTGTCACATGGGTTCACAAGAGGAAAGGCTGATCAAACTCTCTTCATTAAAAGGGAAGATGGTGAGTTGATAGTTGCTCAAGTCTATGTTGATGATATCATCTTTGGGTCAACTAAGGATGAACTTGCTCATGGCTTCTCAAAACTCATGCAAGCCGAGTTCAAGATGAGCATGATTGGAGAGCTGACTCACTTCCTAGGATTGCAGATTCGCCAACAAGATTCAGGTATATTCATTTCTCAATCTAAATATGCTAAGAATCTTGTGAAAAAGTTTGGTTTGGAATCTACTAGTTCTGTTAGAACCCCTATGAGCCCAAATGTTAAACTCACTGTAGACTTGTTAGGTAAGAGTGTTGATCCTTCTCTCTCTAGAAGCATGATAGGTAGTCTTCTTTACCTTACTGCTAATAGACCTGACATTAGTTACAATGTTGGTGTGTGTGCCAGATATCAGGCTAACCCCAAAGAATCTCATATGACTGCTTTAAAAAGAATTATAAAGTATGTCAAAACCACTGCTGAGTTTGGTGTGTGGTATAGCAAGGACACTAATGGTGTCTTAGCTGGGTACTCTGATGCTGATTGGGCTAGCAACATTGATGATAGAAAGAGTACTTGGGGGGGTTGTTTTTATGTGGGTAACAATCTTGTCTCCTGGATGAGCAAAAAGCAGAACTCCATTTCTTTATCCACTGCAAAAGTTGAGTACATCGCTGCCGATAGCTGCTGCACCCAACTCCTCTGGATGCAAAAACTCTTTCATGATTATGGTATTTGTCAAGAGCATCTCACTATTTACTGTGACAATACCAGTGTCATCAATATCTCTAAGAACCCGGTTCAACATTCTCAAACCAAACACATAGAGATTCGACATCACTTCATTAGGGAGCTTATCGAAGATGGTACTCTCACTCTTGAGTTTATCCACATTGATGATCAAAAGGCTGACTTGTTCACCAAACCTCTTGACAGCAAACGTTTTGAATTCCTTCGTCAAAACATTGGTGTCATCTCCATGGATTGATCTCTTTCTTTTGTTCTTTTTCCTCATGCATTTGCATCTAGTTTTGTGCTTTGCTTTGATAACATGTTTTTGTTTGTTTATTTTCAGTTTTGTTTATTTTGTTTTTAATATAAAAAAAAATTGAGAAATTGAAAAATACAAAAACAGTGTGTGTTTTGTGTACATTGGTACTTGTGTACCTTGGATGGCCATTGAAACAAAGTCTTCTAAACTTTGTATCATTTGTAGCTTAGATGAGCATCTCTATGCACAACTAAGCAAGTGAGCTTTGTGGCTCTTGTTTGTGATGAGTAAGATTAAGTCATCTCTTGAACTTAACACTCATATCACTCTTTTTGATAGGTATGACTAGAAAATTCTAAGAGAAAGGCATAAATAACCATCTCACCACTGTTGCCCGCCAATCATAATATGACACCTGTATGCTTCGGCATAGCAAAAGTACAGTGTCATAGACACCTGTATGCTTCAGCATAGCAAAAATGCAGTGTCAAAGACATCCGTATACTTCGGCATAGCAAAAGTGCAATGTCTATGCTTAACATGTTGGGTATTTCTTTTCTCTCTCTTATATGCCCATGCATGATATGCTTAAAAGAAAATATGCAAAGAAAATAAAAGGCAAAAAAATTAAAATGTTTTAAATATGATTGCAAGTGTGTTTTCTAGGAGATGTGGGTGTTATAGAATGTACCTCAAAGGTGATAGTCTCTATCAAACAGTTATGATTGTGTGTGAGTTAAAGTTATTTTCTCATATCTCAGATCATCATAACATGTATACACATATGCAATCTTGCGATGTTTTTTACACACAACACGCAATATTCTTTGCTACTCTTGTTACATGTGCAGGTACAATGTGATTTGGCCATCACAAGTGTTTTACATGTGCTAATGTATGCTTACTAAACTGTCTTGACTCGTTTTTGAAATATAAAATTGGTTAGACTTGTTTAGTGTGTGTGTGTGTGTTTCTGAGGATCCATGTGCTTAAAATGTTTGATGAGAGATGATTTTGAGAGCTTAATACGTTGATTGGATCATTGATTGAGGTACATGTTGAATTGCATTCATGTCTGTGTTTTTCACTTCTCGAAAAACTATTTTAAAAAGCAAGCTCGACACCTCCTCAATACCTCCTCTATACCTAGCTATCTGTCGAGCTTCTCAAGCTTTTCTTTATCGCAATCTCGATACCTCCTGGACACCTGGTGGATCGATTGAGAAAGTTTCTATCTCCTCGATACCTTCTCAACACCTGGTGGATCGATCGAGATTCTGTTCTTGGTTCTGGTGTTCATTCCTCGACATCTCCTCGACACCTTCAACTGTCGACGTGCATTTTCTTGACACCTTCCTCGACAGATGGCTTGACACCTCTCGATACCTCATCTGTCGAGATTTACTGAGGATGCTATATAAGCCTTGTTCGCGATCCGGTTCTCATTTTCTCGATCTCTCTCGATCTATCCGCGACTGTTCACCTCCCGAACTCAGTTTTCTCACTCAAAACCTTCAACCCACGTGATTTTCGGCCCTTCCTTGCTTCAAATCACTTGGTATGATCTCTTTTTCCTTCATTCTTCATGCATTTCATGTTTTGAATCTTAGGTTTTGGGGTGTTTGAAAATTTTTGGGGTTTTTCAAAATTAATGAGTTTTTCTTGAAATTTTGGGATGAGTTTTCATTTAAATGTGCTTAAAATGTCATGCATTGCATCACATTTGCATTAGAATGGTATTTTCATGCATTTAGATGTGTGCACTATGTTTGTGTGCTGGTAGGTTTGGACTGGGCTGAGCCCATAATGAAATTTCTTTTGCATGTCGCATGTTCATGCATCCCCATGCATATGTACTCTCTATTCAATATATTTGATATATTTGAATTGCTTTGGGACTTTTCTGATTGTCTCTTTCTTTCTCTCTCTCTCATTCTGTTTACGTTAGTATTGTCTATGGCACCTAAGCGTAAATCTACTCTAGCTCGGAACCCTCTATGTTCTGGAGCTTCTTCATCTTCTGATTCTGCTCCTCGTAATCTTCGGTTCTGTGATGATGATGCCCACAAGGCATTTTTGGAGAACTTTTCTAAACGAGGTGTTCATTCGGAACGCTAAGTCATTTTGGTGGACTTCGCCGATATTGACCTTCCCTCTGTCATTCACAGTAGGGGATGGGTGTCACTGTGTGACGTCCCGGTCACATGTCCTCTCGTGCTCATTCAAGAGTTTTACTCCAACATGCACGGGATTGGTCGTTCAGTACCTTTCTTTTTCACTCGCGTTCGAGGTACGCGCATCCCTGTCACACTGCAACTTATTGCGAATGTGCTTAAGGTTTGTAGGATAGAGTTTCCTGACTATCCTTCTTGTGAACGTCTAAGGACTGTGTCCAAGGATGAGCTCATATCTGTTTTTTGTGAGCGCCCTTCAAAGTGGGGTGAGCGTCAATACACATCATGTCAGCCTTTTGCTAAAGGTCCTAGATTCTTAAACATGGTGATGACTTTTGTACTCCATCTGCTTTCTCGCTACAACTCCATCATAGAGCCTTGTGCTTGATTTTTGTTATCCCTCCTTGAGTATCATACCATAGATTTTCCTTCTCATTTCATTTTGTCTATTATAGATGTTCATTTGGATGCAGCGACCCATGATAAGCTCACCTTTCCTTCTGCTATCACGAGGATTCTATGCCATTTTTCCATTCCTTTTCTCGTGTTTGACCATTTCACCTTCATGTGTGCCATAGATGCCGCTACCGTAAAACGTAGTGAGGCTCAATTTAGGTCGAGACAGCCGGATTCCACTCCTCCTTCCCATTCAGCTCTATCCCGATCTGCTCCATCTACATTAGCTCCTTCTTCCTCTATGAGCGATGTTTCACTTAGAGACATCATGGCGCAGCTACAGCGCAGGGATACTCGCCTCGATACACTCTCCACTGAGTTGTATCAGGTGAATATTTGTGTTGGTCGTATTGTACGACGGCAGGCGACCATGGGTGGTTTTGCTCCTGAGGTTACTCTTTCACCACCTCCTTCAGCGACTTCTGATCCTGAGGATGATGATGACGAGGACGATGATGCTTCGGATGATGATGATGGAGATGCTAGCTCTACTGATGAGATGTCTACTTGACACTTTACCCTTTGTCACTCGTGACAAAAAGGGGGAGTAGTTTTGGGATATGAGAGTAGTCATCTTAGGGGGAGAGTGTCTAGGACATTTTTGTTAGGGGGAGTGTTGATACTATTGATACTTGAGGGATGTAGTGAGGATATGATGTATCTTTTCTTTTCTTACATTTTTGATACATTGTTCTTGTATATGAGGTCTTGTGACCAGTTTTTACATACATTGTACTCATTTTCTCTATATGTGGATGTATGTTTCTTTCACCTATCTCTACATGTGTTGTTTCTTTCACCTATCTCTACATATGTTGTTTCTTTTCTATCTTTATACACATGTTTCTTATATTTGTATGCAATCTATTATTGTTTAAAGTGTTTCAGAAATACAATAATTAACTCTACATGCTTTGATGAGTTTTGTTTAAAGTGTTTCAGAAATACAGGTTGTCAAAGTCTACTTGTCACAAACTCTTTTCTTACAAACTTTTTCAAGGGTTTGTGTTAGGATAGATTTTATTGTATTCAACAAGTGAATATGAGTTGAGTGATTTATGACTTCTCTCATATGTTCATTTGTTTGTTATGGTTTTGTCACGGATTGCCAAATGGGGATATTATTAGAATATATGTGTTTCACTTGTTATAGAACATATGTCATTCTTTTATGTAATTAGCTAATCTTTTGACAAAACGCACTTTACTTGTAATTGGGTAGTTCTAGGTGTTTTTAATACTTCAAGAAACAAGGTTTCAAGATCAAGTGTTGAAGTCATCAAGTCTGTCCAAGAAAACAAACTGTTAGTGCAAATTCATTAAAGCTCAACAGCTGCATCTATCGAGCTTAAGAAAGTTGTCTCAAGCCCGTAAGCTCGACACCTGCTCGACACCTTCTTGACACCTCCTATCTGTCGAGATTTAAGAAATTCAGAATTCTGATATGATTTCTTAGGATCCGTGAATGTGTCTTTGGGCCTTCTTTTCTCCTAACCCTGGACATATAAAAGGATTGTTTTTAGGGTCGTCAAACAGTTCACAAGTTGCACAAGCATTGAAAAAACTCTGTTGAAGCAAATTGTGATCAGAGACGAAATTCTTGCCCTAGTTCATCTCTTCTGAAGAAGTTGCTGTGTATTTGCACCTTTGGGTTTTGTGACCAAGCATCTTCTTGATCTTCATCGTGTAGGATGAACTGAAGAACTTTGCAGCCAACCTCTCTTTCAGTTGGTGTTGAAGTCGCGTACTGGGATTTGCGTATTGGTTAGTCATGTACTTGGGAGCCGTGTAACAAAAAGGGGGAACTGTCACTACAGAATAAGTCTAATTAGGTATTGGGGTAAGGGTTCAACTGTAGGTTGGTAAGGTACTTGGGATTCCTTTACTTGTAACTGCTTGTTGTAATAATAGTGGAATTTCGAAAGTGGTGACCTGAAAATCACCCAGTGGGGTTTTTGCCATAAAGTTTTTCCCATTCGTAAACAAATCACCGTGTCATTTATTTTCCGTTGCATAATTAGTTTATTGGTGATTTGTCTGTACTACCATGCGTTTGCATGTTAAATTGATTAATTAATAATTTGGGTAATTAATTAATTGGTTTAATCACAATGGGTCATTTAGTTTGTGACCTATCAATTTCCAAGAGAATAGGGGAATTTTGGGAGACGATAATCTGGCATAAATGTGACATCGCTTAAGTAAATTGTCTGCACAGGCAATGAAACTCATATCCAATGGGACTCGTTGAACAATATGTTATGAGTGTAATCTTGGTAAGAGGAACACAAAATAACATTTACATGCATTTCCAAGAGCATAGGGGAATTAGGGGAGATTCTGGCCTAAATGTGGTTTCACTTAATTAAGTAAATTGTCTGTATTAATAACCATAGCAGATAACCATAAAGGCCATAAGGCACAAAACAAAACCACCTAACAACAACATATTTTGATGGCTATGAAACTCACACACCCCATGCGAATTGAACCCATAATCTTACCCAACACCCCATTCTTATGTGGGCAATGGTACACACAATCAAAAGATGTTTTGCACTATGTAAATTCGATAGTAAAACACGACATCACTAGATTCTGTACAATAAGCAGAAACAGCTTTTATTTTATTTATTTTTGTTGTCATTATAAATATGATTATTCATATTATTATTTTATAACCTTTCTGGTGTATCAATCGATAGGAAAATAAACCCTTTAGCATCAAATGACAGTGCTAAAAGAAATTTGCAGTAAGTATTTTAATGTTTCTGTAGACTAATAACTTTTTCAAGGCATGAACTATATATACGTCTATACCTTTCTTTCCTTTCCTTTCTCTTGTTGACAACAGAGGTACCTAGTGTTGGGAATTTAACCAAAATTCCAACCTGTGAGAGACAAAAAAAAAAAAAATAGAGAAAACACACGTCAAAGAAAAATAATCACACGCACAAGACAGTATTTACGTGGTTCGGCAATTTGCCTACGTCCACGGAGTTGCAGGGATTTCACTATTATCAGGGAAAAATACAAAGTGCGGCTACAGTGTTTTTTCTCTCTCTCTAAAAACACAACAACAGTTGTAACCACAAACCCTAATTATAAAAGCGGCTTTTATATCCTACTTACAGGGTTATAATGGGCTAGGCCAAAAATAAACTAGGCTCCACAAAGCCCAACACCAAGAAGCTTTCAAAAACAACCAGGAACAGAGGACTGATTGCAGACAGCAACCTCAACAGTTATTCACAGATCAGAACTGGCAACTTGTTCTTAAGGTAGCAGCCTTCGTTAATAGAAGAACCAAAAGGAGTGGATATGCCTTTGAGGCAATAACAATGGCAGGAAGCATTTTGTTCACAGGAGGAGCTAGCTGGGATAAAAAGCCCCATTATCTTGCAATTCAGGTTGCTGTGGGAGAAGCAGTGGTCAAGGCTGTGGAAATGGGATACAATAGGGTTCTTCTGCTAAGTAACAGTAAAGGTCTTATACAGGTGTGCAACCGAACCAGGGGACCATCTTGGCTTGAACATAGCCTTATCTCAGATTTGAACCAGCTTCAGCAACAGAGCTTAACTACAAGTTTCCTTTTAGTGCCCAAGGAAGTAATTGCCCATGTAATAGATTTAGCTTATGTCACTACTTGCTTTCCAGTACACCAGTGCAGGCTAAATCCAAACCTTGTGTACTCCTGGTGTATTGGTTATGGTTTTTGTGTACTAGTCTCCTTTTGTGTCAATGCATGTTTTATCTGGTATCAAAAAAAAAAAAAAAATTCCCCCTTGGTTACACTGCTTTGCTGCCCCGCCCAACCTTCAGCCTGGTTATCTGCCTTGCCCACTAGCATATTCTATGTTTCTTTCCCCAAACCAAAGAGTTCTTTTAGCTGAAAATAATTCCATCATCCTTGGAGTCTCTATAAGCTTTTGTGACTGGAGTTTCCCTCCTTTGGTTTAATTTTTCCCTCTTCTTGAATCAACCTAGGTAGACAACCCATTCTGGCAACGGTATCGTGAATATGTACATTCAGCAGTGATTGCCCCAGCAGATTTCCTGACATGTCTTGTATACTAAAATCCTGAAATATGACAATATTCAGGTACCAAATTCGAAATGTAAAAAGGAACTCCATGACATACAGTCATACATCAACCTTGAAGCTACAGTAGCACCCTATCACATTAAAAGGTAACAGAAGACGAACATAAGTTATTTACATAAATCATCAATGTATCTGTAATGAGAATAAGCTATACACCAAATTTATTTACATAAGTTATTTTCATAAATCATCAACCTTGAATTTATTTGCTATAATGCAACTGCAGAGCTGCAGAGCTGCAGAGGGAGCTGAGCTGCACGAAGAAGCTTTAACAAAAAGGTTGATACAGCTAAAACCAAATTGCTGATTAAATCAATAAAAGCTTAGAATAACAAACAGTTTCCACAGCAAATATTGAGCTGTCGATGATCTTCTTCTTCTTCTTCTTCTTCTTCTTCTATTGTGTAATTAAATACTCTGGGAACATAACAAGGTCATTTTATTATGGCATAGGCGAACCATGGAGTAACAACATTCAAAACCTCATCAACAATGAAAGAATTGGATTTTGGAAAAAACAAGTAGGGTAGGAAATCAAACCTTAAGAAATGTGTAATCATAGTGATCGGACATTTCAAATTATTATCTTGAAACAGGTTGATTGAACTAGTATCAAAAAAATTTCCCAAGCATCTCCAGGTCAGCAGCTAATGGTAAAAGATTACTCCATCAATTTAGTAATTTTTATATATCCAATTCTATTATAATGACTAAATTCCACAGCTCAATATACAAATGGCATTTTACTTTTCCACTCCCACTACAGAGTCTATCTTCTACTTACCTCATCTTTTAGCACCACTTTACATCCTTTACAATGAACACATAAAACTATCTCAACAGGCCTGTTAGGCCTCCTTAGGTTTCTAAAGTATACGATTTAAGGGAAACTGAATCAGCAATCCTTTATGTTACAACCTCAGAAATTTACCTCTGGCTTTATAGTATTAACAATTTAATCAAGAAATTCTCTAGCCATTCAAACTGCATGTGACATTCAAAATCACTGGACCATACCTTGGCCCATTACTGCGAAGGTCAAAGAAGGTGTGATTGACATCTAGGGTTCGAAGAAAGTAAAGTTCCTAAAGTATTCAGGACAACCTATCAAAGAGATTTGAGTTCAAGCATCTAAAATTATTTTAGACAAAGGGAAACATATAAGAGAAGTTAAAAGAACAAGATAATCAGTTTTAAGAGTAATAGAATTGGTCACATTTCTATCAGTATCGACACAAGGCCCTCAAGCTTTATAAACACAAGGAACTATTAATAGCCATGCCAAAGCACTAAATTACTATAGCAATTAAAGTCACCTAGCCACTCCACTGAATTGCTATAGCCTCAGATTTTAAAGGTTCTAAACACTGTAACGTTGATTAAACACGTCAAAGTATCATTCAAAAAGACGAAGCAGCAACTAGAAATTTCTTGTCTAAATCATTAGTTAAGTTTTTTTTTTTTTTAAGTACTCCTCACTTTCTATCCAATTCTTATGCGAGGAGTGCATGTCAGTTGAATTAGAGCTCATTGGGTGGCTTGAACGTTCAACTTCCAGAACATCCAGCAATAATGACCGTAAGCTCTCCTTCTAATTGTGGTTCAAATCCAATTGTTTATAATAATGTGTAATCCAATTAGAAAAGGTTATAATTTTTGTTTAAATTCCCATTGAAATTGAGATTAGGGTCACAATTTTGAGTAATTTGCATCTCCACAGAATACCATTTCCTATTCTCCAATTTAAATTGTTCCATCAATTCTCATTCTTCTGGAAAAATTACGAATCATTCAGTAGTTGGCATGTACACGTAGCATGAAAAGAGTTTTATCTAAAATCAATGAGGACCACTTTCATACAAAGATAGTAGCTCAATTTGGAAAAAAACACACACCCACACCCACACACACAAATTTCAAGAAAAAGCAATTAATACTAGAAAATTTCAAGCTAAGACCCATTTATTGATCAATCAGAAACTACAAAAGTTATCATTATTAGCTCTAACAAAAACACATATCATATGGACATGTACTAAAATTTTCTTTTCCATAGTCAATGGTATCTCAAATTTGTTTATCCTCTGCCTAAAGTAATTAATGTACGTAGGTAGGAATCTTGGTTGCCCTTCGCTAGGAAAGTCTTCCTCTGGAAACTTCTCCTAGGTAGTGGCACTGTCGTCCCTTCCTGGTGAAGGTGAATCAGTCCCTTGTGATAACAACGTTATCTCAAGGCTTGTGGGTCATTTTCTCAGGGGTCTGGGAAACACATAGGCTAGTCTCTAAACTCTTTGACAACAGTAATGGAAGACATTACAAAGCACTGGAACTCGCTTTCCCTATTGGAAAAGGAAGGGACTGGTCTTCGTCTGAAAAAAGAGCAAGCTTCAACGGAGTTTGCCATTGCAGCAAGATTCCTAACTAAACGCCCCCTCAACATTGAAGCCATCGCCAATACCTTCACTCTGCTGTGGAGAGCAAAGACAGGTTTTAAAATAAAAAATCTTGGCAACCATTTGATTCTCTTCTCCTTTGATAACATAGGAGATGTTCAAAGAATTCTCAAATCGAAGCCTTGGTGCTTTGATAAGCACTTAATGGTGCTTACCCAGTATGATAAAGACACTTCCCTAAACCCACTAGATTTAACAAAGGTCTCCTTCTGGGTGCAAGTCTATGATATCCCAATATAGATCTGTGAATCCATAGGAGCCATCATTCATCCTCCAGACACCCCTGACAGCGACGGTGGCAGCTTCATTAGAGTTAGAGTATTAGTTGATATCTCCTTACGCTACAGGGGTAGACTCATCACGCTGGAAGATGGAAAAGAGCATTGGGTATCATTCAAATACGAGCGTCTACCTAATTTGTGCTACTGGTGTGGGCTCCTCACACATGGAGATAGAGATTGTAATAAATGGATTGACAGTGAAGGATCTCTGCAACAGGAAGACCAACAATTCAACCTGTCTCAGGGCCCCACCGTTCCAAGTTGCATGAAAGAATGTAATAAATGTGCCTGGCTTTTTTGCAAAGAAAAACAAGGTGAACTCAGGTCATTACTCTCCAGGTACGCATCCTCAACCGTCCACGGTGTCCCCAGAAATGGCCTCGATACCCACCCCTCCCCCTCTGTCAGCATTAAATGCAAAAGACCTTATGAGGTCCAATCCCGAAAATCTAAGGGACTCTCAGGCCACATCAATTTCAAAACTTGACTACACTAGGAAGTTTCCCCCCATTATGGATTTTGAGCATCTGATCCAAGAGATTGACTAGGGGATTTCATGTTTTGATCACATTAGGGCCCCTCATATGGACAATAGTGGGCCTGCCACTAATTCGGACCCAAGCCCAGACTCAAACATTTTAACACCTCAACCCACTAAAACCACTCCCCTTTAAGACATAACAAACCTGAAAAGGGCCTCCCCTCAACCCCAAGCCCATGAAGAAAAGAAATGGGTCCAAATTCAAAGGCCTACAATTTTCACTGAGGATCAAACGTTAGGTATATCTTTGGGAAAATGTATTCATCCTTCAACTCATGAAGAACTCGCCCCTTCCAAACGCAGAGCTCCTTATGACGCTAAACAAAATGAGAACCATTCTTCAATGGCGGCAGCTGCACTCCAGCCCCGCCGAACCAAATGAGTTGGCTCTGCTGGAATGTGCGCAGGCTTGGGAACCGGCGCACCGTTCGTGAACTCGGATCTCTGGTTCGAGCGCAAGATCCCACTGCTCTTTTCTTGGCTGAGACTTGGGCAGGTGAAGATCGTTTGAAAAGGCTTTGTGGGGAAATTTTGTTTGATTGTTTTTGGATCGTCCCCCAAGTGAATAAAATGGGGTGTTTAGCTCTCTTTTGGAAAAAATCAGTGCACATAGAGGTAATCTCTTCCTCCCCCAATCATATTGACACCATTGTTAGTCGTAATCCAAAAACACAATGGTGTTTTACAGGTATTTATGGCTTTGCGAAAGCAACTCGGAAGCCTGAAACATGGTCTCATATCAGGTCTCTCCACTGTAATGTTTCCCTCCCTTGGCTGTGCACAGGGGACTTCAACGAAATTCTATGGTCTCACGAAAAGTTGGGTCTTGGTCCGAGATAGGAAAGGAGTATGAGGGCTTTTCGTGATGTCCTGGATGAGTGTGGGCTTAAAGACCTGAGTTATATGGGAGATAAGTTTACTTGGAAAGGTAAAAGACAGGGCGGTATGGTGTTTGAAAGGCTTGACAGAGCAGTAGCCAATAATCAGTGGTTCTTCCTCAATCCAGGCTCCTTAGTTCACCATCTCCAAACTCACGCATCAGATCATATACCTATTGTCATCAACCCGGAAGGTATAACTCTGAAACTGAATAGGCCCTTCAAGTTCGAAAAAATGTGGCTAAGTGATGGGGGTTGCAGCCAGACAGTGAAAGATGCCTGGGGTCAGTCCTGTCCCGATGCTTCAATGTCTTTGGTGGCTGGAAAACTTAAAAATTGCGGTGACAAGGTCCTTCCTTGGAGTCGGCAATCTTTTGGTAGCATCAAAAAATCAATTGATATGAAATCAAAGAGGCTTAACAGAGCTGAATTAGAAGCAGTAAGGGGAAATGGAAATGCAAATTTAATTCGGTCGTTGCAATCAGAGCTCAATGTTCTGCTGGATAAAGAAAGCCAAATGTGGCACCAACGGTCTAGAGCTTTCTTTTTGAAGGAGGGTGACCGAAACACGAGATACTTCCACAGTAAAGCCTCCCAGAGAATTCGAAGAAATAGGATTTTGGGCTTAAGAAATGAGTCAAATGTTTAGAGGCAGTCCAGCCATCAGTTACACAGGAAATGAATGACCTACTTATTAGGCCTTTCTTGAGAGATGAAGTAGTGACAGCCATCAATCAAATGGAACCCATCACAGCAAGGTTTTCAGACTCGGACCGTTTATTGAACCGTAAAAGAGAGAGATTCAAGGTTTTTGAGGTCGAACCGAGGTCAAACTAGGGTCGAACCGTGATGATGTCATAATTAATTTAATAATTAATTAATATTAAAAAATATATAAAAATTAACAATCTTGTCAAAAATAATATTTAAAGAGGTTCAAGTATATCTTAATTAAAGATAATGTGATATTATTTTACAAATCTAGACAAAGATAATTAAATATTCTTCTATTTCAAATACTTTACTAGATTTGTACCACATAACAATTTTTCAGTATACCAATATAATTCAAAAAGTAACTTCAAATGTTTGGATTATTGTATCCTATTTAAACTTTCAAACAAAATTAAAAAAACCACAACCACAAATGTCTTGTCTCATCTTAAATAATTATTTTAAATACAAAATACCATACCTCTAGACCATGGACTAGTAAAAGTTGTATTTGAACCTACTCACCTAGAGTTTCAAACGGTAATAAAGACAAGGAAAAAAATATCTATAGCCACGCTCCACACATATCATCTTATTTAATTAAAAAAAACTACACTTCCCCAAGCAACTATCTCACATGTCATGTCACCCTCCCGCCTAAGAAAGCGTTAGATCCCACCTCCCTCTCTTAAGTGTCTTCATCTTCTTTCTTTTCTTCTTTGACTCTCCCTATCACATTCTCTATTCCTCTAATCTATCTTCACCAAAACAGATCCATCCTCCCTTTGACCAAATCACCAAACACTCAACAGTAAGATCCAGAGACGGTAGAACAAGATCTAATGATGGTGGAGCTTTTGCCGGAACGAGATATCAAGCCTGGGCTTCCGGCAGTGACAACAGATGGACCACCACCGCCTTTTTTTTTATTTATTTTTTTTAAGGTTCAGATTTAGAGGGAAGTAGGGAACCGTGAGAAGCGGTCTGATCACGGTTCTTAAAACCGTGCGGTTAGACCGCGGTTTGAACAGTTCCCTGCTTTTTTGGCATAGACCGGTTCTTAAGATTAAAAGAACCGTGAATGTGAGAGGTTCACGGTTAACCCGGTCGGACTGTACAGTCCGGTCCGGGTTTAAAAACCTTGCATCACAGCACCTGGCCCTGACGGCATGCCTCCCATTTTCTGTCAATCCTTCTGGTCTCTTGTTGGTGATGAGGTATGTTCTGCAGTCCTAGATTGTTTAAATAATTGCAAAATTCCTGAAGAGATTAATCATACCAATATTACCTTGATCCCTAAAGTTAAATCTCCAAAAAATATTACTGAATTCAGGCCAATCAGCCTATGCAACGTGATCTATAAGCTAGTATCCAAAGTCCTAGCTAACAGACTCAAGGTTGTTCTACCTGCTGTAGTATCCGAGAACCAAAGTGCTTTCCAAGTGGGGCGGGTCATCACAGACAACATTCTCATGGCCTTTGAAACCCTTCACTATATGAAAAACCACCAATCTAGTAAGTTTGGATTCATGGCTTTGAAGTTGGACATGAGTAAGGCCTACAATCGTGTTGAATGGTCCTATCTTGAGATGATTATGAGGAGAATGGGCTTTGATGACAAATGGGTGGCATTAATGATGGAATGCATTACCTCGGTGAGCTACTCCATCCTTATAAACGGTGATCCTATAAGCGTGATCTGCCCATCAAGAGGCATAAGACAAGGGGACCCGTTCCCCCCCTATCTGTTTCTTCTATGCACAGAGGGTTTACATAGCCTATTACACTAGGCAGATGTTGCGGGACTTATTCGTGGGGTCTTTATTTGCAAGAATGGCCCAAGGCTCACTCACTTGTTTTTCGCCGATGATAGCCTGATTTTCTGCCGAGCCTCCATGCAAGAATGTCAAAAAGTTCAGTCTCTCCTTGCCTGCTATGAGAAAGCCTCGGGGAAGCTCCTAAATATGCACAAAAAGAGTCTCTTCTTTAGTAAATCTACCCACCCGGAAACCCTTAATCAAATTAAAGCCTCACTCGGTGTCCAAGAAGTGAAGTAGTGTGAAAAATACTTGGGCCTACCGACCTTAATAGGGAAAAACAAGAAAGAAAGCTTCAAGTACATCAAGGAAAGAGTTTGGGCTAAACTTCAAGGGTGGAAAGAGCAGCTTCTCTCCCAAGCTGACCGGGAAGTGCTCCTTAAAGCGATCATCCAAGCGATTCCGACTTATGCCATGAGAGGTGAGCAAAGGAAAATCCACTGGTCCAAGTGGAGCACCCTTTGTAAACCAAAGAGGAGGCATGGGGTTTAGAGATCTTCAGAAGTTTAATGATGCAATGCTAGCAAAACAAATTTGGCGCTTGTTGACAAATGAGGACTCCCTTTTTTACAGATTCTTCAAAACAAAAATTTTCCTAACTAGCAGCATTCTGGAGGCGAAAGAAGGGAATGGGTCTTTTGCATGGAAGAGCATCCTTAAGGGTAGATCGATTATCCAAAAGGGCATGTTATGGAGAGTGGGCAATGGTTCATCTATACGAATATACCATGATAATTGGCTGCCGGACCCTAGCTTCAAGAAAGTCCTTTCCACTCCTATCTTTTTGGATAGTAATGCAAAGGTTTCAGGCCTTATTGATAGGGAAAGGCATAGCTGGTCCCTGAAGACAATTGATGCTAACTTCCTTCCCCATGATGCTTCTATAATCAAAGCCATCCCCCTTAGTTTGGGCGATTGCATGGATATGATAACTTGGCCGCTGAACAGTGATGGTGTATACTCTGTAAGGTCAGGTTACCACCTCTTAGTGGACATGGAATTAAATGAGCAGCCTAGGTCCTCGAACCTCTCCAATATGAGAAGGTTATGGAAGGGTATCTGGAAATTAAAAGTCCTTAACAGAGTGAAGAATCTAATTTGGAGAGTAGCGTCTGATCATACCCAGACGGTGCTGCTCCTCTGGGTATGATCAATCACTTGGCTTCGACTAGCCTACAGGATTTCCAGCAGTCCTCCCTTAACCCTCCAAAATTTCCCTCTCATCCAAAAGCATCAAAATGGTTGCCTCCCCCCTCGAATTGGGTGAAAGTCAACTTTGACGGCGCAACCTTCGGTAACTCCAGCTCCGCAGGCTTGGGAGTGATAATTCGAAATGACATGGGTCTAGTTATGGCTGCTTTTACACAACCTATTCCACTGCCTACGTCTATAGAGATGGTGGAAGTGTTGGCAGCTCGGGGTGCCCTATGCTTCGCAAAGGATCTCGGCTTTAACTAGATAATAGTGGAAGGAGACTCAAAGATTATCATAAAAGCTCTCAAAAATGGTGGTCTTTCTTCTTCCAGCTTCAGTCACATTATCAAGGATATCATGGTGCTGTCTTCATCGCTTGGGAATGTGATCTTTAGTCATACACGCAGACAGGGCAATAGAGTTGCACACGGAATGGCCAAATTGGCATGTAATTTTGTTCATTTCCAATCCTAGACATCCTCCAGGGGTGATTGATGTATACTTATTTGAAGTAATTAAATGATATCCCTCCCCTCTGTATCGAGGGTGGTTTCTCAAAAAAAAAAGTAATGCATGTAATTCATCAAATAAAAGATGTTCACTCCTAGAGTGTACAACGAAACAAAGAGCATTGCATTCCTTGGGTAGTTTCTTGAGAACCATATGTAGAAAATATTTATTTAAAAAATTAAAAAAAAAAAAAATCGCTCCAACAGCTTTGTGTTTGTCTCTTCCTGCTTTGATTTTCCATATATACGTGTCACATAGTCATTCTTCTTCTTGATACTGTGTAGCTCAATCTTGAGATTTAGAATATTTGACCTGAAAAATGAGGTGAATCTCTTTTCAAGAGTTCACCAGACCTCCAAAGTCCAATGTTGAATCAACTCTCACTACAACAGATACTACTGAAGGTGAAAGTGTTGAATTGATCAATGGTAACAAGTGTCAAATCTCTAATCTACCAAGTATGATACTCTGGATTCATCTCAATCCTTCATTATCTTGAAAAAAAGGAGAAGGGCAGGGGATTTAACCATCAAGGTGTTCTTCATGAAGTAAGTCACGAGGATTGAAGTTATTTGGTGCCTCTAAAATATATAATTGTAAACTTGTAGTTGAAGGCTTGTAGTTATAGGTGGAAACATTGATAAGGGATTGTTTGTGCACGTGGAATTTAAAGATAAAGACACAATTGATGGCTATGAATAGGGGTGTGCATAGGTCGGGTTGGGTTAGGTTAAGGGAATTTTGATGAAAAACTCAGTATCACAAACTGAGTAATAATGAATACAAATCACAAACACAGCTAAAACACAAAAAAGAAAATATCTGAGAAACTAAGAGAAAGTGTGAGAAAGGGAGAGAAAGTCAAAGAGAGAAGGGGAGAGAGAGAGAAGATGAATCTAGAAACTTGTATTCATCATACTGAATTACATAAAGAATAATTATACACCCAGAGTAGTTTATATACACCTAAACACTTAGATTAACCGCCCACATTATGCGGATTATAGATCTGGAAAGATTGGAGAAGTTTGTTCTAGTTGATTAAGCTAATCACCAACTAATTCTTGCGCCTAATTAGCAGCTCTTAAATCAGACCAAACGCACCATTTCACTTAACAACAGAACAAGCTTCATTAAGTAAAACGTTGCATTTAGGTGCCACCTTGATTAATTGAAATGTTGCGTTTTACTTAACTTTCTTCTTCGTGTATATGCTTCTTCTTCATGATCTTCCTCTTCACAGTCACAGACCTATGTTCAACATCCCCCCTCAAACTAATGGGGGAGGAATCAACCAGAAGTTTGGAACGAAGAAAACAAAATAAAGGAGCAGAAAAGGACTTGGTAAAAATATCCGCAAAATTGTGACGGCCTTAAACAAACCCAATCTGTAATTGTTTACGAAGAACTTTCTCACAGGTGAAGTGATAATCCACCTCAAGATGTTTGGTGCGAGAATGGAACACTAGATTAGCAAACAAGGCAATTGCTGAAACATTGTCACACCAAATGATAGGAATGTGAGAAAGGTAAATACGAAGCTCCTTAAATAAAGTACGCAATCAAGCCAATTCAGCTGCTGTGGTGGCCAAGGCACGATACTCAGCCTCTGTTGAAGAACGAGAGACAGTACTTTGTTTCTTAGCAGACTAGGATATAGGGCTTGGCCCAAGAAAAACAAGCAAGCCTGTAGTAGAGCGCCTATCCATAGGATCCATGCCCAATCTAAATCTGAAAATGCAGCGAGAGTTAAAGGGCCTGGAGTAAAGGAAATTCCAAAATTTAAGGTGCCCCTGATATAACGGAGAACACATTTGGCAGCCTAAAAATGTGTAGTGGTAGGATGACTCATGAACTGACATAATTGATGCACACTAAAGGCTATATCTGGACGAGTGAATGTCAGATATTGGAGAGCACCAACCATGCTCCTATATTGAGTAGGATCAAAAAGTGTGACTCCATCATGAGGAACTAGCCTGGTGGAAGGACATGAAGGTGTTTTAGTAGGCTTGGAATGCTCCATATGGAATCTGTGAAGCACATCAGAGGCATATTTGGACTATGTTAGGGTAAGACCATGAGATGTCTTAGTAATCTGAATGCCCAAGAAGTAATTAAGAGGCCCCAAATCCTTAAGCTCAAACACCTGACCAAAAGCTGTAATAAAATTGTGAATCTGAGCAGAATCATTGCCAGTAACTATTATATCATCCACATACAATAGAAGGTAGATAATGGTATGATCTAAGTTGTAAACAAATAAGGAACTATCTGCCATAGAAGCAACAAAGCCCAGATGAAGCAAATGAAATGCAAACCTTTCAAACCATGCCATGGGTGCCTATTTGAGACCATAAAGTGACTTATGTAATTTACAATCATAATCTGGATGACCAGAGTTGACATATCCTGGGGGTTGATGCATATAAACCTCTTCTTTGAGATAGCCATGAAGGAAAGCATTTGACACATCAAGTTGCCTCAAATCCCATTGACAGCTCACAGCAATAGCTAGGACTAGTCTCATTGTAGCTGTTTTAATTACAGGACTAAAGGTCTCATGAAAATCCACACCTGCCTGCTGATGGAAGCCCTTAGCAACCAACCTTGCCATGTATCTAGAACTAATACCATCACTGTTCAACTTGAGCTTAAACACCCATTTACATCCAACTAAATTAACATGAGGAGGAGCAAGAACAAGTGACCAGGTCTGTTGTCTTTGGAGAGCTTGAAATTTAGCATCCATAGCCTCACACCACAGAGGATATTTAGCAGCAACCTTATAGGAAGGGGGTTCAATATATGTGTAGTCAATAGTGGCTTTATAACAAAATTTGGAGGTAGGTTTGGTAATCCCACTTTTGGACCTGGTTTGCATAGGATGGCAATTTGAAGTGGTAACAAGTAAAGTAGCTGGTATGGGATCAGGTATAGGATCAGGTAGTGTAGCAAGTATGGGATCAGGTACGGGATCAAGTAGTGTAGCAAGTGTAGGAGCATCCAAGGAAGGAGACAATGAGGAAGGTGTAGGCAATATAGTAGGAGAAGAAAGAGTATTAGACAATGGAGGGGTAGCTGTAGTAGTGGAAGACATAGGAGTAAGATTGGACTGAGAAACAGAAGATGGGTAAGGACCAAGCATGGAAGACTAGTTGGTAGAATGGAAAAAGAGCTTATTGGACAACCAGATTGGAGTAATAGTGTTATGAGAAGTGGTAGAACCAGATGTAACAGGTAAGAAACTAGGAAATTTTGATTCATTAAAAAGCACATGTCTGGAAGTGTAAACACGATTTGTATGAGGATCAAGACACAGATATCCTTTACAATGAGTAGGATAACCAATGAAAATGCATTCCGTAGTTCTGGATTCAAGTTTATAAGCAATATAAGGTCTAAGGTTGGGGTAACAGGCACAACCAAAAATTTTGAGATGAGTCAAATCAAGTGAAGAGGAATAAAGCTTAGACCAATGAGATTTCCAATTCAGAACAGCTGGAGGCATCAAATTAATTATAGCCATAACTGTCTATGCTACAAAAATCCAAAATGAATAGTCCAAGGAAGCTTGAGTCAAAAGAGTAATGACAGTCTCAATGATGTGCCTATGTTTTCTCTCAACAACCCTATGTTGTTAAGGTGTATGAGGACAGGGCAGTTGATGATGAATACCATGGTTTGGCAAATAAGATTTGAATTCATTGGAAGTAAATTCACCTCCTCCATCAGATCTAAAAGTCTTTATTTTCAATGAAAATTGATTTGTCACCATAGCATTAAAATGAACAAATTTAGCAAAGGCTTCAGATTTAAATTTCAGTGGGTAAAGCCAACTGAATCTAGAGTAATGATCAACAAACAGTATATAATATCTAAAACCATTGACAGAAACAACGGGAGCAGGACCCCACAAGTCAGAATGCACAAGTTCAAAGGGAAAAGAAGCCTTAAACTGAGAATTTGGAAATGGAACATTGTGCATTTTACCATAAAAGCAATGAATATACAAGATTGATCAATATCATTGATATTATTCTGTACAAAATTGATCTGAGGAAACAAATAGTGGAGAGCTTGATCATTAGGATGACCAAGTCTCATATGCCACAGAGTTTTATTGAAAACAGATGACTTAGAAACCTTATTACAGGCCTTAGAAGACAAGTAAAGATGAGATGCTTGATGAGGATAGATGGGATAAACACTATCTTCACTCTTGCCCTGGTAGAGAATTCTCCTCGTGTCCAAGGCCTAGATTGAAATGATGTTTTCATCAAAATAGCACAAGCAATTATTGTCACTAGTCGCAGACCCATGCAATGCGTGAAAATATATAAATATTTTGTAATGGGGTATAATATATAAAAAGTAACAATCATTTCAAATATTATTTAATTTTTTAAAATATTTCTACAATCATTTTTTTATCTTTTTTAATCAACAAAATACAAATATATCATACTATTATATTTTGTATGCTTGATTAATATTCTTTTTGAGGTGAACTATATTTTTCTAACTTCTGTTGGAGTGTGTTATATTTGATATACAATCAAACTTTATAAGTTTTGAATTTATTATTCAAATTTCTCATCTCTTAAGGAATAATGAGATTATCATAATAATAAAAATTTATCACAAAATTACGATGTTATCTTAACCAAAATTAAAATAAAATAAAAGGAATAAAAGACAGACTTTATAGTAATTTACTACTTAAAATTTATAGGCAGACTTTGTAGATTGTGTTTTGACAAACTCAAATTCGTATTTCCAAAAAAAAGTACTAACCCAAATCAAAATTCAACCAAAGCTATAAAAGGGAGAGAGAAAACTTTGTAATAGGAAATTTAAAAAAAAATAATACCAAAACACATATTAAAAAAAAAATCTACCTTAATCAGAATTATAAGAAAGAACAAAAATCTGAGAGAGAGAGAGAGAGAGTACTTACAGTTTTTTGTGGGGAAAATATAGATTGAATGGAAGAAATTATATCGAATTTATACAAAATAAAATGGGTAGAAGAAGTGTCAAAGAAAGAAAATGAATGATGACATGGCGCTGATATGGCTTAACTAGAGCGTAGCAACAATAAATGCTACGCTTCAGCTTTTAGATATATATAGATTGCACAACTTATGAACAGATGCAAGATTGGATGCAATGGATGGCACTCTAAGGACATTATTAAGCTAAATATCAGAGAAAGAGGAAGGAATGAAAATTGTACTAGTATGTGTGATAGGTAAAGTTTGACCATTGCCAACTGTAAGATGATCTTGTGTGGTGTAGGGCTTTGGGAAGTTTAAGTGATGAAGGATGGCTATTACATGATCCGTGGCTCCACTGTCAGCAAGCCAGGGCCGATCTTGAGTGAGGCAGGCATTAGAAGTTGTGGCCATTACGGCAAGCTTAGCAGGTGGATGCTTGCCTTGATAAGTATAATCCATCTTGTGATAGCAATCCACAGCCAAATGACCAAGCTTTCCATAAATCTGACACATAGGCCTATCAGATCTAGTCCCACCAGAACTAGATTGACCTTGTTGGAAATGATTGAAAGGATGGAACTATGAAGGTTGACTACTGAAACCTCTACCACCTCTACCTCCTCTATTGGTAAAATTTCCTCTGCCTTCGCCTTTATTGTGGTTTTGATTAAAACCATTGCTATGAGACTTCTGATTAGTTGATGCCACCAAGGCAAAGATAGAATCTTTAACCTCTAAACCTTCATTGAGAGACTCTTCTTTTGCATTTAGCATAGTTGAGATTTCATCAAAACCAAGCTGAGTACTTCTTGTTCTAATAGCTGATCTGAATGAATTATACTTTTTTGGTAGTCCCTTAATTGCAATATGGAGCAATTCTTCATCATCAACAATTACCCCAACTGCTAGCAACTTATCTCTCACAACTTTAATTTTCTGAAGATACACATCAATAGTATCACTTCCCTTCTTCAAGTTATGCAGCTCACTCTTCAGATTCATGATATGAGATCTTGAAACTAAGGAAAACCTATTTTCAAGCACTTTCCAAACTTCCATAGCTGAAGCACATCCAACAATGTGTGCAAGCACAGATGGTGATAAGGTTGAACTTATAAAGGTAAGCAAAGCCTTTTCCTTAGACTTCCAAATCAGAAAATCTGGATTCACAATAGCAATATATGAACCAGATAAATCCTTTGAGAAATTTCTCAAGAATTAGTTGAGGCTCTTCAAGCAACTCATATAGAGAATAGGTTTCAAGAACCATGGTGATTTGATGTTTCCAAACAATATAATTGCTATTATCTAGCTTCACTGTTATCATGTTTGACATATTAGACAGAAGTAAAAGAGGCTAATTTACCAGATTAGCAGCTGAATCTACTAACATTGAAGAGATTGAGGTTGAAGAAGACCAAGCCATTGTTGAGCTTGAATTCGCCATTGACGAAGCTTGATTAGCAGCGGTAGTAATGTGCTCTGATACCATGATGAAAAACTTAATATCACAGACTATGTAATAGTGAATACAAATAACAAACACAGCTAAAACACAAAAAAGAAAATATCTGAGAAACTGAGAGAAAGTGTGAGAAATGGAGAGAAAGTCATAAAGAGAAGGGGAGAGAGAGAGAAAGAGAAGATGAATCTAGAAACTTGTATTCATCATACTAAATTACATAAAGAATAATTATACACCCAGAGTAGTTTATATACACCTAAACACTTAGATTAACTGCCCACATTATGCGGATTACAGTTCTGGAAAGATTGGGGAAGTTTGTTAGAGTTGGTTAAGCTAATCACCAACTAATTCTCGCACCTAACTAGTGGCTCTTAAATTAGACCAAACACATCGTTTCACTTAACAACAGAACAAGCTTCATTAAGTAAAACGTTGCGTTTTACTTAGCTTTCCTCTTCGTGATCTTCCTCTTCACAGTCACAGACATGTGTTCAACAAATTTTTCAACTCAACCCACCATGGTGGGTTAAAAAAAATCCAACTCAACCCAATCCATCACAGGGGTTCAACCCAACCCACATGGATCGGGTTAGGTCAGGTTGAACCCATGGGTTGGACAATTTTTATTACTATTACTATTATTATTAAATTGAGCAAAAAAATATATCTCACTTGTCACCTGAGTTGATAAACAAAATATACATAAAATAGTATTCTAACTCAGTTATAAACAAAATATATCCAACTGAATTGATAAACAAAATATATATGAACTAGTATCCCAACTCAGTTATAAACAAATAAGAGTGGAGTGAGAGAGTGGGAATGGGAGACGGCAAAGAGAGAAATTAGATTGTTAGAGTTTGCGAAGTAATTGAGTTTTATATAGGAAGAGCTTAATAGGGGAAAAATTAAATAAAAAATTATTAATTATATAATATAGTTTTAAATATATATATATATATATATTAAATATATAATTTAAAATTTAAATATATAGGTAGGTCAGATTGGATTAGGCGGGTTGTGATTGCTATGACCTAAATCCAACCCAACCCACTATTAAAAAAAATTTCATAACCAAACCCAACCCACCCACCCCTAAAAACCGACCCAACCCGACGGGTTGGATTAGGTCTAGTCGGTTTTGGCAGGTTGGTGGGTTGGATGCACACCCCTAGCTATGATAGCCTGAAAATGAAAATGGAATACTGTTTCTAATGAAAATGAAAATGATCCATGGAAAAGTACATGCCACACCTATGTTATACAACCTCAAAAGGACTACTTATAATTAGAACTCCTCTCAGTCACTTATAAACCCAAGTTCCACCTAATAAACACCCGATGTGAGACTCAACACACACTCACACAACACTCAACACATATTGAAACAATCCAGACCACACAATTTGGGGTATCACATTAACTCAGCCTATAATAAGACATCTAGCACAACTGAGTTATCTCAAACAATTGTTATGGTCTGCTTGTCAATAAATGCGAATGGATGAAGCCAAAAGCCAGGGGATTGAAAAGAATTCTCTCCATTTCACAGTTAAGATCCTGTTCCATCAAGCCATATGTTCAATTTTTTGGTTCATATACATCATCTAGTACATATTATATGGGACATTAACCTTCTGTAAATTCAAATTACAGTTTGGTTGCACCAATTGGAGGAAATGCTGGTGATGTTTTGGAGTACGATTTAGTGGGAATGTTGGAAGTTTTTGTGTATAAGCTTCCAAGAAGAAGATGCTGCGAAACGATCCGGCGTGCCTCACCCCATGAGTTCGTACTTTGTAGCTGAGATCTATATGCATCGATTTCTATTATCTAGCCCGGTTTGAATCCTTGATCCTAAGGAAGTTGATTGGGTTGTACACAATACATATGACATATCCTAATTATGGACTCACATTTGGTTTGTTAGACCTCTATATAGGAGTTCAAATATTCTTAAATCTAAACAGGTGACGACTCCCAAGCGGGTTTGGGGTGCTCATAGTGCAAGTTATAATTTAATAGTTCAAATTTAGATTACAAGAGAAAGAGAAAAAGTGAATTTATTGTTTGATGGGAGTCCATGCATATTAACCTTGACTTCGCAAGTATAACGAATCAGAAGATGGACATATTACCATATATATACTAATATACACATATATCACATACATATATTTGGTAACACAATTACCATTTTATTGTTTTTATAGTAAATAAATAATTTCTGAAGTAGCACCAGAATGGAAATTAGAAGTAAAGAGCTCACACCTTATAAAGTTTATTTTATCAGGATACATCTTCCAATTCGCCCAAAAAATACTATGACAATGGCAAACAAAAGCTTATTACCGTGTTCTCTTGAGAGTCCATTGTCATTAGCTTTTGTTTTTGTTCCATAATAATTGCTGCTGCATAGGCAATGCATACCTTATTACCGACAATAACCGTTAGGGGCACACTTTAACACAGCAAAAAACTCAACATGTCCTCAAAGTCTAGAGGTATACCCTTCTATATAGGAAGTAACCATGTTGTACGGGTCTAAGCAGTAAGCCTCTAGATCCAAGTAGATTAGAAAATGGATTACCTTAAACTGAAAGACGTAACAAAAATTCATAACTATTACAATTTTTGCTATAACTGAGTTTCATTAACCTAGGAATGTAACCAAGCCTAAGTCTTAGCTCAAGGATTAAGATTTCAAGCAACCTAATCCAAAGTTGAGACACCAGAGAAGCACTCAACAATTGATTTAACCCCAAAAAATACTCAAGAAGGAAGATGAATAAAAATATGCCAAATATTGTTTAGATTCAATTATGAGAAAGTTTAGGAAAACTTTTGCCACAACTTATTAAAATGGTCGATTGTGAATGGTGGAAAAAATGATGGGTTCAATTGAAAGTGATTGTCCATCAATCATAGTTGACTACTTCACCAAGTTGTAGACTTGTAGTCATGTATTCAATTATACTTTTTAGATGACACCAAATTGAAGACGGAAGAAATTTTTTATCTTCAAATAAGATCTCAACCGCCATTGTAAATGCACGTCATAATGCATGATAAGTTTTATTTGTCTTGTAAAAACAAAACTCATTTTCTAGGTAGATTCAAAGCTCTTAAGCCAGTAGTAACAAACTGTTTAGTTTTTATGTATCAAAAACTACGTAGGGCAATATAGAATTATCAACTCATTTATCCATTTCTATGGTAAATATGAAACTTACTCATCACAATTAGGCTTGTGAAGACTGGTTTAGACTCCAAAACTAATATGCAGCAGATATATCATCAAATTAATTGCAATCAAACCAATTATGTGATCAACAATATTAATATTAATAACCACAAAATAACAAGCAATAAATCAATAAGCAAAGCAATAGAACAATAAGCATAAGATTTGGTGATGTAGTGAAAAACTGATAGAGATCATTTGAAGGAAAAACTACTACGAGGGTGACAGCAGTTTCAGAACCTTAGAACTTCTTATATATGAACCTCTTCACAAACAATCTGTCTGTGTTAACAACCATAACCTCAAATCGACTCGCTTTTTGAAGATTTGATACTACAATGAACTTCAAGGGGATATAATTTCAAGCTCTTTGATCACAAGTTTGGTGCAAACTGATATAAATATGTTCTTTTATACCCACCGGTTCACCAAAATGAAGGCTACAATATTCTCTCTACTGTCTAGTTCTCAGTTTTTGTCTATTATATGTCCTTATATATAGTTGACTAATGCAGTGTTCGTTTGGTAAATATTATTTTTTTCAATTTATTTTACTATTTAGTTTATTTTTGCTATTATTCATGGGTCCTATTGCACTTTTTGGCACTATTCATGGATCTTACTGTACTATTTCATCTAACTTTTACTTTTATGTATAGTACTTTCAGCAAAAAGTTTCCAATTTCAGCAAAATAAGCGGATCCCAAACGGGCCGTGGAGTATAAAAAACCGGAGCACCAACTTCGAATTTAAAATGCATCACTAAGTATGATTTTTGATTGATTAACTTTCAAAACCTTACTTTCAATCGATAGAACATTTGTTGAATTTTGAACTTAGATCGATCAAGCCTCAATTGAGTGTCTGTCGACTTCCTCACAAAAATGTCTTCTCAAGATGCTTATAAACACTTTGATCTTGAATACTTGAACAACAGTTTACAGGCTGTATAGATAAATTGCTGTCAAACACCAAAAATAGGTGTTTAACTCCTAGCTATGCAAACTCCAAAAACCTCATTTTGTCCATTTTTATTTATTTAATATGATCCAAGCACATGTTAATTTTCACAAAACCCCTTAATATAATTGAATATACAATATGAATTCCTTTTGAATATTGAAAAAATTAACAACAGTGGCTGAGGCCCCCAAACATGTTCACTGCGTAAGAATGGTGATGGCATGGTCAATCTATAAAGTAAATTACAAAATCTCATTTGTAACAAATGAAGAAGATGACAACAAGGATGAATTGTGTTTCTTTTCATAAATATTAGCATTAACATCTTCTCTTTTTCGCCCAAGCATAAGCCTCAAAATGGATTATAAATAGTCTAAATGTGAATTGTGATAGTCAATCTATAAAAAATCTATCATTATAAAATTACAAAATTTGATAGGTAACCAATGGAAAAGTTGGGGTTTAAATAATAGACCAACGATAATGACATTTTTGGTAATGTTTCATATCCGTAATTTAAATCTCAGCTTCTCCTCCACCACTATCTATCTATAATAATTATAATAATAAGTTAATATTTTACAAATGACATAAAACACGTATGGAGTGAGGCAAAAGTTGAAAGTGAGATAAAAGAAAGATAAAGCCAAAATCAACATAGCAGAGAAAAATAATAATAATCTACAAGATTCAGAGTATAAAGTTATCATCAATTCAGGAGAGAAGAATAGTTTATATATGCCTTTGTCCATTCCACCATTTTCCATTGACAATGCCTCATCTACCAATTACGTTATGAGTTGTATTCAATCCTAAAAATTGTTTTATTTTATTTATTTGTACCCTTCTATACATTGTTTTTAAAAATGGTATCAATTTAATGTAAAAGAAATTTTTTAGTCAACCTCAACCCGTGTACTTCTTTGACCTAAGAATTAGAGAGATCACGAAGACAGAATAATCATATGGCCACTGACATTTAAAAATTATGTACAGGGAATTAAGGAGCACCCAAAAAAAAAAAGTGTAACAAATTAAATACACACATCTTTGCGAGTTATATAATTAACTATGTTTAACTGAGTTCCAGTTAGCTCAACTGGTAAAGTCTTTAATGGTTGTATAAGAGATTTGGGATTCAATCCTTATCTATACCAAAAACTAATTGGTGTCTTAGTCTAATGATAAAGAGCTATTATCAGGAGCGGACACTGATGATATCGGAAATCGTCAGTAAGCCACACAGTCCTTACGTGCTCAAGACAATACTTGCACAACACAAAACAAGAAGACCCTAGGAGAGTACCGGTGTGGTACTGGCCGAAAGCCCTCCGAAGATTAAGTTAGAAAACTTCTCACAATCCTAGAGTGCTAGAGTTAGGGTCAATTATGCGTACCTTCGTTTGGGAGTGCTTTTGGGGTTTTTATAGTAGTGTAGAACCGACTCCTATTCCTTGGGCAGAAAGATCTTTCCTTATAGAAAGAGTTTTAATAAATGTATGTATTTCGTGGGATTCTTCCCATATAGGGGTTCTTTGACCAAGGAGTGTAAGATATTTCCATTTAAGATTCCTTGGAGTTCACTTAAGCCATGTGGGTGCCATGTGGCCTTGAAATTATTTGCCCTCGTGTCCATACACCAAGGATTTCGTCTGTCTAGGACTACCTGTCATGCATTCTTTCCATCTAGAACCTTGATTCGTCACCTTATATTATTTACTGTCGTCAAGCTCATGTATCCGTCATATTTGATTTTTATCCCCTTCAATTGTCCCCTCACTCTATGGGTCCATCACTTCCCTTCACAGATGGACCCGTGGAGTGACAGTCTAACTCATCTTTTGAGGAATCGTACTTTGATTAACACACTAGACTAGGGCCATAAATGCCGTAGGGGTACATGGCATGTTTTTAGTGGCTAATCACTCAGAACGAAGCGTACTTTCGTCTTCTGTGTCGATCCCTCTATATATATGCATGCTCCCTTACCTTTTATTTTTACTTTCTTCAACAAATTCATAACCAGAGCGCTACCGTCCACTTCACTAAATTGGCATACTGTCTACTTTGTGCAACCATCATCCACTCCTTGTTTGCTTTCTCCAACCGGTAAGTATTTTTACCTTATGTTGAATTTCTTTGCTACTTATTTAAATTTTTGCACACCCGTCGTCTATGTAGACCGTCAGAGTCTTAGGCTTTGTCCATCACAAGTAAGTGACAGATGTCTAGTGAACAATCGTGTGTTTATGAAGGAGCAGGCTATGATGAGGTGTTTCCATCAGGTCTCGATGACCCCAACACCTTAAGTAATGAAAGGGAACCGTCGGCCACCTCTCCTTCCACAGGAGATGAGGACACGGATGTGGAGGGGTCAGAGGGAGATTCAAACAATAATGATGTAGATAATAGTGAACCCCCAATTCAGTCTGTCGTAGGCCCCGATGGATTTAGGAAGTTCATTATACTACCGTTGTGGACAATAAATGATTTCAATTCCTCCGTCAAACAAACACACTTCAACACGCTTAGGGATAAGTACCAAATACCCATCAACATCCCAATGCGTCTAACTCTGAAGCATGAAAAATGTTACTATAAGGGCGTAAAAGACGTCGGGGTGTATAAGCAGCACCTGAAGAAGGGACTTAGGTTCCCCTTAAGTGCTCTTCACCGTCGTCTGCTACAGTACCTTGGGCTGGCCATCGCCCAAATCTCTTCGCATGCCTGGAGAGTTTTTCTAGGTGCGGAAGTCCTGTACGAGGTTATAATCGACGGGGCACAGAGGATGACGGTGGAAGAGTTCTTAGATTGCTACCATCCAGCTGAGATTACCCAATTAAAAGGCATGTACAGTTTTGTGCCAAGGAGTCCGTTGCTCAGGTTGATGTGTGATACCCCAGACTCCAATAAAAACTGGAAGAGTCATTATTTCTTCATCCAAAGGGACAATTGGATGTGTCACCTAGGTGACGAAGAGTACATGCCAATAGAAAAAACCTGATGTATTATGCCCCTGTCTGGTATGTGTCCGTCTATATTTGGCTTTTTATTTCATTATGTTTACTTAATATTCTAACCGTCTCTTTTTGCAGCTAGGGACTGTCCTCAGGTTAGCCTTGAAGAATGGAGTTTTTTTGAGAGGATCTTCATGACCACTAAGTTGTTAGAGAGGTGGTGGTTGAAGCCGGTAACCCTAGATACCCTTTACTGGTATTGTGACAATCTAGAACCAACTGAGGCCACCCATCGCTACGACAAACGAATACGCATATGTGAGTCTGTCTCCTCACACTTGCTTTCTTTTTTGCTTTTTTGTAAATTACTTAACTCTTTTCACCCGTCCGTCTTTACGCAGAAATGGAGGAAAACAAGAAGAGGGCCTTCATAAAGCAGCAAGTTGTTACGAAGAAAAAACAGGACGGAAGTTTGCCCCCTAAATTTGGGGGTCAAGCCAATCCGTCTATGAAGAGAAAACCGACGGCGAAGACCGACCGTCCTTCTAAAAAGCCCAAAGTTACTCCGGAGTCAGCCGTTAGTTTAAGGGCTAAGACAAAGAAGACGGCTATTCCGCCCACAGAAGGGAGGGGTAAAGGACTCATGACGGGTCATGTTCCTGCAACTGAAAAACCACCTCTCTTCCTCTGCGAGGATTCCTAGTATGCGTTGGAGCAGCTTTCATCCATTATTACAGCTGATGATTATGAGGACTTAAGCAACCACGCAACCAAAGCTATGGGGGAGATGGGTCTTTTTAGCATTGCGCATGTAATTGTATCCATCTTTCTACCCTTCCTTCCACTTTTTCTTGTTATATTTCTAACCCTCTTTTGTTTCCAGGCGATGCTAATGATGAAGGGCTAATGGGCCGTTTCCTATCACATGAGACGGCACTGGACCGTGTCAAGGCAAAGGCATAGTCGACAGAGGCGGAGCTGGGGGAGTTAAAGGCTTAGAAGACGGTCCAAGAAAAGAAGCTTGCCTTGTCGGAGCAAGTCCAAGGTGAGTTGGAGAAGCAGACAGAGGTGCTGAAGCAGGTCCTTGAAGATAAAGAGAAAGAGATCAAGACTGTCAAGGATCAGCTTCGTCAAGCCAAGGAAGAAGCGGTACGGGAGTATTGCGACTCCGACGCCCTCCTGGCGGAGCTCAGCGGCTCCTATGCGGACGGTTTTAACGACTGTTTCCATCAAGTCAAAGCTTCTTTCCCAGATCTGGACCTGTCACATGTTTCCATTGATGCCCAGGCCCAGACTCCAGCTTAGCCTGTCCATTTCGAGAGCACTAATGAGTTGTTTGCCGATGATGCCCTGGTTGACGACCCCAATGGTGACGGAATGACCACACCTCTTAAAAGCCAAGTTGAAACTGAAGGAGAGGAAGCACGTCCACTTAATGGGGACCAGACGTTTAAAGAGAGGCATGAAGAAACCCCCACTATTCAACAGTAGTTTTTATTGTTACTTTATGTATTATCCCTTTTTGTTTATATGGGAAAATAGTTCTATTCCTTCCGTCACCATTGTTTTTGGGTGTTTGTAAACAATTTGCCTTCCTCAGGCTATTTATTTATTGCATTTCGTTTCTTCATTTATGTATACATACCAATTTAGATACCTTAATGCTTTCATTAGTTTTATGGGACGGAGTCCTTAGTTGGATCTGTCCGCTTCTTTGATTAATCTAGAATCTTTTCTTGGGGGTGTATACTTAGTGACAATTTGCAATCGAGATGAGCCCATCCATTCTGGGCTTAACAATTTTAAATCATCCCTTGTGAGATGAGCCCGTCCACTATGTGGATTTTTTAAAATCTTAAATCATCCCTTGTGGGAGGAGCTCGTCTACTTTGGACTCAACATTTCAAATCAAACATTTAGGATGAATTCGTCCACCGTGGGGACTTTAAATCTTGAATCATCTTTTGTGGGATGAGCTCGTCTACTTTGGACTCAATATTTCAAGGATGAGCTCGTCCACCGTGCGGACTTAAAATCTTGAATCATCCTTTGTGGGATGAGCCCGTCTACTTTGGACTCAATATTTCAAGGATGAACCCGTCCACCGTGTGGACTTTAAAATCTTGAATCATCCTTTGTGGGATGAGCCCATCTATTTTGGACTCAATATTTCAAGGATGAACCTGTCCACCATGTGGACTTTAAAATCTTGAATCATCCTTTATGGGATGAGCCCATCTACTTTGGACTCAAAATTTCAAGGATGAACTCGTCCACCATGTGGACTTAGGGAATACAAATCATCCTTTTAGGATGAATTTGTCCACCTTGTGGACTTCATAATAATAATATAGAAATGTAGATAGCATACACATGGAATTTATGAATAACTCCTCTTATTGGATAAAAATTGTTTTTTTGAAAAACGAAAAAACTACCCTTCGGGCTTAAAAGAAACTGTAGATATAAAAATTAAACTGAAAAGAAATAAACTAGAAATGAGGAGTGTCGTCGCCCTTGCCACTGTCTACTAGTAGTACTTCTTGAGGTGCTCTGTGTTCCATAGGTAATGCAGCTTTTGTCCGTCCAGTGTCTCCAGGTGGTAGGTCCCCTTCCTATGCCAGGACGCAATTTTGTATGGTCCTTCCCAGTTAGGTCCTAACTTCCCTTGGAAGGTGTCTTTTGTGGTGCCCATCACCTTCCTCAGGACAAGATCTCTAACCTAGAAGTCCCTATGTCTGACCTTGGAGTTATAGTGCTTGGCCATGAGGTCTTGGTATCATGCTAACCTTTACTCAGTCGTTACTCTGACCTCGTCCACTAGATCAAGTTGAAGATGTAGTGCTTCATCGTTTCTTCCCTTGTCATGGTTTTCTACTCAGTAGCTTGTGAGTCCCACTTCGGCCGAGATGATTGCCTCGCTTCCATATGCCAAATGAAATGGTGTTTCTCTTGTAGGTGTCCTTGCAATCATCCTGTAAGCCCATAGGACGCTGGGTAGTACTTTAGGCCATATACCTTTTTTCCCCTTGAGTTAGGTCTTGATGATTTTAAGCAAGAATCGGTTCGTAACCTCAACCTGTCCATTAGTTTGAGGGTGGGCAGGTGATGAGTAGTGATTCTTGATCCCTAGTTGCAAACAAAAGTCTCTGAACGCGTCGTTGTCAAACTGCTTCCCGTTGTCTGAGACCAGTACTCTAGGTATACCATACCTACAAATGATGCTCTTCCATACGAAGCTTCTCACATTCCTCTCCGTGATAGAGGCCAGGGCTTCAGCTTCTACCCATTTTGTGAAGTAGTCTATACCGACTATAGAAACTTCAATTGTCTAACCGCTGTTGGGAACGGGCTCATAATGTTCAACCCCCGCTATGCGAAAGGCCATGAGGCCATCAATGGAGTGAGTTCTTTCGCTAGTTGCCGGATGAGGTTGCCAAACCTCTGGCACTTGTCACAGGCTTTAACATATGCAGTGGTGTCCTTCTACATGGTAGGCCAATAGTATCCTGCCCGGATGAGTTTGTGTACCAATGATTGTGACCCAAAATGGTTCCCGCAGACTTCTTTGTGAACTTCTCTCATTACGTAGTTTGCTTCTTTGGGGATGAGACACCTCAAGTATGGTCGGGAGAAGCCCCTTTTGTATAGAACGCCTTTAATGAGAACGAAGCACGCTGCTTGAACATTCAACTTCCTTGCAGCTTCCTTGTCCTCAGGCAACACGCCGTCCTTCAGGTAAGAGGTTATTGGTGTTGTCCAGTAGTTCTCAGAACCTATTTCCTGCACATTGATGTAGTTTATCAACGGTGAAATTTGAACGAAGGATAGTACCTGGCTAGGGATGAGCATGTGTTCTGCTGAGGTAGCTTTAGCAAGGCAGTCAGCATGCTCGTTTTCCTCCTTTAGTATTTGAACAAACTTCATTCGGAGGTCGTTGACTTGATCCTTCACTTGCTCAAAGTACTTCTTTATCCATTCGTTCTTGCACTCATAGTTGACATTTACCTAGTTGGTTACTACTTAGGAATTGCAGCATACGACCATATCTGTAGCTCCTGCCGCCTTGGCGAAATCCAACCCTGCTATCAAAGCTTCGTACTTTGCCTCGTTATTGGTCATATGGAAATCAAGACGGATCATGCATTTGACTTTGTCCCCTTCTGGGCTATGGAGTACCACACTAACTCCGCTTGCTTGCCTGTTGGACAATCAGTCTGTGTGGATGCTCCACTGGGGTGTTTTCTCTACCCCCTGGTCTTCCGCGAGGGTGAATTCTATGATGAAATCAGCAATAACTTGTCCCTTTATAGTCGCTCATGGTTAGTACTGTATGTCGAATTCACTCAACTCAATCGCCCATAACGCCATCCGTCTAGCGGCTTCAGGGCTGCTCATTGCCCTTTGAAGGGGTTTGTCCGTTAGGACAATCATAGTATGTGCCTGAAAATATAGCTTGAGCTTTCGGGCCGCAGTTACTAATGCAAAGGCGAGCTTTTCCATCGAGTGGTATCTCTTTTCCACTCCTTGGAATGCTCGACTTGTGAAATACACTGGTTTCTGCACCCCGTTCTCTTCTCTAACTAAGGCCGCGCTGATAGTGGCAGAGGAGACGATTAGGTATAGGAACAGTACTTCCCCTAGTTTTGACGGGCTTAGTAACGGTAGGGAAGAAAAATACGTCTTCAGGTTTTCGAAAGCTTGTTGACACTCGGTCGTCCATTGAAATGATTTCTTCAATGTACGAAAGAAAGGTAGGCATTTATCTGTTGCTCTAAAGACAAACCTGTTTAGGGCAGCTACCTTACCGTTCAGGCTCTGCACCTTCTTTATAGTCTTTGGTGGGGCTAACTCCATTATGGCCTGAATCTTATTCAGGTTGACCTCAATACCCCTTTGGGATACCATGAATCCAAGGAATTTTCCTGCCATCACCCCAAACGCACACTTTCTTAGGCTTAGTTTCATGTTATAAGATCGGAGGGTGTCAAAGGTCTCTTGGAGGTCATCCAAGTGGTCGTCCTCCCGCGTACTTTTGACCAACATGTCGTCCACGTAAACTTTCACATTCCTCCCAATCTAGTGTGCAAACATTTTGTTTATCAGCCTTTGATATGTAGCACCTGCAATCTTAAGCCCGAATGGCATTACTTTGTAACAGAAGAGGCCCTGACTAGTGACGAATGAAGTCTTCTTTTGGTCAGGCTCATCCAGCTTGATTTGGTTGTATCTAAAGAACGCGTCCATGAAACTTTGTAGCTGGTGTCTTGCTGTTGACTCTATCAAGATGTCAATCCTCGGGAGAGGATAGCTGTCCTTGGGACAGGCCCTGTTTAGGTCTGTGAAGTCCACACACATCCTCCATTTTTCGTTGGCTTTCTTGACCATCACCACGTTGGCCAGCCAATCAAGGTAGTACATTTCTCATATGAAGTTTGCTTCCTGTAATTTGCGAACCTCTTCTGCTATGGCCCTGTCGTGCTCCTGCGCGAACACACGTTTTTTCTAGCGTATGGGTGGAGAAGACGGTGATACGTTTAGCCTATGGATAATGATGGATGGATCAATTCCAGGCATGTCCTCATGGCTCTAGGCGAACACGTCCTGGTTTTCCCTTAGAAATGTCGTCAGTGCTTGCCTGATTGGCGGGCTAGCTAGAATGCCATCGTCCGCTGCTTCTCTATACACATTATCTGCAAATGATCGTCCATTTCCAGCATAGCAATATAGCATTCACGCGCCACTACTTGATCTCCTCGTACCTCCCCTACTCCATATTATGTTGGGAACTTAATCATTAAATGGTAAGTTGAGATTACGGTCTTCCATGAATTCAAAGTAGGATGACCAATATGGCATTGTAAGTGGATGAACAGTCTACAACCAAGAATGTGACATCCCTGGTGATCTGCTCTGGGTAATCTCCGACTGTTACGGACAAAGTAACTACTCCTAAGGGGTGTACCCTTGTTCCTCTAAACTCAACAAGTGGCGTGTTAACAGGAACCGGCTGTTCTCTATCAATCCTCATTTATTGGAACGCTGGGTAGTAGAGGATGTCGGCGGAGCTCCCATTATCCACAAGGACTCGGTGGGTGTTGTAGTCCCCTACCCGAATGCTAACCACAAGCGCATCGTCGTAAGGGTGGTAGAGGCGCCTGGCATCTTCTTCTGTAAACCCAATGACAGGGTTGTTGATCTGTGCCATCTTCAGGACGAATCCCGTTAACTAGACATTCTGGACCATCCATGGGTAAGTTTTGCGTGCCTTCTTGGTCGAGCCAGATGCCATGGTTCCTCCTATGATCATCCTTTTGTCTCCTAGTAGGGGTCTGGGATGCTCGTTTTCTCTTCGTGCAGGTGTTTCCTGGGGCTGGTCCATCCTTTCCTTACCGATGAACCTTTGCAACTTCCCTCGTCTGATAAGAACTTCTATCTGTTGCTTTAAGTCATAGTAGTCAGATGTGTCATGACCGTGGTCGCGGTAGAAACGACAGTATTTGTCTCTAAACCTCTTGCTAGGTCTCCCTTCAGCTTGCTAGGGAATGTCAGGGCTCCTTCATCCTTGATCTGCATCAAGACTTGATCAATCGGGGTGTTCAGTGGGGTGAAGCTTGTGAACCTTCTGGTGGAAGGCTTAGAGCACCTATCATCCTTTCTATCTCCTGTCCTTGCTATCTTTCGCCCCTTGTCCTGTTTGGATTCCTCCTGTCTTTCCCTCTTCCTAGGCTTCTCTTCGCGAGCTAGTAGCGCGTCTTCCGCGTCCATGTATTTAGTAGCCCTGTAGAGTACATCCAACATAGTTTTTGGGTCATTCTTGTATAAAGAGAATAGAAACTTAACCTTCTGTAACCCATTCGTGAATGCGGCCACGAGTATCTTGTCATCAACTTCATCAATGGAGAGGGCCTCTTTGTTAAAGCAAGCTATGTAAGACCTCAGTGTCTTATCTTCTCGTTACTTAATGCTCATCAGGCATGCAGTTGACTTCTTATACCTGTGTCCCCCGATAAAGTGTGAGGCAAACTGGATGCTTAACTCCTTAAAAGTACCAATGGAATTGGGCGTCAACCTGCTAAACCAAATCCTTGTGGGGCCTTTCAATGTAATGGGGAAGGCCCTGCACATGATCTTGTCCGCTACTCCTTGCAAGTGCATTAGGGTCTTGAAAGATTCTAGGTGATCCAAGGGATCCTTGAACCCGTCGTAAGTTTCTACCTGTGGCATATGGAACTTTAATGAAAGGAGGAACGAGGTGACTGGTGCCGTAAAGGGCGAGTCCGTCCGATGGACCAGCTTGTTGAGGTCGCTTGACACCCATCCTCTGAGGGCGTTCATCATGATGTCCATCCTTTCTTTCATCATTTGCATCTCTACTACCATGTGGGGTGGAGCAGTATCTGCAGCGGATAGACAGCTTGTATCCAGTCGCTCTTGTCTGCTTGGGGCGTTGCTGCCTTCCGGCCCCTCTTGATTCCTTCTTTCAGCGTTGGTTCCTTCCTGGTCCTCCTCCTGAGTGTTAAGTGTTGCGTTTTTTTGGTGCAGCTACTTCTCTAGGTCATGATTTTGTTTGGTGAGGCATTCTACTGCCGCTGCGAGAGTCTGGACCTGCCTCTCGAGGGCTGTGGTACACGGTTCATCTCCTTAAGCATTGTTGGTGGTTGCCATCGAGCGAGTAAGTACCATGCAACTCTTTGTCCGGGAAGCGATAATATGGCTTGCAAGATTTCTTTCCCACAGACGGTGCCAACTGATAATGTCAAAAATCGTTAGTAAACCACACAGTCCTCACGTGCTCAAGACAATGCCTGCACAACACAGAATAAGAAGACCCTAGGAGAGTACCGGTGTGGTACCGGCCAAAAACCCTTCGAACGTTAAGTTAGAAAACTTCTCACAACCCTAGAGTGACAGAGTTGGGGTCAATTATGTGTACCTTCGTTTGGGAGTGCTTTTGGGGTTTTTATAGTAGTGTAGAACCGACTCCTGTTCCTTGGGCAAAAAGATCTTTCCTTATAGAGAGAGTTTTAATAAATGTACGTATTTCATGGGATTCTTCCCATATAGGGGTTCCTTGACCAAGACCAAACGTAGAGCGCAAGATATTTCCATTTAAGATTTCTTGTAGTTCACTTAAGCCATGTGGGTGCCACGTTGCCTTGACATTATTTGCCCTCGTGTCCATACACCAAGGATTCCATCCGTCTAGGACTACCCGTCATGCATTCTTTCCGTCCAAAACCTTGATCTGTCGCCTTATATTATTTATTGTCGTCAGGCTCATGTATCTGTCATATTTGATTTTTATCCCCTTCAGACGCCATAGGTTGAAAATCTCTCCAAACCAAAAAAAAAACTTTGTTTAAGCGAACTCATGTGTTATTTCTAAAGTAAATTACTAATACCTATGACACAAAATTCCGAACTAATATTTGCTACGTGAATGATGAAAATGAAAAGTATTATTCACAAAAGGATCACAATAACAAGATGTTGATTCTTTAAGTAAATAAAAATTAAAAAGAAGAAGAAGAAGATAAGGTGTTATAACAAGATCATAATACGTGTTAATCACCATTTAATATACTTTTGATTTTGATTTTTGATTTTTTTGGTATTCAAAGGTATTGCTCCACTGAAAAAATGAATTATTTTCCAAAAAGCATTAAATTTATTGCATTTTGCTATATTTGGTAATAATTTTAAAATGAGTTGAAAAACTATCATTTTACTTTCCTTATATAGCTTAGAGTGAGATAGAGTTGTTTTCAATAATTTTTTTTTTGAAAACAACTTTATCTCATACCAAGCTAAATATGGTAAGTCAATAGATAGATTTCTTTTGACTTTTTTTTTTCCGATACTACCAAACACAAAAAAACGATAAAATCTATCTTCACATAAGGTTTTTTTTTTTTTTTTTTTTTTGAGAGAGAGTCTTCACATAAGGTTTTTCATTGAAACAAACGGACTTGATAACACTTTTCCTCCTCATAAGAATATGATGGAAAATAAATTTATAAGCTCAATTGTTTAATGTTATATAACGTACCAATAAAAAATCAAATGAATTTTATGAGATATAATTATAAGCAATCAATTCTCCTTTTTTTATAAATATAAATAATATAATTTTTTTAAGTTTAATTAGCAAAAGAAAAATTACTATTAGGTCTCTTGAGACTCATAGATATCATTTCACAATGCCAAGAAGATATAACAAAATTATAATAGTTTATCTTGTTAATCACTATTTAACATAACATCTTTGGCTTTTTTTGGTATTCAAATGCATCTAATTATAGTTTGATATTACTTTTTTTCTTCTTGTAAGATTATGATGCAAAATAAAATTAAAAGAATAGCTTAAATATTAATGTAACTTACCGATAAAAAGACCAAATGAATTTTACAAGAGAATAGCAATCAGATCTCTCTCTCTCTCTCTCTCACACTTGCATTAAAGACAAATCTCTACACCAAATCAATACAAAGAACAAATTACTATGTTTCTAAACGGATTTGGCTTAGATCCAGTGTACCTATACGCTGGACCCATCAAAATCATGGCACATGATCCAAAGTAGACACGTGTCATAAGCAAAACACTAGCACCATTATACCAATAACACTTTTTGCAAATAGTATAGTTCATTGCAAAAAATTAGAAATCTAGTTGAGCTCTAATATCTCTTCTAATGCTTTTTAGATTTTGCTTATCTTACAAGACTGTGCTAGCATGCATAATGACATTCCTTTGGAGCCATATATGGTAGAGAGCCCCAGGAGGGGTGGCCCAGTTGGTGTGAGATCTCGCATGTATGCATGAGGTCCCTCGTTTGAGTCGTGACGGGTACCATGTGGGGGGTGAGTTCCTAGCATGCATTGCGCCTCTTCCACTGACTCTTTTGAGGTGCTAGGGTGAGGTCTGTGGCATCCCGGTCACAGTAGCTATGGCTCAATCCAACATTCCCTAGTGGGGGGTGCCCCTATTAGGTCACGCCCTGGGGGGTAAGCCACAGGTCGCCCCGCCCCCCCTTTTGTTCATCAAATATATATATATATATATATATATATATATATATATATGGTAGAGATAAAACCAACAAACCAATTTAAAAAGAGATTCAAGTTTTTGCCTTTTACGTGAGTAAGCACCCATGCTACCAGGTCTTCCCATTCAAATTTGGGATATTGTAGAAGGTAGAAATTCATAACACTGTCCTAAAATCTTTTAGAAAATGGGTACCCAAAAAATAAGTGATTCATACCTTCAACACAAATTATGCAAAAAACACACACAAGCAGTCTTCAGTGAAACCCTATTTTGCCAATTATTTCTCATTTTTTATAAATATAAATTATTTACTTTGTTTAGATTGATTAGTAACAAAATTTATTACCAGGTCTCATAATTTCTAAATCTTCATAGACATCATTTCACATTGCCAAGAAGGAAATAACTTTAAGTATTGGAACTACATAAGAGTTAGAGGCTTGGAGTGAGTTATTTTTTCCAAAATTAATTTAGTAAAAAATGAAAACCCTAAATACGTAAATTTCTAAACAGACTTGGCTTAGGTTTAGTACTCTTGTATACTAGACTCGTCGAGATCATGACATGTGTCCCAAAGTGAACATATACCATAATCCTAACAGGTCTAGTGCATAGGAGCAATAGTCCAATCATTGAACATTCCTAAACAACACTACAACATAAACAAAACACCAACACCATTACACCAATAACACTTTTTGCAGATAATGCAGTTTATTGCAGATATTGGAACTTTGATTTGAAGTCTAGTTGAGCTCTAATATCTCTCCTAAAACTTTTAAGAATTTTCTCATCTAACCAAACTATACTAGCATGCATAATGGCATTCCTTTGCAACCATATATGAATTTAAAAACAGAGACTATCAAGCTTTTGCCTTTTACTTGAGCAAGCTCCCATGCTACTAGCTCATCCCATTCAAATTCAGGATCTAATACAAGGTAGAAATTCATAACACTATCCCAAATTCTTTTAGCAAATGGGTACTCAAACACTGGGTGATTCATATATTGAAGGCAGTTTATGCAGAAAACACAGACAATTACCAATGTAACCCAATTTTGCCAATCAGATCTCATTTTTTTATAAATATAAAATTTTTACCTTTTAAAGATTAGTTAGTAAAGAAAATATTATCTTTAGGTCTCTTGAATCTTCATAGATGTCAATTCACATTACGAATAAGGAAATAACTTTTGCTTTTATGTGAGAGAAATCCACCAAGCCAATCTAAAAGCAGAGATCGTCAAGCTTTTTCCTTTTATGTGAGCAAGTTCTCGTGCTACCAAGTCATCCCATTCAAATTCAGAATATGAAATAGGGCAGAAATTCATAACACTATCCCAAATTCTTTTAGCAAATGAGTACTCAAACAATAAGTGATTCCTCTCTTCAAGATAGTTTATGCAGAAAACACACAGACGGACTCTACATTAACCCTATTTTGCCAATCAGTTCTCATATTTTATAAATATAAATGATTTATTTTGTTAAGATTAGTTAGTAAAAAAATATTATTATTATTAGGTCTCCTTAATCTTCATAGATGTCATTTCACATTGCCAAGAAGGAACTAACTTTTGCTTTTACATGAGAGAAAACCACCAAGCCAATTTAAAAACAGAGACTGAGCTTTTGCCTTTTACGTGAGCAATTTCCCGTGCTACAAGGTCATCCCATTCAAATTCAGAATCGGATACAAGGTATAAATTCATTACACTATCCCAAATTCTTTTAGCAAATGAGTACTCAAACAATAAGTGATTCATATCTCCAAGACAATTTATGCAGAAAACACATAGACAGAATTCGGTGTAACCCTATTTTGCCAATTAGTTCTTATCTTTTATAAATATAAATTTTTTACTTAGTTGAGATTAATTAGCAAACAAATTATTATTATTAGGTCTCCTAAATCTTCATAGATGTCATTTCACATTGCCAAGAAGGAAATAAATTTTGCTTTTACGTGAGCAAAAACCACCAAGCCAATTTAAAAACAAAGACTGTCAAGCTTTTGCCTTTTACGTGAGCAAGTTCCCGTGCTACCAGGTCATCCCATTCAATTTTAGAATCTGATATAAGGTAGAAATTCATAACACTACCCTAAATTCTTTTACCAATTGTATACTCAAACAATAAGTGATTCACATCTTCAAGACAGTTTCTGCAGAAAACACACAGACAGACTCCAGTGTAACCCTATTTTGCCAATCAATACTCATCTTTTATAGCAAAAATTATTTACTTTGTTAAGATTCATTAGTAAAAAAAAAAAAACTTATCATTAGGTCCTCTAAGACTTCATAAATGTTGTGCGCACCAGAAGTGAGGTTATCGGGCCTAACCTCCCTTGGGCTCACAACTTATTTGTGTGGTGGGCTTGGATTTCCTACCCTGGGTCGTTCTCGGCACTGAGACCCAATGAGATCACTATTCTCTACTCCACTGCCTATATCACCCTCCTCTGTTTTCTCTCTCTCTTTCTCTAGCCAATTTCAGAAACCCCTTCTCTCTTCCCAACTCCCCATATTTATAGCTTTAGGTTAGTGGGGAGGTTATGATCACTTCCCTAGTTAGTGCAAACGGGCGGTCTAGTATTATTGATCATAAGTGGGTGGTTAGGTGGGAGTGGAATGCAATGAGAGTGGCCTTGGAACTTGGTTCCCACTTCCACATATATGCTCGACAGAGATGTTTCCAAAGATACTGCCGAATATGCAAGGGATGGCGTGTTTGGCCGCTGTTCATTTCATTGCTCGAGAAGATCCACCGAGCAAGGATAGGGTGGCAAACTGGGGCCCACAGCTCGTGTGGGCTCGGGTTGGGCTTCTGGACAGAGAGGGAGAAAGTAGGTTTATGGGCCGCATCCTCGTATCAAAGTCCCAGGCCCAGATGGGCTCGGGTGCGGGGTGCTGTACAATAATGAGGGTTAATTAGCAATAATGAAGCAGACCTTACGGATACCAATGCCAACTGACGCCCGCACCGTCTCGGTTCACGAATCGTTAGGTAATAATGATGATTAAATCGGACGGCTAAATCCAACACGCCTTTTGAGAAAGCATTAATGAGCTTCTGAAGCTTCTGGAGTACCCCAGGTGCTTCCCCCCATCATCGGACTCCTCGGGCAACGAACGCCTTCCCGATTCCTTGATTCCTGCCGAGGTCATGGCACAAATCAAAGGGGGGCTATTGTACGGCACCCCGCACCCGAGCCCATCTGGGCCTGGGACTTTGATACGAAGATGCAGCACATAAACCTACTTTCTCCCTATCTGCCCAGAAGCCCAACCCGAGCCCACACGAGCTGTAGGCCCCAGTTTGCCACCCTATCCTTGCTCGGTGGATCTTCCCGAGCAATGAAATGAACAGCAGCTGAACACGCCGTCCCTTGCATATTCGGCAGTATCTTTGGAAACATCTCTGCCAAGCATATATGCGGAAGTGGGAACCAAGTTCCAAGGCCACTTTCGTTGCATTCCACTTCCACCTAACCACTCACTTATGATCAATAATATTGGACCGCCTGTTGCATTAACTAGGGAAGTAATCATAACCTCCCCACTAACCTAAAGCTATAAATATGGGGAGTTGGGAAGAGAGAAGGGGTTACTGAAATTGGCTAGAGAAAGAGAGAGAAAAAACAGAGGAGGGTGATTCAGGCAGTAGAGTAGAGAAAAGTGATTTTATTGGGTCTCAATGCCGAGAACGACCTAGGGTAGGAAATTCAAGCCCACCACACAAATAAGTTGTGAGCCCAAGGGAGGTTAAGCCCGATAGCCTCACTTCTGGCGCGCACAAATGTTATTTCACATTGCTAAGAACAAACGAGAACTTAAACAATAAATGATTCCTGTCTTCAATACATTTTTGCAGAAAACACACGGACAAACTCCGGTGCCAACCCTATTTTGTCAATCAGTTCTCATCTTTTATAAACATAAATTATTTACTTTGTTAAGATTAATTATTAAAAAAATTATCATTAGGTCTCTAAAAATTCATAGACGTCATTTCACATTGCTAAGAAGGAAAGAACTTGAAGTATTGGAACTACTCAAGAGTAAGAGATATTAGAGTGACTTTTTTTTCTTTTTTCAAAATTAGAAAAGAAAACATAAGCAAATTCTTAAACGCGTAAAAAAAAAAAGGGTGATATTGTAATTGTTGTTCGTACAAAGCCCTTGAAGCCAATGTGGTGTGGTATATATAAACAGAGTGGTCCATAACAGTATGAAAACCAAAACCTATAGCCCCTTTTCGTAAATTGAAGTTTTTACAACAAAAACCTGCCTTCCCAAAACAAACATCACCAACAAACACACCCCCACCCAGAGAGAAAGAGAAGGAGAAAGAGAGAGAGAAAACAGAGAGATCGCTGCCTTTTCTTTTTGTTTAGACGGCTGAAGCTCGTGCGTATCACGTGCAAGATCCGTCATAAGTCTATCAAATATTGTGCATTCTTATATTATAAGAGCCCTAGTTCTCTCTCTTTCGCTCTCTCTCGCTAATTTGATTAATTAGTTAATTAATCAGTTAATTGTTTTTTTGTTAAACTATTTTTTTTTTCTTGTTATATACTAAATCAATCTTTTCTTTGCAATTTTGTTGTATTTTTAACTTTCAAACCCTAATGGCTACCACTGCCGATTCTCCGTCAAGTCCTCAAATTCCCGGCGGCGGTGAAAGCATTAACAGTCCACAGTTCCGGCGAAAAAATCCGTCGTCGGCGTGGGCACAAGTTGTACGAGGCGAATCGGAATCAATATCGGCCGTTCATCATCATCAAACTCAGCTTTCGGTTTCTCAACCGGAACTAGCGGCTCCGCTCTCCGATTCCTCTCCTCCGAAGATGGCTTCACCGTCACCACCACCGGATGCCGGCGAGGGCTCCGATGGTGGTAATGACGGCAATGCGGCTCGCCCAAAGAAGCTCGCTTGGAACAAACCCTCAAACGCACCCTCAAACGGCGGCGTCGTTGAGGTCAGTCCTGTAATGGGCGCATTTTCTTGGCCCGCTCTGTCTGAGTCCACTAAGGCTTCGCCTAAATCGTCTGCCGATTCGACTTCGAAGACTCTCTCCGATTCAGCACTCTCCACTTCTCAGGTTTGGATTTCCAATCAATGTTTGGCTCCCGAGAAATCTGAGAGAAAAAAAAAAAAAAAAAGAATCTTGAATATTATTATGTTTAGTTTTTTTGATGCTTGGTTCCCCAGAAACCAAAGGAAAAGGAAAGGTAACGGAATATTGAATACTATGCGTAAATATATTTTTTTTTCCTATTTTGGGGTTTTCAGTAATAAAAAGTTTACCTAATTAAGGAAAATAATTGTTGGGGACGTTTTAGGTTAATAAGGAATTAGACAAGGCAAATGTATATATATTAGATTTTCAGAATTAGAATTTTACTTTGCAACTTGATATTGTTGCTATAAAAAGAGTGTAAGTTTTGAAGATTGAGGTTTAGTTAAACAGTCATTTCACATTTCCGAGAATGACATCCTGTTGTTTTGAACTAGGGACCTGTTGTTCCACATTCGCCGAAGAAACAAGTTACTACTTCTACTACTAATGCTGCTGGGAATTCTAATTCTAATGCAAACCATCCATTGCCAAGACAAAGATCTATGAAGCGAGGTGGTGGCAACAACAGGAGTGGGCCTTCACAGAGTGGCTTTACTCATCCTCATCCTTCACCACCGCCACCGCCACCACCGTTTCCTGGATATCAGATACCTCAGAATGGCTATCCTAATATGGTGCAAGCAGTGCCTGATCCTTCTCATAGGGAGTTTCCTTATCGGGGTAGTAATTGGGAGAACAGACCAGCTGGAGGATATGTGTCTCCATCACATTCTGTGAATGATCATCGGAATCCCTCCCGTAGGGGAAACTTTGGGAATCATCAACGCGGGGATGGCTCCTACCATAACAATCATGGAGGTAGGCGGGATCAGGAGCGTGGGAACTATTCAAATACCAGAGATGCTCACTTGCAGCCACAGAGAGCTCCTTTAAGGCCCTATGTTAGGCCAACACCACCTAACACAACTGCATATGTTACACCTCCCTCAATGAGATCCTTTGTTAACCCCATGGGTTATACTGGTGAGTTTACTTTCGTTTGTTCCTAAAACCTTCATGCTAGGAGTTTTTTTTGTTTGATAAATCTGTTTTTATTATTATGTAAATATGCAACTAACATCTCTACTCTTTTTCAGAGTTCTACTATATACCTCAACTGCCAGTGGAACCCTACAGCCATAGACCAATAATTCCTCATCCACCGCCATTATATATCCCTGTTCCAGAACCTCTGCCCATTTTGCTACTCAAGCAGATAGATTATTATTTCAGGTACTTAAGAATCTAGTTAACCAGATAAGCACTGTCAGCCTCTTTCCATTGATGATTAGTTTACCTTATCTATGTACTTTTACTTCTCTTCTTTAGTCTCTTTTGAAATTAATTAATGTACCCGTGTGCTTTGTTCATTACAGTGATGCTAATTTGGTAAAAGATGACTATTTGAGGTCAAACATGGATGATCAGGGCTGGGTACCAATTGCTTTAATAGCGAGCTTTCCTCGAGTAAGTTTTCTTATGGTTGAGCAATTCCAATATTTTTATGACTGTCTTGTTCTTGTGTTTGTGCTGATCATTTTTGTGTGCCACATCTCTTAAGGATATTGACTTTATTCTGATTAATTATCAATTTTGGCGGTAGTTGAGCATGTCAACTATCAAAGGTATATAACTGTTTCTTAAGTATTGGAATTTAAAAGGTTTTTTTTTAAGCTAATGCATTGGATCTTTTTTATAATTTTATGTCTTTATTTGAACTGGTGTAAGAAGGTTCATTTAGTGGCTTATGTTTTTAGTTACAAGAAACATACAAAGAATACCATGATAGTTCACTCTAGGAGACCTGGTCTGAGTAATTGATTATATTTGGTAGTTACAGAGATTGGCTTTATCTGTTAAACTAAAGAAGAGCCTTTACTTGATATATTTAGTAACATGTCAGGACCCTTAAAGAGTAATGCTCTCTCCAGTCAAGATGCAAAGACCCCAATGTTGGTATGGAGAATTTGTCTCCTTTTCAATTGCTGAAATCCGCTTGTTTCAACAATCATTATGCTTTATGTTAAGATCCAATCTTGTTATCAGGTATTTTTTGAGCCATTGAATTGTGCTTTACGTAGTGAGTATAAGAGCTCTTAAATTACTATAAACTAATGAAATTGAGAAAGTTAGAGAAAGCTATAAAAGGTAACTTATCCAAAATAAAGCTATAAAAAGGTAACTGTGACACAGGAAATAAATTGGTCTTAATAATGGTATGTATAAAAAAAGATGTATAGGGTTTGGTTTTCCTAAAAATGAAAACTAATTCTTTTGCTTTTATTAAATTTTAAAATTCTTCAGTGGCTCAACAATTTACCCTTAATGATGTTGCTCTAATCTGGTTACAAGCTTATTTAATATGCTACTTTTGATTTTCTCAAAAAAAAAAAAAAATGCTGCTTTTGATCTGGAGAGAGAGTGAGATAAGTTGACAAGACTTTCTATTATGCTCCGTTTTTTTCGATGGAAAATCTTGTGTAAAGATACGCTCTGTTTGTTTCACTGGAAAACTTTTTATAAAGATAGTTTTCCATATTTTCCAATGTTTGGTAACATAAAAAAAAAAATGGTCAACGAAACTATTTTTAGTCAACGGAAAACCCTAATTAAATAAGGCTTATTCTCTATAGGTTGTTTTTCAAATTTTTTTTTGGAAAACAATCTCTCTCTTAGGCCACACATAACTCTTATAAATATTATCTTCTTCTGGTCCAAGAAAAAATATTTTCTTTCACACCTTTAGTCTTTTTCACAGTAAGCTCTCTCACTTTTTCTGTTCCCTTTGTTTTTTCTCTCTTCTCACACCCTCATTGACTCACTGTCACCCCCTCTGGTCTCTTTCCTCTATAACACTGTACTTTGATAAGGTTTTTATTTTTTTCCCCTCACAAATCGGTTAACAGTTCTATAACAATTTGGCATTTTGGTATTTATCAAACTATTTGTACTAGATTATTTTGCCAGTTAAACTATTTGGCCTATGTGGCATTTTGAACTATTTAAAATGGAGTTCCTGGTTATTTTGAATTATGAGAAGTATAGTTGATTTATATATTTATATGTATATTATTTACATTCTCGTTCATATATATGAGCAAGATGAGTGTTTGAGATTATAAAAGCTGGACAACTAGTTCTGATTGTATTTGTTGTCAAAATTTTAGTTTGAAGCCAAATTCATTCTTGGTTTTTTATTTATTTATTTATATTGATTACATTAGGTGGTTTTACACAATACACATGCTATATATACATGTTTTAAATTATACAAGAAATGTTATAAAAATTTGTGCATGCCAAACACTATAAAATGTTCTCAAGCTCATTTTCAAGTTTGTTACCAAACACCGGAAAATGAGATAGTTTTCCAAAAATGCTTTCTAGAAAATGAACCATTTTCCAGAAAACATTAATGCTGAAACAAACAGAGCGATAGTTTTTCGTGTTTTTTGGGTGTTTGGTAGCATCAGAAAAAAAAAAATGACACTATCTTTGATCAATAGAAAATGTATGACTTATTTTTAAAGATTGTTTTTCACTAATTTTTTTTTGGAAAACAACTCTATCTCATGGCAAGCTAAATAAAGGAAGTTAAGAGATTGTTTTTTAACTCATTTAATGTTGCTACCAAACATAGGAAAATGAGATAGTTTTATAGAAAATATTTTTTGGAAAATGACTCATTTTTTAGAAAACATTTTCACCGAAATAAACAGAGCTTTAATGTTTTTGGATTTAGTTATTCTTATGTTATTGACATCGCAATTATGATTTTGCTATGTCTGTAACCACAGAGCATGTTTATACTTTTTGATTGTAATGGTTAGTAATTAATTTCTTTCTTGATTTCAAGCACCTTACCTATATGGCAATATAATTTTTTAACATCTGTAGTTTAAATCCATCAATGCTCCCCCAGCCTCTTTGATGCTGGAAAAACTGACAAAAAATATCTGATCGGTATGAGAGATATTAAAATGGATAAAATATTGCTTTCATCCCTAAATTTTACAAGAATTGCTCTTTTCATTGCTGAACTTTAAAAAAATTGTTTTTCCTTTTTCATCTCTAAACTATTGTAAATATTACACTTACCAATCTTCAATTCAAAAACTTTGTTTCCTAAACTATTGAAGAAAGTTCTTTTTTTTAGTCCCTAAAAAAAAAAAAAAAAAACTTTAGGGACAGAACTTTTTAAAGTTTAGGAATGAAAAGTACCTAAATAAAAAAATATAAAAAAAGTTTAGGGACGAAAAGCGAAATTCATGAAAACTTTAGGGACAATATTTTAGCCTATTAAAATCAAGGAGGAAGTAATAGAAATCAAAACACAGCCAAAGGACTGGTCTCCCATGCTAGACAGCTACGGAAAACAATAAAATAGTCTTCATTCTGAATAAAATTTCACAGTTTGAATATTAATGATATGCGTACAACCCAAAACCCACTTCTATGCCTTAGAAATCCTAATTAAAATTAAATCCTAGCCCTTTTGCACCCTTCATTATTAAAGTTTTAATACTGGTGCAAAACCATGACATTTTTATTTTTAAAATTTTCTGCTCGTGGATCACTGTTCTTTTTTTTTTTTTTTTGCTCTAGAGATTTCCCTTGGTTATACATCCATTTTGTTAATGTATGGTCATGTTGTGCTTTGGACACATGGAAAAACCTCTAGTTCAGGATCTGAAGAGTGTAAATTGGTTTAATTCTTGGTACATGCCTTATTTGGGTCATTTTTTCATTGGGTCTCTTTTTTTCTTTTCTTTTTGGGGTTGGGCGGGGGGGGGGGGGGGGGGGGGGGGAGGTTGTCTTGTGGTGAATTTCTTAGTTTGAAAATTTAGGTTTTGCCTGATAGTTTTCTTTCCTGTAAATAAAATTACAGGTTGGAACTGTGTTGTGCAAACTAGTTTTCCCTTGTATGTCTTGATCAGCTTGTGTTTTCATTATTGTTTGAAAAACTATTTCTTGAAGAAGAATTTTTAGATAATTTGTGTAATTTACATTATAGTTGATTATGCTGAAACTGTATGAATTTGGCATTTTTCTTATCATTGCTTGTTTCAACGTAAGAGACATTTTTTACAGTTATACATAGCACATTTTGCTATACCCATTATGATAGAAAGTAGCTTTGTTAACAAAAGTCCTCCCACCAGGCCACAATTCATTTGACAGTGTGAACTCTTGACTTGACACCACTTACTGGGTACCAAAATTGTTTAAAATTGTCTGAGGTGGTAGCAAGTTACATGATATAATCTCTTGTTCTCTCTCTCTCTCTCTCTCTCTCTTTTTTTTTTTTTTTTTTTTTTTAAATCTTGTGTCATGTCTCCATTTATCTTGTAATTTGTTTTTGTATCAATTACAGTGGTTTTGCTTCGTGTGTGTAGATTTGATGGCAATATTGTCAAGGATAACTTTTATGTGACGATGATCTTAGACAATCCCTATAGTTGAACCCTTTGATGGTGGTTTCCAAAGGACAGACACTATATTAGTTTCTGTGAACACTTTAGTATTGGTCTGAATGATCTAAGTTGAAGATTTGTGCAGGCATCTTGAAAATTTGGTGTATAAACTTGTACAGTTTTATTTAATGGTGTCCTGCACTTGTTGACAAACTTTTCATGTGGCCTAACATGATATCCTCTACTTAGGGGATTAGAGGTTTTAAACTAGATCTAACTGCGAATAATTTTTTAATTTAAATCTAATTGATGATATTAAGGAGTCAGGGCCATGGTTAGATATCTTCCAAGTCCCTTTTTGGCAGGACCAATTTTTGCTAATAGCCATGTAGTTTCCAGTGGACGATCCGATCATATATCAGATATAAGGAAATGTCATTAATTTTACTTTTGCTCTCCTTTTACTTTTCATGTAGCCCTCTCAGTCTAAATTGTAACATTTCTCCCATGCTTCCTGTTTTACATTTGAATCCAACTTATTTCCCACCTTCAGCTTTACATTTTTTTTTTTTCAGCATCAGTTGCCCTTACATTTGACAGACTTTTCATGTGGCCTAACTTGATATCCCCTACGTAAGGGATTAGAAGTTTCAAGCTAGACCTAACTGCAAATAATTTTTAAATTTTAAATCTAATTGATGATAGTAAAGAGTCAGCCATAGTTAGATATCTTCCAAGACCCTTTTTGGTAGGCCCTATTTTAGGTAATGGCCATGTAGTTTCCAGTGGACAATCTGATTTTGTATCAGATAGAAGGAAATGTCATGCTTTCCTTTTACTTTTCATGCAGGCCTCTCATCCTGACCCCCCACCCCCCCCACCTCCCCCGTGTTACATGACCGTAATATTTTGTTACCATCCACTGCCATTATGCCAGAAATAAAAGGTTCTGATTGAAGTTAACGTTGAGGCCCATGGTCTCAAAGATGGATAAGTCTTGCTGTTTTTGGGAACCACCCCCCCCAAATAAAATAAAAAAAGAAGATTTCCCAGTTTTGGCTTTCCATTTCTTTTCCCAGTTTCAGTTGTCCTTGCATTGATACATTTTGTTTTTATGGCTTTATGCAGGTAAGGAGTTTGACAACTAACGTCCAGATAATATTGGATTCCTTGAGATCTTCGACCATTGTGGAACTACAGGTAAATTTCTTTATCATTTTAAACTTCTTTTGACTGCATCTTCTGCCATTTGTTACATTGGATTTCTACATTCTGTAACATAATGTTGGAGTCATGTTTTTGACTCAATTAAAATCTAGAATTCATCTATTGGAATATGGACCAATGCAACAGAGACACTGCACCATCTTGGCAAACAAAAAGCAACAATTTGCTGAATTACAGTCATTTTGAATAGCTGCTCTGTCTCTTTATTGCTGTAGGATGACAAGGTGAGGAGGCGCAATGAGTGGAAAAAATGGATACCAGCTTCTTCTCGGATTCCCTCTGACTCAGGCTCAGTGTCTCCTAATAAATCAAGTTATGATACGCTGGCAACTTCTTTGCAGAAGATCACAGTGGAGGAAGTGGATACAAACCAAAGTCGTATGACAGGTAAAGCAGACCCTAACTCTGAGGCTGTTGAAGGAAGTTGTATAACAGAGTCTATTGGCCAGTCACAACTCCCCAATGGGGAGGATACTCAAAACACCGACTCAAGCGGGAACTGATCAATATATGTCCCCCAAAAAAATTCAAGAAAAATCGTGTCAGAGTAGTGCATTTCTATTTTTGGAGGGTTTTGGGAGGAAATGGGGAGTGAGGGTTTTAATGAAGTTGTGGGATCTTTTCTTTTGTTACTCAGTCACTTGGACTGGTTTTGGCAGTATTTTGATGAGGCTAGTAGAGGAATACAGAATAAGATTTATCTATAAATTATTGTCTAAAGATAAAGAATGAGAAGAGTGAAACAGAGAGTACTTAGATTATTGGTTCGGGCAGAATGATGAGGTTGCTGGGTTGTATAGCTTGGTTTTGGTGTGGATGTTTGTCTTTTAAATTTCTGGTGCTTTCCGGTGGCATTGGTGGGTAAAACATTCTGCAGATCTAAATTTAAGATGTTTCCCCATGAACGTGTCCTGGATTCAATCAAAACAACTGTCTAGTGAAACAGAGGAAGGGGGGATTTGAATTGCAGTGCATACTTTGGTTGCCAGAAACAGGGTCGTAGGACCTTGCTTGAATTTCTCCTATCTGTATTTTCCCAGACTTTGACTCTTTTTTTCTTCTTCTTTTTTTTTTTTTTTTTTTTTTTACATTTTTTTTAATTTATTATTTCTTGTCATATACATAATTACATTTTGTTACCTTTTTAATGTAACTTTTTTTTTTTTTTTTTAGGAATTTTGCAAAGCTTTTCATTTAGGCTGAAATTTGTCATGGAAGGTTTGATCATTTTTTTGCTTAAGTTGTGATTGTCAGTGGTCTTGGATGTTTGTTTCAGGCTGCAATATTCGTGTTTGTTTAGTGTATGTATTACTACTTAGATGTATCATGCCCTATGTTCCATGGTTGCTATATGATTATTGTCAAAGCTTATCACGTTTTTCTTCTCTGGTATACAAAACGTATCAAGCATTTGTAGGTGATAATGCTTATGCTCAGGCCTAGTTTTGTTCCCTGGTCTTTTGGTATTTTATTCAAGTTTTGAGCATTAATTTTTTTTATTGGTAAGTTACAGGCATTCAGTGGATTTTTTAACACATTACAATTTTCTCAGCAGAAGTCTCATTTGAGATATATAGAGCTAATTCACAAGTTTTGGACATCGGGTTTGTTTAGATCTACTTATTACTGAAAGCTGAAAATTTATTGTTGAAAATACTATAGCAAAATAATTTTCAAACTATGAATAGTGCCCATGAGATCCAGTTTTAAAGTTATATTTGCATTTTTCCATACTTGTTGGTCTGTGAACAATGCGCGGGATCTAGGAAAAAACGTAAAACGCCTGCCGCATTTGCGCAAACGCACGCTTCATGTATTTTTTATGAAGTTTATGGGTTTTAGTGTGTCCTCATGTATCTCGGGTCTTAACAAAGTAATTCTTAGGTGTTCTTAGGTACTTTCAGAGCATGATGAATGGTGCTCGCTTTTTTTACATTCATAGTTGGGTCTATTTATTAAATTTATTGTGAGGACCATCATAAATGTGAGAAGGTGTGTTATTTCATTATATTCTGAGAGTACTTAAGAATTTTCCATTTCAACATTGAATTTTCTTATGTTTCTCGTGGAAACTTTTTGTATTTTAGAGTGCTTGGTGCAACTAAAATTATTGGGACATTGGTCAACAAAAACCCTTTTTCTACTGTTAATAGAAAATAACTTAAAAGAGGCATAAAATGCAAAATTACTCTTTTGGTGACTCCATTGGATTTTTTTAATAATGGAAAGCGGGCACAACGAAAAATAAGCAAGGAAAATGGCTTCTCTTTAATGATACGTGGACCATGAACGTACTTTCTGTCCGGGCCTCTAGTAATGGAAGGCAATCAGCTATGAATAAGCCAAGTGCTTCTATTTTCATGAATGCACTATTTGTTAGAGATAATTACAATATACTAATAACTTTCAATTCAAATCTTTTTCTCTCCTAAATCTTCAAGAACTTTGTGCATAGAGATGTCAAAGTCATCCTAACTTGACCTGTGAAACATTAGGGTCAAGTTTGGGTTTTAATTATCCAACCTAAAGCGGGTTTGGATTGGGTGCGAGTATTAGTAATACCAGTCTCGAACCTAAACCCTAACTTTATTAGTTCTTACTTAAGCCATTCAGTTGCCCCTCACCCCTCCCTCACTCACTCTCACTCTCATTTTCTCTCAATTTTTTTCCCTCAATCACCCCTCACCCAGATACCCTCACTTTCATTCACTCACCGACCCACCCTCACCCCCACTCTCATCACATGGTGGTTGTTGTTTGTCATGAAGAAACACAAAGGTTAGATCGGAGAGAGATGTGCGAGGTTTAGGCCGAGAAGAGGCACTTTGGTGATGATTAGAGGAGCTCTTGGTCGTGTTGAGGTTAGGCTTGGGCTTTGGCCTAGAAGTTTGATTGATGGCTAAAATCACTGCCGATGATGGCAATAGTGATCGAAGATAAAGACTTGGTGGTCTGAGATAAAGAGAGGCCGAGTAGGAGAAAGAGATAGAGATTAGAGAGGGAGAGCTTAGGCCGATATTTCTCCATTTTATTTTATTTTCATTGGGTTCATTTCCTCTCTCAAGGCTATGAATCTCAAGGTTTTACTTTTTATTTTTAATTTCATTAATGAATGTTTATTATTTACAATTTATTTCATTGTTAAATGTGAGTTTTTGTTTTTGTTTGGGTTTGTGATAGGATTTGTGTTTGTGTTTGTGATTTTGAAAGGGAAAATCATAAAGCTGAAATTATTGAAAGAGAAATCAGGAAAACATAAAATTGATTTTTTTTTTTTTTTTTTATATAAGATTGAGTCATGGATTGGACCATGGATTAGGGGCTTTAGAGTAGGCCCTGAAGTGGCATGGCAAGGCTCGTGGGGGCCCAACGAGGCAAGTTTGAGGGTTAAAAAAAACTCGTTTAATTAATGGGGCAAATTCAGGTTCTGGGGGTCAAGTTTGGGCATAAAGAAACCCGTCCCAAACCCAATCCGTTGCCATTCCTATTTGTGTATGAGGACGTGTCAATTCAGCTACGAAATCCTTGACTTTTAAAGTGAAACCTAGTCATCGGTGTTCAGCAAAAAAATAAAAATAAAAGAAGAAACCTTAGTCGTTGGTAGCAATTTTGGTATATGTAGCCATGTTGGCAATCTCGGGTCAACATAAACAAACAAAATATGAAAAAGAGAGAAAAGTCGGTTTTTGTAATCAAAAGGAGAAATCAAGCTCCAATAAATAAATTAAAAAGGGGTATAAACAGTGTTCTCAGTTATCCTCGCAATTTTTATAAAGCAACATTTTTATATAATATTTTTCACCCAACAAAGTAATAGAACTCAAAATAATAATAATAATAATAATTGAAGAATGAGATGTAATATGTGTTGTACAAGTGATTATGTAAAGTAGAAAATGTGAGGTTTTGGTGGTCTAAAATAGAGAATTTTGCCATGACTGATTGTGAATGCTTAGAGCACTCACAGCAGTGGTGCTAAATAGCTATATTGCTATTTTTAGCACCACCAATTACAAAATTGGAGTTGCAGCAGTGGAGCTATAGCCAAAAAATTTGGCTTCTCAACTACAGTGCACATCTAAAGAACTGTAGCTCAAAGGTAAAAATATATATATTATTTTATTTTGTGTTCACACTGATGGTTAGAATATTTTATTTTATTTTTCTTTCTCCTCCTTCCCCATTACTACCCGTTGCTCCTTTCTCCCCTCAGTCAGTCCTCACACTCTTCATTTCTTCCTGTTGCAAGTTTCAATTCCTCCACTCGTCGCTGACCTAAGCCCCTACCCAGTGCCGACAACGCCAATTGATCTCTTCGTTCTCCGCCTCTATCTCTCTGCTAGAGTGTTTGCGAGTAAACCCCAATTGGATCTGAAAAGGCTTGCTTTGCACACCCCTTGTAAACTAAATCTGTATTAGAAACAGATTTGGCAAGTGGGATAAGCTCCAAATTGGTAAGGAAAATAAGAGAATAAAGGATAAGTGTAAAGGGTTTTGAGGAAAAACCCATTTGGGGTGGAGTTGAGGGATCAAATCATGCCAGGTTTTTGAGAAGTGGTTCTTGTGGTTGGAACTGTGGGAAAGATTTAGGGGTTGTATTTTTGATTCTTTGATTTCTGTTGCTTTTTGCTCAAAAAGGGTTTGGAATTTGGTTTTGGTTTTTGGTTCTGTGGTGCTTTGGATGGGATTCACTTTACCTTTGAAAGACAAAGCTGAAGTGTGTGGAGGAGATAAGAGGAGTATATGTGTGTGGAGGAGAAAAAAAAAGAGGAAAAAAGAAAAAAGAAAAGAAAAGAAAGAAACGTGTATTTGGATGAAACCAAATAAGATAATGGGAAAAATAAAATAAAGAATAATAAGAAATCAAAATTAAAAAATGTTACCACAATATTTTTGCAATAAATTTTAAGTGGTAGGTTATTACTATCTAATATTTGTGAGAAAAAAATAATTTTTTTTATGGTGGCGGTTGCGGTGGTGGTGGCGGTGGAAGAGTCAGTGGCAGCGGTAGCAGTTGCAGGTAGTTGTGATTATTGTTTATTGTAGTGAATATATTATTTTATTGTGATGTTTATATTATTTTATTGTGTTAAAATAGATTCACTGCTGCAGCATGTGAATAAGTAAAATAGATAAAGTAACTTTTTGTGGTACCAAATAGCTAAATTTTTAACTCCACTGCTGTGTATGCTCGTACATTGGGATCAAAATCTGTATACTCAAAATTCTTTCAAAAGTGATGGGTACGTTCATTCTAGATTTCAAACAAAAATATTACAAGGAACCATTGATTTGGCACTCTATCCAACCTTTGACAATGGTTGTGTGAGCATGAATACTTCTAACACTCCCTCTCACGTATGGGCCGAAATTATCTTTTAATAGGTGAGGTCCAACACATGAAAATTTTAAATAGGAGGTAGAGTGGATGAGACAAGAATCAAACTCAGGATCTCATGCTCTAATACTATGTTAAATTACCGATTGTCCTAAAAGTTTAAACTATTAAGATATGGTAAATTTAATCATTTAACCAATACTTCTAACACTTCCATTCGTCACCACGTTTTCACTGCATGCAATTGACAGAATGAGTAAAACTAATGCTCTACTTGTTTCTTTGTAAAAATGTTTTTAGTGGTGTTTGATTGCATTCTTTAAAATGCTCAGAAAATCATTCAAGTGTTTGGCGTGACGTAAAATGAAAAAAATAAAAGAATCTCTTCTCACAACCTAGTCCATTATTGGCAAAAACTCACTAGATCCACCAGCAAAAACCCAGTAGATTGAAGCAAACCTGGCTTGTAGGATTGAACTTGAGTCAAGTTGGGCTCAACACTAAGAAACCCGTCCTCAAATTGCCATCAATTTTAGTAGCGATAGCACCCCATTCCACCACGTCGATGACCACCATCGACTGCAAACTCTATGTCAACTACCAAGCCTTCACTTCGCCTCGCAACAGACTGTGAAGCCATCATGCCACCCCTCAACTTTGACCATGAAGCTCAACGCACCAATGATTTCTACTCGTGTCAATGATCGCAAAACCAATTCCATCGCACCAACAACCATTGCTCACCACCACTTACATCCATGTGTGTGAGAAAGAAGGAAGGGAGCGGGGTTCTGTGTGCGAGAAAGAAAGAAGCGGGGGGCTCTATGTCCATTTATGTTTTGGAGAATGTTTTACAAAAAAATTGGCCATAAAACATTTTGGGTTTTACTAAGTATACTCTTGGAACATATATTAGTAAATCATTTTAGAAAAAAATTTATGAAAAAATAAAAAAATAATTAACTGTTTTAACAGTTTTTTTAATTTTTCAAAAAAACTTTACCAAAATAGATGACCAAATCCAAACATTTTTCCAAACTTTTACATTATTGGTAAACCAAAAATATTCAATTTGACCGACTTTATGGTGAAACAATATCCAAAAAATTTAACAATATTTTCAAAAAATGTTTTTCAATGAAACAAACAAAGCCTAAAATTGAACTATGATATTTTGATTTGGGACACAATAACAATGTGACGTACACAATTTCTGAGTCTTAATCTTTACATACTAATGTTACTTATATATATATATATATATATATACACATATTTGTTGTTAGATTATTCCACCTCCTAACCATGAGAGATCTTGAAAAAATCCAATGGACCAATAATGTGCTAAATGATATTTATGAACTTTGGATTTACAACATGTACTTCAAGTACATTAAACCCACCACCTAGGTGTTCTCACGTAAGGAGTTTAATGTTACAATATTTGATTTAACACAAATTGGGCCATATTTTCCTAACAAACAAGCAAAGACTATTGGGGAAATGCTCTTGACAGTGCTAATGGAGCCTGTTCATGACCTCTTGGGTTAAGCAATATGTTGTTGCAATGTCCCTTAGTCACCAATGAAAAAAAATGATATTCTCTGTTGAAAATGAATTTATTTCATGATTCAAATTAAATATTATAAATCTAAAAGAATATATAATATCATGTCTTAAACACTATATTCTGTTAGATTAAAAATAAAATACAATTTCAATTGCAAAATGGACTCTCATGCAAACACCAAGAGTCTCTAATGCATATCATACTATTTATCTATATAAAGAAGGCCACAACTTAACAGTTTACAATTCTTACCACGTATAGCTAGGCTCAAAAGGGTGCACACCATTTTTCGATTTATTATCTTGTGTACCAGATTCAGATAATGCCAATGGTACTGTCAATGGGTGTAGACCTCACAAGCACAAAACCCGTTTCAATGTAAGAGAAGCAATATGTAATTGTAAGTCTCTAAGAGTTTAAGAGTTTTTGCAGTAATTTGTGCAAAAATTCCTATCCATTTTAACATAAGAATTTTTTTTTTTTTTGGTTATACTCACCTTTCAAAACAATTCACATCAAATTATTTATTTTACACTGCATTTCACTAAATTATCAATTTTTTTAATTGTTTCTTTTTCTTCACAAGCAATAACTATCATTCACTCTTTTTTTTTTTTTTTAATTCTCAAAACATGTAAAAAAAGAATAAAAAACGAAATGCAAAATAAATAGTGTAAATATAAATTTACAAAATTGTTGTTGTAACTATATATTTTTACACAACTTTGCATGATTGATACGAGCAGTGGCAGCACCACATGGTGTTCAGGGGGTTCAAATGAACCCCCTGACTTGTGATTTTTATTTTTTTTACATATAAAATTTTAAAATATTTTTGTTTTGAATACCTTAAAATAAAATTTTGAACCCCCTAAAATAAGTCCAAAGAACAAATGAATTCAATACTAAAATTTATCTTGGCCTTCTTAAACAAAAAGGAAAAAAAAAAAAAAACCCAATATCAAACCAATTCGAGGGGAAAAAAAAATATAGTAAGTCCAACAACAAAAATGAGTAATTTGTTGATCTTAAATCTCAGGAAAAAGACAATTAAATGAGTTGCAAAGTGTAAACACTAAAAGAAAATTAAGTGTGAGGCAGTGGAAGTGGAGCGTAAGACACTGGAGAATGAAGACATTTTTTTTTTTTTTTTAACGATTGTATTATTGCGTTGAATTCTTAATACAGTAATGTAAACAACACAAAAAAAAAAATAATAATAATAATAATAATTCTTCTTAATGAATTACAAAGACCTGTAAGTTGTCACAATTGAGTTGAATTGTTAAATAAAAGAATTGAAAAGAGTAAAAACAAAAACTAGTAAATAATGAATTAGAGTATTCTAAGTAATAATAATTAAAATTCACTTAAAAACAATAATTAATAACTTTATTATAGTTGTGGGGATGAGAGTCTAAATTTGTATATTGGGCTTTGGGCCTTATTCAAGGATGTGGATATGTCCGAGGAGGAGCAAATGATCAGAGGAGGCCCCAAAGTTGAGAACCACGGAAGAAAAGAGTGGAAGCATATAGTCCGAGGAGTATCCCCTTCTCGAATGCAATGAATATCAATCAAGAAGGTACTTGGGCGGTTTAGGTGACCTTCCAGGAAGTTCCAACGATAAGGATGAACTTCAGGCACGTACAAAAGTGATAAGAATACAGAAATATCTAAAAGAAAAGCTGCTACCACCGCATGCATTAAATGCACTGCAGAAACTTTTCTGACCGCATTTATGTGGAGAAGACTCCTGAACAACGTAGTCTCAACCACCACCATTCGCAGAAAGCCAAAGAAGATGCCTGATGAGACATATACTCAAGTGAAGGTTTAGATGATGAATAAGTGTACGATCAAGATGGTCTGAAAGAAAACTATATAATGTAAAAGACCTCCCATAAGAGAGGCATCGAAAAAGATAGAGAAGGGAGAGAGAAAAAGAATTACTGTAGCATTAAGGTCTATATTAGCTTTCAGGAACAGTGGTTCAAATGATAGTTCATCTCCACGGACACTAATTTCATCGAGTTTTACGCGTGTTTTTGTGCCTGTTCATCTTTTAAATCCTTGCTAGCCGTTGTCCAATTCACAAATAGTCCAGCTCTTTCACCTAGTCTCTACAAATTTATTGTATTGGGCTCACATCTCATATCTTTTGGGTTTTGGCTACAAATCGTGACCTTACAATAGTAATAAAGAATAGATAATTTACAAGATTTAATCTTAGCAATAATAATTAATATCTTCATTATACTAAGAAAACATATACTCAATGAACTTATAATTTATCTTTAATTCACTTGCCAATACTATGAATAAATTTTTGATAAGGAAGTCACATATACTGCAAGATTTATCTGCTACCTAAGATTTATTATCTTAAAGAACTCGTGTTGTCAGTGTTGACTTAAAAAAAAAATCTTCCTTTAGATCATAGGTTACAAAAGATCTCATCAATATTATCATAATAATCAAGATGAAAAAAAAATTATTTACAAAGAGGTCCTTGTCAACCTTTTCAACACGAATTTGAATGACCCTCCTAAAAAATATTCCTGGAGCTGCCACTGGGTACAAGTGAATTTTTTTTTTTTATATACAATATAGAAATTCTACTCTAGTTTAATCTAAGTATATATGTGTGTGAAGGTTCCTCCTAGAGACTTCCTCACCTTTCTTATCCTCTCACACCTCATAAACACTTGTATTTGAAGAATGACTATCGCACTAAAAGTGCACGATAGTAATACGAGAAAATTTTAACATCGATTAGCATTCTATGCAAGTGCTCTGACACAATAAACCACCTCCACTAGAAAGAAACGGGTGGACCTTTAGGAGAACCTCCACCTGGTATCAACTGGTTACGAGGAGGAGGAGCGTCCATTTGACATTTTTTTTCCTAACTTGTGTTAGTTGTAACTTAACAATTTAGTAGTTAGTAGTTACATCAATTTATAGTTATTTTGCAGTAAAATATACGTAATATTTAACAAAAGAGAATAAAAATATTTTTCTTCTTCATACAAGTGTTAGGGAGTAAAAACTGTTCATCAAAAAAAAGTGTTAGGGAGTAAAAGCACTACGGCGGTTCATACACGTTGCAGCTCACAAAAATGTCAATATTTTATAATTAACTAAACACAATCACATGGGACTTAAGCATTGCATAGAGACCATACGGCTCTTGGAGTCAAAACAAACACAGACCTCTCTCTCTATGGTCTTTATCATCTCAGTCTCCCATCTCTCTGTCTCTCTCTCACTCTCAGAACCATGTGGACATCATCAGGGGGAAACAACCATAATAACAACAACAGAGTCACAAGCTCACCCTCCAAATCCTCCACATGCTCTTCTCCCTCACCTTTTTCACCTTCCTCACCCATTAATATCTCAACCCCACAACCCAGAAAATGCATGGAAGAGGTTTGGAAAGACATAGGCCTATCCTCTCTTCATAACCATCCCAACAACAACAACAACAACAACAACAACAACAACAAAAGCCTCTCCTATTCTACCACCACCACCACTTCTTATCGTGGTGTGATCCTCCAAGACTTCTTGGCTCAACCTTTGAACAAAGGCCCACCAACAAGAGCTCCCTCATCATTACCCAATGACCCTTCATCAGCCCAAAATGCCATTTTTTTGGCTTCTCTAGCTCCACATCCAGCGACTATACTGAGCTTGAATTCAGGGTCTGATTTTTCATCCCTTGAAACCTGTACTGTTCCTATCAGGCCAAACCCACAATTTCAAAGTCATGCCAGTACTACTGTCACTGCTACTACACCTTCGTTTGTTTCTTCACTCATGAGCTCTCCCTTCGATGTTTTGGCTTCTTCTTCAGTATTCCCTCCTTATTGCAACAAAAGGGCTCAAGTGGATGATGATAGTCCCGGCGATCGAAGACATAAGCGTATGATCAAAAACAGAGAATCAGCCGCTCGCTCTAGAGCAAGGAAACAGGAACCTCTCTCTCTTCTTACCTTTTTTCTATCTCTTACTGTGTTTGGTACAGTTAAAACAGTCATGTATATATCATATATGGTTTATTTTCTGAATGAAGTGGTGTTGTTGACTTTTCTATTTTCGTTTTTAGTCAATATGTGAACTTTTTTTTTTTTTTTTTATTGACTGATGTGTTGCTGTGATCTTCATTCTCATCCTATTTTGAATCTTATGCAGGCTTACACGAATGAGTTGGAACTTGAAGTTGCACATTTACAGGAAGAGAACGCTAAGCTAAGAAGGCAGCAAGAGAAGGTAAAAATTAAAGTTATGTTTTTGTTCTGCTAATTTGGGTTTGTAGAACTGGTTTTTGTTGCATACCAAATTAAGGGGATTCAATAATGTATATATGTTTGGTGTATTTGTGATTGCAGCTGTGCTTGGCAGCCTCTGCTCAGGTCCCGAAAAAGCGTGGTATCTATAGAACCTTAACTGCACCTTTTTGAGAATGATGATGTAAAAGCACGAAATATTCTAGTGTTATCTTTCATGCCTTCTTTTCTTCCATAACCAAAGCTTTACCACATTTCTGTTTGAAAATGGAGAGAGAGAGAGAGAGAGAGAGAAGTGAGAATTGGTTGAAAATAGGCGTCAAATGGGGTTTCATTGTTTTTTTGTTAAATTCATCTCCAAGACTCCACCGAGTGTAAAAAGAAGAGGGAAAAGAAGGGGAAAAAAAAAAAAAAAAAAAGGTGTTTGGAACTTTGGATCCTCGGATACAGGACCAATTGTAGATATTCTTTTACTTTTAATATCTCGTTCCATGGATGTATCTTTTTATTTTGTCCGTGTAACTTTTTCCAGCCCAATGAGGACAAAAGTTAGGTGGGTATGAGATAACGCTGAGGGAAAACTTAATTAGCTATTTTATTTGCCTGCCCATAAAAAGATCTGCAGAAGAACAGGATGGGACATGTTTGGCCAACAAGATAATACATCCTACAGTCTAAAGGCCAAAGCTTTCTTTCTCTTATTACGCAATTTATCTTTGGTCTATCCTCTGTTTTAATGAGTTTTGTGGGTCTTTTATGGACTTGTTTTTCTTTTAGGTTCTTATGTAAATGTAGAATGGATCCTCCAATGGTCTTTAAGGCTAATTCTATATATGACTGTTTATTGAAAGCATAATGATTCTCTCACATCCATGTTTTGAATATAGGTATTTTCTTTTGGCCTTTTTTTTATTTTGGTTTTTTGGGTAGATTCTTTTTGCTTTTTAAAATGTGAATTTTATGAAAACAATTAATCAATTGTGGTTTGTGGATATCAATTGTGGATATTCTGTAAAACAGAAGATGTAAAATAAGTGGACGGTAAAATTCTAAATATTAGTGGATCAGATTTTGTCACATCATCATATCTTTAATGAATACCAATAATAGTGTTACAGCATTCTCATTAAGAGCATCAGCATCTGAAATTTCAATTCTACTCTATTTTGTCATCTCAAAAAGTCACTTTATCATTATAGCATATCATTTTATAATATCTCTAGCATTTCAATTTTTATTTTTCTATTCTACTCATTAAAATAATATTTCTACACAATAAAATATATTTATTTTTTTTTTTCCCAATTTTCCCCTCTACCTTCCCTCAACCTCTATCACCGGGCCTCCACTACCCGTCACCACCATTGTGCCTCCACCATGCCCACCACGCCATCACTGCCCACCAAAATCCTACCGGAGCAAAAACTCATATTAAAAAAAAAAAAAAAAATCAGAACCCAAAAAACGTAGAACTAGAACCCAGAACGGCAACACAAGCCACCGATCTGTTCTTCAACCTAAAATCTTAAATATGCAAAACCAAAATGGCAACACAAGCCATCGATCCCACTCCAAATCAAATACTTGATCTTCTCATACCCCACGAACTCAAACCCATCCTCTTCGAACCCAAGGTACGATCCCACCACTTGAATCACGGTTTGCCAGGATCTCCACGATTAGACCACGATCTCCACGATCAAACCACGCCAAGTGAGACAGTGGAGACAGTGGCCAACGGCGGCCTAGGCTTGGCGTTGCTGGGCGATGGTGGCCAACAGTGGCCCGAGGGAGAGCAAAGGGAGAGGGAGAAGTCTGAGAGAGAGAGACGTGGGAGACAGAGTTTGAGAGAGTGGGAGAGTCAGGGAGACAGATAAGAGAGAAAGATAATAAAATAATAGTTTTTGTTTAAGAATTAGAATTGCACTGTAGCACAATTTTAAATTTTTTTGCAATAGTTGCATTATACAAGTCCGTATGCAGAGGTTATTTTGTACTTATATGTTAAAATGAACCAAGATATGGCATATGCCATTTGGGCTGCGGATGCTCTAAGAATGCTAAATGCTAAATTTTAACATCAAATTTTTAGAAAGCACACTCCATCAAAAATGTTAAATGTTATTAATTTTGACATATAGCTACAGTGGACTGCTATCTCTAGCAACCCACTGTAGCAAGATGTTAAAAAAAATGCTTTGTTTAATAAAACATGTGTGTTCTCTTTTCACTTTTCCTCTCACGGGTTTCACCTTTTTTGCCTTTTCGTGCCTATATCCTTTTTTTTTTTCTTTTTTTTTGGTTCCCTCTTTCTCCCACGCCTACGCCTCTGCCTCCTCTCCTTCTTCTTTTTTTTTTTTCTTCGTTCTCCCTCAACCCAAGCCGTGCTTCCCTTTCCTCGACCCACGCTGTGCTTCCTTTCCCTCAACTCACGCCACCAAACCCATCTCCACTTCACTACTCCCTCTGACCGAACCCACCATCATAAACACAGCCTCTTCTCTTCTTCCTTTGAGTGAACCCACAACAAACCCAAGCATTCCTCTAAGTTTCTTCTCCAAAACTCTCTCTCTCTATCTCTCTATCTATTCGATCCTAATCAAAAACCCTAAAATTCCCAATCTTGAAATTTCAAGAAAATTCTCGCTCTCTTTCTTCAAATTCCATCGGATTTCTATTTGTATGATCTGATAATTGTGAATACTTCAATTCAAAACCCTACCCTTTTCATCATCTTTTCCTGTTTGTGCGATCAATTCTCGGGTTATTAGGGGAATTGATTGGTTTCTACAAAGGATTTGGAGCCGTGAAATGCTTTTGATTCAAAGATGAAGTTGAAGAGAAGGAGAGCATTGGAAGTGGTCAGTGTTTTTCTTTCACCAAATTCAATACTGTAATTCGATTTTTGCTTATTTATATAAATATATATGCTTTTATGATCAATTTTGTTTTTCCTTTTCTGTGAAATTTTTAATTTTTAGTTGTGTATGTTTTTGCTGTGATATTGGAAGAACAATGAGTGTGTTTGTATTGGGGTTTAGGCGAATTTGATTGGTTTATGGTGCTTTGGGACTGATTTGGATGGATTAAAGATTTGTTCTTTTATTGGTTTTTCTATGGCCATGCCTTGTTTGGTTGCTAAGAAAGTCCGGGAAAGAGTTCAAAACTTTGAAACTGATGTCTTTTTTTATTTATTTATTTTTATTATTTTGAAGTTTGATTTATTGTTGGAGTGTGTGAGTTTGAAAATGTTCAATTTATTGCTGGGTACAACTTGGTGCATGTGAACAACAGGGCATGTAAATTTTTAGTTGGGGACAAGTCCACCCCACAACTAACATGGTAGTTAATGGTAGTTAATTGAAAGCATAAAGAAAGAATAAAAAAAGAATATTTTAATGAAGTGGTAAAATAATAGAACGTTTGATGTTGGATGTGTTGTAAAGTGAGATATTAAAACGAATAAAGTAACTTTTTGAGATGCTAAATGCTATATTTTATAGCATTCTTGATGAGAATGCTCTTAGTATTTGTTTAAAATTAATTTCCATTAGATGACAAAACCTGAAGCAAACCAATAATTGTGAATGGTTACGAATTTTACAATTCCATAATAAATTGAGCCAATATTGGTCGGTTGATAATGCTAATCATATTATAAATTTAAATTTATATAGCCTATATATATAAATAAATAAATAAGACAAACTTTTAATTTATGACACTTATTTTATAATGATTGTTCTTTATTATTAGGTCTAAAATGATAAGATTTTTGTGTAGATGAGATTCAAACTTGAAATTAGAACTTATGTTTTATTATGATGTTGAAGTTGCATCAACTAATTTTAATGTTAAGTGTTTATAGTAAAATTTTATAATATTTAAACATTTCTACGTGTTGGTAATATTATAGCTAGGCTGGTTACTTTGGTAGTAAGGTTGGCAAAATTGGACATAACCTGCGAACCCGACATAACACGATACAAAATTAGCAGGTTATGGGTTAAGGCTTAATGGATTCATGTCATATTTGGGTTGACACGATTGACCCGTTTAATAAATAGGTTGGGTTAGTGTTCAACCCATGAAATCCGTTTGACATATACCCTTCAAACTCTAGGTATTTAAACTTACTAGTTGTTGTGGTTATTTTCTTTGATATATTGTGATTGATTATTTATGATATTGATATATGTCATAGTTTTGAATGATTATTTGTGTTGTAGTTACTACTTAGTTCTGAATTTTATATTAAAAAATATATATTTATTTGTTTTTTCATTTTGATAAAATCTAACAAACAGGTCAACACAACTAACCCTTTTAATAAATATGGATCGTGTTAGGGTTGAAGAATATTGACCCATTTAATAAACATGTCGGGTTAGTATTGACTCATATAGTTAGATACTCATAAGTTGACACGACACGAACCCGACACACAGACATGAATTGACACCTCTATTTGGTAGTGAAAGCCGCTTTTTGTCCTACTATATATGGAATAGGGGGAATTAGGGATAGCAATTAACGCACTATTGAAAGTCTAATTTAATAGGACAATTCTACTACATTGAGAAGTAATAAAAATAAATAAATGAGGGAAAATTTTGATTAATGTGTTAAGTGCATTGATTTATGATATATTTTTAGAAACTTTTAATAGAAAAATAAAAAAATAATTAATATTTTTGACAGTTGTTTTTTTTATATTTTTCATAAGATTTGTGTCAAAATCTTCCTAAAATAGTTTATTAACAATTTTTTTAAGACACCTGTTAAATAAAAAATTAATTTATTAATGCTTTCAAAGAGAACTACATTTTGGGACATCTTAAAATGGAATAGAGAAAAAAGGCAAACAAATTGAGACGGAGTGAGTAATTTTTTATCATACTACACACTATTTTGAGTATTATCTTTTTTATATGTTAAGATTTATTCAAAATATAAAAATGAAATATTTCCTTTTTTAGCAATGTCTTTTTAACTTTTTAAGGTTAAAAACTGTGCGGGCCAAATAAGGGGCAGATGGACTGGGCCTCACCTGGGCTCACATCTTATTTGAGGAGTGGGTATAGGATTTCTCACAATGGGTGGTTCACGGCACAGAGACCCAATGAGATCACTTTTCTTCCTCTACTTGGCTATCTTTTTCCTCTCGCTTTCTCTCTCTCTTTCTCTCAAAATTCTTCAACCCCCCTTCCACTCTCCCACCTCTCTTATTTATAGTACTCTGATTAGTGGGGTGTTATGATTGTTTTTGCAGTTAGTGCAATGAGAGGTCCAATGTCATCAGTTATAAGTGGCTGGTTAGGTGGGAGTGGGGTGTGGCGAAGGTGGCTTTGGCACTTGATTCCCACTTCAGTGAGTCTGACCGGCAGAAATGCTTCAGGGTATTGCCGGTCATGTTCATGGTGGGATGCTCGGCAGTTATCTTGCCTATGTTGTCCAGTAATAGTTTCCCGAGCAAACACTAAGTGGTAAAACCTGGGCCTACACCTTGTGTGGGCTTTAGAGTGGGATCCCAGGAAAGAAAGGAAATGGGAATAATGGGCCGCATCATTCGTGTTTGAGCTCAAGGCCCAAATGGACCTGGTCATCTTGGGGCCGTAAATTAGCCCCCTCTTGATTCATGTCCGGCACACGGGCAAAATTAAGAAACCCGGTGGGCGCATTCGTTAGAGAAGGTTAAGGGGTGGCAGCCAGTGCGGTTTCAGAGACTCATTAATGCGCCATTAAAAGACGTGCCGTTTCGGCTCATTGGGCTCAGCTGTCATCATTACCTGACGGTTCATGGACCGAAGACGTGCGTGTGTTAGTTGGCGCCCGCATGAATCCCTCGTTAATGGAGCCTCATTATTGTTGTTGGCACCGTTTCCCTCTTCCTTTGTCCTCTATAAATAGTTCATCCCAACTTATTTCTTCATTTTCCAACTCTCCACTCTCTGAATTTTCTCTCTCTTTTTTTTGCATAATTAATTTCCTGAACGCCCGATAACTCGTGGAGTGCCAAATACCGAGAGTTTAGACTAAGGATCCTCTCTGTCTGACGGTAAGCGTTGGACCGGGGATGAATTCCTGTCCTTAGGAAAATTAGACTAAGCTTTTTTCCTGCCCGGTGATGGATATCGAACCAGGGACAGGTTTCTGTCCTTTTTAGAAATTTTAGGCTAAGGTTTAGTCTTGCCCGATGATGGATATCGAACCGGGGACAGGTTTTTATCCTTAGAATCTTTAGGCTAAGGTTTCCTCCTGCTCGATGATGGATATCGAACCGGGGACAAGTTTCTGTCCTTAAAAATTTTAGGCTAAGGTTTCCTCCTACCCAGTGATGGATATTGAACCGGGGACACGTTTCTATCCTTAGAAGCTTTAGGCTAAGGTTTCCTCCTGCCCGGTGATGGATATCGAACCAGGGACAGGTTTCTGTCCTTTTTAGAAATTTTAGGCTAAGGTTTCCTCCTGCCCGGTGATGGATATCAAACCGGGGACAAGTTTCTGTCCTTAGAAGTTTATTTCAAAGTTTCCGGTTGTTCGGCAATGATGATCGTACTGGGACCAACCAATAGAATCAAGCATGTATACACGGGTAATTTTTCTGTCGTCATTAGTGATATGTAGGAAAGGCATTGCCTTTAACTTACAACATGGCTTACAACGGATCAGTGGTAAAATTTCTTAAGATTATGTACATTCCACGGCCGAGGTAATGGTCTCTCATCCAGGTCCTCTAAGTAATATGCCCTAGCGCCAGCGATTGCAGTAACTCGGTAGGGCCCTTCCCATGTCTGGGCTAGCTTCCCGGAGTTCGTATCTCGCATGTTCCCCACCGCTTTCCTCAGCACCAAGTCTCCAGCACTGAACTCCCTTGTTTTTACGCCTCAGTTGTAACGCTGAGCAAGCTTTTGCTGATAATCGGCCAATCGTATGGTAGCCGATTCTCGGCACTCTTCTATCCAGTCCAAGCGTCCCCTCATCAGCTTACCATTTTGGGTGTGGTCGAAACCTTCTACTCGTACGTCAAGGAAAACGGAGTCTCATCGGTTGATCTTCTTGGAGTTATTCTGTATGCCCACAAAACGCTTGGTAGCTCCTCGGCCCATTTGCCTTTCGCCCCGTCCAATCTTTTCTTCAACCCACTCAAGATCACTTTGTTGGTGGCTTCGGTTTGACCATTTCTTTCCGGAAAGGCTGGCGTTGAATACCTGTTTTTGATGCCGAGATCACTACAGAAGGCACGAAAAGCTTTGCTATCAAACAGCAGTCCGTTGTCGGATATTAGCAATTCCAGAACCCCAAACCTCGTAACTATGTTCCTCCACACAAACTTCTTGACGTCCACATCCCGAATATTGGCCAAAGCCTCTGCTTCCGCCCACTTCGTGAAGTAATCAACGGCCACTAATATAAACCTTCGGTTACCTGTTGCTCGGGGAAAAGGACTGAGAATATCTGGCCCCCACTACGCGAAGGGCCACGGACCGCTTACCGGGTTTAGATGCCCTGCTGGTTAATGGATTAATGGGGCGTGTTTTTGACACTGTTCGCACTTCCTTACGTACTCGGTGGCATCCTTCTGCATCTGTGGCCACCAAAACCCCAGAGTCATTGCTCGGTGAGCCAATGAACGCCCCCCCCACATGACTGCCACAAACTCCCTCGTGCAACTCGGCCAGAAGCTCGCCCACCTTTTCTGGGTGCAAGCATAATAGCTATGGCCCCCTAAAAGATCTTCGATATAGCTTGCCGTCTACTGATAACCAGTATCGAGGTGCTGTGCGGCGAACCTTGCTGGCCTCTTTTTTGTCGCTCAAGACTCGATCCTCGGAGAGGAAGTCAACGATTTGGTCCATCCAACACGGATCGAGCGTCGTAATCACGGCGACACCAACCTCGGTAAAGCCAACACAATCTGTCATAAAGATACTTGGCTCTGCTATCAGCTCCACTTTAATCAGCCAAGGAACCTCTTCTGTTACTGACGACACTAACGTGGCCAAGGAATCAACATGTTTGTTCTGCGTTCGGCCCACTTGGGACACCTTCACGGTACTAAACTTGTTCATAGCCTCCCTTACTGATCATAAGTATGCTTTCATCCGGGGATCTCGAGCTTCAAATGTTCCCTACACTTGGCTCACAACCAATCGAGAATCCAAATGTATCTCTACCTCCCTGGCTCCCATCTCCGAGACAACCCTCAATCCGACGAGGAAGGCTTCGTATTCGGCTTCTTTTTTAGAGGCTCTGAACCCCAGCCTAAAAGAGTGCTCCAACCTTATTCCCTCCGGGGTGATAATAACGATCCCGGCTCCAGCCCCCAAAGCGTTTGACGCGCCATCTACGAATACTTTCCACCGGCGAGCTTCCACATGACACACTATTCCCCCGTCGATCTTGGGAGAAAACTCTACAACAAAATCTGCGAGGACCTGGCCTTTTACCGAACTCTGTGGCCGGTACCGTATATCAAAAGAGCCCAGACGAGTCGCCCATTTTGCTATCCGGCCTGTGAAGTCTGACCTCCTCAACAACGATTGTAGGGGATACTCTGTCAGGACATATACTGTATGAGCTTGAAAATAATGCGACAACCTTCTCGTGGCGTGTATCAGGGCCAGCACCAGCACCAGCTTTTCTAGAGGCAGGTACCTTGTCTCGGCATCAGCTAAAGTCTTGCTGATGTAATATACGGGCTGTTGAATTCCTCGGTCACGGAGTAATACGGCACTAACAGCGTGTTCGGACAATGACAAGTACATGAGCAAGTCCTCCCCGGGCTCCGGGGCGTTCAACATAGGCGCCTGCACCAAATAGCTCTTCAAATCCCGAAAGGCCTTATCACATTCTTCGTCCCATTGAAACCCTTTCCATTTCTTCAGAAGTTGATAGAACGGTCTGCAGCGATCAGCAAATTTGGAGATGAACCGGTTAAGGATGGCTAGCATCCCTGTTAACACTTGCACCTCCTTTGGATTGCTCGGCGGCTTGAGACGCTTCACGACATCTATCTGGTCTGGATTGACTTCTATTCCTCGGTTAGTGATCAAATATCCCAGAAATTTACCGGCCCCTACTCCAAAAGCACACTTCTCGGCATTCAGGCGTAACCTATGTTGCCGAAGTACCTCAAACACCCTTCTAAGGTCTTTCACATGCCGCACCTCCCGCTTGCTTTTCACCACCATGTCGTCAATATACATTTCAACGGTCTGCCCTATCTTATCTCGAAACATTCTCGTCATCATCCGCTGATAGGTGGCCCCGACGTTTTTCAACCCGAAAGGCATCACAGTGTAGTGATAGTTAGCACCCGTTGATATGAACGCGGTCTTTTCCTGATCCACGGGAGCCACACAATCTGGTGATACCCCTAAAAAGAGTCCAAAAAACTCATCCTCGTGTGCCCGCACGTGGCGTCTACTAACTAGTCGATCTTCGGCATGGGAAACGGGTCTTTCGAACATGCTCGATTTAAATCTATGAAATCCACGTAGACCCTCCACTTGCCATTTTTCTTCCTCACTACCACGGTGTTTGCTAACCATTCTGGGAAATAGATCTCCCTTATTGCCCCAGCCTCCTCCAACCTTTGGACTTCTGCTTTCACCGCTTCAACATGTTCCTTGGCTAACCTCCTCGGCTTCTGCTTCTTAGAAGGGAACGTGGGGTCTACATTAAGTCTATGAATGATGAATTCGGGATCCACTCTGGGCACATTGTATGGGCTCCAAGCGAACACATCTGCATTTTGTACAAGGAGTAGTAATATCTCCACCTTGTCCTGATCCTTCATGCTTTCTCCTATCTGAAAGTACTTGTCCATGTCCGAAAATACTTTTACCTTGACCATATTCTCGGCACACCGGGTCCCCTTCTCCTCTTGTGAACTCTGTAATTGCTATAAAGGAATCCCCAGTGACGGGTACTTCTACTCGGTTTTCTCCTCATGGTCGGTCTGATCTTTCTTCCAACTAACTAGTGCGACTAAACATTGTCTGGCCGCCTGTTGGCTCCTTCGTACCACAGTGATACCTTGATTGGTGGGGAACTTGACTCTTACGTGCAGAGTGGACGGGATAGCCCCCATTGCATGGATCCACGGCCTTCCCAGTATTGCTGTGTATGGGGAGAAGGAAGTAACTACTATGAACGTCACCACTACCTCCTTGACTTCCATATTCACGGGCAGAGAGATCTGCCCCTCGGGAACTACCACTTTACCGTCGAACCCAACCAAGGGTGTGCTATACTTTGAAAGATCCTCGTTCCTCAACCCGAGACCCTTGAAGAGGTCTGGGTACATAACCTCAACCCCGCCTCCCTGGTCTATCATTATTCTCTTCACAACGAAGCCGCCTATCCTGGTCGTGACTATCAATGCATCATCGTGCGGCTGAATTATTCCTTCCAAATTGCTATGGTTGAAAGCGATCAGCTCTCGGGTGGGTCTTATCTTCTTTGCGGGGGGCGGCATGCCCGAACTTCCTTCCACTAACACTACTGTCAACACCTCTTTCCCCCTTGCCATAGTGAGGCTCCTCGGAGTAACGTGGATAACATCAATTACCCCAAGAGGGGGTGGAAGGGGATTCCCTTTCTGTAGGGCGCCCTGCCCTGCTCCTCGATTCCCAGCGTCTGTCACAAACTCCTTTAGATGCCCAGCCTTAGCCAGCTGCCCGAGATGATCCCTCAACACTCGGCATTGCTCGGTGGTATGTCCCTTGTCTTTATGGTAGGTGCAGTATAGGTTCTGATTCCTCCTAGAGGGGTCGCCACCCATCCGGTTTGGTCACCTGAAATATGGCTCGTGTTTAATCTTGTCCATAATTTTGTGCACGGGCTCCTTGAACGTCACGTTTACCTCCCTACCGGTGCTTCTGGTTCTTGAATTCTCAAATTCCCCCATGCCCTCGGTTGAAAACCGCTTTGCCGAGGACAATCTGTCATCTGCGCCTTACCTTTACTTTGTATCCTGTCATCTTCCAGCCGTTTATATTCTTCAATGCGCCTCATTAGCTGCCTCATATCCTCGGGAGGTTTCTTAGTTAATGATTCCCTCAGCCCTGACTCCTCGGGAAATCCCATTCTAAAAGTGCTTGCGGGAATCTTCTAGTTCCCTTCGCCGATCTCGCTATAGAGCTCCCAGTATCGGCTAGCATAATTACGAAGGGTTTCCCCTGCCCTCATTTTCATAGACAGCAGTGCGTCTACCGGTTGCGGCTCCCGGCTGCATGTTACGAACCGAGTCCCGAACTCCTGTATCAACTCTGCGAAATTGTGGATGGAGCCCTTGCGCAACCCGTTGAACCATCTTAAAGCTGTGGGACCAAGGCTGGAGGGAAAAACCTTGCACATCAGAGCGTCATTGCGGGTATGTAGAGACATGATTTGGATATAGTGGCTGACGTGCTCCACCAGGTCCGTTTTCCCATCATACGAATTGAAAGGTGGGCGCATAAATCTATCCGGCATTGGTGCCCGCTTAATGTCTGCTGAGAACAGGGACCGAGCTGCCCTGCACAATGCACAGCTCATCGCATCCATGGCCGCATTCTAGGGCCGTCTCTCCTCTGGAGAGTCCGAGCCCCGATCCTCATACTCCTGCGAACGAGAGCGATTTCGTCATCGGCAAGATTCCCTTGAATGTGAATGGTCTCGGCCCCAACGGGACTCTCTCGAATGTGAACGCTCCCGGTAGTGGTGGGATCCTGATTGATTCGATCCCATTCCGTGTTGTTCTTCCCCGGCGTCAAGCCTTCTCCCTTGGTTGTCTTGATCCATTCTGCGGTGCTCGTTTCTTGCTTCCAACTTTAAGTCTCGTACTAACCTGCGCAGCCGTTCAAGCTCCTCATCCCTCTCGTCAAACTGCTTGCGGGACACTGTTCTCTGTGTTTGATATGACCCTTCTCCAAGGCCAGACCATTCTTCCAATTGCTCGTAAGCCCGATCTTCACGTCTCTTCTGCCTCTATTCCCGCCAGGAGGATCCCCGGGAAGATCCTGCCAAGTCACTTTCGGAGTTACTTCCAGAAATTTTCCTGCGCACGAGTCTCAGCGGAACCACTGCTTTGTAGGAGATTCCCACAGACGACGCCAATCGTGCGGGCCAAATGAGGTGCAGATGGACTGGGCCTCACCTGGGCTCACAACTTATTTGAGGAGTGGGTATAGGATTTCTCACAATGGGTGGTTCACGGCACAGAGACCCAATGAGATCACTTTTCTTCCTCTACTTGGCTATCTTTTTCCTCTCGCTCTCTCTCTCTCTCTCTTTCTCTCAAAATTCTTCAACCCCCCTTCCACTCTCCCACTCTCTTATTTATAGTACTCTGATTAGTAGGGTGTTATGATTATTTTTGCAGTTAGTGCAATGAGAGGTCCAATGTCATCAGTTATAAGTGGCTGGTTAGGTGGGAGTGGGGTGTGGCGAAGGTGGCTTTGGAACTTGATTCCCACTTCAGCGAGTCTGACCGGCAGAAATGCTTCAGGGTATTGCCGGTCATGTTCATGGTGGGGTGCTCGGCAGTTATCTTGCCTATGTTGTCCGGTAATATTTTCCTGAGCAAACACTAAGTGGTAAAACCTAGTCCTACACCTTGTGTGGGCTTTACGGTGGGATCCTAGGAAAAAAAAGGAAATGGGAATAATGGGCCGCATCATTCATGCTTGAGCTTAAGGCCCAAATGGGCTTGGTCATCTCGGAGCCGTACAAAAACCTATAAAAAGAAAACTATGGAAATAAAATAAATATAATATAATAAAGTTAGATGTCTTCAAAATATCATTGTTATAAAGTGATATAAAAAAAATATGTTAATAAGATCTCATATTTTAATATAATAATTTATGAGTAATGTTACAGTCATAAATTATTTTACAATATTTTTACAAACTATTGATGTGACAAATTCTTACTAGTTCTAATCTGAATCCTTACTAATACCACATTTTTATTTACCAATAATTATTTCAAAAATGCTAAAACCACGTCAGCAGTTTGTAAAAATGTAGTAAATAATTTGTATCTGTAGCATTACTCATAATTTATTCTCCTTTATAAAAATATCTATAATAATTAAGATAATTTTGGGATAAATATGTAACTATATAAATTTACGCAAGTTTGTACTTATTGTTTATCTAAATATAAAAAGAGTTCAAATTTGGTAAGTATGGGGTGTAACTGTAAACCTATGGTTTACATTATCCAATAAAAATTGTCACATAAGTTTTTTTACTTTAAATTCAATACATTTTATCACACCTAATAACATTTTAATAAACTCCTAGTTAGGCTAGATTTTAGATGGGTATTAGAATTGATTCTATATGGTTGTCCCTATTTTTGAATATGTGATATAATGATGTGGCATATTTAGATTAATGGGTATAAAACTTGAGTTTTACACTGCATCCTTATAAAATTTAATCTCATGTAAAAAATCTTTTCACTAATAATTGAAATTTTGATTTAAAAAAAATATATAGAAAACAACTAATTCATGCAAAAAGTTCTTAATAGAGAAACAAAATATAATTGATATACTATCATTTTGTAAAATTTTTATTTTAAAATGTGATAAATATATAGGTGAATGGATTTTTATACTTCATATTGGCCTCAAGTAATACGTGTTTGAGTGCACTTGTATGTGTGTGAATATATATATTGTTCATGGAGTCAAATCATGGTTCCATAATTGTATATAAATAATGATGGAGATCTTACAAATTTTATTACATATGACAAACTGATGTGTCAAGTTTAAACACAAATAAACAAATAAAAGTAACAGAAAAAAGCTATTATTGAATTTTGATGTAGCACAAATCACATTTTTTGTCGTGTAAATTTGTAAATCTTTTATAGTAAAATTTGTAGTAACATTTGTATTTTCCTTAATATATTTGGTATATAATATGCAAGTGTTCAATTAAAAAATTTGTTAAAAATATTTCGCATTGATGGCATTGTCCAATTCTAGTCATAGGAAGAATTTAGACTTGAATCCCACTAACCCCAATTATTGTAAGCAAGAGGGAAAAAAAGGATTTTAAAAAAAAATCCTAAATATCATCTAATAAGAATTATAAGTTCATCCAAACATATTTAATAATAATAATACTAGTTGATTTTTTCTCTTTTGGAAGAGTTTATTTCATTGCTTATGGAGCTTAAAAAATAAGTTTGACAAAAATATAATTGAACCTGGACAAAGTGAATTTAAAAAAAAAATTTATATTAGTAAAAAAAATTAAATAAGCTTCAAATAAACTCGTTAAACAAGCCTAAATTTACTTATTGATTATTTTCGTGACTACGTTTACGTTAAGGAAAATTTTTAGATAAAGTGTTACCCATTTAAAAAAAATAAAGTTAGAATATTCTTCACATGTGCAAAAATAATTCTATAAAAATTATATGCAATAGTTTAAATAAAGCTGTGGGTACCGTAGGCATGCTTCACAGTGTCCTAGGCGTGCTTGGCAACCACCTAAGCCATCCTTGGATGACCTTGCAACATCCTCGGCATGCTTTGCATTCACCTCGGCATTAGGGGTGTCAATTCAGGTTAGCGTGTCGGGTTCGTGTCGTGTCGAAGTCGGGTTCGTGTCGTGTCGAAGTAGGGGTATTCGACTAAATGGCTCAACCTTAACCCGACCTATTTAATAATCATGTCATGATCCTTCAACCCTAACCCGAACTGTTAATAAGACGGGTTGACCTGATCCAACCCATTTGACATGTTTACTAAACGAGTCGTGTTGGGTTGACACGAATGTAACACAACTCATTTCAACCTGCATAATATTAAATATAACATCCATTTAGAAATAATTTTTTTTATATCCCAAAAAGCAGTGCATACACTTCAAGTCTTCAACCTACATTCAAAATAATATAGTTCAACGAAAATATAACATTTATCTAGAAATAAGTTCTTTACACTCCAAAAGAAGTGCATACACTTCAACCCAAATTCAAAATAACAAAGTTTAACAAAAATAAAATAACATAGTTCAACAAAAATATAATCTCCTTGGAACTCGCCAAATGCTAAGTATCAATATTGAAAGAATTTGAGCAAATAGTAGACTAATCCTGACTATGACTACGATTATCATCCATAGATTCTTTGTTGATGTCCAAATTCATAATATCTTCTACAAGCTCATCCAATTTCATTTGTGCAAGTTCTATGCCAAAAAAAAAAAAAATGTTAGTAGTTCTGGTGTCTGTAAAGTTTCAATTTCCAATCATATCCCTTGTAAATTTTTGTAATTACTCAATTTTATTTTTAAATTTAAAATATATGTTGGATATAAAAGGTATTTGACAAATTTAAAATAAAATAAATATTTATTTGTTATACGAGTTAAACGGGTTGTGTTAAGTGGGTTATTTTGAGTTGACCCAAATAAATTGGTGTGTCAAACGTGTCTATTGAGGGTTACGCGGGTTGACCTGCTTATGACACGTTTCTTATCGTGTCACTTTCGAGTTGACCCGTTTATGACCCAAACCCATTAAGGCCCAACCCTAACCTGAAAAACCCGTGTCGAATTCGTGTCGTGTTCGCGGGTTGGGTCGAACATTGACACCCCTACTTGGCATGCTTGGCATGGTGTCCTAGGAGTCCTACATCGAAGGAAAACCCCCCCACTTGCTGACTTATAAGTTTTGAAACGAAGGAAGTAGTGTACCATTAGTTTATAGTTATTCGATTTTATTGTGGGTACCGTAGGCATGCTTCACAACGTCCTAGGCCTGCTAGGCGTGCTTGGCATTCACCTAGGCATGCTTGGCAACCACCTAGGCCGTCCTCGGATGGCCTTGCAACGTCCTCGGCATGCTTTGCATTCACCTCAGCATGCTTGGCATTCACCTCGGATGGTGTCCTAGGAGTCCCACATCGAAGGAAAACCCCCCCACTTGCTGCCCTATAAACTTTGAAGCGAATGAAGTAGTGTACCATTAGTTCAGTTGTGAAGCATGCCTACGGTACCCACAAAAGCCATAAATGAAATAAGTGTTTTTTATTTGAAGAGTTCTTTCTTTAGAGAGGGAGGTATGATTTGAAGTTCAACTTATGATTGCTATTTATTATTAGTCCAAGACATTAATTGATTTTTAGTAAAAACAAGAAAATTTTGAATTTACAGAAGACTTTAATAATTGAAACCCACTTATTCTTTTTGGAAAATGTTAACAGATGTATTAAGGACATTAGTTTAAAAAATATTTATAAAAACTTTTTATAGGAAAAGAAAAAAAAACACTTGACTTTCTTTTTACAATTTTTTATATTTTCTATAAGAGTTACGCAATCTTCTTTTGTACAAAATAAAAAATAAAAAAAATCTCATCAAAAAAAAAAATATATATATATATATATAAATTAAGCTAATTAGGACACATAAATGAAATTTAAACCTAAATAAACCGAAGTCAAATGAAGTAAAAAGAATTTATCCGAAATTATTATTATTTTAAAAATAGAAAAAATATATATTTTTGTCGTATTAGAAGTTTCGAACTAATCTTTCAATCTTTTGGGTTCAGATTGTTGAGTTCAACTTAGGTGGGCCCAACGTGGGTGCCTGTGCGTGCTTGCTATCCGCGTGGGCCAGTACTGATCTGTGGGCCCTATAAGTCAAAAGGGACATGTACGAGGATGTGGGATGGGGCCCACCCACGTGAATTAGCAGCTCGCATATCTCTACAAATCTAATCAATGTCTAATCTGAAGCTCGCCCCACCCCCCAAAAATTATCCTATGTCCCACGGTAGACGTGTTAATTTTTTTTAATTTTATTTTCTTAAAAGACTTTTGTAAAACAACGTCAAAGTTCAATTAATTATTAAAAAGAAAAACAGAGACATTTACTTTGTTTTTAGCTGAACCAGACATAACAACAATTTGTACTTTTGTCTCAGCTTAATTATATCTTTATTACAAATATTTAATGAGTCGGGTATTAAAAATAGTAGGAGGCAAAAAATTCTATAAAATCACATAAAAAATCACAACGTTTTACATAATTATCTAAACTTCAGTGGTAGGTCGATATAAAGCTTCTTTAGGGAAAATTCAGGGCCACATTAAAAAAAAAAAAAAATCACAAAATTTGCTACAACTATTCACGTGGTAGATTAGTGGTGAAAAAATAATAGGTCCATAGAAAAGTGACAAGTAACCAGTTATAATCTATCATATAAGATAGTTTATAGTTGTAAAAAAAAATTGTATTTTTTCATGTAATATTAGAATTAGTCTAGTAATACATGATTAATGAGTGTGGAATGCCTTTAGAGAAATAGAAAATCTAGGACCACCATTTTTTTGCCACTTTTTTGTCATGACTATGATATGAAAGATGGTGAGTAATGAAGAAAAAATAGTAGGTAAAGTAATATACAACTACTCATAACTTGTTACATTAGAGTTGCGGTTAACAAATTTTATGATGCTAGAACTACTCCGAGAAGAATAGAGAAACTTATCTTATAGAAGTCAATTTTTTTTTTAAAAAGGGAAAAAAAAATATTCTACTCTTCCTTTCTCTTGCACTATGGAATGAGAGAAAATAGAAGAGAATAGACTTGAAATAGAGAAGAGAAAGGAAAAAGGGATATTATTTTTTACTTTCCTTCCAAATCCAAAAAATTATTGTTATATGATGGGAAAGTTTTGACACTTTTTGTGGAATTACTTTATAATTTAAAAGGATAAAAGGGTAAAATACATTTCATTTTTTTCTTTCCTCTTTTCTTCTCTCTTATATCCAAACACATATTTTATTTTTCCTTTCCATTCCCTTATACATTTCTCTTCTCTTCTCTACTCTTCCCTTCCCATTCCTTGCCTTTTCTTTCGTCAAACCAAACATGGTCTTAAACTCAAACCAAAAATCAACTAATCCTCTGTCTAAACATCTCACAAAAAACAATAAAAATCATTGCATGCCACAATTAGCTCCAACAAGTCGATTCGGTCAAAGCAAAACTCGACAATTCGAGATTTTCCTATCATAAAAAAAGATTGATAGCATTGTTGAAAGGTGCAAGTTCAACTTCTTCTCTCTCTTTTTTCCTCTCGCAAAAGCAACTATAACATGTATTGTTCGTAAAATTCCATTAACCTATTATGACATTCTTATTTTGTCTCTAATTTTTAAAAATAAATAATATTTGTTTGATAAAACCAAATAGAATGAGTCCTTTCGTTACTTTGTTAATGTAAATTCCAAGTTTTAACTTTTCTGATATCAAAATGTAAACACTAACCACTCTATAGGTAGGAATTGAAGTTAAAAGTTAAAGATTAAGTTTTTAAATTCACTCGCATACAAAAGAATTCAAATGTTTTGAAAGAGATTCAAATGGAGGCACAACTTAGTGAGATAGAGAATTTCATTGATTGGCTAAATTTTGGAATGTAGTTAATAATAATACTCCTACAAGATAATAAATAAGAAATGTTATGTTTACAACATTTTCACTATTTTCATAATAAATCATAAGTAGCAGATTGTTACTAATTTTTACTAGTGGGTAAGAAAGTAGTTTTAGCGTTGGATTCAGATTAAACACCGTAACAACTTGCCATCTATGATTTGTTGTGAAAATATTATAGACTTAGTAATTAACAGCCCAAATTAATCTTCTATTGCATTTTTTAAAGATTTTATTAGCTAATATTTGAACTTTGAAGTTTTTTAAAAAGATTTTATTAACTAATTTTTGGGGGCTACTTCCAGTTGAGGACCTGAGGTTATGACCTAAGTTGCCTAGTGAAAGGCCAACCCTGCCCATGACTAAGGGTATAGTTGGGTGGATCTTAGGGAGGATGGAAAAAAAATAGTGGAAAATAAGAGAAAATGAGTGGGAATGGTGTTTAGTTGAGAAGGGGAGTGGGAGAGAAAAGTGGTGGAGTCCAGCTGTTTTCTCTTCAGACCCACCAAAATTCAATCTCTTCAAAATGGGGAGAAAATGGGAAAGAAAAGGAGGAAGATATGTGTTGGACAAAAATGTCCTTCTCCATCCAACAGCCAACCTTTTGTCTTTTACTGCATTTTGTCTTTCCGGGTTTTTTTTTTTTTTTTTTTTTTTTTGGATGGATAAAATTTCTTCTTGTTTGCAAAGTACATTTGCATTGGTTTGATTTTGGTTTGGTTTTTATTTTTATTTTTTTGGGGATAAAACTTTTGCACAGTACACGTTGGTTTTTTTTTTTAAATCTTTTTTTTTTAATCCTTTTAGCATTTGCTTATTTTATATATAAAAAAAATTAAAGTGTCCATACAATTTTTTTTAATAATAAATGTGTTACTTTTTGTTTATATATTTAGTAAGGACATAATAGTAAATTTATATTAACTTTATTTTTCATCCTCTCATTTTTTATCTCAACCAAATAAAAAAGTTTTCAATTCCTTCATTTTTTCACCCCTTCAACCAAACACAAATGAGGGAAAACTAAATCTTTTCTATCCTTCGACAATTTTTTTATCTTCTCACATTTTCATTCTCCCAACCAAACAGACCCTAAGTCTAAAACCATACGTAGGGTAATGGTAAATTTATTTATTTATTTATTTTATTATAAAAACTAGTTTATATGTGAATGTATACCTTTTTGGCATTTCTGTGACCTAAGCAAAGTTAAATTAGAACAATATACTATCGCACACCCTTGTTATGGTGGTCACTCTAAAAATATGAGTGCTTGTTCGATATGGGGAGTAAGAGCCGAGGTTCAAGTTTTCAAAATGGAGCTTCACACACATATACATTTAGATTAGATTAAAGTAGAATTTCTATCTTGTATATAAAAAAAAAAAAAAAAAAAACAATTCAATTCTCAAAATATAATCACTTTTACTATATTAATGTCTAAAATCATATGACTGTTCAATAAAGAAAACAATCTCTCATATAATTCTAAATTTTGATTTTTTTTTTTCTCTAAACAACTTAAAATTTCACAATTAGACATAAACAACTAAATAAATAATTATCAAAAAAAATATGTTTCAAGCAAAAATATCACTAAGTACGGAGAGATCGAGTTACTTATATCCAATAACCTCACCAAAATTTTAAAATTATGACGCCTAAAGAACAACCTACTATAATCAACTGATTATTGCATTTTTCATCTAAGTTGTATTTCTCCGATCAAAACATATTAACTTGGAGAATACAATTACAAACACTATATAATATTATTTATGGAAGTATGGTAAGACTAATAGACTATCCTGGAAAGTGGAAATTTTACCTAATAATTATGAGACTACCTCTACCTACACGGTCTTGATTGAATTTCGGCACTAAAGTTAGTCCTCTAGTATTGACAAATGACAAGACAAGTGATCCATAATTGACCTTTAACACGTCATAATTAAATGAAAAAGAAAAAGAAAAAGAAAAAGCAGTACAGGTAGGGTTTTTATTGTTTTTAGACGCAGGAAAAAAAAAAAAAAAAAATGCCAACCTTAACCCATGCCACTGTAACAACGGTTGGGTCGGGTTAACCTATGGATCACTATAAGGATCCTATTGTTTGACTAAATTTAAGCTAAACCAAATGGTCTTGGAAATCCGTAGGGGTGTGTTGTGTGTTTGTGTAGATGGAGATGTGACATTCATAAATTAAAAAAAAATATATATATATGGAGATGTGACTTATTTTTTTATTAATGGAAAAATAAGAACACCATTACTGAATATCCATATTTATTGATATTGAATTGAAGTATATCATTGGATCAAAAGGAAAAAAAATAAAAAAAAATTTCTCTGGTCTTAGAAACATTCTAAGAAAGTAGAAGATCACAAGGCTTTTGATCATAGGTGCACTCTAAAAAACATAAAATTACACTGTTTTGTTTTCTAGTAACAAACTAGAAAGTAAAGCAAAAATGATAAGGAATTGGTTTGAAAACTAGAAATTTGAATCCACAGCCTACGTTACAGAGATGGAGGCACCTATCACCTATTCCCCTCCCCCACACCACCACCACCCCCCCCCCGGGGGGCCGCCGCCGCAAACTGTAGATCGGTCTTCGAGAAATTGATGACAGTAAACTTGTTATGCACTTGATTCACTCAACATGTTATAATGCATAACCATAATTATAAATTGGCCAAAAAAAAAAAAAAAAAAAGATGATAATTCACTAATCTAATGCATTATCATGATCTCTCTCACACACACATAATGCATGGATAATAAGTAATCATCCCATATTGTCAATCAATATGTTTTGATACATATGTTGTTCTTTTATATATTATAGTCGTTGATACGTTATACTTGCATGCACAACTTCCATAAAACGACTTAACAGTGGATTTGAAGGTTGAATTGACTCCTTATAATGCTTAGTCTTCTTATTCACAAATCACGAATCTTCCATCTAACTTCAAAATGGAGTCATGGTTGGAATTTTACTTAAAAATTAAGTCCAGAGAAACAAATATAATACATCTGTGAATTAACAATTATATTATGCGCATAAGTAATAAAAATCAACAAGAGGATGTGAGAAATTTCTTACTAAATTATATTATTCAAGAATCTCACAAGCAATTAGGATGCTTTTTTCTGTTGGTAAGGATTAACAAGAGTTTTTTTTTCTCTTCTTACACCCTTTGCAAGTGTGGCCTTGACAATTTATATATATATATATATATATATATAAATATATAGGGCAAGACTTATGATATTCTCCGCAAGATTTAGATGTTGTTTCTTAAGTTCTCATTTTAAGATTTTGTCATGTGGATTTTTGCTCATATAATAGAAGTATATTTTTTAGTTAAGTAACCACATGACTGAATCTCAAGAGAGGAATCTAAGAAACAACACGTAAGATACTATACTTAAGTTTTGTCTATATATATATATATATATATAGGCAAAACTCAGAGAAAATTCAATTAAAATTTAAAATTACAATCCAATTTTGCGCTATGTGTATAAATTTATGTGGAGACCACACCATAATTATTCACTTAAGTTTGTGTTATGTGTCTACTTAAGTTTTTTAATTTTTGTGCCAAGTGAGTTAAAGAGTGCAAAATACTAAGAATCTAATATTAATGAACTATAAAATTAAAAAAAAAAAATCTCATATACTCAATAAAAATCATCACACAATAAATATCATCACACATTCTATTTTATTAAAAATTAGGAAAAAAAATGTTCATAAGTAGTATTAAATTTGGATAAGAATTTTAATGTGACTAATTATGTTTACTTAAAAAAAATAATTTGACTAATTATTTATGTAGGGTTAGGATTTGTAGCTCAAGCCCAAGAAGTATGGATTATGAGCCCAATGAACCCAGAACAATGAATTTGTAGAGAGTGGGTGAAAGAGTTAGGCCGATCATAAATTAAACACAAGTTAATTATAGTATTAGAGAATGAACTAACATAAAAACACATCCGAAGGTCAAACAAACTGTCGTCCAAAGAGAGGTATTATTGATTACAGGGTGATTACAATTCTTAGAGCTACAGTAAAATTGTTTTTCTTTTCTTTCTCTCTCTTTTTTCCTCCTCCTTTTATCAGAGGCTTCTTCCCTTTATATAGTATCCTTCCCCTTCATCTTCATCGTCCACTTGGTCTTCATCTAAGCATCCACTTGAGTGTATGTTATGTCAAGTCTCCTTTTTAGGTTTCTGTTAGTGGGGGTAGCTGAAGTTACACTGTTCAGGGGTTTTCTCTACATAAATGCAGCCAGAAAAGTAGCTGTAAAGTATTAAACACGGTTGTAGCAGCTTTTCCCTTTAGATATTTTTTCGTTCTTATCATCTCCAAACATGCTCAGAGCTTATCTTTATTGTTGGAATTGTTAGGAAGATCATTCGGACCCTCCAGACATTTGATTGATCAAAACTATTCGTATCCGAGGAGAAAGACATCTTCGGACAAGAGATGACCTCTTCGGAATGCATTTCTCATTCACTTCCAAGTATGTTTCTTCCACATGTACTCCTTCTCAGATATTTTCCTCTCTTTGGACACTCAGTAATCTTCGAATAGGGCCCCGGACCCAATACATGAGGTTGGACTTTTATCCCCCACAATTTATATTTTTATGATAAAAATCGTGTTTAATTTTACATGTATCCATACGTGTATGTATGTGTTACATTCTATTTTTTATTATTAATAATTTGACTAATTATTTATATTTTTTTTTTAAAAATTGTGTTTAATTCTAAATTCATCAATGCATTTGCATGGGTTACATGATAGTATTTATAATATTTAGAAAGGACATAACCAACCATAAAATCCTTTTTATCGTAATAACAATTCATGTAACAAATATGTTACATTCATTAATATACAACTTCAGTAAATAGATTCATTAATGAAGAAGTTCATTAACATGTCATTATTTTTGTAACTCCATACTAACGCATGGATTCATCTATCGTTTATATCCAGAATCACCATAATGACAACACCTCTTATAGGAGGCCAAGTTCCTGGCAATGACACGATAAATTTATTAAGGCCAATACTCAATGTGCATGAATCTCATTATGGAAGGATTGCCGAGATTATTATGCACTAACCATCATGGTCCAACAATGTACTTATAAGGGCTACATCATGATGGACATGTTCAAGTCAAGGACTATAATGTACCTATAAGGGCTACATCATGCACTAACCATCATAGTCCAATAATGTACCTATAAGAATTGGCTATATTATGATGAATATGGTCAAGTCAAGGATTATAATGAAATCATTCATAATTTTAGTCTACTAAATCAAGTAGATATACCAATATTTTACATCATAAAAATATTGCATATTTTCACAAGAAATTTTGAGTATTTATTTATTGATAATAGAGACTCATAAAATATCAGGTTGGCCACATTATTCTAACAGTTATGCGTATGGCCATAGGGGTGCTTATGAAACGTCATATTTTGTGTTTGTAGCTTTCTTTATACTGTGTTGAGGGAGAAATTTTTATGTGAGAATATGTGTATGTGAATGTGTATTTATAGACTTGAGATGAGTCATGTTGTGAGAGCAACCTAATGTCTCTTCTAAGCCTTTCTCTCTAAAAATTTCTTTAGCACCTTATGACTCTCAATATTTTAATAACTGTTTTGAACATGAGTGCAAATTTGGTGGGAATTAGGACATGAGTGCAAATTGGCACCCATGTCTTTGTGATGAGGTGTCGATTGACACTTGTGTTATGGGATTACATTTTGGCTTTATGCTCGTTTATTGGCGGGTTTTGCTCAGCTTTCTGACTTGCTTGTGGATAATTACAAATTTTAAAAGTATTTTAAGCCACCAAATATTCATGACAATTAGAATGATCCTATCTATTGATCTCTAACTTTTCCTCTTCTTTCGAAGAGAAAAGATCAAAGATCAAAATTTAGGTTTTTATCTCACGATTATTTTTATTATTCTTGATTACATTATTTTCTTAAAAAATAAACCAATAGAATTTTTGACATGAAATTGATTCTAACTAATTAATCTAATTATGGACCAATCAAAATTAATCACTCATAATCACATTGTTTGTGCCTGTGGGTTTTAGTTAGTTCAACTGGTAAAGTATTTCTGATGGTTGTACAAAAGATTTGAGATTTAATTCCCGCTTACATAAAAAAATGATTGGTTTCTTGGTCTGATGATAAAGAGCTATCATCAAGAGCGGATACCATAAATTGAAACTTTCTCTCAAAAAAACAAAAACATTGTTTGTGCCTTGATGTGCCAGAATACATGTTAATAGTTAAATATTGATGCGCATACAAAATCAATCATACTAGCCCCCTAAATCATGCATATTGGATTCTTAAGGAATTCGTACGAGTTTTTATAATGTTCAGTTAAAGATACAGTTCATCTAAAACCAGTTTATACCCTCGTTAATTAATGCAGGAGGCTTATAGAGTATGCAATAAGTTTGAAGTTTTGAATAAGCAATACACAAATCCGTTGTCGTCCAGCGGTTAGGATATCTGGCTTTCACCCAGGAGACCCGGGTTCGATTCCCGGCAACGGAATACTTTTGTATATTTTTGAAACCCTGACATATTACTTTACTGTTTGTTTCGGTCTTTAACTTTTGTCGCGTGTACCTGTGACTGTGAGGTCTCACCACCTCTCTCCTCCAACAGCTCTTTTTTTTTCCTTGCTTGGTTTTTCATCCTTCCCAATGCCTGTACAATTGTACCCCTTTTTTCACTCTTTCCAATAAAAGTAAAAACAGTCCGTGTCCATTATTAATTCTTGAAACGACATCTTGTAAAACAGTCCATCTGTCCATGTCCATTATTCATCTTTCTTTTTTCTTTTTTTTCACTTGACACATTTGTTGTGCTCCAACTTTTGATTAAGTTATTTTAACCCAGCAAGTTTACTTTTTGTTTTATGGGTTTTCAATTTAGGCATTACTGGTTTAGGGCATTGCAAGTCTACTTTATTTTTTTACCACATTATTTTATAATGTCTCATTTATCAAATGTTTTATTCTTTTATTTTATACATTAATATTTATAATGCATTAAAATAATATATTAAATTCCTCCTCTATCATCATCATCATCATCATCAACCACTCCTGCAACAACAACAACAAAAATTACTACAACAACAACCAAAAAAATTGTTGTGGCCATAATCACCAGAAAAAAAAAAAAAAGAAAAAAAAAACCCCAACAAAATCAACCCACAACCTCCGCCGAATCCACCACCAAATCACAACCACCAAAACAGAAAAACAAAGACAAAAATAGATCAGAATAGAGATCGGCACCACCACCGATTCGCCCATCACCAGCTGACCCACCCACCACCACTGATCCGCCCATCACCATCTCAACCCACCCTCCGCCATAACCCACAACCCATGAAACTCAACCCACCCACTGCCATAACCCACAACCCGAACCCACCCACCATCGATTTGCCCATCTGAACCCACCCATCAAACCATAGCAAAAAAAAGTGAACGGAAAAAAAAAAAAGGAAAAAAAAAAAAAAAAACTGAAGCAGAATAGAGAAGACAGATGGTCGGCGGCGTTGAGTGGTGGTCTTTGGTGTGATCGGCGATGTTGAGTGGTGGCCATTGGTGATCGGCGTGCTGTGGAAGACGAATAGAGAAGACAGAGATGAGATGAGAAGATGGAGAGAGAGAGAGATATCTGTGATGAGGAGAGAGAAAACGGGAATAAAATAATAATATGTATTATGCCATTGTTGTCCGTACCGTGCCAAAATTGTGATAGTATTGTAGTATGTTGCAAAAGTTTGGCACATTTAACACATCTGATAAAAAGGCGTTTTTGGTGTTTGGTGTGCCAAATGTGCCAAATATTTGGCATTTGGTACATTTGGCACATCTGATGCGGATGCTCTTATATACATATTGCTCTTTCATTCAATCCATGTTTATGGGCTATACAAATTTCTTCCTATTTATGGTACATTACACTCCTCATGATAAGATAGTCTTGAATTGCTCATATTACGCATTTCTTGTGCTCTAACTTTTCCCTATGCCATTCTAGTGGGTTTTCGACCCAACAATTTTTTATTTTACTTTTTAAGCTCCAATTAGTGCCTAGATTATCCTGATGGGTTTTTAGTCTAACAAGCTAGCCCTAAATTTTGCTTAGACAAGCTTAATGGGTTTTCAACCAGCCTTGATAGGGTAAGTGCCTTTCCAATTGTGCTTGAACTTGCCCATTAGGTTGAATACTGGTGCTCTCAGTTCCTTCAAACTAGGTCTCCTTGATATTTTTTGGTTTGGCCTTTTTATTAAGGATGAATTTGGAATTTTAGCTCCCTCCTTTCTCTCTTTCTAAAGATAAAGTTATTGTGCATGCCATTTCCTTGGACATGGTAGAGTGCTATTAGCTAGCCACCTTTCATGATGAGGGTCAATTCATCAAATCTTTTTTAGGCTGATTCTACTCCGGGAATATAGGTCTTGTTAGGGTACTTTTTTATTATACCTAATTTTATTTAAGTACCACCTATTTACTTTCAAATACACACACCCTATTCTATTTAAACCCCAAGAATACTTATACTTGGCAATATTTGAAAAACCCATGATTCAAGTCCATGGCAAAACAATTTCATCATTGGAATTTAAATCCATAATCAAAGCTCATGATTTAAACCCATGGCAATTTATCTATCCAAAGCCCAATTCTCATTGGCAACATCAAAGCCCAATTCTCATTGGCAACATCAAAGCCCAATCTTCATTGGCAATGTCAAAAAGCCCAGTTCCCACTAGCAATATCCAAAACCCAATTCACATTGGTAATATCAAAATTCAATTCTCATTGGCAACATCAAAGCCCCATTCTTATTGGCAACATTAAAGCCCAATTTTCATTGGCGATATCAAAACCCAATCTTCATTGGCAATGTCAAAAAGCCCAGTTGCCACTGGTAATATCCAAAACCCAATTTTCATTGGCACTAATTTATCAAAAAGAAAAATAACCCAAGATTATCAACGCTTGGCAAAGAAAAAATATCATGGTAAAATGTTACTGTGGCAAAAAGAACCATGGCAATCATTTTATAAAAAACTCATTGAGAGTTATCTTAAGGATTATGTTCTCATATTATAAACCCATGAAATACATGGACATCATTTGCATCACGACATCCATAATATATACCATCAACACTCGTGGTAAGACATTCAAACCCACAAGCTCATCATTTAAATTATGATGCGATTGTTGGAAACCGTGAACATTGTTTGCAATATGGAATTCATCATAGCAAATATTATTTACAAAAGTATTTTGAAGCTTGTCATGTTGTTTCAAACATTACAACTAACTACCCAAAGGCCCACTGCAAGTATCTATCTATGAAAAAACCCAAAAAATTCACTAACAAAAGTCCATGAGGAATGAAAACCCATGGCAAACATGTGTTGTTTAGGATGCACACAACCTGTCCCAAAGGGACCAGCCCATGTAAGCAAGCCCAAGCCAAAAAACACCAGCAAGAGGCAAAGGATTGAAAGTGGGTAACCAGCCCTTGTTCATTCCTAACGAAAAAGAACAACTAGAGACTCATACAAGAGAACCAAGCCTTTGAGAATGGACTAAGGGCTGTCCCATCAGTTTTCTGCCACCCTCTACCTGACGTGAGCAGTGCTTGAGGGTTATCATGTCAGCTGAAGTCTAAAGGATGATGGAACCCCATCATTTTCCTCAAGACTGCACCTTTAGCGGAAGGGGAGCTAAAACCAAATTATCCAAACCTCAACAAATGGATGCTATAAATGTTGAAAACGTTCAAGATGTGATTCATGTGCCAAGCCCATGAATCCTAAAGGAGAAAATTGGGAATATGTGATTTGGAGGGCATAAAGGGATCTCCAGCGAAGCCCCCTGAAGTAGACTAGAGCTTGACACCTGGCTTGGGGTGTTAAACCTTACTTCTCAGGGGTCCGAATCTCAGTTGCAGCATTAGGATTTGCTCTTGATACATGCCTCAATCACAATAATTAAGCTCAACCCCAAAAATCCTGGCATTTAATGCAAAACACTCTAAAATCCCATCATTACCCAAAGAAGCAAGGCAGCCCTTAAAATAGATTTTCCTACTTCTAATAAAAAATCCCAAGAAAGCTTGACCTTGATTCATCACCTCTGAGTAGTCATACGTTTTTTTTGGATTCTTGTCAATTAATGCTTCCCGAAAGCTCCATTATAAAAACACAAGCAACTAACCAAAAAGCAACTTGGCTACCCCCCTCTGAGACTTTGAGATTCATTGGCCATTTTTGCTGGTGGTTCAGCTTTCTTTTAGCTCACCACCCATCATCTTTAGCCTACACCCATCTAATCCCAGATATTCTTCTTCCCCTTTACACTACCATAACTCATAAATGTCTTCCAGCTAGTCATAAATAGTCCATTACTCATAAAAGACTTCAGTCTTAACATCAGTCCTATACCACTCACTCAAAAAACAGACTACGTTCAGCTCGTCCATGCCTTATAAACACATACTCACTGAAATCTTAGTTTAATACCCGCTACACTAAGCTGGGATCTCTCTCCCCCTTCACACCATGCCAATTAATCCTCCATTTTTTCTTCCTAGGGAACCTTTAATTTTTACTTTTTACTTTACTGTTGAAGGATATGATGTATTTATAACAATCGAACTCTTCCCTCACATTGATGTAATGATGGCTGAAAGGAAAATAAATTCCTCTTGTATAAGACACATAAGGACCTAAAATTTTCTTAAATTTATCTAATTATTGATTGCTGGACCCACTACAACAAAATGTATTTTTAGTGACGAAAATTAGCGAGGAAATATTTTTCGTCGCTAAAAATACAGCTTTAGTGAAGAAATATGAATTTTGTCACTAATAATGAAAAAAATTATAACATTTAGCGATGAAAAATAAATTTCGTCGCTATTGTGATCTGAAAAATGGGGGCCAGTGGAGAGAAACTTTGGCGCGAGTTTAATTAATCTATAATGATGAAATATTTTGTCGCTAAAAGTTGAAATTTTTAGTGACGAAATATTTCGTCACTGTAGGTATTGCTGTGGATAGTTTAGTGACGAAACTGAAATTCATCACTAAAAAGTTAAAATCCTAATTTCAATACCCAGCTAAACCACAAAACATTTCAATACCCAAGAGCCATTTCGGTCAAAAAAAAAAAAAAAACCCAAACCGCATGTGAAGCCACCATCGCCGATAACCTCAACTGTCGCCGATTAAGCTCAACGGCGATGCTTCAAGTCGCCGATTGTTGGCGACGCTTTAGCTCACCAGCGATGCTTCATCCTTTAGTTCGAGATGCTTCATCCAGCGACGCTTCCAACAACGCTTGAGTTTCTTTGGTCTTTCTCTCTAACTGGTCTCTCTCTCTTTTGCTTTTTCATTATTGCCATGGCTGTATTTGTTATGATTTTTGTGTTTTCATTCATTTAATGGAAATGAGTTTTTCTTTTTTGGTCTCTAATCCTTTTATGTTGTCCAAATTTATCTGCTTGATGTTTGACAAAATGCCTCAGAGAGTTGAGTTTGTTACATGTTGTGCTATATAGTTGACTAATTGAGTTTATGTTAAATTGTTAGGTCCAACATGGTTTAAAATTTATATTTGTGTAGTACCCTTTGACAATTTTGTTAGATTGATTAGTCATATTTCTAATGGTAGGCATGTGGTTCTAATGTGTTGTGTAGTTGTAGAAAAACTAGGCACTTGTCATGGAAGGTGCTGAATTACTTTTGGTTTGGTTCTTTTGAGTCTTGTTTCCATTTGGGCTGCCAATTTGGAGCTTTGTTGTGCATCTAGTTTGTTATATTGGTTTTTGTTGTAGTTGTATCTATTTGTAGCTACTTGGCAATTTGGTTGTGTACAAAATCGCCTCACATAACAGTATAGTGAAATCATGCTTCTATATATATGTATATATGTAAATGCTATGAGCTTGATGACAAATGTGGCAATAAAAAGTTAATTGATTCTTTTTAAAAGTCCATGTTATATTCAAAGAATAGATTGCACCATTAGATATCCTAATTTGTTGTATACAAAAGTAGCAAGTGAGAATTAGGAGTAGGAAAAGGGACAAAAAATTGTAGTGCCAAGAATATAGGAAGCTCAAACCATATTATTGTCTTCTAAACAATATCGATATTAAATAAGTGCTCTAAGTCTAGCTTTAAAATTGCCCAAAAAGGATAGCTCTGAAGTGAGTTTTAGTATGGATTGGTCTTTTGCATTATTATTATTATTATTTTTTATTTTCTGAATTTATTTTTGGTGCCATTTTGACTGTTCTATAGAAAGAAAGAGAGAGAGTATTAGAAAATAAGAGGGGAGAAACGAGAAACCGACAACAATTAAAGTTCTAGGATGGCAATTTGTGTATGGTAGTGGGGAGGATTATAGTTCTACATAAAAACATCTTTCTTGAAACCACCATGTACTTATGTTTTCTTATATTTTAGGCACTACCGGTGCGAAGGAAGTCAGTTAAGGGTCATATTCTTTGATTTGAATTACTACTAATAAGATTATTTTGTTTTTATAGTTATATATAGTTGTTTGTAGTTATAGTAGATGGAACACAAAGCTCATTATTGCAATTCCCACATTCCTTGTTTTTCTTAACTACTTTTGAGTTTAGTCTTTAGAGAGAGCCAAACCCAACACTTTGTTTTGAAACAGACACAAGTGAAGTGATCTCAAATGTTGTTGTGAACAAGAACTGGACACGGGTCATATATAATCATAAAGGTAAGATTATTCATGGGTCTTTTTATATTTTGCTTTTCTATACTCCCTTTGGTTGTTATGTGTTTGTTATTGGTTTTGTTTGTGCTTAAGCTTAAGTAGGGAGCTAATTTTGGTTGAGATTTTTTTTTTTGGTGGGTTATCCATTTCTTAGTAAACTAAGAGGTTTTTTTTTTTTTTTTTTTTTTTTTTTTTTTTTTTTGTATGTGGGCTAAAGTTAACTAAAAGTTATCTTTCTTTTATCTCTAGCTCTCTTTCTCTTTTGTGGCTGAATAAATTGTGAGGAACAAGGTGAAGAACACAAGTTAACTTTGGATTTTTTCTAAAAGTTGTAAACTTAGCTTGAGCAAAGTAAGTAAATTCTAACTAAAAACTTATAAAACTCTATATATACTTGTGATATTGGAAATTGGTTTTATGGTGGGTTGTTTTGTTGGAGCAAGCGGATGGCTTGCATGGTGTTATAAGGTGGTTTAAATACATATTGGGAGTGTTTTTCATTTCTTGCAAATGTGAATGAGTATTGTTGATTAGATGTGATGAATAATATTTTATTTTATTTTAATACCTATAAAATTCTATACTTGTGATGTTGGAAATTGGTTTTGCGGTGGGTTGTTGTGTTGGAGGAAGCGGGTGGCTTGCATGGTGTTATAAGATGGTTTAAATACATATTGAGAGTGTTTTTAATTTCTTGCAAATGTGAACAAAACTTGTTAATTAGTAGCAATTGTGTTCATTTATTCGATTTCAATACTTGTAAACATTGTACTTGTGATGTTTGTGATTAGTTTTGTGGTGAGTTGTTGTGTTGGAGCAAGCGGGTGGCTTGCATGGTGTTATAAGGTGGTTTAAATTTATATTGGGAGTGTTTTTAATTTCTTACAAATGTGAATGACACTTATTGATTAGTAGCAATTGTGTTCCTTTATTCGATTTCAATACTTGTAAGCATTGTACTTGTGATGTTTGTGATTGGTTTTGTGGTGGGTTGTTGTGCTGGAAGAAACGGGTGGCTTGCATGGTGTTATAAGGTGGTTTAAATACATATTGGGAATGTTTTTAATTTCTTGCAAATGTGAATGAAACTTGTTGATTAGTAGCAATTGTGTTTCTTTATTCAATTTCAATACTTGTAAGCATTGTACTTGTGATGTTTGTGATTGGTTTTGTGGTGGGTTGTTGTGTTGAAGTAAGTGGGTGGTTTGCATGGTATTATAAGGTGGTTTAAATTCATATTGAGAGTGTTTTTAATTTCTTACAAATATGAATGACATTTGTTGATTAGTAGCAATTGTATTCCTTTATTCGATTTCAATACTTGTAAGCATTGTACTTGTGATGTTTGTAATTGGTTTTGTGGTAGGTTGTTGTGTTGGAGCAAGTGAGTGGCTTGCATGGTGTTATAAGGTGGTTTAAATTCATATTGGGAGTGTTTTTAATTTCTTGCAAATGTGAATGAAACTTGTTGATTAATAGCAATTGTGTTTCTTTATTCGATTTTAATACTTGTAAGTATTGTACTTGTGATGTTTGTGATTGGTTTCGTGGTAGGTTGTTGTGTTGGAGCCAGCGGGTGGCTTGCATGGTGTTATAAGGTGATTTAAATTCATATTGGGAGTGTATATTTGTGTGTGCAATGTATATTTGTTTAAATATTAATATAGACTTGTGCATCCATGAATGAGATAGAACTTTATCTAAGTAACTTATAGACTTAGATGTTAGAATGCATTATGCATGAGTTGTCCTTATTTTACTAAAGTAGCATTCATCTTGTAATTGTAGTCAAACATGGATAAAAGTTGGATGACAATGAGTAAGACACCCGATGGCAGATTAAGCCATTTATATATTGAAGGGGTCAATGCATTTATTAATTTTGCAAGAGCATTTGTGGACTCGAGTGGTAATATTCTGTGCCCGTGTATTCACTATGTGAATTGTTATCGACAATCTCTTCATACTATGCGTATCCATTTGCTTTATCGTGGGATTATGCAATCTTACATTAATTGGTATAATAATGGAGAGCCTCGTGTATTGAACGAGAACATTCATGATAATGAAATGTCGGATAGTGATCATATGGATGGTATCGATGCCTTGGTAGGTGACCGAATTAGAGGGGAACCAAGAAATGCAACCAAAGATGAGGAGGTGCGTCATTTTGACAAACTTGAGGAAGATGCAAAGCGTGAGTTGTATTTGAGTTACACTGATTATAGTATCTTGAAGTTTGTTATTGAGATGTTGAATGTAAAGGTAATGACTAACTTGAGTAATAAGGGACTTGATATGATGCTAGAATTGTTGACAAAGGTTTTACAGAAAGGTAAATTGGTTCCAAGGTCAACTTATGAAGCAAAAAAGATATCACGTGACTTGGGCATGTCATACGAGCATATAGATGCATGCAAAAATGATTGTGCACTATTTTGGAAGGAAAATGAAAACCTTGATATATGTCCAGTGTGTGAGGCGCCTAGGTACAAGGATACACATGCCCAAGGTAAGAAGATTCCTCATAAGGTATTGCGTTACTTCTCTTTGACAACGAGACGGAGGAAATTGTACATGTCAGGCCAAAGAGTTAAGGACATGAGATGGTATATAGACAAACGTGTGGGTGATGAGATAATGAGGCATCCGGCTGATAGTGAGGAGTGGAAGGAGTTTGATTTGCAACATCCTAATTTTGCCCTCGAACCTCACAATATAAGGTTGGGGTTGACTACAGATGGATTTAACCCTTTTGGGAATAAGAGCAACAACTATAGTATGTGGCATGTCATACTTATCCCCTATAACCTACCACCTTGACTGGTTATGAAGAAACCATATTTTATGTTATCCTTACTTATTCCTGGTCCCCATCAACCGGGAAATGAGATTGATATTTACTTGAAACCATTGGTTGACGAGTTGAAGGAGTTGTGGGAAGAAGGTGTAAAAACTTATGATACTTATAGTAAAGAGCAGATGCGTGCAACTTTGTTGTGGACAATACATGACTATCCTGGATTTGGTAACATGTCTGGGTGGATGAGAAAGGGTTATCATTTTTGTTACACTTGCAACGATGAACCATATTCAGAAGTTTTGGAAAATAAAATTGTATTCATTAACCATCGTGCTTATTTGCCTATGGAACATCATTGGAGATATAGTCAGTTGCATAATGGTTTATCGAAGAAACGGAAGAGATCTTTAAAGTTACAAGTGGGAAAAATACAAGAGCAGCTAAATAGAATGCCAAATATAATTTTAGGAAAACATCCAAGTAACAAGAAGAGACAACTCATTGGGGAGCCAAATTGGTCAAAGGTAATTATTTTGTACAAGCTTCCATACTAGAAGAATAAGAAGCTTAAGCCTAACATTGATGTCATGCATGTGGAGAAGAACATTAGTGAGAGTACTTATGGTACTTTGTTGGGCATCGAGAGGAGAAATAAGGATATTGACAAGGCACGGATAGACTTGCAAAATATGAACTTTAGGCATACGTTGCATTTGAAACAACGTCCTGATGGATCATATGACAAGCCACTGGCTTTCTTTTCATTAAGCCCAAATGAAAGGGATGGTTTCTATAATTTTTTGAAATCAGTCAAGTATCCGGATGGCTATGCAGCCAACATATCAAGGTCAATGAATGCAAAAAATGGTAGATTATCTGGTTTGAAAAGCCATGACTATCATATGCTACTACAATGAATTCTTCCAATTAGGTTGTGAGGGTTTGCACGTAAACACATTAGTATTGTATTGTTTGAGTTGGGCAACTTCTTCTAAAACTTATGCTCAAGGACCCTAAAGTGGAGTGAATTGGAGAAACTAGAAGAACGTATAGTTCTTATACTATGCAAGTTTGAGAGGTTCTTTCCTCTAGCATTCTTTGATGTTATGGTCCACCTTACTGTTTACTTGCCTTGAGAAGCAATTCTAGGAGGCTCGGTGCAATATCGGTGGATGTACCCAATTGAAAGGTAATTAGATCCTTTGATGCATCCATCAATTGCATATTTTTCATGTGGTATAAAATCACATAATGTGCGTATTTTTTCCTCATAGGTACCTTGGAAAATTGAAAAGATATGTTTTCAACTGAGCTCGACCAGAAGGTTCGATTACAGAGGCTTACATTCTCAAATAATGTATTAACAATTAGTCTTTGTATATTGATGGGATCGAAACTGTACATAATCGAAGAGAAAGAAATGAAAATTTTGGTGAATCTAGCGAAGGAATGATAGTTTTTTCACAGACTGCCCGACCTACAGGTGGTAGGCGGAATGATGACAACTTGTCTCGTGCATTGTTTGATATTGCTCATTAGTACTTGTTGTACAATAGTCCTGAGCTAGAGCCTTATTTAAAGTATGTGATTTCATATGCATGTATTGTTTGATCAAGTTTTGAATATTATCTGCAATGTTTAGCTGAAAATAAATCACATTATTTTTAACAGTGAACACAAAGCACATTGCATAATCCTACTAGAGAAGTTATAACTCAAATCCAACGACAAGAGTTTTCCAAGTGGTTCAGAGAACGTGTAAGACATTTGAAATTTAATCACATACTAATAAAAATTAAACATTTAAATAGTTTCGTCATTGCTTATTACTAATTAATATCATTTGTTGTATGTCATTATAGATGAATAGATTGAAAGTTAACGAGTCACCAGAAACAACTAAACAATTATGGTCATTAGCAAATGGTCCTAAGGCACATGTGAAGGAATACACAATTTGTATGGTCAATGGTGTAAAATTCCATACAAGAGACCTAGAAAATCGTCGTGTAACCTAAAACAGTGATGTATATACCGAAGGGGACCATGAGGGAGAAATGCATGACTTCTATGGTCATGTGTGCAAAATTTGGGAATTGAAGTATGTGTTTCGCCATAAAGTTGTTTTGTTCCAGTGTGAATGGTATAATACTGGTACTAATAGTCAAAGGAGAATGATAAGAACCGATGCACATTGCAAAAGCATTGATGTTACAAGTCGGTGGTATAAAAATGACCATTTTATACTTTCTAGTCAAGCGAGACAAGTTTTTTTACTTTCAAGACACCAAATTGAGTGAACCTTAGAAAATTGTGCAATCCATCCAACATAGGGGAGTGTTTAATGTCCTGGAAGTCAGGGGTGGAGAATCCAATGATAATACAGAAGATAATGACGCATTCCAACAAGAAGCGATTGTTGATATTGTTTCTATCAATGTTGAGGACAATATTATTGACTATTGTATGGGTGATGTTGAAACTGATGTTGTTCTTGAAGGTGGAACTTCAAGAGATGCTAATCAAAATGAAGAGCATGACATACTTGATATTGATCTTGATATGGATTATAATATGTAGAGTTCATAACAATTGTCTTAAATGTTGTGTGCTTGTCTTAAAGTTTTATGCTTGTCTAAGTAGCAATTGTTTTGTACTTATCTTGAACTTGATGTGGATATTGATGTAGTGATTTGTTGTATTGAGTTAGTAGTAATTGTGTTCAAATTTAGCACTTGTAAATTGCTTAATATGGATAATGGTGTAGACTATGATATGTAAAGTTAGTAGTAATTGTTATTGAGATGTGTTGTACTTACCCTGAACTTGATACGGATATTGATGTGGTCATTTGTTGTGTTGAGTTAGTAGCAATTGTGTTCAAATTTTACACTTGTGAATTGCTTGATATGGATAATGGTGTGGACTTTGATGTTAAGTTAGTAGCAATTGTACTTATCTTTCATGTCAATACATAGTTTCCCAAAATGCACAAAAGGGCCAAATACATTCATAACATACCGAGGTATGAGATGACAAGATTGGATAAAATGAGGCAAAACCAAGAGAGAATTGATGTTTTGGGATTGAAGCACATCTTAACTTCTCTAAAGGATACTGCTTAGTCCAATTGTGCAAAAGGGAAAAAAAGTAGAGCTAGTGTTGTGGTAGATGATGATGATTATGTACCACCTATTGGTGACGATGACAATGATGATGAGTCATCTAATTTTGTAATCCATAAGGTACAATAGATGTTCCATATGGTATAATAGATGATAATAACTTTATTGTTCCATTACTTGTAATGACTTTGTTGTTCCATTATATGTATATTTGTTAGTTACAGATGACACCAGGACGACTTACACGCTGGCGAGGTAAGACATCTATCTCGGTAGTCCAATTTACGCAAACACCTCGTGAAGCAAATCCTCCTGTCCAAAGTTCTTTTAGTGCGGAGGCGCAGATTACCGGCACATTAACTAGCACGACTGGCAATTACATAGAATATACTTAATTACAACTGCACCCTGTTTTTACTATTGAGATTATACTTCACTTAATTTAGCTATAATGTACATGAAATGTATAATTTTTTAATATTAATAATGTTTAAATAGGATCTGCTAGCAGAAATACCCGTGGAACAACACGTGATATAGCAATATGAGTACTTGTTGAAAAAAGTAGTAAGCTGGCAATACGTATAGATGCAGAGTATGATGCTCCTGTTGGGAAGAATGCGTGCAAGCTTGTTAATCAAATTAGCGTATAAGTGCAAAGTAATTTGTCCAGTTACAACGTGAAAAATTGGAAAAATGTTGATGCTGCTACTAGAGATGTGGTGCTTCAAAATATCGCAGTAAATTTACATTGATAACGTCTAACTCGTCTTTGTTGTCACTTAGCATATTAAATTCATATAATAATATTTTTATAATACATATACACTTCATTTTACAGGACCAGTTTGAGCTACAAAGAGATTCCAACTTGGTAACAAAAACATTAAATACAAAATGTGAAAGATTATTGAGTTCCAGGTCTCATAAGTTGCATTAGGCTTATAAAAAGCTCGTACAATCTCATGGTGCTGACTATGCAAGAAGCCACTCGCCAAAGAATGCCAAACTTGAGCTGTGGATTGAACTCATTGATGGGAGATGGACCAATGAGGATTGGCTAGTAAATTATTTATGCATATATTATTATTATCCAATGTTTACTATATTATGTTGTAAACTGATTAGATTAATACTTAAATGAAGTAAATGTATACTGTTTTATTCATGATCTAATAAATATCTTGAATGTTGTTTATTAGAAAAAATCAAGAAAGAATTCTGAAAATAGGAAAAAAACTTCAAGCAAACATAAATGCGGGACAAAGGCACTTGCTGTTAGGGTTGATGATGAGGTGCATGTTTTTTCATTTTCTTAAATCTTAGTATATTACATGTTGTAATTAATTAAGTATATCTATCTAACACTTGAATATTAATTAATCAAACAAATAATAATGACGGTCAAGTTCCTGAATTGGCAAAAATCTTCAAAGATGTTCATTTCAATCCAAACACAAATATATGGATACACCATGAAGATGAAGCGACATATGTATGTGTATCATTCCATCCCTATCATGTTTGTAAAGTTGTAACATATGTAGTATTAATGTTGTGATTATTTGTTTCTTTCTCTCTTTCAATGATAGGAAAATATTCTCAAAGTGCAAGAGGATCATTGTCAAGATCCTAATGCAATTCCCCTTACACAAGAGGAGATTTTAAACTTGGTTTTTAAGAAGAAGTCCGGTATTGTAAAAGGACTTGACATGAGACCTTCCTCTTTTCTAGTAACCACCGCCTCGTCTAATTCCTCGGTGGAGTATATCCAACAGCTAGAAAATGAGATAATTGAGCTCAAAGAGGCAAGAGTTAGGGACCAAGAGGAACGAGCTAAGGACCAAGAGGCACGAGCTAAGCAATAAGAGGTCCAAAAGAATATTCTTAACTTTTTGGGGAGCAAAGGTTATGATGGCGCTCTTACCTATGGGGGTGGTTCAACTTCAAGTTAAAACACTTTTTGGTTAGTACTTTATTTAACAATTGACCCACATTACATGGTATGACTACTCTTAATGCATTGTTAGAAATGTTTCTTATAATATATTTAATGTTTTTACTTTACGATTTTAATGTAGTATTGGTTTTATATTTGTGCAGATTTCTTATTAGTGGCTTTTAGGAGATTTACTTTTGGTATTACTTGAAGACATATGAGGACATCTTCCGTTAGTTTTAACTATATTATGCTACACTTTTTGTATTGTTATAAAACATCTTGAGTTATTGTATATGTTGCAAACAATTATTGTATGGAAGGAGTTTGAATTAGATACTTGTTTTATTTTTTACTTGTGGAATGTATGGATATTTTTTTATAAATGTGTTGTTGAAATAAATGTATTATTCAAATGTGAGGTTTTAATAATGTAGTAACAGGTTAATATCAAAGCCATGAAAAAAATCAAAACATAAAAAAAGTTTTAGCGACGAATTTTTTCATCACAAATATAGCAACAAAAAATTGTTTTAGTGATGAAATATTTCGTTGCTAAATGTAGCAAAATTTAAAATTTTGTAAGAAATTGTTTTAGTGACGAAAATTTTCGTTGCTATATATGTCTGAATTTTCTTAAAAATAGTTTTAGTGACGAACTTTTTTTTCATTATATGTACCCGAAAATAGTTTTAGTGACGAAATTATTCGTCACTAAATATGATTTAATAAACTAAAGTGTTTTTAGTGACGAAATATTTTCGTCACTGAATGGTGTTTTTAGCGAGAAAAACATTTAGCGACACTGAATGGTGTTTTTAGTAAGGAAAACATTTAGCGACGAAACGTTTTCGTCGCTAAAAGTTAAAAAAAAAAAAAAAAAAATCAAATCGGACTTTTGGTGATGAAATTTTTCGTCACTAGGACTTTTAGTGATGGGGTTTCAGCAACGAAATGAGTTTCGTCACTAAAAGTTCAATCTCGTCACTAAAGGTCCTTAGTGACGAAAAACTGGACTTTTAGTGACGAATTTTTTCGTCACTGAAAGTACATTTTGTTGTAGTGACCGTGTAATTCCACCCCTACTATTGGACAATTTATCTCTTTGGACTTAAGTGTAACATCACCCTTACTGCTGGAGAATTTATTTCCTTTGAACTATTAGAACTTGACCACTAATTTACTAAGCATTGTAAAGTATTTTTCATTGGGCTTTTGTTGCTGTTTTGTTAAGTGCAGCCTTTGTTTTTCTTGCTTGGATAGGCTTGTCATCACACCGAAAGTCTTTGGGTGCCATCTCAAGAGCCCATAGTCGAGTTTCGGCTTGGTTTCTCGACATTTTATTCAAAGGCATCAATCTCCCCCTCAACAGGTCTTAAGGATGATTCTCAAGGATTGGACTTCCAATAACTTGCATCGAATGAAGTAATAAGAAAAATAAAATAAAATATTATTTTCATTCCATCTCTCACATGACATATAGATTAGAATCATGCATTGCTATCACATCAAATTCAAGAGAATTCATATAAAGTAATGATGTTTTTGTCAAAAACTAAATATTATTGACAACAGGTGAGTAAAAAATGGAAAATGAGACGAGTGACTGTAACAATCTTTCTCTTGAGAAATGACTTATGGGAATCATTGTGTGCGTCATTAGGAATTCACATGTAGGATTCATCTTTGCACTTTCATGCATAATAACAATGTTCATGCTTTTTCAGGTTTAGGTGTATCTTTGTGCATAGGACCATGGTAGGTTTAAATTCATTTTGTTTTTTTTGGTTTAATTTGCATGTAAATTTGGAGTGAAATTTTGTTTATGTTATTAATTCTGGTCAATTTAATTTTTTTTTGGTGAATGGAGAATGTGAATTTTGTGAAGGAAAAAGTTTGGAGAGAACATCCATTTGAGTTTTAGTCACATGACTTTTTAATGAGTCATGTAATTTGTTTAATTAATACATATGAATAGTTTTATAAATCACATTTCATGAGTTGGAGGAAATAGCTTCAAACTGGTTTTGAGCTAAACTTTGTTCTTTCATAAATTTTCTTCTAATTTTTTTGGATTTTTTTAATTGATTTTGTGATAGATGGATTGACAATTTATATTGATCATAGTACCTTAAGAGAGTAGTTCTTAGACCAAATGATGTGGATGCCTAACACATTTTCATTCCATAACTCAACCTTTGACCTTAGTCTAAGGGACATAGATTTGGTCTTATCCATTATTTCATTTTAGATTATACTTAGAAAATTAAGTCATATAATTTTTATTTTCTTTTTAAAGCCTTTTTTAATATGTTCATTTATTAATAAATTTTTTGTGTGGTTTTTCTTAATTGTTCTACTATAAATAAAATTAAGTGATGACTACAATATAAGTTTTTTAGAGCATTCACAGCAGTGTAGTTATATTGCTATATTGCTAAAATTTAGCTCCACAAACACAAAAAAAACCCCTACAGCAGTGGAGCAATAACTAAAAATTTTAGCTGAATTGCTACAGTGCACATCTATTTATAAATGTGCACTGTAGCAGACATCTAAAAAAAAAAAAAAAATTTATTCATTTATTCTCATCTCATCGTTCCATTCTTGTTTATTTTTTTCATTTCTTTTATTCTCATCTCACCGTGCTCTCTCTCAGTGTCACTCTCAAGCTCCCATCTGAAATTTCTCTCAAGCTCTCACCTCTCTGTTATCACCCCCGGCCCTCCCCACCATCTCTCTGTTACCGCCGCCGGCCCGACCTAGCCGTTCCAAGCCGCCGATCGCCTCACCGTCACTCTCCTCTCTCATTGTCACTCTCTCAAGCTCCCTCATTCACAGCCGCCAACCCAAGCTCTTACCCAGCGCCGATCGCCTCCGACCACGTGGATCGAAGTGGCTTCCCTCACCTCCACTCCGCCGCTGGGTCATGGTTGTGCTCCGGTATGCATTGGTATCGGGGTTGTGATTTGTGGCTGTGGGTTTGTTTTGTGGTGTGCTGTGGGATTTTTTTTTTTTTTTCCTGCTGTGGATTGGTAGTGGTGGTGGTGGTGGTTGTGGCTGATGGTAGAGTGGGTTTGTTTTGTGGTGTTGTGTTGGCAGTGGTTGTGCCATGTTTTGTGGTGTTGTGGGTTTTTTTTTTTTTTTTCTCTGCTGTGGACTGGTGGTGGTGGTTGTGGGTGTGGCTGCGACTGTGGCTGATGGTAGAGTGGTTGTGGTCATGGTTGGTGCTGTGGTTGTTTTTTTGGTAGTAGGATATATTATTTTATTGTAGTAGTTATATTATTTTATTGTGTTGAAAGCTAAAATAGATCCACTGCTGTAGCATGTGTGTACGTAAAATAGATAAAATGATTTTTTGTGTAGCTAAATAGCTAAAATTTTGCCTTCATTGCTGTGAATGCTCTTAGATTAAGGGGGTATAAACACGGTTCTACTCGGAGATTCATAATTGGGAATACTAAAATTTCTTGTCTACTCAGATCGCGCTTCTCATAGTGTCACCTAGTTAAATCATTACCAAAACATCTTAGCACACCACACCAAGGCTAAAGTGCAATTCATATCATAATGGGAGAAAGATACTTTGAATCATAACGTCACCGATGAATTGAATATATAGAAGGTGCCAGTTAACTAGAAATCTCTTCGCACTCAGGTTTCGAACTAAGCAAATCCCTTTGACAAAAATGGCGTGCATACAAAAACGTGACCATGAATTAGTGGCGCACCATGAGTATGAGTCTATGATTTTATTTTAGTTTTCTTTGCCATCCACTAAGATAGTCTTGATAAGGCATTTGGACGTGGGGGCCTGAATTTGCTGATTACGTGTGATTCAATTGTACGTACCACTAGTAGACGTTTTTGCCTTATTTGATACCCTTATTTTTAATCACGAACTCTAAAAGTTAATGGGCATGCCTACAAGGATATAATTTACATTTGCTGCACTACCACATTATATTCTCTCTTATCATGGAAGTATATTTCTGTATGATTATTGGGGTTGGGTAAAACCATGTCATATATCTAAAAACCACTATACTCCAAAATGTATTGTCAGAGAGTGTAGAGTGTGATCTATGTTGGGTTTTGTAGAGTCTAGTTGTGTTTGATTTAGATTATGACTTGACTTGAAATAATGTTGTTACAGTTTTTAATGAGAGATTTTTTGAGGCTTAGTCTATGGAGCAGAGGCTTGGACCAAAAAAATTTTGGTCATTTTTGTAGCCCATTGTGAATCCTGTGCCCAAGATATAAAAACTGTTGCTTTTGGAGATTAGGGTTTTTCTATGTTGGTTTTGAGAGGGGGGAAAAAAAACTGTACTGTCACACTCTGTATTTTTTACTGAGAATAGTGAAATTCCTGCAACTTTGTAGACGTAGGCAAATTGTCGAATCACGTAAATACTGTCTTGTATGTAATTATTTTTTTTTTAACGTATATTTTTCTCTATTTTTGCATCTCACAGGTCTGAGAATTTCATGAATATTCCCATCAATCTCCAATTCCCCATTTTCATAGATTTGAAGCACAAGCACAACATCAACAACACTCATAGGTGATAGGCCCCAAACTACTAAGCATCCAATTTAGACATCAGACCCCAAAAGTTGCATTGCACCCATACAAATCATTACAAAGTGTTTATTTAGAAGGTTACTTCACATTTATACATGTGGGAAAAGTGCATTCAAATATTCCTCCTAGGCGGAAAAAGTTTTCCCATCAAAATGGGAAAAAAAAAAAAAAACTTGTTTAATAAGTACTTTGTTTACCTAGCTTTAATGCTTAGACCTCAACACACTGTACCTCATGACCTTGGAAAGAAATATCCTCAGCTATCCACCACCACTTTCATCATCATCTTCGCCGTAACCACTAATTTCCATTTCTGAAATACCACCACCAATATTTCCATTTCTCAAATGGCGCACTTTGGGTGGATCACATTACAGCTTGACATGTATGCAGTGCGCTTACGCACAAACCCACCATAGAAACCACAGCCTCGATCAAATTGGCCTATCATTTGCTACGATGTTATGTATATAAAGCATGAGGTTTGTGAAAGTGATATTCCTCATTCAACAACACAGACACACAGAGAGATCTATACAATAATGAAAGGCAATACGATTTTCTTCTTATTCTGCTCTCTCTTCCTTGTCTCGTTTCTGGAAGATACTGGGGCAGCTCAAGCGGGGACTAACTATGGCGTTTATATTGTGTACATGGGGGCTGCGGCTTCCACAAATGGTTCCTTGAGGGATGACCATGCTCGGCTTATGAGCTCTGTGTTAAGAAGGTAATTAATGCTAGCCAGAGACACAAGAAGATACTTATTAAATTAGTAGGTTGTGATTTGAAGAATGTTACTTTCACATACCCTTATCATTGACATGATCACTTTCTCTTACACTAATCACAATTGAAAACGTCAATTGTTGTGGGAAAAAAAAAAAATGTAGGTCATTGGCTAGCTTTATTACTTCTTCCATGCTTAAGAGGTTAAAAGGACTTCGTTGTCCTGGGTAATTAACTTTTGGCTAAATTATAAATTGCACTATTCAACTTTTTCTAAAATTCAATTTAAGTATTCTAATTTTCAATTTTGTTTAATTTATTTCTCCCGTTAGTCACCATCAAAGCCGTTAATGACATAGTTTTGTATTGAACAAAAGTGAGTATTGAAAGTGAATAGAATTAAAAGGAGTATTGAAATTGAACGAAAATTAAGTTTAATGACTAAATTGAATTTTATAAAAAATTGGAGAATGTATCTTATAATTTAGTCCTAACTTTTTATATTATACCACTTGTAACATAGTAAATGTTGTTTGTTAACCATGAAGACTGAGTGACTCATTTACTCTTGTGTGATTTGATCGATGGAAGTCAATATTCTGAGGTTGAATTCCCAGACTCGTGTAGTTAATTTCCATGACTATACTTATGTTATCAAGACTTCAGTTGAGTTGAGGTTAAGTTCTGGTTAAACCCACATAAAGAGAGTTTGGGGTCCTTCTATCCTCTTGTCTAAGATGGTATAGATTTCTCAATTAATAAATGCTATTTTGATCACATCCAAACAATATCTTCAACAAAATGATTACACTTTACCTTTTCTTTATTAAAACAAATGTTGTTTTTTTAGTAGGAAGAGACGTGTACCATAAAATTAACCAATTGGAATTGGATTAGTAAGTATAACAATAATATTCGTCCTGTACTCCTGTCCACTATTTAATTTTTTCTTTATATTAACCAATTCCTACTAAAGTTGCAACTTGACCTACCCATGTCTTTTTGTTATACATTTCTCCATATAGATATAGAGAATCCTTCATATCATAGCTATGGGCCTTTACTCCAAAAGAGTGATGAACATACTCAAATTAAAAAAAGAAAAAAAAAAAAGAGTGATGAACATACTGGTATAAGTTATAACCCATAGCCAAAATATTTGAAAACTTTTTTATGCCACATATTTTGACAATTTTTGAACCCAAGGCAAGTTGAAGATGAAAAAACCGTTAGAGAAATGTCTTTCAACAAAGCCAAATCCATAATATCATTTTTTTTTAAAAGGACGGGTGTTACAAGAAGTCAATATATATATATATATATATATATATAAAATTTTTGATAATTGCAAGAAGTCAATATTAATTATAAGTTAATTGTGACTATATGTGCTAGGAAAGGAAATACACTAGTACACACCTACAGGCACGGTTTCTCAGGGTTTGCAGCTCGGATATCAGAGGAGGAGGCTCGTTCAATAGCACAGAAACCTGGGGTTGTATCTGTTTTTCCTGATACCCAAGTAGAACTCCACACAACTCGTTCTTGGGATTTCTTAAAGTACCAAACGTCTGTAAAGATTGACTCCAAACCTAATACTGGCAATGATCAATCTTCTTCATCTGTTGGGGCAGACTCAATAATTGGCATCTTAGACACAGGTAAATCAGTACTAGTATTGTTTAGTAAACAAAAATAGAACTGCATATATTATTACACATTTGCTTTGCGTGCTGTTTTATTGTTCATTATGTTCTGATTTATAGTGCATGGAATATAGGGATTTGGCCAGAGTCAGAGAGTTTTAATGACAAGGACATGGGTCCAATTCCGTCAAGGTGGAAGGGAACTTGCGTGAAAGCCGATGATTTCAACTCCTCCAATTGTAATAGGTTAGTGCATGTTACTTTCTGCACAGTTCAAGTTAACATCAAATATGCAGAAGGACTTAAGTTATAGACTCGTTGAAAGCGATGGATATTTCAACTTCACAACTTTATTTGTCGTCATAAAAGAGCCTGATTCATAACGGTTTGAAAATTTGTTCAAGAATAAGACCGGCTAAGTCGGTGATCTTGCCTTAATAGCCCCATTTTTTAATTTTTTGTTGATAATATTAGCCCGATCACTTAAAATAGCTCGATTGGCTTAAAATAGGCCCAAAGAAGCTTAATCTAGATTTTCATTCTCGTAGGCATAAAAATTACAAAAAATTTCTGATTAAATTATGTTTGCTCTTTTTTAGGAGAATTTGAACTTTAGACATGTACTTTGAAATCATCAAGATATGAATCAATTGAACCACCTCTTAGACACGTAATTTATTTATCCTTATCACCAATACATTCTCTTATTAGATACTGCTTGAATATTAAAAAGTACTAATGGGGCAACTTATTTATTGGGAAGTGAATTTTAATAGAAAAAGTATAGGAGCACAACAAAATTTCACAATAACTTTGTTCTAAGTTTTATAAAATATAAAAAACTTTTAGTAAGTTTTTGACACTGATTCTATAAAAAAAAATATTAAAAAACTTTTAAAATAATTAAATTTTTTTTATCTTTACCTATAAAAAGTTTCTAAAAATATATTTTTTAAACTAATGTTTTAAATCACTCATTATATAAGCATTAAAAACCGAGAGATATTATGTTCATAATATTTTCATAACAAATTCTAGGTGGTTAGTACTTAGTTGTTATTAGTTCAAATTTAAATCTAACATTAGGATTAATTTTTTGCCCTAACAATAATAACCAATAACAATCTACCCCTTAGAATTTATTGTAAAAATATTATGAAAATCCTGTGAAGATATCATTTCTCTTAAAAACCTAATGGATGACTATACTCAAATTTGCATATCAGGAAGTTGATTGGTGCAAGATCCTACGGCGACTCTGTTGCTAAAGCCCCAGCAAAGTTGCAAACACCTCGTGATACAGTTGGCCATGGTACACACGTGGCATCAACTGCAGCAGGTAGCACCGTAGCCAGTGCATCCTACTACGGTCTAGCAGGTGGAACCGCAAAGGGTGGGTCCCCAAGTTCACGAATCGCTATCTATACGGTATGCTCATCCGCCGGTTGTCGTGGGTCTGCGATTCTTGCAGCGTTCGATGATGCAGTAGCGGACGGTGTAGATGTCTTGTCGTTGTCTCTTGGCGCACCATCGTACATAAGGATTGATTTGAAGTCTGATCCAATCGCGATCGGAGCATTCCACGCAGTGGACCATGGGATCATCGTGGTCTGCTCCGCAGGGAATGATGGCCCCGACTCGGAAAGTGTTGTGAATATTGCTCCTTGGATTTTGACTGTAGCTGCTTCTACTATTGACCGAGATTTTCAATCTAATGTGGTACTTGGTGGAAACAAAGTGGCTAAGGTAAACATTAATAGAAAATAAATAAATACATAAATTTTTTTTTGGTAATAATATACATACATATATATATATATATATATATTTTTTTTTTTGGTTGAGAATTTTGTTCACTTATATATTGTGATATTGACCTAGGTGTTTTCTAATATAAAAATTATAGGGAAAAAAAACATGGGAGGGTGTTTACTCGGTACAATCATGTTCTTTTTTTATAAGAGAAATGTTACGTTTAGTATATTTTCAAAATACTTTTACAATAAATTCTAAGTAATTTTAGTAGTAAGTTCAAATTAGAGCTAATGGCAACTAACTACTTATGATTTGTTGTGAAAATATCGTTGATATGGTACTTCTCTTGTTTACACTTTTACGTGAGTGCCAATTTGGTTACTTAACATTTTATTTAAATAATTATGTGTACATTATGTGATTAAAGCTATTAGCATTTAATGAAAATAGTAATAAAATGTTTGGTTTGGTGCGTAAAAATGCTCAGTGTTATTTGTTCATATCAAAAGTTTAAGGATTAAATTGACATTTATGTTAAATGTGCAAATATTTATAAAAAAAAATGCTCATATTTAATATGACAACTATTTCTCACATGTCTTAACTTCCAACTGGTTCCTAATTTTTTTTTTTTTTTTAAAAAAAAATCCAAACTTTACCATATTAAGATATCTACAAAAATTATGTGCACAGAAAATATGCAAATAATATTTGTGTGTTTTTTTAAATTGTGTATGAGATTGTTACATGAATGGTTGAGTTTATTTATTTAAATTTTTTGAGTTGGTTTATTTATTTATTTTTTTGTTGCTGAGTTTTTCTCTATTGACCTCAGGGTGAAGGCATAAATTTCTCTCCACTTAAACAATCTCCTGAATATCCATTGATATATGCTAAGTATGCCAAGAAAAGTGGTGCCAATGAAGCTCAGGCAAGGTACGTAAACATGATAAGTTTATAACTATGCCAAATGCCAATCCAGGGAAAAAGGAATTATAGTGTCTTTATAATAAAATAATTCAGACATTCATCCTTTTGTAAATCTTATATATATAATCTTTAGCATTTTTTTAAGAAGAAAAAAGATAAAAGTCTGGACAAGCAAACAAGGACAAAGCTCTAACACTAAAACAAACTCGAGAAATGTCGTGTTTATATTGTTAAAATATTTTTATAGTACTAATAGTTAGACCAAAGTATATGCAAAACATTCTTTCTTTCTGTTCTTTTTCATTTTTCCATAAGATGTAAAACGCTTGAGATTATGTTCAGAAACTGCAACCCAGATTCAATGGATAAGAACCTGATCAAGGGGAAGATTGTTGTCTGTAACAATGTCGGCGATGAGGAATATTCAGCGAGAGAGAAGATATCAGAAGTAAAGGGTCTTGGAGGAATCGGTATAGTTTTGATTGACAACAAATCAAGCAGAGTGGCAAGTACTTATGGCTCATTTCCAGCAACTTTGATTAAGTCAAATGATTCTGCTGAAGTCCTCTCCTACATAAACTCAAGCAGGTAATGAAACCGAAGTTTTCTTTTGAAATTATATTCCAAAACTAGTTTTTTTAAACTAGTAATTTCTTGAGTATTTGAAGCAAAGAAAGGAAAAAAAAATGCTAATTAGTATGAAAATTTCTGAAGCAACCCAGTTGCAACAATTCTACCAACAGTAGCAGTGACAGAATATAAGCCAGCACCAGCTATTGCATACTTCTCGGCTAGAGGGCCTTCATATGACACAATGAACATTCTCAAGGCATGGCTTCTTGCTCTTCACAATGATGTTATATATTACTTTGAATAACCAATTACTAGTTACCTAACATGATTGTTTTGCAGCCTGATATTGCAGCACCAGGAGTGGACATACTTGCAGCATGGATTCCAAACGACACATCACAAGCTCCACAAGGAAAAGAACCCCCATTATATAATGTGATCTCAGGAACCTCCATGGCGTGCCCACATGTTTCTGGGGTTGCCGCCACTGTCAAATCACAGAACCCCACGTGGAGTCCATCGGCTATCAAATCAGCCATCATGACAACAGGTCAGAACCTGCGACTTATAATTCACAAATTTTGGGACCAAGGTTTGGTTGTTGTTGTATTACTAACCAATGATTACTGACTATCATCAATTTGCAGCGACTCAAACAAACAACATGAAAGCTCCAATAACAACAGATTCAGGTTCAATAGCCACACCTTATGATTATGGTGCAGGGGAAGTAACAACATCTGGACCATTAAAACCAGGGCTAGTGTACGAAACCAGCACCACTGACTACTTGAACTACCTATGCTATCTTGGCCTTGATATAGATGGAATTAAAGCAATTGCGAAAAAAATTCCCAATGATTTTGCTTGCCCCAAGGACTCTAACAGTGATTACGTATCCAATATCAACTACCCTTCAATTGCAATCTCCAAATTCGATGGAACAGCGAGCAAGAATATAAGCAGAACGGTAACTAACGTTGGTGGGGATGGTAAAACTGTTTATGCTGCAAGTGTGGATGCACCTAGCGGAATAGTTGTCAAAGTGATTCCAGATCAACTGACATTTACAAAGAACAATGAGAAGCTGAGCTACCAAGTGATTTTTTCTTCTTCCACTGCAACCTCATTAAAGGAAGATGTATTTGGATCAATCACTTGGACTAACGGACAATTCAAAGTCCGGAGTCCATTTGTAGTAAGCAGTAAAAGCGGTGACGACGACGAGTATGTGCTCTAATGTAGTAGATAACTAAACATGCACCCATGGTACTAATGAGTAGGGTTGTAAATGAACTGAGCTTTGTTGAGTAGTGAATGTTCAAGCTCGGCTCAACAACAAAAGTAGAATGTTCAAGCTTGGCTTGAGTTTGATACGAACCTATAAATAATATTCAAGCTTGAATTTGTTATAAAGTATAAAAACTTGAGCTCGGCTTAGCTTGACTTGGTTCATTAGTCAAGCCAAGCTCGAGCTCTATATCAAGCCCAAACTCAATCTCAATATCATGTTTTTGAGTTTGAAATCCAACTCAAGTATATTATCAAGCCTACATTAAGTTTATTATGGTCTCAACTTATAATTAATTAAAGTCTTAGAAGGATATGAGTTTATATGTCAAGCTCATATAAATTTTATTACCAAACTCATAAATAAGCTTACGCTCAACTTGTTTTGTTATTTTTGTATTGAGTATTGGTGTTTACGAGCTTGTTTATGAACAATACTTTTTACTCAGGCTCGGCTCGTTTATTAAACAATCCTAAAACTAAAGTTTAAACTTGGCTTGTTTATAAACAAATAAACATGAATAAGCTTTTTATTGAAACAAGACCGAATTACTTATGAACGGCTTGGTTCATTTTGCAGCCCTACTATTGAGCACTGCATCTGTATCTCTAGCTAAGTTTAAATTTCAAAGGCTAAGTAACAAAGTCAGTAACATATAAGGTCTATTTGGATACAACTTATTGTTGCTGAAAATTAATTGTTGCTGAAAATACTGTAGAAAAATAATTTTTAAATGTATGAATAGTACTGTGAGACTCATTTTTAATATTTTTTTCTCCTAAATAAAGTGACTATTGGTTCCATGAACAGTGATTGTTGTCTCATGAACAGTAAATTTTGTTTCCTAAATGCAAAAAAAAAAAAAAAAAAAAAAATGAAAACGCAACGCCAGGAAACGCCTGATCCAAACCAACGCATAATGTTAGCAAACAATGCTTAATTCAACTGAAAGTGATTACCGATACAATTTTGCCCACCGAATGAAATGCCAGCATGGAACATTCCTCTCCACAATGCCAATGCAGGGTTACAACTTAGCATTGGTAATGGTCAACGGAGAAAAAACGATCATTCATTTCTGCGATTCTAAAGCATTAGATAGCATGCACAACAAAGTTTATGTATACACCACACCATAAAATGAATTTTAAAACCTTAAAACCAGTTTTAAATAGAGAAGACCTTTCTTCAAAAAATAGGACCTGAGAATAAGGCATGCCTTGACCAATAAATTTTCCACTTGTTCTATTTTCGATTTTCTTTCTCCACTTCTCCGTGCTGATTCCATTCCATCAGTTTTGGGTCAAACTAAGGCTGCTGCTTATGCATTAATGCATATGCCAGGGAGCCTAACAAGTGGCAGGTCGGAGCCACTTTAATAGCTAAAGAAAACCAAGCCTCTACAATGGGACTAAAAATACCTCTACTTTGGGAATTTGAATGTCAGAATTACTCTAATATCTTCAGCATTTTCCAATTTACAATGCCAGAAAGCGCCTTCCCCTGCACACTATAAACGTTTTAGGAGTCTTCACTAAGCTGTAAACAACTAAACACAGGCAGTTAAACTACTAAAGATTGTTCCAAGCCATAGTGTGCAAAAAGATGGCAGTAGGGCTGATTCAGTGAACTAATAACAAAATTGGTAAATTTTGTGTACACAATAGAATAGACACACACAACATAGGAAAAAATCTTGGTAAACGGTACACCCAACCCGGAACCAAGTCCATGAAAGAACAGCTCTCTCAAGCAAAGTTGGTGGTGAAGCACGGACAAAAATTGTATAGATCCATCATAAACAAACCACTGAGGCTCTGAAAATATAGCATAATGTGATAATTTCAACAAAACTCACTTGGATCCCCTCCACCAAAGTCAATGGTGGATCACCTTGATATGACAAGTACTGTAGATAAAAGTATCAAGAACACAAACAACCGGAGAAAAAGCAACATATTATCATATTAACATAACAAAAGAGATCCATTAAACATCATATTTCACGACTAAATGTGGAGGGAAGGCAAGTGGGTAAGGTTTAAGCAAAACAAACATTGTTTTACAGCAGAGACACCTAGAACAGTACTTGAATAACTAGAAGGTCTTAGATAGTTGGAAACAACCACCCCTTTCCTCAGCACAAGAGTAAAACATATGCCACAAAAAAGTAAAAACAGATCTGCTCATTTTTATAACTTTTTTCACTCAAAGGCCCATTGGTTCTCCCTGCGAACCTCCTCCTCTTCCTCGGGTGTGAAGTCATTCTTGATGTTGAACGTCTTGCGGATTTCCTCAGGTGTTTTGCCCTTGATCATGTCTGCCACTGTCTGGCAAGTCAGATCCAGCAAGCTCTTGATGTTCAGATAATTTGCAGCCTGCAAACCAGACATAATCCAGAGTGAGATTTGTCATTCTAGGTGTACAAACATGGTAGAAGTAACTTATATAATACAGCACTAATTCAGTGCATGCTGAATGCAACAACAAAACCATAGACCCATTAAATGATCTTGGTGGCTTCTATGGACAACAAAACACCAATGGTCTTGATGCTCTAAAAGTATATTGCAGGATCACAAAAAAATTGCTAAGTGGACCTTCAACATGGAAAGAAAGTTGATAGTATGATAACTAAAGGGCATCAGCAGAATTTCAAGCATAAAGTAGATTCTGTTTGGGAACAACATTTGAGTCTCCAAAAGCAAGAGTCAGCACATATCGTAACAAATTAAAGTTCAAAACAGCAAAAAGATAGAGTCACTAAAGCTATTCCATATTTTACATCAGAATAAACAACAAAGTAACAAGGTTGATACAAACACAATTTGATTATCCAAAATTCATCCAGGTACATGTTCCTAAAACTTGAAAGTCCTGTAAGTCAAGATTCATACCCATCACTCTAATAACTCTTGTCAGCATATTGTAATGATTTCCAAAACTTAAAAGCACTACCAATTATTATGGCCACTACTATATTTGGGGTCTGTTTGGTGAGGCGTTTTGGGAGCCTAAAAGCACATTTTTAAAACCCCAAACTCCATTCTGCAACAGCAACTCCTCATAGTTTTTTTTTACAAACGCTCATTTTAAGACCCAAAACACCATTTTGCAACAGCATATCCAAACGCACTGTGATTTTCACTCGAGTGTGCCTGCACCCAATTAAAGATGTGCCGTTTCAAGCTCATTGGCATTCTGAGACCACTATTTCAACCAATACTTCCCCTTTACAAAAAGAACTTACCATTCACCTAAAACAATCTTAGGGTCCATCTACACTTCAGCAACAAATCCATCAGCAAAAACCCACAAAATCACAACAACAAAAAACAGGAGTAGGACACATAATATCACAGCTAAAACACAACAATGCTTACTAATAAGATTGTGAATTATTTCATCTCAACCAACACAAAACAAAGTAAAGGGGCTAGTAATTCAGCAATCAACACAACAGAGTAGACATTCACAATTTCACAATAACAATATAACAAATAAAAAAACAAAAACAAAAAATCTTAAAATTTTTTTCCCCCTTTTGTTCCCAAACAAGATAAATCAATCTCTAGAGAGAGAGAGAGAGAAAATTGAAAGATCTGAGAGGGGCAAACCAAGATGAGATCGAAGAGGGTAGCCTGGTCGACTTTGACGAACTCGAGGTCCCAGTTTTTGAGCTCCTCATCGGCAGAGGCGACACGGTCCTCGGCTTTCGGGGTCTCGACGTGCTTTTTGCAGTACTCGATGACCTTCGACAAGATCTTGCTGGTCACGTTCGGCAGAGGGATTCCATTGTCGGCGCAATCGTCTTCAATCATGTGCTTTATAGTCTGAGATTCCAACGCCACCGCTTCCTCCACCTCGAACGTCTCTCCGTCCGAGCTCTTCAGCGTTATCTTCCTCGACGACATCGTTTTCTCGCTCTCTCTTCTCTTTACCTCTTTTCCGGTTACACAAACCCTAGAAATCGGATAGAGTTTAAGAGACCCTCTCTGGAGAAATAAATTTTTTTAATAATGAAATAATTTTGAGGTACGTGTTGTGGGTGGCTCTTGTTATTTATATTATAAAAAAAATTTGAAATTTAATTTTATTCCAGAATTTTCTAAATTTCAATTACTATTAGGAAACGAACAAAAAGTAGAGATGAAAATTAATTACCGTGTGAGTAGGTGTGTGATTTGCAAGTTTGGATCCTTTATGATTGTTGGGATCTCAAAGTTAATATATCATGTGATTAGGATTATTCTTTTTTTTGGATAATAATTCATAATTATGATGAGAATAATAGATTTGAATCCTAAATATTTTTCAAAACGCTTACTTATCAGTTAAGTTATGAAGTTATTTGTCGTGATTTGGATTTTTATGAATGTAACAAATATAAATTTTTTATTTTTTCTTCTTATAATATGGTTCGGAAAAAAACTTAGAAACCCTTATAAGCATGCTTTGAAACCATAATTAAAAAACATGTAATGTCAAATGATACGTTGATATTGTTTTTAATAGCAACAGTGTGCAATGATCCTTGATTTTTAATTTGTGGCACTCCCTAATTGATCACAATTCAATTGATAATCAATTTTTAAGTTGAGGGAGCTATTATGTGCATGCATAAAGCGTGGTACAAGATTCCGGCTCATCCTATAAGTTATCTTCTTTTTAAATATATATATATATATATATATTTTTTTTTTTTAACATATGTATACAATGGCTTAGTGGACTCTCATATATATATATATATAAGGTCACAATTTGTAGCCCAAGTCCAAAAGGTCTGGGATATGAGTCTAGTGAGCCCAACACAATGAATTTGTAGAGAGTGAGTGAAAGAGTTAAGTCTTTCGAGAATGAGACAACGACAAGTAAAGATTTGTATGATGAATAAATACAAGAAAACACTTAAAAATCAATAAAACAAACATCCGAGAAGATCAATAATGTGTGTAATCAATATATTGATGGAAGTTCCTTCAGTTCTTAGTGCTATAGTGATTCATTTTCTCTCGTTTCTACTTTTCTTTCTCCCCCTCCCTTTTATGGGAGGTTCTTTACATTATATAGTTCATTTCAAGCCATTCTGATCGTACACTTGTTGGGCATCCAAACCCTTACTTGAGTACATGTCCCATCCAACATCCTTTTATGGTTCTCTGTGAGTGGTGGTAACTGAGATTGTACTGTTCAGAGGTCTTCTCCACATAAATGCGGCTAGAAAAGTTGCTGTGATGCACTTAATGCAGTGGTAGCAGCTTTTTATAAGATATTTCTGTATTCTTATCCTCTTTGTACGTGCCTGAAGTTTGTCATTATCGTTGAAATTTTATGAAAGGTCACCTAAACCGTCTAACTACAGGCCTAATCGATGTTTGTCGTACTCGGCGAGGGGATACTCTTCAGACAGCACTTCCCCATTCACCTCCCACACAACTCTTCATCTTGAAGTCTCTAAAAAACCCTTTATGCCTCCTCGGACGTACTCTAGCCCTCGGATAAGGCTCAAGGCCCACTATCTGAATTTGGGATTTTACCCCCACAATATATATATATATATATATATATGCTTAGTGAGACAATGGCTAATAGAAAATTACAAGTGTAGGGAGAATGATATAAATCTTCTACCAATGAAATTTTACTTATACTTGGATTTAAAAAGTTTAGTTTAAGATGTAATTCATATCATCATAAATATTTTTGTTAGAGGCTAAGAACAATTCTAAAAAGTAAAAACTCTAAATCATCATAAACTCATAATGTTTTTAGAATTCATATCAAAGTATTTTTACTAATAATTATATTAAAAATATTTTGATTTTAAATTTTCAAATCCAATTTAATTAACATACAGTTACACACTATTAAAGAACACTAGCCTCTAAGCACGCACTCACGCGCGTGCTCAGAGGTTTTTCTATTTTTTTGGGTAAAATTTAATAATTTGCATTAATTATAATTTTAATATTTTTAACCAATTAAAAAAATAAAGAAAGAGAAAAGTTTAAACATGAAATTTGTTTCTGAATAAGTGGGTTAGTGGGAGAGTAATTCTATTTTATAGGCAATGTTTTAATGGGAGTTAAAGATGTATTTTACTTTGTTATCCTTTAGTTCTGTCTCTACTTAAACTTAGGGAAATAAAGGTATTTTGGACAAAAAAAAAATTCGGTCCAAACTAAAAAAGCCCCTTAAATAATAGTATAGAACTTGTGAATAGAGGGAAAAAGGCATGCATAGGTCAATTTATAGTCGATTCTCTTTGTGATCCAAAGTCAAAGTAGAATGTCACGTGGGAGATTAGGCATGACCAATGACCAATGTAAATGTGAACCCTACCCAAAGAAGTAAACGCATGTTATGTCCTAAAAATCTTACACAAGGAAAAATGTTAAAGTTAATTGTTTATTAAGAAAAACTTACAAAATAATATTACATCAATACTATAATAAATAAAAAATAAATTATTTTTATTTTATGTTTAAAAATCAACATATCAGTTTGTAAGATTAATATGATAAAATTTGTAATAACTATAACCTCATTGCTATACAAGATACAAAACACATACTTGTAAGCTACTTTTTATATTAGTGGGGGTATTAACAAATATACAACGGTTTGGAGATCTAAACACCTATTAGAATAAGTTTGTTTGTGAAAAATAGAGGTGACAAAAACGCCTTGTCACGCTTTGCCCAACACAGATGTTCATGCCAGGATGGGGGATAGGTGTTGCTTGCTCTATCCTGTCTTACCTCACCCTAAATATATATACATTATTTAATATATATTTAAAAATTTTAAATTTTCTAGACATATACTTAATCTTTTCAGTACATATCCTAGTTATAATTTTTTTTTTATACATATTTTATTATCATTTTCAAAATACTTGTCTCTTTTTCTTTCTTTGTACTCTCACAGTTATCATTTTCTTTTATGTTTCAACTTTATCTCACCACTCTAATTAGGATTAGTAAAACATCTCAACCTATTCTAACCTGACTCATTCCACTCTTACCTTATGCGAGTTTTTCTTGCCTCAAAGATAAAACAATGTGGAGATAAAGTATCCATGATCTAACCTTACTTTACCCTGTGGCCATCCCTAATGAAAAAGACAAAAACTTCAAAATTTTGTTTAGATCAAAGATCCAAAATACACTAAATAGAGTATAAAACGTCAAAATACAGTACGTGGGGCATGACCAAAATATATACAATGATCTCATGATCCGGCCACCTATTGAAGCAAGTTGGTTTGCAACTTTTGTTTAGGTTACAACTATTGCATACCTTGATTTATACTCCTTTTTGGGACTAATTTTGTCACTGTTATTCCAAAAAAGTTAATGACATTATGATCAATATCGTTGCAGTAGTCTTGGCACTATGGTATGGGATTCTCAAAAAAATAAAAATAAAAACACCAGCACCACTATAGTATGGTAGCTGCTTTAAATTCGTAAGCAATGATATAAGGTCCACTAGGACTTCAAATATTAAAGAATGATGTACAATTGTGGATTAAATTTATGCAATAAATCTTCCATTGAAGTTCTTTTGTACATATGCGTAAACTCCACTTACCACATGTAAAGATTATGAGGAAGGCTGTGAGTTGAGACAACTTCAAATCTTCTTGTTTAAACATTCATGTTGTGCTAAATATTCCAATGATAATTGTAGCATCTCCTGATTGAGATCTAGATATATGAGGATTTCTATAGATATATTTTTAGATATATTAGGATTTTTTAAAAATTTTTTATAGAGATAATTACAATATGCTGCTAATTTTGCAGTTTGAACCATTTTCTTTTTAGACCCCCAAGCTCATTGTGCATGAAGATGTGCTAATTTAGCTACAAGACTCTATGTAGTATTTCTTTAGACTTAGAGTTCGTTTGGTTGGGAAGATGAAAAAGTGAGATGATAGAAAATTGTGGGAGAATGAAAAAGTGGGAGGATGGAAAAGATTTAGTTTTCCCTCATTTGTGTTTGGTTGGAGGAGTGGAAAAGTGGACAGATGAAAATTTTTTTTGTTTGGTTGAGATAAAAAATGAGAGGATGAAAAATAAAGTTAATATAAATTTACCATTATGTCCTTACTAAATATATAAACAAAAAGTAACACATTTATTATTTAAAAAAATTTGTATGGATACTTTAATTTATTTATAAAATAAGCAAATGCTAAAAGGATATTTAAAAAAAAAAAGATAAAAAAAGAACAAAAAGAACCAACGTCTATTGTGCAAAATTTTATCCAAAAAAAAAAGAAAAAAAAAAGAAAAAGAAAAAGAAAGGGAAAGACAAAAAGTAGGTGAAAGGGGTAGGCGAGTATAATAAATGTGAAAATATTTGTGTAATTTACCACCCATATCATCTTTTCTCCTTAGTTTTCTTTCCAAATTAGGAGGACAAAATTCTGTGAGGCCCGGTGGGATTATTTTCCACACTATTTTCTTTCTCTCTTGAACCAAATAAGAGAAAATTTCATTTTTCATCCTATTTTCATCTCCTTCTTTTCCATCCTCCCCGTTTTCACCCCAGCCAAACGAGACCTTATTGTTTGGTTGGGAGGATAGAAAAATGAGAGATAATGGAAAAGTGAGAGGATAAAAAAGATTTTAATTTTCCTCATTTGTGTTTGGTTGGGAGGGTGGAAAAGTAGAGGGATGAATTTTTTTTTGTTTGGTTGAAAATAAAGTTTGTATAAATTTACCATCATGTACTTATTAAATAAAACAAAAAGTAACACATTATATTTAAAAAAATTTGTGAATAGATGGACACTTCAGTAAAAAAAATAAAAAAGCATAAGAAATTAACCCAAAATTGTTTTCTAAAAAAAAAGAACAAAAACAAAAACTAAACAAAATTAATGAGAAAATAAACGTAAGAGAGCACAAAAAAAGAAAAAAAAAAGAAAAAAGAAGAAGAAATCTATATGTCCAGAAAAAATTCAAAGAAAAAAAGAAAAAGAAAAAAATCCAACATGTCCAGAGAAAAGCAAGCAAGCAAGCAAAAAAAGAAAAGAAGAAGAAGCCAACACGTTGGTAACAGAGAAAGAAAAAATTGACGATAGGGAGGGACTTGTGAAATATGACAGATTATCATTACGGTCCTCATCAACCATCAACACCACCGAAGCATAAAATTCGGCAGTATAGTCATGAGAATGTGACCTACTAAACTTAGCTATTCCCTACTAAGCCAATTAAGATGAAACTCGATATGTCCAAAGTCCCATCGCAGTACTCGTCATTCCCATTAGAAAGAAAACAACAAAACGTTTACTATCATTAGTTGTGGAAGTCCTATTTGGACTATGCACACAGGGTTGGGACATAGAATTATGGTTCAAAGTCAAACTAGTAGAACAAGAATTTATATACATGTGTTTAAAAACTGAAAATTGTTGTTTGAAAACATTTGTAAAAATACGTGTGAGTGAAAAAATGTGTGAAAATACGTGTAATGTTGTTTAAAAACTGAAAATTGTTATTTGGAAACACAAACCAAACACCCCAATCTTGTGCTTCATTGAGAAATGCAAAACTACCTACACAGCTACACTTACCCATAACAGAATTAAGCCCAAAAAATTTACTGCTAATATTTAATTATTTGAAGAATGGACCCCAGGGGAACTTGCAACATGGTCTCCTCAAACCATTTCCCATGATTAACTAGAACTGTATCAGAATAGATACCTGCTGAGAAAATAATGACCTTGCTTATAGAATTTGAATGGAAAATCTAACCCAAAATTGAGAAAATGATAACTAGGCTGAAGATGGTCATCAGAGGGACCAATTAGACCGAAGCATAAAGGCAGTTATTTTGGAATCCCCATCTGCAATATATGCAAGGCCTGGTTTCAAGCTGAATCTCTTACCTAAGTTAACTTTTAAATAGGATTCAGCCTGAAAATGGTCTCCGCTTGTTGGACCTCCAACCATTCCACTCAAGCTCATTCCCCATCCAAAAGAATCTTCAGAATCATCAGACATATTGACAGCCCATTGTAAACGTTCAGGGTTTGATTTTTGCATCTCAATCCAACCTTCAATTCTCGTAAACCCATCAATTTCTGACTCCAATGTTAAAGCAACACACCCAGTTGAGATATGTTCCTGTGTGCTTTCTATCATGGTAGGGGCAGATGCTTCAACCACCATCTCAGGAGCTCTATGACGTTCTAAAAGGCCTACAGGAATGGTAAGGGGTCCAAGACTAACACATTGGCTTAATGACCTAGGCACTTGATGAAGACCCAAAAGCGAGAGTTTTATTCCTCGTGGAAGTTCACAGACAACTTGTCCAAAAGTGCTGAAGCAATGCCCCATACTATCAGAACCTGCTTGCATTCCCAATCCAGAAACAAATTGTGCCAATGAAGCAACAATATTTGATTTTCTCACTTTTATGCCAATGCCACTGCCACTATGCTGATTCAAAAGGGGAGGTCCAAGCGATGATAAATCTGTAAGGCCCTTTCCCTGTCAGATAAAATGAATTAGTATATAACTGTATATTGAGAACCTGATTACTGATAGCAGTAAATTCAATACGAAAACATGCAGTGCTAAATTGGATTGTTTTAAACATCATGCTTATATTGGTGGAAAACATAGTTGCAAGAGCAGAAATGGAAACAGGCTCAATGATATGATCAGTCTGACTCAAAAAAAGCACAAGGCCTAAAACGGGCTGTGGTGTGAATTATATTTGGAACTTGATATAACACACCTGCCACATACAAACACATAAAGCAACAAGCCTAATTACATCATCAATTTACCGATCTATCCTACTATAAGAATATTATTGCCACAAAACAGAGAACAGAAAGCCACTGAAATATCCTACAGATCAGCAATCAACTGGATATTTAGAAATAAGGGTTTAATGGGGCACCATGCAATTCCCAAAATCAGCTTTAACAACATCCAACCAAAGTTCGAATGCAGCTGAAATTTCTTCAAAGTAGTACTTGATCCTCAATGTAATGAACAAAACTAATATGATATCCCAGAATATTAAATGCAGTGTTCAACAATCTAGGTTAGCAACAATATTAAAGCAAATAGACTTTACCTGATGGGAAGAAATTGTAGTGATTGCTACATCCCTGCATTGCGCTCCTACTGGGATTGCAACAGCTGATAACCAGTCACTAGAATTTGTCTTATATAACACTTTTTCAAGAGAAAGTGACTGTCCTAAAACCTCTCCAAGATATCCCTTGCCTTTTTGACTGGCCACAAACTCTGCAGCAAGAGTATCTTTCGGCCCAATAGTTGTTTCAAATGTGAACCTTGAATCAATTCCAGTCCTGATTCCTGCTCTAGAAAGTGCATCGCAGTTCTGCTCATCAACTTTATCCATGATCAACAAAGCCCCTAAGAAATCGACCTCTCCTCTTACAAGGGTACTGGATTCTTGGAATGGATTTCCCTTGGATGTCTTACAGATAGAAAGTATTTTCTCAACATTGTCTTGTCTGTTTCTGAGTTTCATCAAATCGGCAAATGCTTCACGTTGCAACCGCTTCAGAATTTCAATCTAAAAATAACATCATGGGAAGAATTATAAATTCCAATCACCAAGCTAATTGACACTTTTAGAAACACCAAATTCGTCCAAAAAAAAAAAAAGTCCACCGGTAAGAGAGAGGATTGCCTATTCTTGTAAGAAGATAATAGTGTAACAAATTTAACCACATAAGAATAAAGGTACCATTTTCAATCACCTGAGATATCAACATATGCTTCCTGTAGTAAGCATGCTATCTAAAGTGCAAGCATAAATGTGCACACATGTATTCACATAGGAAGTAGAATGTTGATAAATCATGACCAAAAAACCTACAATGCTGCAACGTCATATAGTTTTACAAGTTTGTGTTTGAGTGGAGGGGGGCATCGTGTAAGAGAACTGTATTAATGTAAAAGAAAAGGCCTAAAATCTCTTCATTGCAATCCTTGAGTAAATAAGACCGGCAAATCATACTGAAAATATTTCTAGCAAGTCTTGCTCTTTGCACTTTGCAAAAGAGGGGAACAAATACAGAGCACTGTTTGGTATCCAAAAGACATGTTTGGCATGATACATCTATATTACCTCCTAGTAATAACTGCATTTAAAAACTAGAGTGAGATTTAATAAACTTTTGATTATTCTAAATACCCAGGAAAAGAAATAGTTTCATCACTTCTCTATGTTGATGACTTCACTGATGACCTTCATTCCTTCACTTTAAAGGATTGGAACTATTTCTGAAAGTACTCACAACAATATAGAATAACTTTAAGAGGTGAAGGAATACCACCCACACAATTAGATATAAGAAATCAATAGTTGATCTGGATTGGAAAAAATTGCAATTAGTTTATCACCTAAACCTCAAAATTTTAGTTTATGCTTTTACAAAATCAAGCTACTTAACACTATCAATCTCTAGCCTATGAATTCTGACTGAAACAGCATCCTTTTCCCGTCTAAGAGCAAAGTGGGATGTGTAAAACTAACCAATATAGATCAGCACAACACAGTTGGAGTTCAAGTCAGAATCTACATCAGATTCAACTCAAGCCAATTCAAGTGTTAAACCAATTCAGAACAAAATGGCATGCAGTCTAAAGCTGAAGCCCAAAGACAGGTGCAGCTTAACGTAAACTGTTAGCGACAGGTTCAGCTAGAGTGGAAGTCCATATGTTCTTAATCTATTGGTAGTTTAGAAAGTTTGTTATGATTGGAACTTTGGCGCCAAGTTTGTAAGAGTTGGTTACCCTGCACAGATTGAATAAAACAGGGATAACACATAGTAACCTTTATCTTAGTCATAATACAATCCTCAAATACTGAAATCCCTATATTTTCTCTCTATAATTTCATTTCTTTTCAGTAACATAGTAGGTTGAAGACCCACGAGATGGGCGGGTAACTTACCAATTAAAAGAAACATTCTATCAATCTCAGCTTGTTTCCTCGATGAAAGCGGACAAAACATCCTTGAAAATAGTACCCAAGCAGTCATGAATCATTGCAAAAATTCCGAAAACAGCTATGTATTAGTACATCCAAATCTGCTATCTGGTAACTAATCAAATTGCTTAGACATTCAATTGCATACATTTAAAGCTCAATCTCGCCCGGGATAGCTACAAACTGAGAATTATACCATAACATCTAGGGCGTGAATCAACAACTTCAAGCAAATTCAAACAAAATGAAAATTGAAATCTCTATCTACAAATGATGGGAATAAAATTAAATAATCAGAAATCTGTTGAAGAAGAGAGACAGTACCGGATTGCGGCTAGATGAATTCTCGGGGCGATGAGTGAGGGTGTGGACGAAGTCTTGGCTCGATTTTGCAAAGGATTTCAGTTTGTCCACAGCCAAAGCTACGGGCTCCATTTTCAGGAACCTAATCAATCATTTTAAAAATTGCATCAAATCACAAATTTCTTTTCATTTCATTGTTTGGTAATGTAAATGGAAAAAAAAAAAAATTAAATTGATGGAAATCGAAATTGAAGGGTAACCGGACCTGCAGAACGTTGAAACAGCAGATTAGGGGTTTTTGAATTGAAGGCGGCGTCCACAAAAGCGAGAAACGGAGAGAGTACAGAGAAAGAGAAACCCAAGAATAGAAGAGCTTAGAGATCTTCAAAAGCTTATGGATTTGAAAATCGAAAGCGGCAAGATTGATACATTACAGTACTGTAAAACTTGCTTTAGCAGTGTATCTGGTTTACTTGCTGTAGGCTGTAGCAGTGTCAAAATTTTATTTATTTATTTATTTTCTTCCTTAAATTTTATTAAAAATTTGTTTTTTTTGTCCTTAGATTTTAAATTTTTTTATCCTTAAATTATTAAAAAATTCTTTTTTCATCTATAAACTATTGAAAATATTTTATATTCTGTTCTTAAACTTGGAAAAATATTTTTTTTTCATTCATAAATTATTAAATAAGCTTTTTTGTTTGTCCTTATTTTGCCTTTAAACTATTGGAAAAAAAAAAAAAAAAATCTTCATAAAATTTAGGAATGAAAAAAAAAAATTTTAAGTTTAGAAATGAATTTTTATTTGGAATAAAAATTAAAGACTAAAATAATATTTTAACCAATAAAAAAAAATAGTGTATAAAAATGTGCCAAAAACAAAAACAGTGGAGAAGTGCGCTTTGATTCTCAGAAAAGAAAAAGGAAAAAAAAGGAGTGCTGCTTTTGGCCATTCCAAATATACACTTAAAATCTCAATATATCATGGTTCGAACCTTTATGGAGCCATTGGTTTACTAATTGCTTTCTCAAAAAAAAAAAAGAAAAAGAAAAAAAAAGTGGTTTACTAAATTTTGAGGTTAGCAAAGACGGAGCTAGAATTTTGAGTTGGGGTGTTGAAGTATAACCAAAAAAAAAAAAAAAAAAAATGAAAGTCCAAATAAGCATCTAGTAATTATTCAACCACATGGTTTATATTCGCTTTCACTTTGTCACTCATCCAAAAATACTATTGCCCCACTATTTTTATGATAAGTTTTTGTTCAAGTTTTTTGGGCTAATGATTTATGAATTGTGGTTGTTTGGACTAATATGTGGTTGTTTGAACTGATTTGTGATAATGTTTGTAATAGTATGTGGAGTTGTTTAGGCTAATCGAGGGGGCCAAGTTTTATTTTCCTTTGCCCCAATTGAATAAGACTCTAATATATCTACAGTTTTTTTCCTGCAACTTAGACAAGCCCCATGGGTCATAGTGTGACTCCGTCTCTACAAGTTAGTTTTGGTTTTGAGTCTTTTAATTATTTAAAGGACAAAGTTTGGCTTTAACCATTTGTACTAACTTAACCAATCAAGTGATTAACGTGTATTGCACATGATATGTCACATGTCTCCTTCAACCCAGCACCCAATTTGATTGACACCCCTCTGGGGCTATGCCCAATGGCTCACCTCACCGATCACCATCATCTCTCACCCACCTCATGTCCATTAGGTTCGAGGAAGATCTTGATCTCCATCAACTCGAAAAGCATACACTACCTTTGATCTTTGACATCTACGAGATAACCAACAAAATCATCTGCTCGTCGACATAACCATACCAAATTAGTCAATAACCCAAATCTTCTCGATCAACAATGATTAGAAGTTTTCAAACCCAATGTGATTGAGTTAGCCGACACGTTGACACCAAGCACAACTAATCTATGATAAATTATGTTCCCAATTGTTCTTGTTAACTCGAGTATTAAGTCGTAAGGTACAAAATTGCTGACAAAATCTCAATAGAATTTTGTAAATACCATAACTTTATGTTGAAATAACAAGCAAGACAGTGGGAGTGTGTGTAACTGTGAGGTCAGAAGTGGTAGACGGGTGGTCATGCGATTGCACTAAGCAGACTCAAAAATTAGGAAGGGGGTGCTTGTATTTTATTTCACACTCCTCTAGTGCAGGCCTGGACCTCAAAAAACCATTATGAAGTATTGGAAAAAAAAAAAAAAAAAAACTACATTCACATAAAATTCTTTAGGACTTGGCTTGGATCCATTGTATTATGACCTATTGAGACGATGACATGTGACTAAAAATAAACAAGTATCACTATTTTAATGGGTCCATTACAATTGAACACTAGACCCAAGCTTTATCTGATTCTTTCTTATTTTGACCGAAATTGAGGAAAAACGAGATAATAAAGATGGGATTGAATTGAGATAATCTCCGATCTCCACTAGATAAATGGATTAGTATTTTCAGATGCTTTATTCAAACGAATCACTATAAAATTTATTCATCGCAGAACCATAAAAAAACTTCCCTACTAAACAACAAAGGCTACTACGTACCCGTTGGTACCTTATCGTTTCACAACTTCTTTCTACTTAAGCAACCACTCCTAATAACAAGCAACAATAATATATTTCAAACATAAAAACTACTAACAGAACAAAGCTTCCCACTCTAACGTTCCCTTCTTAAAACTTCTCTCTTGTTATTAGGAGTTGCTGCAACGAACACCAGAAAACAAGAATCGCTTCAAGAGAAGCTTGAAAGGGTTTTGTTGAGTACATCAGAGACAATTATTCTATAAGTTTTTTCAGTAGGGTGAACAAAGTCCCAAAAGACATAGGTAGAAGCATCTGGACAAGCGAATGGACTAAATGGAAGACATAAACCAGAGCCGCCGCAGCACCCAGAATTTGCATTTTGAAAGCCTGAAATTTTAAGAACAGTCACAAATTAGAAATGCATCACCAAATTGATGCTACAAAGTTCAATTATAATTGTATCATATTACATAAACTTTACAAATTGATGTTTTAACTTTTGAAAAAAAAATAGTAGAAGTAATTAACAAAGAATAACCTTAGGGATACTATATTTTTACGCATAAATTTTACAAACTAATGTCTAGTCAATCACAAAAATGAAAAAGTAGTTTTACTATATGAAAATTCTAAAATTATTACAAATTTTACTACAAAATACTTACGAACTAATGTAACAAGGAATGTGATATTGTTGTCACTTCAATAACTAATAAATAAATATATGAATAATCTTTATGAGAATAGTAGCTTATCAATTAGTAAGATTTATATGGTAAAATTTATAGTATCTTTAATAAGCCTTTTTTGCAGGATTTTTTCTTTCACATTTTATAATTCAATAGTTCCAAAAATAGGTGGAGGGTGATCTAAATTCGTAGTACCTTCAACATTTCCTATTAAACTTGATGTACTGCACCAATCATATATTATAAGTACTTTATAGAAAATTTGATTTTAGTTATAGTATTTTCCGTAGGCAAATATGCTTTGGATGATAGCAAAACGAAAGCTTCAGGTAAAAGATTTCCAGATTTTTTAAGACCAAAAAAAAAAAAAAAATGATATATAATAATGACATTTACCAAATTGCTGAGGATTACTGGCGATGTTAACGAGAGGGGTAAAGATGTCGAAAAAGACCAGCTGAGCTCCTACCTGATGAGATGTCTCTTCCATACGGAGGGTAATTGCACCTACCTGAGAGAAGATTGTTATTCATGCCTGTATCAAGAATCGAATCTCCAAACGAGAAAATTTCCGAAAATGTTTTATTTGCTTGAGCTCCTATGGTGCAGAAAAATAGCTAAGCACAAGCTTGAAGTATGAAAAGTATAAATGAAGATGCAGAAGCCATTTTTACAAACTCTGAGTGCTGAGTTTTTCTAGTGATGAATGCTTTAGTTTCTCATGGCCTAAATGATCTTCTGAAGTGTGTGTATTTATACTCTCACAGATAGAATAATAAACAAGCAGTTAATGGTAAGACAATATTGCAATTACAAGAGTGAAAGAAATTTTGACATCAAAATCTGATTTAAAACTTCTATCAATTGTGGTCAATCGTAATAGATCATTTCTTTAAAAGCATTAATGCATTAAATTAAATTAAGTATTCCCCAAAAATTTAGCTTAGTAGGTTATATTTCTTTAATATTAAGAAATTAAGGTAGTCATCATCCTGGGTATTATCTCTATAACTTTACGTTTAGAAACTTCACAATGGATTATTACTGTGTGTTAACAAATTATTAATATGCATGATCTGTTATAAGGAAATAGATTCATGTCATGTGAAGGTACTCATAACTTAAAATACTTATTTATTTTTTGGCTTGAGTCTAATAAATTATTTTTATGCTATTAATTTGATATAACTAAATGAGTAAAAATGTAATTTAGCATTAATTTGCCTCGAGGGTATTTTATCTGCAACTTTCCCTTTAGAAACAAAACAGTTTTTAGACCTCTTAACACAATCGGATTAACCTAGTTAATTAGCCAAGTGATTAACTTAGTCAAATTATGCAAATCTAGATTATCACAATCAAACAATCATATCAAGTATATAGCAGCGGAAATATAAATAAAACAAAGATATAATCACCCAGGAAAACCAAACCGGTAAAAAAAACTGTGGAGGATTTAATATAGCTATCCTCAAGGTAAACTTGAATCCACTATCTTGAAAGAATCGAAGTTCATACAATAAGACTTACAAGCCCTCACGCTCGACTTCTTATTGCTACCCACCAGTAGAACTTACTGACACGACCACGTGCAAGCTCCGAGACCACGGACTCCTTCTTTCTTGGATTCTCCAGCAAGTACAAACACACCCGCTTGTGTATCTTTAAGCACTTAGAGCATTAGCATTGGAAAATTCTAATGCTACTCTAATTTACAGTTCTAAAAAGCCACTTTATTATTATACTATACCATTTTACAATACCTTTACATCCCAAATTTTTATTTCCCTCTTTTACTCATTAAAATAATATATCTACATAATAAAATAATATATCTCAAAATTATATCTTTTCTCCCATCTCTCTCCTCTCTCTCATTTTCAGCTTTCTTCCAAATAAAATATTATTATTTTTTTACAATACTTGCTACAGTGCAATTCTATGTTTAGAATTGCACTGTAGCAGTATTCCAAAAAATTTACAATACTACTGTTTAGCATTCCCCAATACAGATGGTTTTGGGGTTTAAAATTTCAAATTTCTCTTAGATTTGGCATTAGCATTCCCCAATACTAATGCTCTTATGGCAGCAACTGAATGATCATCAAGTTCTTGAAGAAATCTCCTCTTGATAATCCTAAACTTGCGTGAAGGAATGCTCCTCACAGATCTCACAAGAGATTCACACAAACAGCAATATGAGCAACCTCTAAAACGTGGCTAGGGTTTGCCTTATATACCTAGGGCAAAAACATAAAACCTTAAACGTTTTAGGAGTTAGGGCTGAGTTGGAAAAACTATAGAAAAACGCATCTGTGCGAAATTCGATTGATCGAGCCTAAGCTTTGATCAATTAAGCCAGGCCGAGATGCACATTAAATTCTGCATCAACTCGATTCCAACTTTTCATGAACAACACAACTTTGAGCGTGTCTAAACAAGACTAAATAACCTGTTTTGATCATAGTTTGCCAACAATACAAATTAGAGTTCTAAATACATGAAATCCTAAGTCTTTAGAACCTAACAAACTCCCTCTTTGGCAATCCGTGACAAAACACAACTAAAAACTCAAAGTTTACAAAATAAAGCCCTTTACATAACAAATCCAATCCTAACTACTATCCATCAGTTGCAAGTGTAGACAGAAGTTCAATTGAATCAACCTGTATTTCCTGAAATACTCAACAAACGCATAAAAGCATGTGTAGAAAATACAAGTAAACAAAATAAATTCTTGATTTCACTCAAACACAAAATAAAGACATATATCAATGAATAACTCATAAATATAAATTAATAAGCAGTGAAATAAGAAAACATATAAAACAATAAATGTATCTCCCCCTAACATGAATAGCCCAACAAAAATACATCTAGAGCCAAAAGAAAGTAAATACAAGATGCAACTCCTAGATACAATCTAATCACCACAAACTCCAAAGAAACAAAAAACTCCCCCTATAAAAAAAACTCTACAAGCTAATCCAAAAGCTACTCCCCCTTTTTGTGACGGAATGCCAAAGGGCAATCACAATCCATTATCAAAAGGAGGTGGCGAAGGAGATCATCTGAAATGTGTCAACTCTGCACATAAAGCATGAACCTCATCGAGCAAGTTCACCAAAATCTGTCCATGAGTCGCCTGAACGGTCAAGACATGATCCAACGTACGTCGAATGTCTGAATCATTCGAAGTAGTCGGTGGAGGAACATCAGTAGCAGCAACAGCACCAGACGCCTCGGCCTATGCATCACCTGTAGAAGAGGAAGGAGGGGGGACAGCACCAGAAGACTGAACACGAGGAGGCCTCAAATGTGCAGCCCTCAGACAAAGAAAAGAGGCACCTATGGGACCAGTAATATGTACGGGCCCAAACACGGGGAAACCATCTAAACCTAAAAACAACAAAATCCTATGAATGAAGATAGGATAAGCAAGAGCGTGACCAACAGTGCTACTCCTATGAATCTCGTTCAAAGAACGAAAAACACAGATGAGGAAAAGAAATGGAAGCACCAGAGACAAGGGCATATAAAAACACACATCGCTCAATAGGGATGGTGTGGAGATGAGAGATAGGCCACAAAGAATGACATGCTATCCTAAGAAAAAGATAGGTAGTCTAAAGAAGCTCAGCGAACGTGATCCGAGGATCAGAACCCCACTAGATAGAAGACCCAGTGATGTATGACATAACGTCATTAAGGGGTGGAGACTCCTCATAAGGATAGTTAGGCTACCTAACGACCGGGACCCCAAGAGCCTCAGCCACTACCCTAGGGGTAATGGTAAACTCAACACCTCGTATCCAACTCCTAACAAGGGTGTTGGAATCATAGACGTGGCAAGAGAGGTTCGAATAGAACTCTCTAATTAGGGCGGTTGGAGGTGGATTATCTATCTCCAACAAGGACAACCAACCTCGCCTTTCAAAGTTTGCCTTAATGTCAGGATCTAACTCATCCAGCAGCACAGAACGCTCAGCCCAAATCTTCCTCTTACTGTTTAGCTTATCAAAGGCCTCTCTGCTTTTGGCATCCTTAAACAACTCACTCCTAGAGGGAGACTCAGAAAAAGAGGAGAGAGTCCTATGAGCTCTAGTTTTCCTAGGCATGGTGCTAAGGAAAGGACAATGACACACAGCAGAACCAAAAATAACAAAAAAGGAAAAAACTAAGGGCAGACTGCAAGTTAGCACAAAATAGATATAGAACAAAAATCTATATAATGCATGAACAAAATTAAATGTCATGATGCACGCTCTAATGCAGTGAAACTAGGTTCAATTTAAGTTCAAATTTACAAAAATTGGCAGCTTGAGCATAGAGTTTCTAACAAAAAACCCAAAAAATTTAAAAACCAATTGTATGTTTTTTAAAGAAATTTGATCAATTGATCATCACACAAGTTAGAAAACAGATTAGAATGATCAATTACATCAATCCAACGAGTAATTTCATCAATTTCAACCCAATTGAACAAAAACCCCAATTCGGTTTCAATACAAGCACTAGAATTTTTAATTTATCTCAAATCCCCAAATTGATCAAATTAACCATCATAGATTAGGAATATAACAATATAGCAACAAAACCCATTGATCAATTTCACAAAATAAGGCTTGATTAATCAAAAACCCCAATTTATGCATAGTCTAAAAATTTACCCAAAAAACATGAAATAATGCATGAAAACATGAAAAGAAATGCAAAATAAAGGGTAATATGGACATACCGGCTTATGGAGAGAGAAACCATGCAAGAAATTAGGAGGAAAACAACAAAAAATTTGCTGTGAAGCCTTGCCGAGTCGGAGAGAGAGAAAAGGTTTTGAAAAGTGTTTGAAAAAGATGTTTGAACCAGTCAAAACTGAGTTTTTAAAAAACTTGATTCACGATTTTCTATTGATTGAAAATCCATTTTGATTGATCGAAACAAACAGAGGCTCATCTAAAATTTTAAGTGCAATTTCGATTGATCGAAAAACAGACTGGATCAATCGAAATTCTGGAAAAAGCATAGTTTTGAAAAACTCAGCAATTTTTGTGAATTCACTCCTTAAAGCCAAAAAAAGAAAAAGAAAAAAATGCATGAGTATGAGATGAAATGAGTTTCAAAAACCCAAGATTTTAAACCTAGTTTTCCAAAAAGAAGATTTTCAAACCAACTCCCTTTGAATTTTCAAGCAACAATTCTGTTGTGCATAAAACTCAATGTATTTTCAAACTTGGTTGGTCAGACTAAAAATACATACAATAACATGTACAAAGTTTAGCAAAGAGTAACTTGTGTAGTGTGTGCAACTAGCAAAAGCTTGAGATACATGTGAGGTGATATGTGAATAAAAATCAACCACAAAGTCTACAAAATTCATCACATAGAATTTGAAAGAGACTATCACTAAAAGAGTTACATCATATAACTCTCATATCTCCTAGATCATAAGCTTGCAATCATGTAAGTTTTTTGAAATTTGCCTCATAATATACACACCAATTTTAATTTATTCAGAAACTTATTAAAAAGTCAGGATAATGTACACACCAATTTTAATTATGTGATTTGACATCAAACCTAATAGTACACACCAATTTTAAACATTAAGCAATTAAACCGAGATTACACCTTATGTTCTTTTTGTGCATGTGCTATACTTTTTCGAGCACAGAATCTTATGATATGCACTAAGATGTTCATAATTGGCTAGTGAACAGTGGTGAGATGGTTATTTATGCATTTCTCAAAAGGATCAAGTTCGACAAACAAAGGCATGTGACTTCAAGATCAAGACAAAGTGATCAAAAACCATACATATCTTTCCCACACGACATGTACTACAAAGTTTCAGCTAGTAAAGTGCAATAGATAAGCTCATCAAAGCTAAACAAAGAACAAAGACATGTTATGTGAACATAAATTGACCAACCTTGTTTTCAAAAACCAAGAGAGTAAATACAAAACACAATTTGCTTTTCTTTTTCTCCATTTTTTATTTTTATTTTTATTTTTCTTGAAAAGAAGAAACAAAAGCAATCCTAGAATGAAATGCATGAACGTTATGCAATGCAAATCCTAAAAACAAAAAGATAAAAGAAACCAAAGAACACAGGTCACAAACAATAGAGCAAAGGTCACAAACAATAGAGCAATGAAGCATAAGGACCATGTCAGAAAGACTCAATTTGATCGAGCTTTTTGCATCCAAAATCTCTTAGATGCATTACGAGCATTGGAGTTCTTATTCACATTAGAGTGATTTTCAACTCTGAAATTGGAATAAAGGTTTAGAGCTTTTACCAATTCACCAATAAGTGCTATAGGATCTTGTGCTTGAGACACAGGCACTTTCGGCTTATTTGCTCGCTTAGCTGCTTGCAGCTTATAACAATTTGGACGAATGTGTCCAGAATTTTCACAAAAATGACAAACCCAAACAAGTTTACCATGCATCTGGTCCTTAGTAACGGTAGACTCCTTAGGTTTAGACTCTTTCAGATCAACCCTAATCTTCCTAGGAGGTGTGACCTTTACAGGTTTAGCAGTCTCACTCACAGGGGGTTCAAAGAAAGAAGAAGGAACAAAGTTTGTGGAATTTGGTGCAGTCACAGAGATGCTTTCAACAAAACCTAATCCAGATTTGTCAGAATGAGCCTTTTGAACACTTAGCATTTGATCAAGTTTAGAACTAGCAGATCTAGCAACAGATAAATCAAATTCCAAAGATTTAACTTTATCAAGCAAGAGCATATTCTCAGTTTTCACATTGTTCAAAAGATCATTAGCATCAACCAAATTAGCAAGCAAAATTTTCTTTTCAAGCTCAAGAGAAGCAATTTTCTTTAAGCCTAAATCAACATGCATGGCATCCTTTGCAGCAACTTTTGCAAAGTTTATTGTAGACTTCTTGAAGATCTGCATCCTCAGAGAGTTCCCCATCAGAAGGGTTCTCTTCAATAGATACACTTTCATTGACTATAGCAGTAGTAGTGAAAGCAATGAAGTTTCCCTCCTCGTCACATCCGGACTCATTATCAGAAACTTCATTATCACGAAGGGTTACAGCCATAGCCTTCCCTTTAGACCTCAAGTATATGGGGCATTTAGATTTCATGTGACCATACCCTTGACATCCAAAACACTGAGGACCCATAGAATTATCTGAAGATTGACCAACTTTTTCTCTAGGTTTTTCATTGTTATTAACCTTAGTGGTATCATTCTTCCTAAAGTTTCTAAGTTCAGTAGTGTTTGTTCCTCTTGTCTTTCTGTTACTATTCCTAAGAAAGTTTCTAAAGTTTTTGGCAAGGTAAGCTATCTTTGTAGTAGAGAGCTCATCATCAAATCCACCAACATCAACATAATCAACTGACTTAAGAGCCATTGACTTGGATTTGTTAGTTTTGGGTAGGTCCAACTCATAGGACTGAAGAGATCCGACAAGTTCATCAATAGGGATGGAGTTCACATCCTTACTCTCAGTGATGGCAGTCACTTTGGGTCTAAAGTCCTCAGTTAAAGATCTAAGAATCTTCCTAACAATTTCAGGTTGATCATAGATTTCACTTAAATTATATGCAGAATTAACAATGTCATTTAGTTTAGCATAGAATTCATCAAAAGATTCATCATCAGACATCCTAATGCTTTCAAATCTAGATGTTAATTGCTGCAACTTATTAATTTTAACTGCCTTGGTGCCTTCATGCACAGTTTGGAGGATTTTCCATGCAGTGTGAGCAACCTCAACATTAGAGATTCTCTTAAATTCCTCCATAGAAACAGCGTTAAAGTTGGCATTCATAGCTTTGCTATTGAACCCAGCTGCTTCTTTTTGAAAAGTTTGCCACACACTCACAGGAGTAGTGGACTTCTCCCATCTGTATTCAACGGAGTTCCAGACTCTCTCATCAATTGATTTCAGGAATGCTTTCATCCTTACTTTCCAATAAGCATAATTATTTCCATCAAAGTGAGGAGGAATAACCAGAGAGTGTCCGTGTTTCATGACAACAGGGGTCAAGGATCAGCTCAGAGATCAAAAGATCTACAACAAGAGAGCTACCCCCTCTGATACCACTTGAACGGTTTTTAGACCCCTTAACACAACCGGATTAACCTAGTTAATTAGCCAAGTGATTAACTTAGTCAAATTATGCAAATCTAGGTTATCACAATCAAACAATCATATCAAGTATATAGCAGCGAAAATATAAATAACACAAAAATATGATCACGTAGGAAAACCAAACTGGTAAAAAAAACTGGGAAGGATTTAACCTAGCTATCCTCAAGGTAAACTTGAATCCACTATCTTGAAAGAATCGAAGTTCATACAATAAAACTTACAAGCCCCTACGCTTGACTTCTTATTGCTACACATCAGTAGAACTTACTGACATGACCACGTGCAAGCTCTGAGACCACGAACTCCTTCTTTCTTGGATTCTTCAGCAAGTACAAGCACACCCGCTTATGTATCTTTAAGCACTTATGACAGCAACTGAATGATCATCAAGTTCTTGAAGAAATCTCCTCTTGATAATCCTAAACTTGTGTGAAGGAATGCTCCTCACAGATCTCACAAGAGATTCATACAAACAGCAATATGAGCAACCTCTAAAACGTGGCTAGGGTTTGCCTTATATACCTAGGGCAAAAATATAAAACCCTAAACGTTTTAGGAGTTAAGGCTGAGTTGGAAAAATTGCAGAAAAATGCATTTGTGCAAAATTCGATTAATCGAGCCTAAACTTCGATCAATCGAGCCAGGCCGAGATGCACATTAAATTCTGCATCAGCTCGATTCCAACTTTACATGAACAACACAACTTTGAGCACGTCTAAATAAGACTAAACAACCTGTTTTGATCATGGTTTGTCAACAATACAAATTAGAGTTCTAAATACATGAAATCCTAATTCTTTAGAACCTAACAGAAACCCCAAAAAATAGAAAAGAAAATAAACAATGAATTATTTCGGATTAATAGATTATTAATGTACATTATCTATTACAGAGAACTAGATTAATGTCATGTGAATGTACTCATCAATATATGTTAATATAATTATTTATTTGTTTTAAATGAATTTAATTATTTATTTCAATTTTATTAATTTAATATGACTAAATGAATAAAATATAATTTAATTAATATAAATAAATATTTTTAAATATACTTCATGGCAAAAAAAAAAAAAAAAAAAAATTATAAACATTAAAATGATAGTGGACAAAACATCCTTGAAAATAGTACCATAGCAGTCATGACTCATTGCAAAAATTCAAATGTAACAACAAAAATTCCCGAAACAGTTATATTAGTACGTCCAAATCTGCTATCTGGGTAGTTGGTCAAAGTTACATTTAAAGCTCAATCTCGCTTGGGATAGCTTCAAACTGAGAATTATACCATAACATTTAGGGCGTGAATCAACAACTTCAAACAAATTCAAACAAAATGAAAATTGAAATCTCTATCTACAAATGATGGGAATAAAATTAATCAAAAATCTGTTAAAGAAGAGAGATAGTACCGGAATAAACAAGCAGTTAATGGTAAGACAATATTGCAATTACAAGAGTGAAAGAAATTTGACATCAAAATCTGATTTAAAACTTCTATCAATTGTGGTCAATCGTAATAAATCATTTATTTAAAATAATTAATGCATTAAATTAAATTAAGTATTCCCCAAAAATGTTAGCTTAGTAGGTTATATTTCTTTAATATTAAGAAATTAAGGTAGTCCTCATCCTGGGTGTTATCTCTATAACTTTAGGTTTAGAAACTTCACAATGGATTATTACTGTGTGTTAATAGTGTTAGGACATATGAGTTTCACTTGTTAAAGAACATATGTCATTCTTTTATGTAATTGGCTAATCCTTTGACAAAACGCATTTTACTTGTAATTGGATAGTTCTAGGTGTTTTTAATACTTCAAGAAACAAGGTTTCAAGATCAAGTGTTGAAATCATCAAGTCTGTCCAAGAAAACAAGCTTATAGTGCAATTTCATTAAAGCTCGACAGCTGGCTCGACAGCTGCATCTATCGAGCTTAAGAAAGCTGTCTCAAGCCTATAAGCTCGACACCTACTCGACAGCTTCTCGACACCTCCTATTTGTCGAGATTTAAGAAATTCAGAATTCTGATCTGATTTCTTGGGATCCGTGAATGTGTCTTTGGGCATTCTTTTCTCCTAACCCTAGACATATAAAAGGATTGTTTTAAGGGTCGTCAAACAGTTCACAAGTTGCACAAGCATTGAGAAAACTTTGTTGAAGCAAATTGTGATCAAAGACGAAGTTCTTGACCTAGTTAATTTCTTCTGAAGAAGTTGCTGTGTATTTGCACCTTTGGGTTTTGTGACCAAGCATCTTCTTGATCTTCATCATATAGGATGAATTGAAGAACTTTGCAGCCAACCTCTCTTTCTGTTAGTGTTAAAGTCAAGTATTGGGATCCGCGCATTGGTTAGTCACGTGCTTGGGAGCTGTGCATCAAAAGGAGGAACTGTCACTACAGAACAAGTCCAATTGGGTATTGGGGTAAGGGTTCAACTGTAGGTTGGTAAGGTACTTAGGATTCCTTTACTTGTAACCGTTTGTTGTGATAATAGTGGAGTTTCAGGAGTGGTGACCTGAAAATCACCCGGTGGAGTTTTTGTCGTCAGGTTTTCCCCATTCGTAAACAAATCACAGTGTCATTTAATTTTCGCTGCATATTTAGTTATTTGGTGATTTGTTTATGCTACTACGCGTTTGCATGTTAATTAACTTAATTAATATACTTGGCTAATTAATTGGTTAATTAATCACAAGGGGTCAATTCGTTTGTGACCTATCAAGTGGTATCAGAGCAGGCACACTCTGATTAGGTTTTAATCTTTGCTGTGTTGATCCATTGACCCCTGTTGTCATGGAAACTCTTGATTGTTTTGATTTGCATGATCTTATGTTGAATGATGATGATGATGATGATGATATTCAAGATGCCTATTGCAAGCTTTATAATTTTTGTATGAAATCTCTTGAATGTTCTACAAAATTAAAAGCTAAATTTAAAAAGGTCAAGCTTGAAAAAGATGATTTGATTGCAAAATTGGATGAAGCCAATAATTTGAATGCGAATTTTAAAAATCAAATCTCATCTCAAGTGGACAAAATTAAGAGTTTGGAAGAGCAACTAGTTGAATTTAAAACTAAAGTTGAAAATTTAACTAGTGCCAAACTTGTTGTTAAGCCTAACTCAAAAGAAAAAGATTTTTATGTTCCCCCATTTAAAAGGAATAATGAAGAGTTGAAGGCTAATATTGCTAGGATAGACAAAGGTAAAAATTTTGATGTTAACGTTGAAGTTTCTAAACCTATGTCTAAAACTCCTCCCAGGTTGAATAAAAATTCTGAATTTGTCCCCACTTGTCATCATTGTCATATTGTTGGTCATATTAGGCCAAATTGTCCTAAGTTGTCAACCTCCAAGGTTAGACATTCTTCTAGGAAACCGAGTAGTTCTAAAACTACTCATATTTGTCACCATTGTGGTGCTTCAGGTCATACTTGTTTTAATTGTTTCAATTTGTTTCCTCATAAGCGAGTGTCCAATAGGTCTCATCCTTTGTCTAAAGGCTCTGTACCTATTCTTGGTGAGTTATTAAAAGTTTTGACCTTTTTGACTCAATTTCAGGAGAATTCTAATTCCTCTGTGTCCTTTAGTAATCATACTAGGACACATATCTTTTCATCTTCACGGCCAAAGACTCGTGCTGTGTGGGTGATAAAGGATCCTAAGACTTAATTGGCTTTTCTGTTTGTCCTTTGCTTTAATTCTTTCTATCTAAAGTAGGACTCTCTTTACTTGATTTCTTATCTGTTTTTGGAATCATGTTTTCATGCATCTGCATCTTTCTATCATGCTTTCATGCATCTGCAATTTTTTCTTTCATGTTGTTTGTCTGTTTTTGTCTGGTTGTTTAGTTTTATTTTGTTTTGTTATCAAAATAAAATTAAAAAAAGAAAAATCAGAAAAATACAAAAACAGTGTGTTTTGTGTACATTGGTGTTTGTGTACCTTGGATGACCATTGTAACAAAGTTTCTAAACTTTGTATCTTTTGTAGCTTAGATAAGCATTTTTATGCACAACTAAGCAAGTGAACTTTGTGACTCTTGTTTGTGATGAGTAAGATTAAGTCATCTCTTGAACTTAAAACTCATATCACTCTTTTTGATGGGTAGGACTAGAAAATCCTAAGAGAAATGCATAAATAACCATTTCACCACTGTTGTCCGCCAATCATAATATGACACATGTATGCTTCGGCATAGCAAAAGTGCAATGTCATAGACACCTGTATGCTTCGGCATAGCAAAAGTGCAGTGTCAAAGACATTTGTATGCTTCGGCATAGCAAAAGAGCAATGTTTATGCTTAACATGTTGGGTATTTCTTTTCTCTCTCTTACATACCCATGCATGATATGCTTAAAAGAAAATATGCAAAGAAAATAAAAAGCAAAAAGATTAAAATGCTTTAAATATGATTGCAAGCGTGTTTTCTAGGAGATGTGAGAGTTATAGGATGTACCTCAAAGGTGATAGTCCCCATCAAACAGTTATGATTGTGTGTAAGTTAAAGTTATTTTCTCATATCTCAGATCGTCATAACATGTATACACATATGCAATCTTGCGATTTTTTTCACACACAACACGCAATATTCTTTGCTACTCTTGATACATGTGCAGGTACAATGTGATTTGGCCATCACAAGTGTTTACATGTGCTAATGTATGCTCACTAAATTGTCTTGACTCGTTTTTGAAATATAAAATTAGTTAGACTTGTTTAGTGTGTGTGTGTTTCTGAGGATCCATGTGCTTGAAAATATTTGTTGAGAGATGATTTTGAGAGCTTAATATGTTGATTGGATCATTAGTTGAGGTGTATGTTGGATTGCATTCATGTTTGTGTTTTTCACTTCTTGAAAAACTGTTTTCAAAAAACAAGCTTGACACCTCCTCGATACCTAGCTATCTGTCGAGTTTCTCAAGCTTTTCTTTATCGCAATCTCGACACCTCCTGCACACCTGGTGGATCGATCGAGAAAGTTTCTGTCTTCTCGATACCTTCTCGACACCTGGTGGATCGATCGAGTTTCTGTTCTTGGTTCTAGTGTTTATTCCTCGATACCTTCTTGACACCTGTAGCTGTTGATGTGCATTTTCTCGACACCTTCCTTGACAGATGGCTCGACACCTCTCGATATCTCATCTGTCGAGATTTACTGAGGTTCCTATATAAGCTTTGTTCGCGATCCGGTTCTCATTTTCTCGATCTCTCTCGATCTGTTTGCGACTGTTCATCTCCCAAACTCAGTTTTCTCACTCAAAACCTTCAACTCACGTGATTTTCGGCCCTTCCTTGCTTCAAATCACTTGGTATGATCTCTTTTCCCTTCATTCTTCATGCATTTCATGTTTTGAATCTTAGGTTTTGGGGTTTTTTTGAAAAATTTTGGGGGTTTTCAAAATTGATGAGTTTTTCTTGAAATTTTGGGATGAGTTTTCATTTAAATGTGTTCAAAGTCTCATGCATTGCATCACATTTGCATTAGAATGGTATTTTCATGCATTTAGATGTGTGTACTATGTTTGTGTGCTGGTAGGTTTGGATTGGGCTGAGCCCATGATGAAATTTCTGTTGCATGTCGCATGTTCATGCATCCCCATGCATACGTACTCTCTATTCAATATATTTGATATATTTGAATTGCTTTGGGACTTTTCTGATTGTCTCTTTCTTTCTCTCTTTCTCATTCTGTTTACGTTAGTAGTGTCTATGGCACTTAAGCGTAAATCTACTCCGGCACGGAACCCTCTGCGTTCTGGAGCTTCTTCATCTTTTGATTCTTCTCCTCTTAATCTTCGGTTCCATGATGATGATGATGCCCACAAGGTATTTTCGGAGAACTTTACTAGATGAGGTGTTCATCCGGAACGCCAAGTCATTTTGGCAGACTTCGCCGACACTGACCTTCCCTCTGTCATTCACAGTAGGGGATGGGAGTCACTGTGTGACATCCCAGTCATATGTCCTCTCGTGCTCATTCAGGAGTTTTACTCCAACATGCGCGGGATTAATCGTTCAGTACCTCTCTTTTTCACTCGCGTTTGAGGTACGCGCATTCCTATCACACCACAGCTAATTGCGGATGTGCTTAGGGTTCCTAGGATAGAGTTTCCTAACTATCCTTCTTGTGAGCGTCTAAGGACTATGTCCAAGGATGAGCTCATATCTGCTTTCTGTGAGTGCCTTTCGGAGTGGGGTGAGTGTCAGTTCACATCATGTTGGCCTTTTGCTAAAGGTCCTAGATTCCTAAACATGGTGATGACTTTTGTACTCCATCCGCTTTCTCACTACAACTCCATCACAGAGTCTCGTGCTCGATTTTTGTTATCCCTCCTTGAGCATCTTACCATAGATTTTCCTTCTCATTTCATTTTGTCTATTATAGATGTTCATTTGGATGAGGCGACCCGTGATAAGCTCATCTTTTCTTCTGCTATCACAAGGATTCTACGCTATTTTTCCATTCCTTTTCCCGTGTTCGACCATTTCACTTTCATGTGTGCCATAGATGCCGCTACCGTAAAACGTAGTGAGGCTCAGTTTAGGTCGAGACAGCAGGATTCCACTCCTCCCTCCCGTTCAGCTCCATCCTGATCTGCTCCATCTACATCTGCTCCTTCTTCCTCTATGAGCAATGTTTCACTTGGAGACATCATGACGCAGCTGCAGCGCATGGATGCTTGCCTCGATACACTTTCCACTGAGTTGTATCAGGTGAATGTTCGTGTTGGTCGTATTGCACGATGGCAGGCGACCATGTGTGGTTTTGCTCCTGAGGTTACACCTTCACCACCTCCTCCAGCGGCTTCTGATTCTGAGGATGATGATGACGAGGACGATGATGCTTCGAATGATGATGATGGAGATGCTAGCTCTACTGATGAGATGTCTACTTGACATTCTACCTTTTGTCACTCGTGACAAAAAGGGGGAGTAATTTTGGGATATGAGAGTAGTCATCTTAGGGGGAGAGTTAGTATAGGATATTTTTGTTAGGGGGAGTGTTGATACTTGAGGGATGTAGTGAGGATATGATGTATCTTTTTCTTTTCTACTTTTTAGATACATTGTTTTTGTATATGAGGTCTTGTGACCAATTTTTACATACATTGTACTTATTTTCTCTATATGTGGATGTATGTTTCTTTCACCTATCTCTACATGTGTTATTTCTTTTCTATCTTTATACACATGATTCTTACACTTGTATGCAATTTATTATTTCTGTTTCACACAAGATGCCTTGATGAGTTTTGTTTAAAGTGTTTCAGAAATACAGGTTGTCAAAGTCTACATGCCTTGATGAGTTTTGTTTAAAGTGTTTCAGAAATACAGGTTGTCAAAGTCTACTTGTCATAAACTTTTTTCTTGCAAAGTTTTTCAAGGGTTTGTGTTATGATAGATTTTATTGTATTCAACAAGTGAATATGAGTTGAGTGATTTATGACTTCTCTCATATGTTCATTTGTTTGTTGTGGTTTTGTCACGGATTGCCAAAGGGAGAGATTGTTAGGACATATGTGTTTCACTTGTTAAAGAACATATGTCATTCTTTTATGTAATTGACTAATCTTTTGACAAAACGCACTTTACTTGTAATTGGGTAGTTCTAGGTGTTTTTAATACTTCAAGAAATAAGGTTTCAAGATCAAGTGTTGAAGTCATCAAGTCTGTCCAAGAAAACAAGCTTATAGTGCAATTTCATTAAAACTCGACAGCTGCATCTATCGAGTTTAAGAAAGCTGTCTCAAGCCCGTAAGCTCGACACCTACTCGACAACTTCTTGACACCTCCTATCTATCGAGATTTAAGAAATTCAGAATTCTGATCTGATTTCTTGGGATCCGTGAATGTGTTTTTGGGCCTTCTTTTCTCCTAACCCTAGACATATAAAAGGATTGTTTTAAGGGTCGTCAAACAGTTCACAAGTTGCACAAGCATTGAGAAAACTCTGTTGAAGCAAATTGTGACCAGAGACGAAGTTCTTGACCTAGTTAATCTCTTCTGAAGAAGTTGCTGTGTATTTGTACCTTTGGGTTTTATGACCAAGCATCTTCTTGATCTTCATCGTATAGGATGAACTGAAAAATTTTGCAGCCAACCTCTCTTTTAGTTGGTGTTGAAGTCGCGTACTAGGATCTGCGTATTGGTTAGTCACGTACCTGGGAGCCGTGCATCAAAAGGGGGAACTGTCAGTACAGAACAAGTCCAATTGGGTGTTAGGGTAAGGGTTCAACTGTAGGTTGGTAAGGTACTTGGGATTCCTTTACTTGTAACCACTTGTTGTGATAATAGTGGAGTTTCGGGAGTGGTGACCTGAAAATCACCCGGTGGGGTTTTTGCCGTCAGGTTTTCCCCATTCGTAAACAAATCACCGTGTCATTTAATTTCCGCTGCATATTTAGTTATTTGGTGATTTGTTTATGCCAACACGCGTTTGCATGTTAATTAACTTAATTAATATACTTGGCTAATTAATTGGTTAATTAATCACAAGGGGTCAATTCGTTTGTGGCCTATCAAATAGATTATTAATATGCATGATATGTTACAAGGAACTAGATTCATGTCATGTGATGCTACTCATAACTTAAAATACTTATTTATTTTTTGACTTGAATCTAATAAATTATTTTTATGCTATTAATTCGATATAACTAAATGAGTAAAAATGTAATTTAGCATTAATGTGCATTGAGGGTATTTTCTCTCCAACTTTCCCTTTAGAAACCCCAAAAAATAGAAAAGAAAATTCACAATGAATTATTTCGGATTAATAGATTATTAATGTACATTATCTATTATAGAGAACTAGATTAATGTCATTTGAATGTACTCATCAATATATGTTAATATAATTATTTATTTATTTTACATGAATTTAATTAATTATTTCAATTTTATTAATTTAATATGACTAAATGAATATAAAATAATTTAATTAATATAAATAAATATTTTTAAATATACTTCATTGCAAAAAAAAAAAAAAAAAAAAAAAAATTGTAAACATTAAAATGACAGTGGACAAAACATCCTTGAAAATAGTACCATAGTAGTCATGAATCATTGCAAAAATTCAAATGTAACAACAAAAATTCCCAAAATAGCTATATTAGTACTTCCAAATTTGCTATCAGGGTAACTGAACAAAGTTACATTTAGAGCTCAATCTCGCTCGGGATAGCTTCAAACTGAGAATTATACCATAACATTTAGGGCGTGAATCAACAACTTCAAACAAAATGAAAATTGAAATCTCTATCTACAAATGATGGGAATAAAGTTAATAAAAAATCTGTTAAAGAAGAGAGACAGTATCGGATTGTAGCCATATGAATTCTTGAGGCGATGAGTGAGGGTGTGGACGAAGTCTTGGTTTGATTTTGCAAAGGATTTCAGTTTGTCCACAGCCAAGGATACGGACTCCATTTTCAGGAGCCTAATCAATCATTTTGAAAATTAAAAATTCCATCAAATCACAAATTTCTTTTAATTTTATTGTTTGGTAATGTAAATGGAAAATAGAAAAAAAAAAAATTAAATTGATGGAAATTGAAATTGAAGGGTAACCAGACCTACAGAATGTTGAAACAGCAGATTATGGGTTTTTGAATTCAAGGCAGCACCCACAAAAGTGAGAAATAGAGAAAGAGAAACCCTAGAATATAAGAGTTTAGAGATCTTTAAAAACTTAGATTTGAAATGCGAAAGCGGCAAGATTGATACATTACAGTATTATAAAACTTGCTGTAGCAATGTCAAAAAAAAAAAAAAAAAAAAATTTCTTTCTTAAATTTTTTTTTTTTGTCCCTAGATTTTAAAATTTTTGTTTTTATTCTTAGATTATTAAAGAAAAAATTATTTTTCGTCTATAAACTATTGAATATTTTTCATATTTTGTCCTTAAACTTTGAAAGATGTTTTTTTCATCCCTAAAATATTAAATAACCTTTTTTTTGTTCTAATTTTGTCTCTATATTATTGAGAAAAAAAAACTAGATGTTTACAAAGTTTAGGACTGAAGAAAAAAATTTTAAGTTTAGGAATGAAAATTTTTTTGATAAAATTTAGAGACTAAAATAATATTTTAACCAATAATAAAACAAAACAGTGTATGTAAAATGTACCAAAAACAAAAAAAGAGAGATTGTGCTTTGATTCTCGAAAAAGAAAAAAAGAAAAAGAAAAAGAAAAGGGAGTGCTACTTTTGTTCATTCCAAATATACACTTTCTTTTTTTGGAGAGAGTTTTAATCTATGACATCTGCTCTTAATAATAACTATTTTATTATCAAATCAAGACACTGGTCAATTTTTTGTGTAGGCGGGGATTGAACCCCAGATCTCTTATTCATTTATCAGAGACTTTACCAATTGAGTTAATTGGAACTCACATTCCAAATAAATACTTAAAATATCAGTATATCCTGGTTTGAATTTTTATAGAGCCACTGTTTTACTAATTGCTTTCTCAAAAGAATAAAAAAAAAATTGAAAGGAAGAAAGAAGAAAAGTGGTTTACTAAATTTTGAGGTTAGCAAAAGACGGAGCTTGAATTTTGAGGCGTTGAAAGTATTGAAAAAAAAAAATCATGAAAATCCAAATAAGCATTTACTAATTAATCAATCATATGATTTACATTCGCTTTCGCTTTGTCACTCATCCAAACATACTAGTGCCCCACTATTTTTATTTTATTTTTATAATAAGTTTTTATTCAAGTTTTTTGGGCTAATGATTTATGAATTGTGATTGTTTGGACTGATATGTGGTTGTTTGGGCTGATTTGTGATATTGTTTATGATAATTTGTGGAGTTGTTTAGGCTAATCAACAGGGCCAATTTTATTTTCCTTTGACCCAATTTGAATAAGGGTTTAATATATCTACAATGTCTTTTTTCCTACAACTCAGACAAGCCTCCTTGGGCCTTAATGTGACTCCGTCCTTGGAGGTCAGGTTTGGTTTAGAATCTTTTGATTATCTAATGGACAGAGTTTGGCTCCAACTACCAATAAGAAATAACATTTGTACTTGTACTTAACCTAAGTAATCAAATGAGTAACATGTATTGCACGTGATATGACACATGTCTCCTTCAACCCTATACACCCAATTTGATTGACACCCCTATGGGACTATGCCCAATAGCTCACCTCACCGGCCACCATCATCTCTCACTCACCTCACGTCCATTTGATTTGACAAAGATCTTGATCTACATCAACTCGAAAAGTATACACCACCTTTGATCTTCGACATCTACGTGATAACCAGCAAAATCATCTGCTCGTCGACATAACCATACCAAATTAGTCAATAACCCAAATCTTGTCGATCAACAATGATTAAGAAGTTTTCAAATCCAATGTCATTGAGTCAGTCGACATGTTGACACCAAGCACGACTAACCCATGATACATTATGTCCCCAATTGTTCTTGTTAACTCGAGTATTAAGTTGTAAGGCACAAAATTGCCGCCAAAATCTCAATAGAATTTTGTAAATACCATAACTTTATGTTGAAATAACAAGCAAGACAGTGGGAGTGTGTGTAACTGTGAGGCAAGAAGTGGTAGTCATGTGATTGCACTAAGCAGACTCAAAAATTAGGAAGGGGGCTCTTGTATTTTATTTCCCATTCCTCAAGTGAAGGCCTGGACCTCAAAAAACCTTCTGAAGTACTGGAAAAAAAAAAAAAAAAAACTGCATTCACATCAAATTCTTTTGGACTTGGCTTGGGTCCATTGTATTGTGAACTGTTAAGATGATGATATGTGACCAAAAGTAAACAATTATCGCTGTCTTAATGGGTTTATTACAATTGGACATTGGACCCAATTCCTTTTTTTTTTTTTTTTTACTTTGAGAATGACCCAATTCTTTCTTGTTTTGACAGAAATTGAGGAAAACGAGATAATAAAGATGGGATTGAATTGAGATAATCTCTGATTTTCACTAGATAATTGGATAAGTATTTTCTTGCTTTATTCAAACGAATCACTATAAAATTTATTCATCACATAACCGTAAAACAACTTCCCTACTAAAACAACAAAGACTACTACGTAACCGTTGGTACCTTCTCAGTTCACAACTACTTTCTACTTAAGCAACCACTCCTAATAACAAGCAACAATTTATTTCAAACATTAACATTGCTAACAGAACAAAGCTTCCCACTTTAACGTTCCCTTCCTAAAACCTCTCCCTTATTATGCTCGCAACTATTGTAAACACCAAGTGAGAGAGTTGCGGCAACGGACAACAGAAAACAAGAATTGCTTCAAGAGAAACTGGAAAGAGTTTTGTTGAGTACATCAGAGACAATTATTCTGTAAGTTTTTTCAGTGGGGTGAACAAAGTCCCAAAAGACATAGGTAGAAGCATCTGGACAAGTGAGTGGACTAAATGGAAGACATATACTAGCGCCGCCACAGCACCCAGAATTTGCATTTTGAAAGCCTGAAATTGTAAGAATAGTCACAAATTAGAAATGTATCACCAAATTGATGCCACAAAGTTCAATTATAATGCATCATACCACATAAACATTACAAATTGATGCTTTAACTTTTAAGAACAAAACAGTAGAAGTAATTAACAAAGAATAACCCTGGGGATACTATATATTTACGCATAAATTTTAGAAACTAATGTCTCACTATTAACAAAAAAGAAAAATGGTTTTATTATATGAAAATTCTAAAATTATTACAAATTTTACTACAAAAGGTTTACAAACTAATGCAACAAAGAGTGTGATATTGTTGTCACTTTAATAACTAATAAATAAATATTTGAATAACTTTTATTAGAAGAGTAGCCTATCAATTAGTAAGGTTTATATAGTAAAATATGTAATATCCTTAGCATCAAATTCTATGCAACAAAGAGTGTGATATTGTTGGCACTTTAATAACTAATAAATATATAAATAACCTTTATGGGATTAGTAGCCTATCAATTAGTAAGGTTTATATAGTAAAATATGTAATATCCTTGGCATCAATCTTTTATCGCATTATTGAAGTTGCATCAATTTGATATATTTCCAAATTGGCTTATAAGCCTTTTTTGCAGGATTTTCTAAAAAAAAAAAAAAAAAAGAAGCTTTTTTGCAGGATTTTCTAAAAAAGAAAAAAAAAGCCTTTTTGCAGGATTTTTTTTTCTTCACTTTCTATAATTCATTAGTTCCAACTAGGGGTGATGGGTGATCTAAATTTATAGTACCTTCAACATTTCCTATTAAGGTTGATATACTGCCAATCATATTTATTATCACGTTAATTTGTAAATACTTTAAAGAAAATTTAATAATTTGTAAATACATTATAGAAAATTTGATTGTAGTTCTAGTATTTTCCATAAGCTAATAGGCTAGGATGATAACACTACGAAAGCTTTAAGTATATGATTACCAGATCTTTTAAGGGGGAAAAAATATATATATATATATATATATATTTATAACACTTACCAAATTGCTGAGGATTACTGGCGATGTTAACTAGAGGGGTAAAGATGTCGAAAAAGACCAGCTTGGCATCGGGATGCTTGCTTTGAAGAGAGGCTATTCCTGCTTTCAACAGATTATTGTACATTTGTGCTCCTAGGTTTGCGGCCATTGAACAAGATGACACTCCTGTAAGTCTTGCTGATGGCTCGCATCCAAATGCTACAGTACTAAGAACACCAAATCGCCTTGCCCCCAGTGCATACAATTGCTTCACAGATTTATATTTGATATGGTATTAGGTGCTTGGTGCTCTTTGCTACCTCTTAGAAAAATAGATTTTTAATGAAGGGAATGACATATACATAATTAAAAAGATAAGTGGTACTTCTAAATCACAAACAATAATACAATTTCTTTTTTACTTCTAAATCACAAACAATTATACAATTATACAATTGTCTATCACTTACACATAAACTTACTATTTTTTTTTTATCACATAAACTCTGCCACATCATAGCAAAGAAATTGTATAATAGTTTACGATACTAGGCTTTTTTCTAAAAAGTTACTTAGGGCCTTCATAAGTCATAAAGAAAGAAATTTACCTCCAAAAATGTGGTAGACCAGGTAACCAATTGAGCACAATATGCAGGAAAAGTATACTCTAATTTCCTCATACCAGCAGTATATGATACTCCAATGTCATTGTTGCCTGCTGACATTAGAACAAGGCTGTTGGCTATGATGGCTTTTGCTTTCTCTTCGCCAGCAACCCCTGTTAGCTTCCCTATGTAATCCTTGAAGTATTGTAACTGTTGGGACATTGCTACAACTCCCTGATTCCAACAAAACAATTAAATTGCAAGAAAACCTAGAATTTTGAAAGCACAGTAAATAATGTATAATTATTAGATTAAGGAAAATATTAATTCAGCTCTTCTAATCGGATTTTTTGTTGTCTCGTGTTTTTGGTATTGGATCCCATCACCTAAAACATGGAGGGGCAGAAGATACAATTGTGGGAGTTGAAGTACTATCCTCTAGATTATTTGAAAGCCAACAAATGTCGTAATTTCTATGAATAAAAGAGAGAGGAGGGGCATCATATCCCTTGTCTTGTGGTTCTGCTAGGTAACAATTTAGTTTTAAGACTTTCAATTCTTATATTTCACGGCCTAAATTTTGTTTTAAAATTAAATTATTATGGTTTTGTCCAAATTCTATTTTGCATGTTTTGGTTGAAAAAATTACCTCCTTTTGATTCCATCCAATAACAATTTAGTTCCACGATTTTCTTAATTGTTACATTTTGATTCCTAAAGTTTAAATTTAGATGAAATCAAAAGAATTACTTTTGACAAAATCCAAACAATTTGATTTTTGTCCAAATCATAATGCGGTTAAATGTAACAATTGAAAGTTTCTATACTAAATTGTGATAGAGCCAAATTAAAAAAGGGCAAACATTTATGTCCAAATAAATAAATATAAAAGATAGATACCAATGTACTAGATGTTAATGGATCAATTCCCGAACCACCAGAAGCAAAGCCTACACCGGTTAGGAGATCATCATTTTGAAGGTCTGGTTTAAGATAAGCTGGCACAATATCTTTAATTCCCAAGGCCTCCGCTGAAATGAATATGAAATGGGTGAATAACCACAACAATTTGGTGTTATTTTCAAATTAAACCTTAAAGTTTTGAGCGTATTACTTTCAACCCTATAGTTTAAAAATTACTATAATTTAGATTTTTTTTTTTTAAAGTCACTTTCAACTAAAATTTTTAGGTTTTTTTTTTTTTTTTTTTTTTTTTTTTTTTGAGTCTCTTTCAACTAAAATAACAAAAATTTACGTAAACTATACCTAGAATTTTTTTGACACCAGAACTCAAAAGCAGAAACAGAAACTTTTTATACATAGTACATAAAATATGCATCATGCATGAGAGAGAGATGTTTGGTAAGTAAAAGAGTTTACGATATTATACCTATCAAGTCTGTGGGATTTTTTCCATTGCAAAATCTTCCCGTTGCAACTTTTCCCGGGAAGTCTCTTCCATACGGAGGGTAATTGCACCTACCTGAGAGAAGATTGTTATTCATGCCTGTATCAAGAATCGAATCTCCAAAGGAGAAAATTGCCGAAAATGTTTTATTTGCTTGAGCTCCTATGGTGCAGAAAAATAGACAAGCACAAGCTTGAAGTATGAAAAGTATAAATGAAGATGCAGAAGCCATTTTTACAAACTCTAAGTGCTGAGTTTTTCTAGTGATGAATGCTTTAGTTTCTCACGGCCTAAATGAAGTCTGAAGTGTGTGTATTTATACTCTCACAGATAGAATAATAAACCAGCAGTTAATGGTAAGACATTGAAACTACAAGAGTGAAAGAAATTTGACATCAAAATCTGATTTAAAACTTATATCAATTGTGGTCAATCCTAATGAATCATTTCTTTAAAAGCATTAATGCATTAAATTAAATTAAATATTCCCCAAAAATGTTAGCTTAGTAGGTTATATTTCTTTAATATTTAGAAATTAAGGTAGTCCTCATCCTGGGGTATTATCTCTATAACTTTACGTTTTTTTTTTTTTTTGAGGAACTATAACTTTACGTTTAGAAACTTCACAATGGATTATTACTGTTTGTTAATATATTATTAATATGCATGATCTGTTATAAGGAACTAGATTCATGTCATGTGAAGGTACTCATAACCTAAAATACTTATTTATTTTTTGACTTTTTTTTTTAGAATTATTTTTTGACTTGAATCTAATAAATTGTTTTTATATTATTAATTTGATATAACTAAATGAGTAAAAATGTAATTTAGTATTAATGTGTAGGGTGTTTTCTCTCCAACTTTCCCTTTAGAAACCCCAAAAACAAGAAAATTCATAATGAATTATTCCGGGTTAATAGATTATTAATGTACATTATCTATTATAGAGAACTAGATTAATGTCATGTGAATGTACTCATCAATATATTTTAAAATAATTATTTATTTATTTTACATGAATTTAATTATTTATTTCGATTTTATTAATTTAATATAACTAAATTAATATAAAATAATTTACTTAATATAAATAAATATTTTTAAATATACTTCATCGCACAAAAAAAAAATAAAATGTAAATATACAATGATGATATTATTTTATGTCTAATATGTATATTATTAGAGTTAAGTTTAAGTTACACCTGATGTATTTAGTGACAGAGCCAAGAAAATTGTTTTTGAGAGGCCGCAATTAACCTTAATTTTATAGATATGTAATATTTTATATCCTGTATCTAATTACACTATATCTAATAAAGCAGGGGGGGAAAAAAAACCTACATTTTTTATATATATAAATGAGATATGATTTAAAACTGATGGTAAAAACTCAATATCTAAATGTTAGGAGAATGTCATATATATTTTCTTGCTATGTATGTATAGTTTTAAAATTATATGATGAAAAATTATAGTAAAATAAAAACTCCTATGGTTTGCTTTTCAAATTATGATAGATTTAATTAGAATAAATATAGTTAAATTTTTATGAGAAGAAATTAGGTGTCTTTATTTTTTTCTTAGATATAATTAGACGTTTATGGGAAGAAAATGACACATGTCATTTCTTTGATAAAATGACACATCATCATTATATACATCCTCTAATGGTAAGGATCTAACTTTTATAATAGGATCGAACTTTTATAATGTATTTTAAATTATATTATACGTAACAAAAAAGTTAAAAACCATAACAAAAAATGATTTTTGAACATCTTTCCAAATTGTGAGACATTTAATTAGATTAGATATAGTTAGACGTTTTTGAGAAGAAATTAAGTGTCTTTTTTGTTTAGAAACAAAATTAATTGTCTTTGTTATTGTATTTCTCACAATAAAATTGATTATATGCCTTTTGACACATGTAATTGCCATATATGCTTTGACAAAATGACACATGTCACCATGGCATGCATTTGAGAATTCAATTTTTATAATATAAATATAATTATACATAAATTAAGATAAGATAAGATATATATATAGAGGATATGGTTATTTATATAATAAATTGGCACTAAAAGCATATAATGATATAAATATAAATATTAGGCACTAGGCAGGAGATAATATCTTTATTGTATATTTACACATATTTAGTTATATTAAATTAATAAAACAAAAATAAATAATTAGACTCATGTAAGAAAAAAAAAATTATAGTAAGTTTTGAGTACATTCACATGACATTAATCTGCTAGTTCCTTATAACAGATAATGTACATTAGCCTCCCAAGCATGAGGATAAATTGTTTAGCTCTTTAGAGGTGAAAAGTCCTTGGATTATTTGGTAATTGGTTTTGGCGGGTGGGGTTAGTTGCCCATAGGAATTTAATTAATTGTTGTACAGTATGCTTGCGACATGTAACTAATAGGAGTTAAGTTCCCCTACATGATCACAAACAAAAAGATAATGTACATTAATAATCTAATAACACAAAGTAATCCATTAATGTGACGCAACGAGAAACGGGGGCTCAAGTCGTAATGGGTGCAAAAATGCGGTGTCTATTATACAGTTACATTTTCCAAATAGAAAGTTGGAGAGAAATACCCAAAATGACAATTACCTTAACTTCTTAAGGACAAAATTTGGTTATAAACTTGGTTACAGTTTAAGGGTACAACACCTACTAGAAGAAACTAACACGACTACATATTTTAAATATCTTATTTTTGGATTGAATTTTCTTTATATTCTTAACACATATGTTAAGTTTTGTGTCAATTAGATGTTATTTACTGTTCGATCCATACACTTATTTTTTATATATAATTTTAAACTTCAAAAACTTCAAATTTAAATATTTGATTGATAACAAAGCTATTGATCTTTAATCTTCTAAAAATTTTATAAGAATAAAAGATATAAGATTACTCCTATAGTGAATTTGTTAAAATTTACATTTAATAAAAAAAAATAGTGAGTGAAATTGTAGTCTTAAACAACAACCAAGATTTTATTTTATTTTATTTTTTTGGAGCAAGACTACAACCAAGATTGTTATCAAACTTTGTCCATTTCTTAATATTAGAGCAATATAAATTACTAAGCAAACATTTTTGGGGGATATTATTAAATGTATTAGTGCTTTCAAGGATTTTCTGAGAATCTTATTTTCATTGCCTTACCATAAAGGCATAAACTACTAATTCACTAATTCTATCTGTGAGAGTTTATATAAATAGACACAATTTAGACTTCATTTGGCCTATGATAAACTTAAACATTCATCACTAGAAAAATTAAGTGTTCAGTTAATGTTTATAAAAATGCCTTCTGCATCTTCATTTATACTTTTCATACTTCAAGCTTTTCTATTTTTCCATACCATAGGAGCTCAAGTAAGTCCGTTTGTGTCCAGCTTAATTGTTTGGTTAACTTTTAGCTTTTATGTATAACTTAAATTTTTTTCCTCACTTTTTCAAAGTATAAGTATATTTTGGTATACTTTCAGCAAAAAGCTAAATAAGTTAATAACAAATGCACACAAGTAAATGTAAAAGTCCACCCTCTAAGTTTTTCCAAACTTTACTTTCACTCAACTGAGTTTTATTGTAAGGATGAATTTTTACATTTACTTGTGTGTGTTTGTTATTAGCTTATTTAGCTTTTTGTTAAAAATATGCTAAAATATACTTATATTTTGAAAAAGTGAGAGAAAAAAAATGATATTTTAAAAAGTTAATTATATATAAAAGCTAAAAGTTAACCAAACAATGGAAACAAGCATACTTACTTGAGCTCTTGTGGTGCAGAAAATTAGAAAAGCTTTTAGTAAGAAAAGTATAAATAAAGATGCAGAAGGCACTTTTACAAATTTTGAGTAGTGACGAATTTTTCTAGTGATGAATGCTTTAGTGTTTCTTAGCCCAATTGAATTCTGAATTGTTTGTGTATATTTAAACTCTCAAAGAGAGAATGGTAAAGAAGAAGTTAATTGTAATGCAATGAAACTTCAAGAGTGAAAGAAATTTGACGTTAAAATCTGATTTTAACTTCTCTTGCATTATATCTCTTGCATTAAATAAAATCTTCAAAAGGATTAACGCATTAATTAAATATTCCCCAAAAATGTTAGCTTAGTAACCTGTATTTCTTTAATATTTATAAATTAAAGTAGTCTGGGTATATTTCTTAATTACTTTGTGTTAAATTAATATATTATTATCTTACCTAAAAAAAAAAATTATTAATGTGCATTGTTTGTTATAAGGAACAAGATTAATGTCGTGCCATTACAACAAAGTTGTTTTTTAGGGGGGTCAATGCCCTTAAAAAAAAAAGCATTAAAAGCCCTTATAAAAGATTATTTTGAGGGTCTAAATGGTCCTTGATAACTTTTGAAACAAATTTCCCTAATCGAAACAAAAATTTTGACGACCTACATAACCCTTGAAACAAATGTTTTATCAGGATTGGCGACCCTCGGAAAATTAAAAAATAAATAAAAGTTCAATAACCCTTTTTTTATAAGGTTTTTCTCTTAAAAAAAGAAAACCCTCACGGCCATGCACATAGACTTTAAAGAACCACATATTACAAAATCTATATTATATTAAAACATAAATATTAAAACAAAATTCAATTAACTTTCCAAATCACTAAATCCTTTATTTTTGAAGTTTTTGGAGACACTTTTACTTTAACCTAAGGAAACTTAAAAGTATTTTAACTAGAGAATTCTGAAACCAATAAACTGTTATACCCTAGCACTCAATTTATACTATTGCTTTCTCTCTAAGCCCCTAAAACACTAGGACTAACCCAAAATTGGATGAATACTTTGTAATCTCTCTACCAATGAAGAGAATGAGAGAGAGAGAGAGAAAAAACGAGAGAGATTGAGACAACTTCAAATTTTTTTTTTTTTTTTTTTTAGGGAAACAAAAAGATAAGAAGTAAATTCAAAAAGATACTATACCTTCTAAATCAAGACAACTATAACCTTGGATTATTATAACTATTCCCATGCCAATAAATTCCAATAAAGTTAAATCAGATTTAAATATTGTTTACTAAGTTAAGAACTTCTATCCCACCACCAAAATTTAACAAAAGCTCTATGTGTGTGTATATATATTGCTAAGCTTAATAGAAAAAAACTGTACAAACTGAAGCTCAAGTTTTCTAAAACTGGTAGTGATATCAATTGGCAGTTGTGATTACTAGAAACTTTGTAGTTCACAAAAAACATAGACTATTTCAGCCTGCAATGGAAGCAGAAATCTATAATTACAAAACTTAAGTTGATAGTTGCATGTATTACTCTGTTGTAGAAGACTGTTCTGCAACTTTGTGATTATCTTTCTTCCTCCTGGAAGTTCTGTTCTCTCTAATTTTTCTGTCTTCTGAAAATTGCATTGCTGCCTACAATGTTCAATATATCTTTCATTCTTTTATGCTCATGTTGGTTGGACTTCTTAAATTCTGTCCTTGCCATGGTCACCAAATCACCATTCACTTTATTTTGGCTATTATTTTTTTATTTACATAATGGAGCTATGTGTACTCTCTCTCTTCTGCCACTGACAATTTTTAAAGTACATATATGTATATATACATATATACACACACATATCTAATATGAGTAATTTAACAATTGCCACCTAATTTCTTTCTCTCTTTCTATTTCTTCTAATACTATTGCTAGGTTAATGTTACTTATGCTACTGCTGCTGTTGCTTAATTAGATAGGCACGCTTTGCAGTGATGCGCTAAAAGTTGCAGCACTGTAAAAAGGTAATATATGTATTTTTGTAAAACTACTCTTTGGATTAAATTTTAAATTTTTATTTAAATTATAATTGCGTAGTAACAATAATTACCCTTGTTTTTACCTTTGTAATATATTCAAGTATTCTTTAAACAGCCACCTTGTTGTCTGGACTCTTGTACGCAAAAAGATCCTTCATACAGAATAAAGTGGACGTTCCCCAAAATAGTAAGCCTCCATATTGTATCCTTATTTTTGAGCACTACTCTATCAAAATTTGTGCATTACAAGTTTTCTGTTTTACATTTTTATATCTTTCAAATCCCAATTTGTGTCATATGTTAATATGATTGATAAGATTCAACATATAGTAGCCCAAACACCTACATAAATGCCACATTGAATCACAATCTTCTTAATACTCTAGCTTCACTGTGCTTTTAATTTATAGTTTCCAACTTTACTGAGGACACTGTAATCTATAATTATCTATTAGTATGAAGCAGAAAATACTTTTTTTTAATCAATGTGGTTAATTTCTGTCTCATTCTGGATAACAAATGTAGCAATCAAGGAACCTAGTTCTTTTATGTACATGCTTGATTTTTATTTATTTTTTTATTCAAGAAACTTGATTTGATTGATTAGTGATCCCAAACAGTCTATAGCCGTAGTTATAACCACAGGAAAAGTGGTCATGTTTTCTATGATAAATTAACATTCATGAAATAGCACATATCTGTATTAGTTCCTATTGCATTCATATTCTCCTTTATTTCTTTAATATATTATGTCATGCAAATTTCCAAAGCTTGATTTTATGCTTTTAGCATAGGCATTACTCAAAGCATATATTAATTTGTTAAGAAGTTTCATTGAAATAAGATAGAACCTGATGTCTTTAAATTTCATGTAATTTCCTTCTCAACCAAAATTTAAGAGTTGTGTTAACAAGCAACGTCCATAAGATGCCCGTTAACAACAATTTTTTTGGCAGCTTTTGGCAGTAACACCAGTTTTTTTGGCAATTTTTTTTGACAACTTTTTTTTTTTTTTTAAAAAGTGAGACCCATATAGGGAAATCTTAACAAGCACCGCACTGTGCTTGTTAACATTTCCCAAAAATTAAAATATAAAAATTAACATATATAGCTATAAATTTTTTAAGAAGAGGTTATTTACTTATTGGTGGGTAGGGAAGGGTCTATGAACTCTACGCTGGCTTTTATTTTATTTTATATAAGTTCATCGTTCCAAAAATATTCACAACTTTTTCTATTGGATTGATGTGATTTGTGAATAATAAAGATGGTGTCAAATTTAAAGAATTGTCTAGTGGTATGGATGGTGGCACATTCGTTCGGTGGTTGGGAACTTTTTGCGAGAATGGCTTATTATGCCCACTTATGCCTACTGGGTGGCCAAGTGTTCCTGAAAAATTTAAACAGGATTGTTGGACTGAGGTTGAGGTTGAGGTAATATGAAAATAAAGTATAAGTAATAGTCATTTACAACCGCTGCCCTAATTAACTGTCATATTCAGAAGGGTCCATGCTTGTTTTTTGCTAACTCCACTTTTGCATTTCAGAAGTGGTATCTAATTGACCCAGATATTGTCGCACCACCTGATCAAATGGAATGGGCAATGCATCAACTCAGGGTCTTGAGGAGAAATAGGAGGGCAAAGTTGAAGAAGGACCACAAAAAATGTGGGATGACAGAGGAACAAGTATTGGCCAACAAACTGCCGGCGGTTGATTTGGTGCAGTGGACGGAGATGGTACACTATTGGTTTTTGGACAAAACTGTGGTAATGCTACTTTATTCGTCTATCTCATTTTAGTGGTAATTTAGTCAAGAGATGTTTTGTTTTCATATACTTTGACGGTAATGTGGTTCAGACATTAAGTAACAAGAACAAGGTCAGTCGAGATAAACAAAAGGAGATAGCAAGGTCTGGGGCCAAAAGTTTTGCAAGAATTTCTGATGACATGGTAAGAAATTCATTACAAGTGCTACTGTATTCGTGTATCACATAAGCTGATTTTATGCTTCTGAATCACACTAAATGTTGAAAATACTCTTTTTACTTTCTTGCTGGTGATAGATATAAACTTAGAATTCATGAACGCCTTAGTCAATGCAAATGATAAACAATTGTGTTTATTGTATGAAATTTTGTTAATCATGTAGGTGAAAGCTGACGGGGCTCCGGTCAAGTGCGCAAATGTGTATCTAAAAGTATACAAGAGGAGAGATGGGGTTGTTGTTACTCCCCATGCGCAAGAGAACATGGTAAGCACAATTTGAATCGAATTTTAGTGCATTTCGTGTTTGTTTTGTTTATGGTATGTAATATGTTATTTGGTTTTTGTGGGAAAACGTACAGGATAGGATGGAAGAACTTTTGAGTCAAAAGGGCATGCGACTACAAGGAGAGCCTGGTAGGGGAGTCCCTTGGTCCAAAGACGATGCGTATGCTCGAGTGTTTGGTCCAGAGCGCCTTGGATGGGTGCGTGGGGTGGGATTTGGAATCACCCCATCTGTAAGAAACATCATAAACGCTTCACAGTTTACCCCGACTCCATCGTCGTCAAGCAGAACAACCTAAAGGATTTCAGAGTGGGAGAACAACTTCTCTATCCTTAGGGAGCAACTAGCCCAAGTACAAAAACAACTCTCCCAATTAGAAGCAAGGCACCAAGAAAAACTCTCCCAATCAGAAGCAAGGCACCAACAGCAAATGGCCAAAGTGATGACTACCATGAATGCAATTTTGGCCCAACTTAGCCCTTGTATACGTGATTTGGATACGTCTCAGGTACCAAACAAATATTATTTAGCAAAACGCTACTTTTTGCAATGCATTGTAATGTGATATTAATACCATGCCTTTAATATATTCAGGGTGGCAATGCTTAATGGGGACTCTCCATGAGAATGAAACTGTGAATGCTCAGGTAAAACAAATACAACTATTCGTTATAACATATACAAATATATTGGGAAAAAAATAAAAATAAGAAGTAGATGTAGGGAAGTATATATGAAGCAAGAAGTAGGGAAGTAGATGTACCATAAGACATAAAATCAAATTAGAAAATTTCAACCATGAATGTAGACAGGAAAGTATCCTTGTTCCAAAAACCTTTCAAGTGAACATTTTTATACATGCCTTTTTACACTTGCTAAATGTAGCTGATAGTTCCACGATGCATAATTGTTTTCAAGTGTTCCAAGCTTAGGGATTTTTGCAAGCTTAATTCAACCCAATTTTTGGTGTTCTCATTGTCACAGGTAATTGGCTGTAGCTACGGGCATTGGACTGATTGATCAAGCACCATGATGCTTGCTGGAAACTGGCTAATCAAGTACCATGATGCTTACAGACAATTTTTTGTGATGTAAAAAATCCTTGTGATGTAAAAATATTTTGTTGGGAACTTGTTTTGTTTATGTAAATTATTTGGGCAATGTAATCTTTTGGCAATGAACTTGTTTTGTTTACTAGCAATTGATTGGGAACTGTTGAGTGTTGGCAATTTGTTTTGTTGGTTCCAATTGGTTGCATCTATTGAGTGTTGGCAAGAATTATTTGTTTATGTAATTATTTGTTCAGGGCAGGAATTACAGACTTAGCAAGAAAAAAAATATTTAAAAAAAAAAAACCTATAGCCGCGTTTTTAAAAACGCGGCTATAGAAAAACCCAATGTAGGGGTCTGTAGCCGCGTTTCTAAAAGCAGACTGAATCGGGTCTATAGCCGCATTTTTTTTAAAACGCAGTTATAAGTCTCAACCTATAGGGGTCGAAAAACGTAGCTATAAGTCCAGGCTATAACCACGTTTTAAACGCAGCCCAAAGTGGGTCTATAGTTGCATTTTTTTACAAAACACAGCCATAAGTCTCAGCTTATAGGAGTGGAAAAACGCAGCTATAGGTCCAGGCTATAACCGCGTTTTAAATGCAACCCAAAGAGAGTCTATAGCCGTGTTTTTTTACAAAAATGCAGCTATAAGTCCCAGCCTATAACCGTGTTTTAAACCCAGCCCAAAGTGGGTCTATAGCTGCGTTTTTTACAAAACGCAGCTATAAGTCCCAGCTATAAGGGGTGAAAAAACACAGCTATAGGAGCAGAAAAACGCAGCTATAGGGTGACCTGTAGCCGCATTTTTTGTAAACGCGGCTATAAGTCCCCGCAGGGACTATTGTCACGTAGTAAAAGCTGTGTTTGAAAATGCGGCTAAAGACCACTTTTGTATGATCTAGTCAAGCCCGAAGTCTATTGTATTATCCTAATTCAAGTTCATTATAATAAGAACTAATGTTAATTCCTATTATGCTTTGTATGCAATATTTATTTCCCTTCATATTTTCCCCATTTACTTTAACAATCTAAAAGGCAAGTATTTAGTGTCAACCAAATTTAAGAAATTAATTTGACTAGTCTATCTCTCATCATCTATTTTTCGATAACTGAAGTATTCATATTGACAAATTACTGTAGTTTGCAAATCAACACAAAAGAATATTTAAAATAATAACTCTAGGCAGAAGCGGATTTCTAGCACCTAAGCCAAAACTAAGATGAGAAGTGGCCTTAGTAAACAACAATGGGGAAACAACTTAAGATTGTGCAAAGCTTGAGAAGTTAACTATAAGGTTATCAATAAAGGTTTGTGATGACAAACCTATTATATTTTAGCATGCATGTGAAACATGCCCTAACATCCTCAGATAAAATAGAGGACCATCACTTTCCATCATATGGTAAGTGGGGCAAATTATACAAAGCCATGAACTAAAATTCAGGAATTTCAGTGATGTATTAGTGAATGACTTTTTGCCAATTTCCATTTAGATAACCTGCAGGAAACCAACTGACAACCACATCAATGAAAAATCCACAGAAAGAAAGAGAAAATTAGAAGCCTGCAGATATACATCCACAATCTTACAAACTAATATGACACATTACATTTTCCCATACTATCAATAAATTGTGACCCAGTTCTCACAAAAATAAAAACTCACTACCACATCCGTTGGTAAGGGATTTCAGTAAAATTCAGCCACTAAGATATGCATTTTCTTAGGAAAAAGTAACTGCAAAATCTAATAGAAGCAAGAACCTGGGCACCTCTTAGGATGAAAAGAAATCAATGAAGGATATACTTAAGCCATTCCATATAACTACCTTTTCAAAAGGCATATCAAAGATGTGGATAATTATATCCCTTAACTAAAATAATTACTTTTCTCAACCTCAAATCATGTATATAAAAATGGATTAATCCCTCAGCCTCACTAGGTTCTAAAATAAAATCAAAGAAAGGTTTTTATGTCATTGAGTTTTAAGTCCAATTCAGGTTATGCAATATGACCCCACTTAGGAGGCTTGATAAATTTTAAACTGCCTATGTCCGCATATGATTCTAGTGGAGCCTTCTCAACCATCATCACAAACATCATTGATCAACTGTGTCTTACAAACCAATTACTCACTCGTACATGTAAGAACCAAACCAATAGCAAAACTAAATAGGCCATCAAGTTAGTCTATCAAGATAAATAGGAGGTATGTTATCCCAACAATTTTAGCAAAATTAAGTTCTAAAAAAAGGAACAAAACACTCTCAGCTATTTGAACAAACAATTTGTCTGCATGTAACAAAGAGTTTTGGGTGAATTACCTCAGAATTTTGATCCTCATTAATGTGGGTATTTGAAAGAAATGGTTTTATCAGGAGGAGGTTTCACTCTTTTAAGGCCCTTTTCCATTGGACTCTGACTTTGACTCCTTGGTTATGGCAGTGGTGTAAATTGCTGGTGCTAATACGTACCGTTAGTTGTGTAGGACTGTAATTTTTCAACCTGCAAGAAGCTTCTGATTTGCTAAAGTTTTGAATCTACCTGATTTGCAAAAGTAAATCTGATCTAGCTGGGGATGAACACGTGTATGGAAGAAGATAACTCTACAGTCTTTATTTGCTTTTACAAGAAAAATCCAGACGTGATTTATTCACAAGGATGGATATTTGTAGCATAATCCCCATTTGAGACAAAAATTAAGTAATTTTGGGACATATGACAAAAAAATTGGAGTTAGATCGTAGAATCTAATTGAATTTTCTTTCACACGTTAAATAAAATTAGATTATATATTAGATGTAATATATATATTTATATAGTGTTCATTTGTGATGCTCTTATAAACCAGAATATTACTTATTTTTTTCTATTATTTGTGAGTCCTTGTGAGTCATATAAACAAACATATAATATAATAAAGCCCAAACACAGACTTACTAAACATTTCAATTAACTTCCTCCAAACCAAAATGGATATATCACCATAAACATAATAAATTATTATAAAGGATTTAAAAAAGGAAAAAAGAAAAAGAAAAAGAAGATAGAAATAAAGGCTTAAAAGCTTGGATAATTAGGAAATAAAAAATTCTTGTTCCACAAAAACTATTTTATAAAAAATTACAAATAATCCAAAAAACAGCTAAAATCAGGGAATTTAAAAAAAAAAAAAATGTAACAAGTACATGTGATATATATCATACCATCAAAACACGAATGAACGACAAAGCAAACGACCACTGACCCCTCAGGACTCAGCTCCGCACCAAAGCATAGCACAACTGATCAACTTTTTCTCAATTAGTTGGATTGAGATTTGGTAGACATGGAGCCTACATCCATCCCTCATCTGCAACTGTTGAAGCTTCTTTGCCAATTTTCGTGAGGGGTGTAAAACTTCCACATCTCGCAAGTCACTCAAGCACCATAGTTCGTCCGGGAGCGTACAAAAGCTCCTTTCGATGACCAAATGTTGAAGGTTTGGCATTGCACCTTGCCCCAATTTCCAATAAAAAACGTACAGATTTACCATTTTAAAGACTTCAAGTTGCTGAAAACTTCTTTCATTGCAATTGAGGACATTACTGATGAATTCATTGGCAGTGCTTCTTACTTTGAGTATTCGAAGTTTGGTAAGGCTACCCAACACCCCCATGAAGGCTGGAGATAAGGCTGCATCTACTAAGGTTATTTTTGTGAGGGTCAACCAAATTGAAGTTGGACTTGAAATCTCATTAAGATGATAAATCTTCAAAGTTTGTAGATGACACAAGTGATGGAGGCTTGACAAAATCCCTGACTCTACCCCTCCTGAAGAATACAATCCTAATTTTCTTAATTTAGGAAATCTGGGCTTGGCGAAGTGACTCTCAGTGTCTTCATTTATAGCTATACCAGTAAGGACTTGAAGATTGGATAAAGCTGCTGTTTTTTTTTAGTTTTAGGCAGAGATGTTGGCCCATCTAGGTACAAATGTCTTAATTTTTGTAACTTCCATATCCCCTTGAGCAAGCATTTTGTTTTCATTGTCGAATTTCTCATGTCCAACGTCACTAGATTCCAAAGGTTGCATACAGAATTTGGAATGATATAAGGCTCACTAGATGCGATGCTTAAGTACCTCAAAAGGACCAGCTTTTCAATCCTCTTGGGGATTAAGCAACAAATGCCCATATTACTAAGCTCCACCACCCGAACCAACTTGTTACTTTCACATAGCCATTTCAAGTCGTAGCCTTTTTCAAGAGGACTCTCAAGCCTGACAACCCCCTTAAAGCCTATTATAGAACGATTGTTTGAAGGCTCACAGGGGTTGGAAGAAATGTATGGATGGTTGGCAAAGTGGATGGAAATTCTATTAGATTTGCCTATGGGTGAAGGGTTAACATTTGAATGAACCTCAAGAAACTTCTCTTCAGAACTCTTTGATATACAGAGGTCTCGTAGAAGATCATGGATACGACATGTTTTGACACCTCCATCTAGCCTTTTCGTTGCTACTTGAATCAAGCTTCGATCAATGAGTTCTTCCAAGTAGTCTTCAGCAACATCCTCTATATTTCTGTCCCCAATTTGCTGTATGAATCCCTCAGCTATCCAAAGTCGGATTAGTTGCCTCACTGGTATGTCAAAATCTTCTGGGTAGATACCAAAATATAGAAAGCATGGTTTTAAGCGTCGGGGTAAGTCATTGTAACTTAGAGCCAATATGTCTATACAACTTGATCCATCCTCAGTCAGATACAAATTGACATGGTCGATATATTTTGACCATATTCGAACTGTTTTCTCCTTGCTTGCCAAAAGACCTCCCAATACTACAATAGCAAGTGGTAAACCATGGCAACTTTTCACAAGTTTTCTACCTAGAGTTTCCAGTTTTGGAGGACAGGTACCATCCCAAAATACATTTTTAGAGAAGAGTTCCCAACTTTCATCTTCATTAAGTAATGGGAGTTCATAAGGGGGAATAGGAGGAACACTATTATTAACACTAGTTGCATGTAATGCTACTTCTTTTTTCCGGCTAGTGATCAATATTCTGCTCCCATTTAAGTTATCTGGAAAGACCGTATTTATCTCATTCCATACGTCAGTTTTCCAAATGTCGTCCATGACAAGTAAGTACCTCTTGTCTTCCAAGCTTTCAGGCAACACACTTTTCAATTCATCATTTGTCATATCTTGCAATTTAACTCCATTCTTCTTGTAAAAATCTTGAATGAAATCCGACAACAAAATTTTCAAATCTTGTATCCCTTTTTTTCTTTTTTTTTTCCTTTTTTTTCTTCTTTTTTTTCTTTATCGGTGCAAGCATCTTCCACTTTTATGCTTTGCAAGAACTTAGACCATGCCTTTCTGAATTCTTCATCATTCATTTCCTTGATAAGTTTCAAGTCCAGAATTTGTGTCCCTTTCAATTTATCCTTATTCGAGTTATACATCACTTCCAAACTGTGGATTAATTCCTCTTTCAATTCAGCTCTAAACATCACTCTTGGCAGTGTTGTCAGTCCCTTCAAAATTTCAAGCAACAGCTCTCTGATTCTATATTCTTGAGAGACATAAACCCACCCACGGAAATCAAAGTAATTCTTGACATCATTGTTGTTGTAGATCTTCCTAGCAAGAGTGGTTTTGCCTAAGCCACCCATGCCAATGATTGAAACAACATTCCGTTGCGAACTCCCTTCCATAAGCTCCTTTACCAATACCTCAGCGTCATGAGAGAAGCCCACTACTTGATCTTCCTCGACATGTTTCCTGCGCCTGTGCAGTATCCCCTCTGCTTCTGCATCTCCTCCGGATGATTCAGCAATTTCTATGCCGTACTTGCTCCTATTGTCGTTAATTTCCTTGAATCTGATCTTGATGCTCTCTATCTTGCTTGCAACCTCGTGAAACGTAATTGCTCGGTCACAAGAATGGATTAACTTCCTCAGCATGCTTCTTCTCCCGTGCTCTGTCTCAGTAATGATGTGTGTATCAATAACATCATCAGCCTCATAGGCTACGTCCCTAATTTGGCTGACTACGTCCTTCACCAATTCGCCGTGTCGCTTGCCTTCAGTATTTTGGAGGAAGAGTTTGATCAGAGACAGCTCGTTCTTAAGTGACCTGACTTGATCCTCAACTCCACGTAGCAAATTTGATTCTTGGATAAGCAAGTGAGTCAGGTTCTCCAACAGGAAACTCACAACACTGTCTGCCATGTCTGCTTAGTTATTTTGTCAGAGGGAGAGGGATTGTTGAAAAGGGAAGGTCCTGAAGGATGAAGGAAAGTTTTTCCTCATTAAAAATCTGAAGTCTCTTTGAATAGTAAAGACAAAATTGCTTAGCTGGAAAGTTTATGTAACTGTATCATTGCTTCTGCCTTTATCTTTCAGGTGCTCTGTTGGTAATATTTTCATAATAATTAGGGGTAAAAGTATCCACAATAATAAATTTAAAATTTTAGCTATTTAATTATATAAAAAGTTATTTTATCTATTTTATCTACACACATACTATAGTAGTGAATTTATTTTAACTTTTAATCTAATAAAATAATATAAACATTACAATAAAATAATATTTCCATAATAATAAAATAATATATCACATTATCCAAAAAAACATCTATAACACCAATCACAACCACCTCTACTATCAACCACAACCACAACCACTACCAACACCAACACCAACACCACCACCACCACCACCAGTCCATAGCAGGAAAAAAAAAAAGAAAACTCAAATCTCCAATCTTTTTCTTCAGCCACAACCACAGCCACAGCCACAACCACCACCAACACCAACATAAGTCCACAGCAAAAGAGAAAAAAAAAAAACCTAAATCTCCAATCTTTTTCCTCAGCCACAGCCACAACCACAGCTACAACCACCACCACCACCACCACCACCACTACCAGTCCACAGAAAGAAAAAAAAAAAAAAAAAAAAAAAAAACCCAAATCTCCAATCTTTTTCCTCAACCACAGCTACAGCTACCACCACCACCACCACAAGCAAGCACTCCAATAACGTCAGCGAGCTGGGTCGGCGATCCACGAGCAAGCATTCCGATCGGCGGCTTGGGAGACGAGAGTTGAGAGAGTGAGAGATCGCAGTGAGAAAGTGAGAGGCCGGATTCTTTGAGAGAGATGTTCAGAGAAGAGAGAGAGAGGCAGGTATTATTTTAATCATCGGTTGATTAAAATAATTTTTTTTTTTTTTTTTAACCTTTGAGCTATAGTGCACATCTAAAGATAGATGTGCACTGTAGCGGAGAAGCAAAAAATTTTGCTTATAACTCCACTGCTGTGGGTTTCTTTTGTGTGCAATGGTGCTAAAACATAACAATATAGTTATTTAGCACAACTACTGTGAATGCTCTAAGTAGTTGTTATTGACTTAAATCTGAACTTAACACTAAGATTTTTTTTTTTTTCTCCAACTATAAAAATCAGTAAAAACTTTTCACTTAAAATTTGTTATAAAAATATTGTGAAAATATTGTCAACCTATCATTTCTCTTTTCTTTTTATAAGGGAATGTCTAGAAGCATGAAGTGAAATTAAAGGCAAGCATTAATGTCTTTTCCATTATGGGAATTTTGAACATTTTCTCTTCTTTATAATTTATATATATATAAGTAATGTAAGTAATTGGCGTTTTTAGTGCAATTATTAATAAATTATATTAGAAAATATTTTAAATTTTAACATCACTTTTATGAAAAATATAAAAAAAAATTATATAAAATATAGAAATTCTACTCTAGAATAATTTAAATATATATGTGTTTAAAGCTTTCTCCTGAAACTTGAACTCTAACCCTTACCCCCCATACTCTACAAGTATAAGTGGCCATCGCACCACCCTTAGAATGTTTGTTGACAATTCCCTTTATATATAAAGGCCATTCGATCAAACCAATATTTAAAATTCGATTACTTTTCAAACCAAATTACAAAGATGGCCCTGCTTTCCTATCTTAATTATTGAATTCAAATGGGTAGAGAAGTCAGATTGTGAATATTCAATATTTGAGGTTTTTGGCCCAAGTTAAAATCTAAAGTAGCAATGATAAGCAGGTAGAAATTAATTTGACCCGTCTACCTTATTTCCACTATTTTTGGGTAACAGAAGTAACAAATTACTGTAATCTATCTGTACATCGACAAAAGGATAATTAAGTTATTGAAAATAACATTCAAAGAAATCATGGTTTCTTTAATTTACTTCATTCTTCAGTTGGCTATGTCAATTTTTCCTTTGTAGTTTGCCATTTGTTATTTTTTACAGTTGGGATTTACATTTCTAGCTTGTTTGTTTGTCTATTTTTTGTTTTGCTCAATCCATTTCTAGTTTTCAAACTATAAAATTCAAGTTGTGTCTATAAAAATATGTAAACGGTGCAGAAGTTATTTTACAGTTTGAATTATCAAATGATGCGGAAGCAAATCCGTTTGGAGCAGCTATCAACAAAATCATGCTATTGTTATATTGCTTTAATGCTTTCTAAACACTTTGTTTAAAATTGTTTATATGGCATGCTTTATTAATTTTATGAAGTTTCTATTGCTCACTTCTATTTTGCAAGAAAAAATTGATCAATGTATTTATCAATTTGTCGAGAAGTATATAAGGAATTTTAATATTAGTATCTTCTTCTTGTCATATCTATATTATATATAATATCAAAAAACTAAAGCGTGATATTATTATTACGTTTTTATTGAGCCACATTAGCAACTATATAATTCACCTATTTTGAATCATTTCTCTCTTATTTTTTACTCTTCCTCTTCTTATTAATTTTGCACCTTACTATTACATTTCCTTTAACATTTCTCCCTCACTTCTACCATTTCATTTCAACTTTAATGTCACTTTTCCTTTATTTGGGGTCTTCTTATCTCTATCTTCTTACTATAAATTTACTATTCTTTATTTTATTTTATACATATTTTTCTCACACAAAAAATGTGATCTCTCTCTCTCTCTCTTTTTGGTAGATTTTTTATTTTCTTGTATCTTTACTTTAGTTGATGAATTTTTGTATTTTTTAGAACTCTACTTTGAGTTGAAACAATTAGGTTTTGTGTTGTTAAGTTGTTATCTTTTTTATTTTCTTTGATTGTTAAATGTTATTCTATTGCATTAAAGAGATAGTATATATATAAGAATATGATATTCTTCTATTACATAGCATGAATTGAATAAATTTTTATTCTTTCTTACAACTCATCTTTAGGTCGATGAATTATTGTATTTTTTTTTTATAACACTATTTTGGGCTAAATGATTTAGTGTTGTATTTTTTGAGCTCTTCATCACAAGTCCTCTCTCTCTCTCTTTAAACAGTGGCGGAGCTAAGAAATTTTTCCGTGGGGGTCAAGGTAAGCACAATAAAGTTCTTATGTATAAAAAAATGACTAAAAAATCTTTAATTTCACAAATTAACTTTAACTTAAAAACTCTTTCATGACACTAAAATAACTTATAATTGATTTTGAACTAAATTGGTGCAAACAACGTGAAAGATCATTTTTCATCAATTGTAAATCTTTTCCCCATAAATTATTGCAAAATATAAAAACCTAAATATTAAATTTTATAATCTCAATATTTCCAATGGATAGAATAAACAAGTTTATAATGATAATTAATTTAATTATCCAAGCCACTGATATCAATTAAACATACTATTAACAAACTACTACTATCAAGTTATAATAAATTTAATTTAAGTACTTTAATTACTTTAGTTTTTTATTTATTTATTGGGTTTATGTTTTGACTCAAATAATGCTGAGTTGGTAACCACAAAAATGAGCCTACTCTAGTGGCTCTAGTCTAGAGAGTAGAGTAACAGATAGTCTACTGAGTATGCTCTTCTATCAAAAGGAAGTTGAACGGCTGAACTTGTTTTAAATATATGTAGTTGCAGAGCATATGTATTAGACAGACTTTGAGAGAGAGTTAAAAGCTCATACCACAAGTCCACAGCGGAGATAGATCAAGGCAGCGGAGGCGGAGTCATGGTCCCACTTGCACGGTAGCAGCCGGCGGCGTAAGAGAAATTTTTTTTTGTTGATATATTCAGATTTTATTTTTGGGAATAAACGATTGTGACTAGTGAAGTTTGTATCTTTGGGGTTGGGAAGTTTGGGTCGTGTCTTGTGAAGTTTGATGTTGCAATTTGTGTGTATTTATTTGGATTTTGGAGTCTTAATTTAATTAGGACAAAGAATCTTCTGACTATATCCTTGATTTAAGTTTTTTTTTTTTTTTAGCAAAATTGTTTATTAGGGGGCAGTGTAATTAAATTCTTCCTATTTTTTTTTATTATATTTATTTTAGTACTAATATTAGAAGAAATTTTCAAAACTCAGGGAGCCTTGGCCCCGCCAGACTCCAGCGTCAACAATGCTTTGATTGCAAAATTGGGAAGGAATGTTCAGACAGAAACTTTTTCTCAATCCCAAAAGTAAATTCTTGCTTCTGCCTGTGGAAAAGACATCTGTAACACTAAGAATGTAAACCATGGCCCATACACGACGAATAAGAATACCATGGCCCATCAGTTAGCAAAGCACGCCAAGAATGTAAACCATGGAATTGTTTAGATAGAGGATGAACTTGAGTTTATGAAAGAAAGAATGAGTACTGACTGAGCACTTTGAATTTGAAGTTTCCAGTAATGAAAATTCCTTTTTTTTTTTTTTTTTTGGGGGTAAAATAAAATAGTTGGAGGTTGGGTGCATGTGAGCCAATTCAACTAGAGGATGGATGTTCATTCTAGAGATGCAGCTTTGATGTGCAAAGTATTTCCATCCAGTTTGGGGCTTGGGGCGATGAAATAGTTCGATGGTCTGAAGCCAAATTCCATTAATTCCTTTGGGGAGCTCACCTTGGCATTTGGCTCACGTTTTATCACGTGTAGTAGAATTTCTCGGCCGTTGGACTTACTATTATCCTTGTCCATGTGAGAGGGGGAGACCTTGAAAATATACTCTGACAAATACTATGAGATGTTTAATGAGATATCTAGGTAACTTTGACAACATGGCCATCAGTACTTATAAGGTCGGCCTCCCAACCGAGCATGATTTAAGGAAATCCATGACCAGTAAACCTATCACTAGTGTTCGTCAACTCATGGACCAAATTGATAAGTACAAGAGGGTTAAGGAAGACCAGCAGCAAGGGAAAGGAAAAGCTAAGGTTATCCTTCAAGAGATGAGGGGTTTTAGATTGGACCGATACAACAACAACCGACCTCGAAGAGACTTTGCTGGGCAGTCAGGCTCTGCCAACACTCAGTCGGTTGATACTGTGTTTCGAGAACCAGTGCACTAGGTGCTGGAGAAGATTAAGAATGGACCATTCTTCAAGTGGCCAAATAAGATGGCAGGAAACCCCATAGGGCGTAACCAGAATCTTTATTGCCAATATCACCAGGACCAAGGGCATACCACTAAAGACTGCAGGAATCTGTGGGATCATTTGGACTAGCTAGTCCAAGAAGGAAAACTAAAACATCTTTTGCATCATTCTAGTGGTCAGTAAGGCCAGACGAATCTAGAGCCCATGAGAAATGCTTCCTCAAGGCCTCTTATTGGCACGATAAATGTCATCTTTGGTACTTCAAGGAGGACTGGTTCTTGTCCCTCCAAGGTGATGTCTGTGGCTCGGTTGCCAGCCGAGAAGTCTGATTCGGAGCCGAAGAGGGCCAGGATGGATATCCAGCCGGTATTAAGTTTTTCGGAGGAGGATAAGGTTGGAACGGTATAACCCAATGACAATGCATTAGTAGTCACTCTTAGAATTGGAGCATATGATGTGAAGAGGGTAATGGTAGATGATGGCAGTGGTGCCGAAATCATGTATCCTGACTTGTACAAGGGGTTGAACTTGAAACCCGAAGATTTGACAGCTTATGACTCTCCTTTGGTGAGCTTCGACGGGAAAGTGGTCATTCTGAGGGGTCACATTAGATTACCCGTACAGGCTGGCACAGTGGTGGTGGAGGTGGATTTCATTGTGGTGGACACTTATTTCCCATACGCAGCCATTGTGGTCAAGCCTTGGCTTCATGCCCTGGGAGCCGTATCTTTTACTCTACATCAGAAAGTGAAGTATCCGTCCGGGGGTCGAGTTGAGGAGATCATTAGGAGCCAATCCACGGCTAGGCAATGCCTGGTGGCTACAATATTACATCAGCCTAAAGTTAAGTCCTCGGCCTCTGTTGAAGAAAGTTTATGGCAATCAAAAGCTCCGGTGTTGCTTATCAATAAATTAGCCGAGGAGGCGAAGTGTGAAGATCTAGAAAAAGTTGCTATTGGTGATGATCAGGAAAGGTTCTTTCAGATTGGGGCTCAGCTGCCTCCTCAAGAGAAGGAAGAGCTGATAGAGTTTCTTCTAGGAAACGTTGACGTATTCGCATGGGATGCCTATGAGGCCCCGAGAGTAGATCCAAGCTTCATATGCCATCATTTAAATGTCAACCTATCCATTACTCCAAAAAAAAAAAACCACCTCGGCGACCATCCAAGGAACATGTTGATGTTATTAGAAATGAGGTGATAAAGCTCAAGCAGGCAAGTGATAAAGCTTAAGCAGGTTTTCTACCCTGAATGGCCAGCTAACACTGTAGTGGTGAAGAAGAAGAATGGGAAGTGACGAGTGTGTGTGGACTTCACCGATCTGAATAAAACTTGCCCAAAGGATCTTTTCCCTATGCCTTGGATAGACCAATTGGTGGATGCAATTGTGAGCCATCCTTGGATGAGCTTCTTAGATGCCTTTCAGGGGTATCACCAGATACCACTAGCCCTGGATGATCAAGAAAAGACAGCTTTTGTCACTTCCATTGGAAATTACCATTACAAAGTGATGTCCTTTGGTTTGAAAAACGCAGGATCTACCTATCAAAGGATGATGACTAGAATATTTGAACCACAATTGGACAAGAGTATTGAAGTCTATATAGATGACATGGTGGTGAAGTGTAAGGTGGTGTCCAAGCATGTAGGAGACCTCAGAAAAATTTTTGAAATTTTGAGGAAACATAAATTACCCCTCAATGCTTCCAAGTGCTCGTTTGGTGTAGGGTCAGACAAGTTTTTGGGCTATATGGTGACACATAGGGGAATTGAGCTCTGCCTTGATCAGATCAAAGCTGTTTATAGTCTGCAGCCACCTCGGAATCCCAAAGAGGTCCAGAAGCTCATCGGAATGATTGCTGCCTTGAATTGGTTTATTTCCCGGTCAATGGATAGGTGCAGACCTTTTTTCCTTTTGATGAATAAATGGAAGGGATTTGAATGGACCAAGGAGTGTGCATTGGCCTTCCAGCAACTTAAAGAATATCTATCTCGGCTACCTATTATGTCCAGTCCTGAGATGGACGAGGTCTTGTTTGCTTATATTACTGTAGCCCCTCATGTTGTAAGCTTGGTGTTGATACGAGTTGACAGTGGCATACAACGGCCAATTTATTATGTAAGCAAGTCATTACATGAAGCCGGGATCTGTTATTTGCCACTGGAGAAGGCTATTCTAGCGGCGGTACATGCTACACGAAAACTTCCCCATTACTTCTAAGCACACACAGTTGTTGTCCTAACCCAGCTTCCACTCAAGTCTATACTCCGAAGTACTGATTATACAGGGAGGATTGCTAAATGAGGCATGGTTCTAAGGGTTTTTGACATCAAGTACATGCCTCAGACTTCTATAAAGGGTCAAGTCCTTGTCGATCTAGTAGCCGAGTTCGCTAAATCCATATTAGAAGTAGAGGCAGTGAAGCAAGACATAGATGGAAAATCAGTTGGCATGATCTCCCTGCGAGACACTTTATACTGGCAAGTATATGTTGATGGTGTAGCCAACCATAGAGGATCTGGAGTGGAGCTAGTTATAGTATTATCTGAGAAAATTACCATCGAAAAATCATTAAGAATGGGATTCACAGCCACAAATAACGAAGCTGAATATGAGGCTTTATTGGAAGGAATGGCTATGGTTTAGAAAATGGGTGGAAAGACGGTAGAGATGTTCTTGGACTCAAGTTAGTTGTGGGTCAAGTGAAGGGTGAATTGGAGGCTAGATATGCGAGAATGCAGGAGTATTTGAGTCAGGTGAGATTCTTACAATCAAAATTTGAATCTTTTAACTTGTCACATATTCCTAGGAGTGGAAACATACATTCAGATTCCTTGGCTACCCTTACCACCTCTTCGGCACAAGACTTGCCTCAGGTCATATTTGTTGAAGATTTGTGCAAGCCAACTATGGTAAAAAATGATGTGGTTCAGATCCATCAAATCAGGGTAGGGCCGAGCTGGATGAATCCTATAGTGCTGTTTCTTAAAAATGACATTTTGCTTGAAGAGAAGTCAGAGGCTGAAAAAGTGCGAAGAAAAGCTCCTCAGTTTTGGCTGCCTGAGGATTAAAAGTTGTACAAGCGTTCCTTCTCTGGGCCATATTTACTGTGTATACATCCTGAGGCATCATAATTACTATTGGAAGAGCTACATGAAGGAATTTGTGGAAGTCACACGGGAGGAAGATATTTATCTCACCAAGCCTTTACTCAGGGATATTAGTGGCCAGACATGCAAAAGGAAGCACAAGATTATGTTAAAAAGTGTGACCAATGCCAAAGGTTTGCACCAAACATCTACCAATCAAGAGGATTCCTCAATCCTCTTTGTTAGGACATATATGTTTTAACTTGTTTAAGAATATATGTCACTTAGTTATGTAAATTGGCTAATCCTTTGACAAAACGCACTTTGCTTGTAATTGGGTACTTCTAGGTGTTTTTAATACTTCAAGAAACAATGTTTCAAGGTCAAGTGTTGAAGTCATCAAGTCTGTCCAAGAGAAAGCAAGCTGAAGTGCAAAGTTTTTAAATCTTGACACCTCTCGACAGCTACCTCGACACCTGCTATCTGTCGAGATTTAAAAAGTCAGATTTCCAATCTGATTTTCTTGGGATCCGTGAATATGTTTTTGGGCCTTCTTTTCTTCTAACCCTAAACATATAAAAGGATTATTTTAAGAGCCGTTTTGGGTGACACAAGTTGCATTATCATTGAGCAATCTCTGTTTAAGCAAATTATGATCAACAGACGAAGTTCTTGACCTAGTTCATCTTCCATCAAGAAGTTGCTGTGTATTTGCACCATAGGGTTTTGTAACCAAGTATCTTCCTACTATTCATCAAGTGGATGAACTGAAAAACTTTGCAGCCAACCATTCTTCCTCAGTTGGTGTTCTGAAGTCGCGTACTTGGATCCGCGCATTGGTTAATCACGTACTTAAGAGCCGTGCATCAAAGGTGAAAATTGTCATTACAGATCAAGTCCAATTGGGTATTGGGGTAAGGGTTCAACTGTAGGTTGGTAAGGTACTTGGGATTCCTTTACTTGTAACCGCTTGATTTGATAATAGTGGAGTTTCGGGAGTGGTGACCTGAAAATCACCCGGTAGGGTTTTTGCCATTAGGGTTTTCCCCATTCGTAAACAAATCACCGTGTTATTTATTTTCCGCTGCATATTTAGTTGATTAGTGATTTGTTTGTGCTTCCATAAAATTGCATGATTAATTGATTAATTAATTACTTGGCTAAATTAATTAATTAGGGTTAATCACAAGGGGTCATTCAGATTGTGACCTATCACTCTTCCTAGCCCTTGGTCGTTCGCTCAATGGGGCTTGGACATTCTAGGCCCTTTCCCCAAGGCAATAGGGAATAAGAGGTATCTGTTAGTCGGCATAGACTATTTCACCAAGTGGGTTGAGGCTGAGCCATTAGCTAACATTAGAGATGTAGATGCTAAGAAATTTGTTTGGAGAAACATCATTACTCGATTTGGGGTCCCTCACACACTCATCTCGGATAATGACCTTCAATTTGATAGCAAGGCCTTTAGGGTGTACTGTTGTGATCTGAGAATTACAAATAGATATTCCACTCTAGACTATCCCCATGGAAATGGATAGGCCGAGGCTATCAATAAGGTCATAGTGAATGGGCTCAAAAAGAGATTAGATGATGCAAAGGGAAAATGGGTGGAACAACTGTCGCACGTCCTCTGGACATATCGGACTACACCTCGCCGATTAACGGGAGAGACCCCTTTCTCGATGACATATGGGGTTGAGGCTGTCGTTCCTCTTGAAACTGGCTTCCCAACATTGAGAACAAGTTCTTTCATTCCGAGCAATAATGATGAGCTACTAGGGAAGAGTTTAGATTTAATTGAAGAATGAAGAGAAAATGCAATGGTCCAATTGACCTATTACCAACACAAGCTCATACAAGGGTATGACACCAATGTGAAGCTGAGGCCACTCGTACTGAAAGACTTGGTGCTAAGAAAAGTTTTGGACACTGCTAAGAACCCAGCCTGGGGAAAGTTAGGACCTAATTGGGAAGGACTATACTGCATCACTTCAGTGGCAGGAATAGGTGCATATTATTTGAAAGATCTAGATGAAAAAACTGTACTCCGTCTCTAGAATGTAAACAACCTGAAAATATTATTATTAATGAAAGTAGTCTTGGCTATATTTTGACTTGTTATGATTATTTGTTGTGTGTTTTTGTCTACTTGATAAGTATTAAACAGAACCTAAGTCTTGTCTGGCTCCTTGGACCACAAACTTTGGAGAAATTAATAACTTCTGACATCTATCTAAGTATTCAACAAAACCTAAGTCTTGCCTGGCTTCTCAGACCACAAGCTTTGGGGAAATTAATAACTTCTTACATCTATTTAAGTATTAAACAGAACCTAAGTCTTGTCTGGCTCCTCGGACCACAAGTTTTAGGGAAATTAATAACTTCTGACATCTATCTAAGTATTAAACAGAACCTAAGTCTTGCTTGATTCCTTGGACCATAAGTTTTGGGGAAATTAACACTTCAAATTATCTTCCTAAGAATCATACAAGATATTGGCCATGTATGGCTCCTCAGATCATATGCTTTGTCCACATGCAACAAAGACGTAAACAAATACAAGTTCATGAGCATCAGTTAAAGCATTTTAAGGTGCATTTTAAGGTACGTTGGACTTATCTGTTATTTGGTCAACATTTGAGCATTTCTTTAGGATTAGTAAAGTTTATTAAGAATGATGTCTTTAAACACTCTGCTGTAATGTCTAGACTTTGAGGTCAGAGGCGTGTTTTAACAATTATTGTGGACTTAGTAATTTTTAACCTATTTTATGGCTGACCATCTCTGATAGAATCACTTTCCAAGTACCTATACAAGTTAGAGAGAATAATTTGGTCTTATTATTACATTTATTAAGTATCGGATATGAAAGCTCGGAAATGTGTTGAAAACACAAGAGCTGTCTGACCATGTCGATTGATTTTACACTAACTTAATACTAAGTGCGGAATAGTGTAAAAGTGAGTGAACAAACAAACAAGCTACTCTAATCCATAATAAAAGCAACATAGCAGTAAAATGGAAAGTAAAAGAGTAGGGAAGAAAGATGCAAACACAAGATAACACGCCAATGTGTTATCGAAGAGAAAACCGAAGAACTCAACGAAAAACCTCTCCACTGCCCTCTAAGTGGTAATCGATCCACTAGACAATCAGTTGGGATACACGGGTTAGCAAGAGAACCTCCAAGCCTAATCTACCCGATGTACCTAAGCCCTCCAAACTCCTACTCCAACAAGGCTTCTCGAAACCGTGTTTTGTCTAGCTCTCTGAATCGCGCAACAAGCTCCATGTTGCATCTGTCATCCTTGGTTTCTTCCAATGCTTCCTAGTAGCACCAAAAACTTCACTTGACACTCTAAAAGGGTGTAGTAAGTATTTGGGCTATCAACCTCTCAATGGTATGGAAATAGAGAGGTAGGAGTTAAGGAAATTCCACAAGAAAATGTGTAGAGAATTATGGGTATAACAATCTCTAACTCTCAAGGTGTTTGGCTAGGGTTTTCTCTCAAAAAAACTTTTTAACATTTGTGGGTAATGTGGGTATAAATAGTGTAGGCACAGAAAGTGTGTATTAGAATGGACAGGCTGGCAGGACAGAATGTCTCGCGGGAAGGCCTTACCCGTGAGATACTCACGAGATACAGCTGTCTCCATCCTGGCCTGACTCTTTGCATTCCAGCAGGTGCAAGGCGCATGAGTCACTTCGTGGGATACTTAGTCGCAAGATACCCGTGAGAACACTTCAGTCTTCAATTGCTTGAGTCTTCACACACATTCTCTCTCTATCACACAACCCTTACAATCAAATCCCATAATAAATACAGGGTACAAAAGATTGAACAATAATTACAATCAAATTTGTCACGGAACCAACAAAAATACATAGTTGTAAATAACAACTTTACAGGATAAGATATAAATTATGTCAACATTAACATGAAAATTATTGGAACAAAGCAAACATGCATGAATTTCATTAAATGAAACCTAAAAAAAAAATAGGTGGAGTACAAAAGAAGTAATTTGATTACAAATTTATATATATATATATATATATATGTGTATATATATATATATATAAAGTTTATAAGTAAAACATATAAAAAAAAAAAAAAACTATTACACTATAATTTATTTCCGCTTCATTACAATCTTGTCCTTAGGAGGTCCATGGACAGGCTGGTTAGAAGCTGCTTCAGGGCCTTCAGGGCCTTTGCTTGCTAGATCAGCTTTAACAGGCACGATAAGGGAAGCTAGGACAATCTCCATTGTTTCAGGAGCTTTCTTCTTGGCAGGAGGAACTTGGGTATCAGTTAAAGGCTTCACAGCATTGTGGGCTACTTCCTAAGTAATGTTCTTCTCTTTTTCTATTACTCCAGAATGCTCGGCCTTCTCGGTAGGCTTATCAAAAGAAATTGGAGCATTGGTAGCATTATCTATGCTCTCTTCTGCCACCTTAGATGCAGTACCAACCCCCAAGCTAGAAGGAACAGACACTCGGATGGTAGGGGGGTAATACGCATTCTCTGCCTTCCTAAGTATAGATGAAGCCTCAACCCCAGCTTGGTTGGGGCTTCATCCCATACTTAGGAGCAGTAGAGTCTGCATACCCTTGGGACCTCGGCCCTAAGGTTGGCCTCGGTCTCTGCCACCCCTATATCATATCCATCCTGTTCAGCCTGTTCCTGAGCCCTCCCTACTTCTTCTCGAGCCTTCATTGCTTCTTCCCGGGCCCTCTCAGTATCATCTTTGGCCTTCCCCATTTCCTCTAATTTTTTCTTGAGAGCAGTAATTTACGCTTTGGCAGCAACTAGCTGGTCCTTGACATTGTGTAAGAGAACTCTTTGGTTCTTGCCTTTCCTCTCAACACCCTCCAAAGCTGCAGCAGCGCTTTTTCTATCCCTCTCCTCCTCTAGCAACTTGTCTTTGAGGTCCTTGATAGTTTTATCAGCAACCTTAAAGGCTTCAACAGCTGCGTTGTGCCTCGCCTCCTCTTCCTTCATTTGTCTATGGCAGGAGTTGGCTACCTCTTCTGCCTTAAATGTGGCTTGAACAGCCTGTCAAGGAAGGGAAACTCAAGGTAAATTGAGAGCATAAGGTGAACAGTAAAAAAAAAAAAAAAAAAAAAAAAAAAAAAAACTAAGTTAAAAGCCTTACCATGCCTAAATACCTCTTCAAACTAAGGAAGACCTCGTGCCTCCTTAAGTTCCTTAATTCTGCCATATCATTGGGGAATAATAGGCCTTGCTCCACCACATTGGCCACATAGCTGGCCTTCCTTCCTTGATAGTCGCAGATGGAGGCATCGGTTAGCAAGGGTTCCCCATCCAACATGGGAGCAAAGGTCCATACTGGAGGCGTAGGAGGATCACTCCTCTTCTCAACACCCCTCTGCCCCACTTTGGACTGTTTAGCTATCCTCTGGGCCTCTTCTTCTTGGGCGAGGTGACTCTTCCCAGCATCTACCACCTCCTTGCCTTTCGCGTCTCTTTTTCTCTTCAATTCGGCAGGTTCAAGTTAGAGGGGCCAAGCAAGTTGAGGAGGAAGAGGAAGTTTGTTTTGAAAAGGGAATACCCATGTCGTCTTGATGGGGGTCGTCTCCTTGTTGTTGACTGGATTGAGCTGTGGAGGAGTGGCCGAGATCACCTAAAGTGGTCTCTGGAGATAATGGTTGGTTAAATACATCGAAACCGTACTCAGAGTCAAACAGCTCAACAACCTCTTCTTCTTCTTTTTCTTTCTCTTCTTCCCCTTTCTTAATAACTGGATGGGAGGAAGAGGTCCCTACTATAGGTATGCCTTCAAAAATAGGGGCTGTAACCTGAACACCCTTTGGGATTGGACCACTGGCTAGGAAACCCAGTGCAGCAACACTGATTCTCTGTAGCCACGGATCCTTAGCTTTAATGACACACTTAGGTACCTGGAAACTCTTTGATATGGGATCATAGCCGAGGATAAGATGAGCGGCTCTCAATTGACCGTCACTATGTACGAACACCTCGGCTCTTAAGATTTTGTCCAAACCTTCTTGGTTTACCAAGTGGAAATGAGGCACGGCCGCTTTTGGATCTACAAAATCAATCAGAAAAACAAAAAAGGGAATATCATTAGCATAACATAACTCAGAGGAGGTGATTTTGAAATTAAAAATCTAAACCTAGAGCCCTACCTGGTTTCCCCTCCCTTGTCGGACAAGAGAGGCCATCGTGCCATTCGCCTGACAGTATCAAAAATTCATTTTTCAAACTTTTGTTAGACTTTGGGAGACATTGAATAAGTCTAACCTCGAGGTACCTAGATTTTAGGTAATACCCCTGCCCGGTAAGATGGTGGAGATTGTAAACCCAGTTGACATCGTGGTGGGTTAACCCTAAGCCCATTTTTTTTCATTGAGGGCTTCTATTCTCCCCAAAATCGTAAACATATTGGGGGCGCACTGAGTTGGGGCTAACCTATGAGCTCTAAGGTAATCCTTAGTCATGGTACCTATAGGGATTCTCATAGCCCCCGCTG